>OU015432.1:9823193-11073193 GCA_907164795.1 Hemaris fuciformis
GTATCCTAGTGTGGGGTCAGAACTATGTATGTGACTGTTGGGTGTATTTTTTTATTTATTTCCTCCTTAGAATGTCTGGGCATTTTTACATGTATTTTTAGATACGTATAACCTATTTTTACCAAATAAGTACAACATTAATGAAGATAAATATAAAACAGGCCACAAAATACAACTTCCCCATTCCAGGCGACACGGAATAACAAACAAAGTATGTCCAACGTAAAACAGTATATATGAATCAAAGCGAGTATTAAACACGCTTTAGTTCGCTTACAACGCCGCTAGCAGCAGTAAAGTCGCCCACTAGCGCTCCGGATGGTAGCGGCGATAAAATGAACTCTTTATTGCGGAGCGTGTATTAGTGGCCTTAATGTTGCTCATTTTGTATGAGCACGCATTACCTCCTTCTAAGAATTTGTACATGTTTTCCAATGAATATTTACTTACTACGGAATTAATGAATTTTTGTAGTAGTTGTTGGTTCGGATGGAGGTTTGTAGGTCGAAGGCAACATGAAAGATGTATAATGAAAATTAGGAAAGTATTGGTGGTTATTTCTATGTCATTAATAGTCCTAGTTACTATTATTACTTTTATTATTAGTTAAGTGGTCATTTTTCTATAATGACGACTCTTTTCCATCAAGCTTAGGTCAAATTCTTTGTTGTGGAGAATATTATAGTTATCAAGGGTCTAATAACAAAAACGAAAAATGGACGAAGGAATTGTGTAAGGAAACACTAATAGATTGTTTGGTTTCTTTTATGTAAATTATAAATTTATAAAGTACGATTTCACCAAAATGCAATCGTGTCTTTTCGATCACTCAGTAAATGAATTATAAAATAATTAAACTCCTTACAGAGTTAAGTAGACGTATATCTTGGATTTTCGGGTTGGACAAAATGCTATTGGATTTTTCCATAAGAATATTCTTAGTGTTAGTCTGGAATTGTATTCGAAAAAAAGGCAATAGCCTCGCGGCGTGGGACAAAAACACAATTGGCGAAATGTGGATACAGAATTGTACCTCTGCCAACATACAGGCCAAATACAGGCGTCCGTCAGAAAATATTTCTGAGATAAGATATGCACACAACCGCTCTTTACTATCTTTGGGCGCCACTCGAGTGCTGCATAGCTGACGGGTCTACGCGGCGCGTACTGCGTTAACTGTCACTTGAGAACCGAGGCCTCAGTGAGAATCTGAGAGCTGTAGAGCAGCCGACATTCTTTTCGAGCGGAATAAAACGTCCACTTTCGACACCTAGGCTAGTATCACAGTACTAGTTTATAGCTATCGCAGGACGTCTGCAGTTAGTTATTAATAATATATTCTCTATTCTTTATGTGTATTATTTGTTTTCTGTATTTTAAAATAGAAAATAATTAACTATTTTCATCATCAACCCATATAGGTATAATATATCCAACTGCGGGGCACGAGCCTCTTCTACAACTTAGAGGGTTTAGGCCTTAGTACACTACGCTGGCGCGTTCATTTTTTGAGTTCCCGAAGACCTCCAAAGTGTAGAGGGAGACAACCACGGGGTTTTTAGCCGGTAAGAGTCCGGTATACCCCGCTTGTTCCCTGCAGGCGGGGATCCAAGAGGATTTTCTTAAGAACTTTTAGGTGTGCAAGGTTCCTCACGATGTTTTCCTTCACCATTAAAGTACGTGATAATTTATTGTGAACAACTTCGAAAAGTCAGAGGTGTGTCCCTTGTTTAGAAATTATTGAATGAGCTGGCAATGAGACATCATTGTAGACATTCTGAGTAGTTAGAAAGGAATGCAGGATGGAAGCAAGCAGCGAGGAAGATAGCACGAACTTTACCATATTAGACATATGATTAATTTCTATTTATAGTTGCTTTTTTTAACCAACTCATACCAAACCTACCGAAATAGAAGAACTGTGTAATTATAATTAATTATGAAACCACGCGGTAGGAAAATTTGGACAAAGGTAATTTCCAACATGTTTAACTTTTTTTTATATAAAAATGAAAAATTAAGACAAATGGAACAAAGGTCCTTTAATTGGTTAGAACTAAAGCAATCATTTATGATCAAATGTTACTAACTCACATTTATTCTTACTTACTTTCATTTTTTCTTTTAGAAGATATATTTTTTCTTTTATACAATCAATCTACAGGAGTCGAAATATCTCGGCGGTTTCCCACGATTCCCTCGGGAAAGGTAAAAATATATTTGGTATTCCTAGAAGGCCGGCCATGTCTCGAATCAAATCTCAGAATTGTTGAGGATAAAAGCTTATTAAGAGATTTTTAGGGTTCTGAAGCTAAAGAATTGCTGAAGGATTGATTGTCATGCTTCTGCCATTTCAATCGCAATCTTTAATTATTCTTTATAATTTTATGTTTATAACGTACTGCTTACCGTTGCCCGAAACACTGCAAATTTATAGACTTCAAAAAGAATATTCTTTCCCCGTTTTTGGTATTTTTTATTAATATTTCGCTTCGATTACCTCCATAGATGGACTATTCAAGACAAAAGTAAATATTCCGTTTGAACCAGAAGACCAAACAAATAACACTCTTGAGCTTTGTAACATTGGTATTGATTATAATGACGGATGTATTTTAAATACAGAATCCTAAAAATGGATTTTAATGAAAGTATAATGAATCTAATAGCCTGCATTTTAACAATAGAGGTAACCTACGCATTTGATGATGATAAAAAAGTTGTTGGTTATGTAAAGTGAACTAACATACACCTACTGGGCTAGCGAGACTGACTACGGTCTTATTACTCTCATCGTAGGAGCCAGGACCAGCATTGTTTTCTATACCGTTATAGTCACATACATAATTTAAACAAATAAGTTGCATTTAATTGTATAAAACATCTGTAGTATACACCTACCAGGATTCATCTCTGCACCCCCCAAAGGTAGACTGGCAGAGAATGCCTTTGGCATTAAGTCCGCCTTTATACATAGGTACATGTATATAAAGTTTAAATAAATAAATAAATAATGCTGAGCCCGGACAAAGATACCAGTCTTATGTCGTGGGTATCAGAAACTACAAGAGACTCACAGTCTCACAAACACTCAACAAATATTTGTGGATCACACTTTTGTCCGGAGTTCAAACTCGCGGCCACCTCCTTCGCAAGCTGGTGTCTAGCTAACTGCGCTACGTGGCTGTCGTAATAATAGTGCATGTAAGATAATAATAAATAAATTATTATCGGCTATGAATCGATTCCTATGACATTTAAAAGACTTAACGTTTTGAGATTGTTGAAATTGGTAGAGAATTGTAAGATCACAAACATCGCGGTACAAGTATGTGCCGTGCGATCTAGAGGTCCTGGGTTCGATTCCCGGGTCGGGCAAAGTGTTATTGGGTTTTTTTCATTAGGAAATTCTCAGTAACAGCACGGAGTCTGGAAATGTGCCCGAAAAACGGCAATAGGCTCGCCCCCTATTACGTGGGACTGATACATACCTGGCGAAATGTGGTTGCTGAAATGCATCTCTGCCTACCCCTTCGGGGAATACAGGCGTGGGTTATGTAAGTGTATTAAGCGTGTTTAAGTATGGGTACTTAACTAATACGAGTATATTGAATTCAAATAATGTACATAGTCGAAAAATAGGAGACAAGATGTGACATTCCTCTACTACTGAATTGTTCCGTCCCGCACTACCTTGTTCATGCTGCAACTTGCCACGACGCGGCCAACTCTCCAAGTATGGCAAACATTTGACGGACTCAAAAGGAACTCTGGTGGTAGAAACATTCCTTCGCCCGGAAAGGGCTAAAAGCGGCAAATATCATCAAAGGGCTGTGTCTAACAATTTGTCGTCCCTTGATTGGGCACGTACACCTAACACACCTGTGTCACCCTCCGCTAAGCGAGGACCCCAAACAAAGGAATAAAACGGTGCAAGTCACTAAATATAGGCGTTTGTGAAACGACTCCTATATTTGAGGTTTCATGAGGTCCGTTTGAATGCGCTACTATTTTGCTTGGGAACGGTTAATTCATTGCGCCTGATGGATTGTAGGTTTCAATATGGCTAAAAATGGTGCTGGTGAGAAATTATTACGATTGTTAATCGTCATTCTACGCAACAATCTCTAAACCGAATGTAGGGTCATCTCAGAACCACGTATACATATAATGACTAACAACTTTCCGTCACATAAAGTTAAAGTAAAACCTCTTATGTTTGCACCACGAGACAACCCTCCCGGTTGACAGGTGCGTGCGATTGTCGCCAGGGCCACTTGAATGCTTGATGCAAGGGATTGAGTTTTGAGCTTTTAGCGTGTAGTGTCTCGAGCACTAATCGCGTAAGTGCGACCGTGTTGTGCACAAATGGCGGCTTTAATTTTTATGGCTGTTCCTCGCTTTCATTCACTATGCAGATCATTTGTTTCGCGGCAGTGCAGTATGGCGTAGATGTATGAATTATTTCTTTGTGTGCTCGTTGTATTTACACTGTTTCCATCATCAACCCATATACGTCCCACTGCTGGGCACGGGCCTCCTCTACAACTGAGAGGGTTTAGGCCTTAGTCCACCACGCTGGCCTAGTGCGGGTTGGCGGATTTACACTGTTTACTGAAATTATATTTTTGGTTCATTTCGAATATTTTTTATTTTAATCGAAATGCTAGAGTTTTTGGATATCATTGAAATGCTTATAGCATTGATCTAAACCAGCGGTCGGCAACGCGCTGCCCGCGGGCCGCACTTGTATCCCGTGAATATTAGCATTAATTAGGATTTTCATTTTTTCTATGGGATATAATCAATTAAACATACTTAGGTATTACGTAGAATCTAGGGTAAATATCACAAGTGCGGGCTCGCTTTTATTTTATTTTGCCCCATTGCGGCCCTTGCCTGCCAAAAGGTTGCCGACCCAGATTAGATCAGTATCTAAACTATTATGTACATCAGTTAGCATATGACTGACTTGATGGTGTTGACTGATGAGATTAAATCGTAATCGATTCTTGACCGCCGAAACTTTACTTACATCATGACACTTATTATACAAATGCAATTAATGTGAAAAATAGATACCTCTGATACATTGGTTAGAAGAGGGAAACTGCAGCATTTCGGTTAAAACTTATTGTATAGCACTAGTAGTATATTATTATAATAGTGTTTTTGTGTGAGGATTAATTACATGTACAAACTCGTTTTTTGAACACTCAATTGTCGTATTTTGTAGCAAAACGTTGTTAACTCGTCAACATCCATCTCCCCTCGTGGATTTATTATGCATGTGATTCGCTTCGTTTGGCCAACGGGGCACGATTATAAATTGTTTGAAAATTAGGACACGTTTCGCGAAACATTTTGGATTGCAAAACATACCATTGAGAGCTAAGTCAATGATGGATGTAATCACTGGCGGTACTTCCATAGAAGCCCAAAAGCGTTACACGTTAATTGTATAATGTCTAGTTTATAATTGTTTATTGTGGGGTGGGGATATTCTCATTTATATGTCAAATTGCTTTTGTTAAATAATGACTTTAAGTTTCATCATCATCATCATCATCAGCCCATATACGTCCCACTGCTGAGCACGGGCCTCCTCTTACTTTGAGAGAGAGACTTTAAGTTTAAAGATTATTATTTTAAATTGTGTAAGGCAAACTAGGCTTTTGGGCTTCTATGGAAGTACTGCCACTGGATATAATAGCCAGACTAGCTTGATTCTCTTGTTAAATATTTAATGACATTATTTTCCCTAGGCAATAAAGAAACAAGAAGCAACATAACAAAATAAATATATATTTTTGTCGTAAGCTATTGAATTGGCTATTTTTTAATCCGTTTCCGTGGATTATGCAATGTATTCTATGGTGTTAACATTTAAGAGTAATCTGATCGCTCTAAAAGAATTTCAATGATATTTTTGGGATAAACTCAAATATGAAAAAAAAATGTTTTTCTCCATATTTTCAGGGTTCAGAAGAGATTAATATATTTTTTTTTCTGTCATTTAGAACAAAAAAAACTCATCGGACTGAAACTAAAGCGTGGCGCTCGTGGATAGAACTACTCGTATTATCTAAATTAAAGTTTGAGAGAAAAGACAAATATACGTGCGCGGTAAGTGCAGCCGACACGGTCCAACGAATGCACATCAGCGCTTTTATGGTAATTGTTTGGAACAAACGCTAGTGTAAAACGCGGATGCTTTAAATTTTTTATTCGAACAGAAACATTTCCGCCGTAGTAGTTTGTGATGTTGACATTTTAAATGTGAAAATATTGTGACAGTTACGGATGGGAGTGCGCGCTGCTTCTGATAGTTTTATGCGGCGTCTAACTTTTTTTAAAAACGGTGTATTATTTTAATCGACTTTATAATTAATGGGCGGTTGCGATCCAGAGTTTCCGCTTTCTCAGATATTATATCCCGGTTAAAATTAGTTTCACGTTTCTTCTTGATACAGTCAAAAGAACACATTGTGTGATAATCCTGTCGACTGCGTCGCGGTCTCCCGGCACAAATATGTGCTGTGCAATCTAGAAGTCTCGGGTTCGATTTTCAGTTCGGGTAAAGTAGTACTACTGGGGTTTTCCATTAGGAAATTCTCAGTAGCAGCCCAGATTCTGGAAATATGTCTGGAAAACGACAATAGGCTCGCCCCCTATTCGTGTGACTGATACATAGCTGGCGAACTTTGGGAGCAGAACTGCACCTCTGCCTACCCTTTTGAGGTGTAACGTTGTGTTCTTGCATAACGAACACGATTTATACATTTTGTAATTAAAAAGGCTTAACAGCATCACAATTAAATAAGGATATATATTTTAGAAAGAGATCATAAGAACAGTTTTCAAATATACTATTCTAACTGCACAAGCGAAGGATTAATTTGGAGCAATGCGCTCCGGCATTTGAGTTCAAAAATCCACGAGTTAATTAAACTGGAAGACCTTTATCCGATCAAAACAATTTTCCCCTTCAATGGCCGAGAAAATCTTCTTTACTACTTTGTACCACCTTTACAAGGATCAGACAGCATTTTAGTTTAAATTCTTTGCTTTTGATAGTCTATTAAATTATGTTTCAACAATTTAAATTTAAATATTGTGACAGAAATTTAAACTAACAAAAATTAAAGTTTAACGTAGTGAAAACATAAGACTGGATTTATTTTTAAGTGAAATTGTTTAGTAAACAAACATTAGTTCGATACATTAAATATACATACGCACTCATGCCCTTATTCCCTGAAGGGGTAGGCAGAGATGCATTTCCGCACCCAAATTTCGCTAATTTTGTTGTCCCCCACGTAATAGGAGGCGAGCCATTTCCGTTTTTTCGGGCATATTTCCGAAGCTGCTACTGAGAATTTCCTAATGGAAAAATCAAATAACACTTTGCTCGACCAGGGAATCGAACTCGGGACCTCTAGATCGCACGGCACATACTTGCACCGCGAGTCTATGAGGCAGATGTAGCTCGGAACGTGTAAGATATTTACCTTTTATTGTAGAAAAGTTGAAAAATCTTGAGCTTAAAATTTAAGCATTTAATCATTTCATTCAATATTGCGAAAATAAAAAAAATGTTTTTTTCGCTCACTTTAAATACTTCCTTCTCCCAACGTAATACGCCGGACGGACATTTCCTGTATAAATAAATCCATCATTCAAATCCGATTAATGTCGGAATTATTTTACTACCTGCAGATTTGTAGCCTTGGGCCTTTAAGTGCCATTCCGGAAGTTTCCTGTAGCAGCATACTAAATAGCTTGTTGACAAAAGTTCAAAGTACTATTATGTGGTTAGGTGTAAACTGTTACCCAAAATCCTAAAAGAACATACATACATAACCTCACGCCTGTATTCCCCGAAGGGGTAGGCAGAGGTGCATTTCTGCACCCACATTTCGCCAGGTATGTCCCACGTAATAGGTTAGGTTAGAGCCTATTGCCGTTTTTCCAGACTCCGTGCTGCTACTGAGAATTTCCTAATGGAAAAACCCAATAACGCTTTGCCCGACCCGGGAATCGAACCCAGGACCTCTAGATCGCACGGCTCATACTTATGCCGCGACCACGAGGCAGTGAATCCTAAAAGAATTCCATAAAATTGACCAGCGTTGTGGACTAAGGCTTAGCCTGTAGTTGAGGATGCCCGTATCCTACAGGATGGGTATTAATAAGAGGTTATATAGATACAAATATGTAAGTGTATCTATATGCACTTCTAGATTCTATGTAGAAGTTCCAGGAATGACCTGAATGTATGTATAACGGCTGCATGCTACATGATATACGAGTATACAAGTATATTACATGTTTTGTAGACAAATCTCATAAAGAAAAGAAGATCAGAAAAGTACTATGAAAATTCTACCAAAACATGCAAATCCGTGTTAGAAAATAAATTAAATCCGCCAACCCGCACTAGGCCAGCGTGGTGGACTAAGGCCTAAACCCTCTCAGTTGTAGAGGAGGCCCGTGCTCAGCAGTGGGACGTATTTGGGCTGATGATGAAACCTAATAAGCTTTAAAAATAAACAAAAATAAAATGACTTTGCATTAACTGAGCGAAGCCACTGGCCTCCCACATACTTCAATTGCGTCGCGGTTGTAGAAAGTTGCAACTATACTTATGAATCTCGTGAAATGGACACTAATATTCCCCTCTCGCATTTCCAAGGCTTCTTTATTTACTTCACTATGAATACCGTCATCGGCGAAATGATTATCATATTTCATGTCTGCAGTTCATTTGCTATTTGTAAATAGGATTTTGAGCTTTACTGCTACAGTGATAAAGTCCAAATTAGAGTTAATCAAATCCGAAATGAAATTTGCAACGATATTCTACATTAGGGTAACCGCAACAAGTCTTAAGCCACCCTCGGCAAGCCACCCCTGAAGTTTGCATCAGTTTTGTCTCATAGACGTCACAGTATTTGCTGAAAGTATTAGAGCGTTGGATACGTTTCCATTGTCAATTTTGCTAAATTACTCGTAATAACTTTTATTAATTTGAAATAATTTATGGCTCTTTTTAAAAATGACAATCACACATATTCGTAAGGCTTGTATCTCTTACGAGATAGGTGCAATTCTACAGCCACGTTCCTCCAATTGTTTTTCCCACGTTTTAGTCCCACGTAGTGGAAGTAACATGAGTGTTGCTGTCTTTCAGACAATTTTTCATACTCTATGCTAATACTAAGAATTTGTCAACGGAAAACCCAATACCATTAAGCCCAATCTGGAAATCGAACCCAGGAAAAATACAAGAAATCGGGAATTAAAATATTTTATTGTTTTAGTTTATATAAATGTCTAGCATTGAGGCACGACTCTGCTCGGGCAAAATTAGATAAAATTAAGCACTCTGTATCCATTCTCGAGGTCGTACCTAAATATCACTTAAACCGGTTCATTGGTATAGTCGAGAAAGCGAAACAGACAGACGGAGCTACTTACGTATCTATAATATTAGTATGTTTAAATATGTAGGTAATATACCAAATAACATATATTAGAAATTTTAAAATATAAATATCTAATTACATAATGCGATGGATTACAAAGGAATAGTAACCACACACCATCTAATTAATTATTACTGAATGTGAATAGACATTCCAGCAGCAATTTCCCTGAGCCGGAAACCAAAGTGTTAATGTGCCGTAATTGTTTCCATACTGAATAAAAGTTATAAGCACTAAATAAAATTAACTAAAATTAAAAAACTAAATAAAATTATCCTTAATATATATTGTTAGGAGTAAAAACATCTCGGGGGTAGCTGCGGTCGTCATCACGTCGGCTGCCTATACGTATAACGGGCGCTGCTGAGCATCGGGCACTCACTCATCGGCCGGTTTACAGTGCGGAAGCTCTGTCCGAACGTCAACGCTTGTCTTGTGTTTTAAATTCACCCTCATTAATGTTAACACTTTGTTATTTCAAATTCATGTTAAATGTCATGCCAATTTATGTTTGTTACGATCCGTGGTCGAATAAATCTTTATATTAAAATCAATCAATATTCCCATTTCTAAAAATATATTTTTTATAATATAAAAAAATACGACAAGTTTTTGGCGATAAAAAAGATAGTTGTCGTGAGACAATGCGAACGTATAAATAGCGAGTGACTTCCGATGTTTTCCTCTGAACGAGCGGGGACCGCACTGTTGGCACCGAGTGCTAAGTGAGGCCAGATTTAATGTTCGACGCACGCTGATTTATACGTCTGCAATATATCCACAGCTTGATCTATACGCCTCCGTTTTTGGCAGGATTCTGCTCAGTTAAATGCTACGTTTGGCTCTAGATTCCTTTTTCAATTGTTACTTAAGTTACGTCGACATTTTAATTCGTTTCTCTCCCATCTCCTTTGTTGGAATTATATTTATGTGATTCGCAAAAAATACGTTCGGTAGTAATATTTTGTTATGTTTCGTTTATGTTGTATGTTATCGTTTATACTATTTTTCGGTAGTAATATGTGCTTATTCAATTCGTTGTTCTATACATTCTTAAATGTTTCGGTTTTTATGATGGAAACATAAATATTTATTATGAAATAACAATAGCTGCAGATCTTAATATTAGCATTATTTACGCATAATTTTACGTCATACTTTTGTATTTTTTTTTCTTTTTAATGGTATCTAATTGGTATACTTCATCCATGTGTTGTAGTCATAAGAAATATGCCAAAAACGGCAATGGGTTAACCCCCCTCCCCCATTAAGGAAGAGTTAAATACAATTGCCGAAACGTGGTTGTAAAAATACACCCGTAACTATGAGGATACAGATCTCAATGTATGCATGTATGTAATCACACAAATATATAGAATCCCTTAAAAACAGTCACATATATCAAATACACAGTATTTGCTAAAATAAGCTTAGTGCTTATAATATCAGAAATATGAGCCCCAACTACGTAAGTTCTCCTTCAGGAATCCATAGGAATAAACTTGGAGCGGGCGCTTCGTCGACACGTACGGGAACAAAATAACAATGGAGCCGCATGATTTATTTACATTGTTTTCTAATATGAGTTGGAATAATTTCCACATTACCTTTGCTGAGAAAATGTTGTTGACATTCAAATGAATTATTGGCGTATCGATTTAAGAGCATAGCTTAATGTGTGAGCAGGTAGTTTATTTTTACGAGTTGCTTAATATAATTATGTACCTTTTATCATTTATAACTACTCTTTTGGCTATTTAAAAAATGTTTTGTAGTGCTTTGAAAAAAATACAATAACATTTCCGCACCCACATTTCGCCAGTATGTATCAGTCCCACGTAGTAGGGGGCGAGCCTATTGCTGCTTTTCGGACACATTTCCAGACTCCGGGCTGTTACTGACAATTTCCTAATGGAAAAACCTAATAAAACTTCGCCCGACCCGGAAATCGAACCCGGAAACCGAAACCACGTGGCAGTTATTTATTACCTACTAAAGATCGCTTATACAAAATATTTTTATCGTAATTTGCTACTTTATTTTTATTTTTTATTTGCTGGTACAGACATAATCTTTTAGGTTTTCAGGTAGGACCGAAAGGAGAGGATAACATGCATCCCAGTTCTCTCCCGAAAAAAGCTACCTCGTAGCATTTCGTTAGAAGGGAATCTTACGTGATTTGCTTATTGCGTACTACGACAATATAATCATATATTTCTGATGTGATATCGCATTACTAACCGGATCATGCACAATGATTTTGATTTAGGACAGAATAATTGTATCGTCTTGTAATAGATTATAATTGAACGTAAATGCCCACAGCCCGTGATCGAAATGTATACATACACCTCACCAATTTGAAGCCCTTTTGCAGTCACGCTTAAAAATCTATGTTGTTCCAATGTGAGTTGGAAAAGATTTATTTATTGCCGCTCTTTACCTTCTTGTTCCGTTTACTAGAATAAGCTGTGTAATTCAATTACAACTCCTTCACTGGCTACGGCGAAGGAAAATAATACAAAAAGTATACTCGCAAGGCTTCATAACTGGGAGGCGTGGGTCGTGGGTTCCTTTCCGCCGTGCTCTTTTATTGCAATGAACGTTCGAACCGGTTGTAGATTTTTACTTTACGACTTCCATACACCGCAGTTATTGGATATTACTTTCATATTCGCTATTAATATTCAATATTATTTATTGGTTGGCCATGTCTGGGTAGTTTTAGAGAATAATGGTCAGTGTTATTCAACTGAACTGTTCGTTATTGTTTAGTTACTACTACGAGAACTAAATAATAAACAATAAATAAATAAATACACCCAACAGACACATACATACATAGTTCTGACTCCACATTAGATACGAGTCTTGTGTTGTGGGTATCAGAAACTACGAGAGACTTTACGGTCTCACAAACACCCAGACCCGAAACAAATATTTGTGGGTTACACAAACATTTGTCTCGGTGCAGGGATCGAACCCGCAGCCTCTTGTTTCGCAAGCTGGTGTCTAGGTAACTCTTTCTCACTCTCTCTACACTTCCTATAAATATTTATTAACATGAAAAAGATTTTTCAAGTGACTTAAAATTCTTTAAGCTTCAATTTATTAAGCTCATTTTGACGGTAACTCGCTTTAAAATGAGTCAGTTCAGTTACTAATTCGCTTAATAATAATATATGATCAAAGTGTTGTAAGTGTTTCGATTTCTCGTTCCCTAGACACACTTTATCAACTCTGATTAAATTTTATTCAAATAAAAATATTCCTTTTTTGCCTAAAACATCGTTTATGGCCTCATATTTATTCGTACAACAGGCCGGTTCGGCAATTTCATATCATAAACAGGCAGTTAACATAAAGTTTATTTAACAAAGCAACCTGTTGTTTTCTATGGCGTGATTTGTCACGGCTAACTCGTGCCACTTGGGGCTGTGAAATTTTCTCCACTTTTCACAATCAGATTTTTACTGCTTTTTATAAGGAATATATTTTGAGAACTGAATTAATCCTCATATTTGAATGTAAAAGGAGATATGTAAGAACACATATGAAAGATATATCATGTGCATAACTATGTGCCCCTAGTATTACCACTGTGCGATCGGGATATCGGGTTCTCTTTGTACAAGCAAAATATTTTTGGGATTTTTCATTAGAAAATTCTCAATAGCAACACGAAGTATGATTATTTCCCGAGGACGGCTTAAGGCTGGAACATCTTTACGTGGGTTTTGCCAACACGTGGGATGAAGGCATGAGTGTTTGTAAGCAATAAAATACTACTAATCCACGATATAATCAGTAAAATTATACAACCGTCGCAACTAGAAACTAATCATCGTATTATTTCTGTAATATGATTACTACAGGTTAATTTAAATTTGGTTTACTAAATTAGTCGGTTTAATAATCTACACACAATCTTTTTTATACCCTATCAGTGTGCCAAATTTCGTCTAAATGCGTTGCGTAAACAAATAAAAAATATCTCATCGTAAAAAAAGCACAGTAAGATGTTACCATTATTCATCAAGTCATTGTTTCCCTTCTGCACATTTAGAACATGGTAACAATCATTATTGTATGAGTACATACCAGTAATTGACGTACGCCTAAAACAATATTATAAAATGTAATTTTACAACGTGACCTCTCTTGAAAATAAATTTATGGAGTGAATTAAAGGTTCCATTCAGAACGTACTTTCAACTTTCGGCAGTCACGCTAGGATATCTTTCATCGGGATTTATGATTTTATAGTTTTATTTGACTTTGTTGCTCGCTAAAAACCAGTACAGTCCGTTTAATATAGGTCACGGTAAATTTCTAAATGTATACCAGGTATTTAATATTTGAAGCTAGCGTGGAATACTGCCTAATCCCAAACAGTTTTAGGGGTCGGCTCGTGCTCAACAATGGGTCGTATATGTGTTGATGCAGATAGACATATAGATTCAATATTAAGGAGCCTGTATCAAACGGTTTCTCACCGTCTTTATAAGATCGTCTGGCCATCTGTGGATAGTCTTAAAACGCTGCGCTTGCCGATATATGGTCTCCACTCGAGAACCTTTAACATCTTTGGTTGAGGCCTAACAGCAGTCGATGCCTTTTGTATTTTTGATGGCTCTCTTATTTATAAAAATATTCAGCGTTTCCACTTACAAATGACAGCCCCGTGGCGCAGTTGACTAGACACCAGCTTGCGAAACGAGAGGCCGCGGGTTCGATCCCCTCACCGAGACAAATGTTTGTGTGATCCATAAATATTTGTCTCGGGTCTGGGTGTATGTGAGACCGAAAAGTCTCTCGTAGTTTCTGATACCCACGACACAAGACTTGTATCTTAGTGTGGGATCAGAACTATGTATGTGAATGTTGGATGTCTTTATTTATTAATATTTATTATAAATAGTGATTAAGAATACGCATATAGACATCGTAATTTCATCCGTGCATTAAAGCGTCGTCGTAGTTCTCATTTTTGTATTGGTGCATTCGGATTCTAGCCAAATAATTGACAGAAAGACATGGCTGTATGCGATGTAGTGCAAATCTATGTTGCGCCGTGAAAATAAAAAAGTTGCTACATAAACATTTCAAGTGGCAGAGCACACTGAATATTCTCCCTCCGTTTTTGTCGTACTACTCACTTTCATTCTTTTAGGTAGATCACTTAGTCTTAGTCAATATTACAGTAAAATAAGTGTCGTTTACGGAAGTATAGGTATTTAAAATTAAATAATAATAATTAAAAACTGCTACTGCTTCGTGGTCTCGCGGTACAAGTATGTTCCATCCCAGGTTCGACTCCTGAGTCCGTATTTTTTTTTCCATAAGGGATTATTCAGTAGCATCTCGAAGTCAGGAAAGGTGCTCAAAAATAGTGGCGATAGTTTCTCCCTCTATTATGTGGAACTGATATACACCTGGCGAAATGTGGGTGCAGAAATGCACCTCTGCCTACCTCTTTGGGGAAGTCGGAAGTGTAGTTATGTAATTAACTTTATAAAAGGACATACATACATAGCCTCACGCCTGTAAAAACCCAATAACACTGCCCGACCCGGTAATCGAACCCAGGAGCTTTAGATCAAGCTGCATATACTTAGGCCGCGAGACCACGAGGCAGACATAAAAAGAGGAGGTTATTAAAGGAGAAGATAAATATTAATTTGCCAGCATATGAGTTCATCTTAAAGCCGTGGGTTTCTGGCACGGCAAAGTGACCCCATTGCACCTGATGGTAAGCGTTATGGAGTCCAGAAAAAGTGCCGACCAGCGAGAGATGATGATCGACACTATCATGCCGGCCGAATACCTTTTCACCTTTTTTGTGAAGAAGTTTGGGGGACTAATGCCATGGTGAACAAAGGACCGACCGAGAAAAACCGGTCAAAAAATGCCGGCACGGTCATCCTTTCACCATGATTGAAGCCCCCCCGAAAACCGGATATACACTGGCTGATCCCGGAACGCGGCACACTTGCATGTGCCACTATGGCGGGTTTTACGCCCTGTGTACGGTGGTCGCTATCCGGGCGGATACGAACATCCTACCACCAGCTATCTTTTATCGTAGAGTGAAGATTTTCGTGAGTGAATGAGTGATGACAGTTTCGAGTAACGAGATATAGAACATTTTCACCATTTGCAATATTATTACTTTTAAATTCTTTGATTTATTAATTATTATTATTCATTAAACTTTAAAGTTCCCTAAAACAATTACACTCATTCTAAAAAATATTTTACTAAGCAAATGAGATTGAGATAGAATAATTTGCATGCATGAACTGCAAAAATCCATTAAGTTCGCCACTCGTGTACATGTAGCAATTATTATAATCGCATAAAGCTTAATTCATAAAGAGTAATACCGGGTGCAGATGTTAAAGAATTTATATAACAAATTTCTTTTCACTGGATCCTAATACGCAATTTTTCCAGTGCCCCAGGCGGGGGTCGCGTCAAAGGATATAATTACTAGCGTTTCGGCAACGCAGACCTCGCCACATAATCTGCCGAGTAATTCCACGATGTCTCATGGAAATGAGTTTTTATTTGCCAGTAGTTTTGTGGATAATAACCTTACGAATCCATATTTTAAATAAAGTATCATAAGTAGGTATATAAATTTCTGGTTTCCGTCGTCACGTAATTTTCTTTTAATTTAAGTGCCTTATGTATACACTATACATACATATATTATATTATACCAGTGATTGTGATGTTTCTGTCAGCCGTTGTTCCTTGTGCCTTCCGGAGGGACTAACCTACGCTCCCTTAACTCGTGCTATTAGATCATTAAACGTAATTTCACAAGACATTGATATATTTTATTGTAGTGCCTAGACAAAAGCTTGTGATATAGTTAAATATTATTATCCTACCAGTATTCTAGTATTTATAGCATCGCATTGGCGAAAACTGTAAAGTGATGTTATAAATTATTGAAATAAATAAATAAATGGTTGGGAACCCTTAGAACGTAGTTTTTGTTAGGAAAATCCTGGTGGAGAACTCCCGAATATGTAGGTTGCCTCACGATGCGTTAACCAATCGTTGAAGTGAATAAATCAATCAATGCGGATGTAGCATTCCAGAATAATGCCATAATCTGGTTTCGAACAATACCATCATGATTATGATTATGTTTATGTAAATGGTAATGGTAATAGAATCTTAGTTATTGGACAATACTGCACATACGATGAAGTACGAGTTCAATAAATTTGCTTAGAATCTATATTTTCACAAATAAAAGAACGAAGAAGATATAACATTCTTTTACGTTTCAATACAACAGCTTCGCCAGTTTTTATTCTCTCACGCGTTAAATCACAAAAATATAGGAACAAAATTCAACTACATTCCATTTCGAACACTCGACAAGTTCGCGAATCTTGCTAAAGTATCCGGGGAGTTTTCCGACGGGAAATGTGCCACAAAATTTCTCCCACGTATAACTTTCTAAACTCGATAGTATACGTATCAAAAGCGGGGACATTCATATTTATTTATGCAGACTGCATAAACGTACCCGAGAGACTGGAGGGGGATATGCAAATATAGGCCTTCAACTCGTACAATTAGAGGCGATTATGACGCGAAATTGAATTGGAAAGTTGCACCCCGTTTTGTGTTGTGTTATTCCGTCTTTGAAATTAATCTGTTTTGTTTGGCGCTCATCGTCACGTTTGTGTCGCGGTTTATTGCGGTGAAGAAAGTAAATTATTTCAGTTATATCGTCGTATATTTTAAACAAATATTGGTTTTATGTATATTTTTATACCTATACTTTTTCAATCGATATATATTCAATCCACTATTGGACACGGGCTTATAATAATTATTTATATGTATTGAATGGTATCTGCGTGGCTTACTATGAAGATAACTCTTAGGAAAAAATATTCTGTTGTATTCGCGCATACTAAACATTTATCAAATCGATGATACCACGTCCAATGATCCTGACGTCAACGTTTTTACTAAACTTCACTCTTTTTTTCTACCCAACAAAGAGAGACATGGTGTAGAATCTCAAAGGATACTCATACAATGGTCCAAAAGTTTACGCGACCACTCTGCCAAGAGTGAACTAAGAAGATTTTTTTCCAACTCTTTGGACATAATTTTTAAGTTTATTTTATAAGAGCTTGAATATCAAGCTCTAATAAGAATAAGAGCTTGATATTAATAAATATAAAGTAAAATATGAAGTAAATAAAAGTAATATAGGGTGTCCCCAATTCGTTAATATTTTTGTACTCCTGCCACCCTTCTTAATACCTACATACGAGCATCCCTATCTACCCACCAAAACAAATATCGGGATGGGTATTAACGCCTTTTGTGCAAGGAATTAAGATATATAAGTGAAAAAATAAAAAAGGCTGTAATGCGAATGGTGGGGTTTGAACAAAGCGCCCTCCTGTTTGCGGTGCGCGCTATCGCAGCATCGGCAAACCAGTACACTCCGACTAAGTACTGCGCATTAGACACACGGGTATTTATTTATAATATTAAAAAAAATACAATCACGAGACACCATTCACTTATCATGGGTGTACACGTTTGCTGTAGTCATAAAGCTGCATGTACGCTTAAACCGGGTGCATGTAACCTTTGGGAAGAAAATTGTACTAAACCTTTAATGTGAGCTAAAATATATTAATTGAAGTAATAGGAAAAGACGGATAGTGATGTAGTATTTTCTAACATTTTAATTAAAACAATCTCTAAAATCCTTCATCTATCATTCAGTCTTGTGGTTTATGTGTGAATCTGTTACTAAATAGACTCACTTTCGCATCTTCAAAAAATAGTTTAAACTACCAGAGGTTCACATTAGTATTAATGTCTGAAATATTTTCCCTCGCCCCTCGCAATAGCGAAGTAATAACTTTAAAACGGATTAGATTCCAAGATTAAAAGTGTCCTGTATTAATCCGAGATCTGTTCTCGAGCCAAGTTTCATTTAATTTTCTCCACTGACGGCCGCTCCAGTGTGTGGAAGTACACTTAACATACGATTTTATTACATTATTTTTTCCATATTTTAATTTAATGAAATTTGTTTTACATTTTTGTATTCGGATAATAATGTAACGTGTGATTGTAATATATTTGTAAATAAGCAACAATACAGATTGCCAACATTATTTTAGTAATAATGGTAATGGTATAAATAATAATGGTTTACTAGCCTTCAAAAATCTTCGGGTGGACTTTGTCAGCTATCAGTAATATTTGCTATAATTAATAAACAAGTATTAACATAGTTTCACTAGTTTGTTTACTTCCTTATGTTTACTAAACTTAGTAATAATGATAGCATTACACTATTACTATTATTTAAAAAAAAAAAACAATAAATCAGCTGAAAAGTTTTGAAGCAAAATTTTTAGAAATTAAGGATGTGAAATAAAGAACCAAGGCAAATATTTGTGGAACCTAAAGTAACAGAGAGAGTACAGAACTACTGATATCCAAGACACAAGACCTATAGGTGCGTTATATAATTTAGGTTTGAGCTGTAGTTACGTTTGTGGTATTCATGATCGATTGCGTTGTCATCAACGGGAATCTCCATTAAATCGTCGATTGTTTGACGTCGGCATTAAAACAGCGAAATGTCAATATTTGTCGGCAGTGCTCCGAGGGTGGAGGGCTTTAATCCCTCCTTGCTTAGCAAATACTAGAAGATTCTGTAGCTGTCTCCGCTCTCGTGCCTCCTTACAACGGGCCTTTTGTTAATCTCATTAATAAACATGAAAATTGTGGGTTTTAGCAGTGTATACTGGGTAATGGGGTATGCGGACGAACCAAAAATAAATTTGAACATATTCTTTAAATTTGATATCTAAATTACGTGTGTATATTGTTAATGTTTCGTTTTAATAGAGGATCTTCTATAATATAATAATAATAATGTAGCCATAGTGGCCCACGCAGGCACTTTGACCGAGACCACTTGTGTAAATTTATTAGTATTTTTTTGCCATATGAATTTTGCTTTATTTGAATGGAATACCATCAATAAGCCCAAAATCACAGTGATATTAGGTGTCCGTGACTAAATTTACATACTTTTTGCCTGTGCAATAAATTCATTGAAAAAAGTTACTGTGAACAATTTATTATTGAAATTTTTCTGAAATCAAAAAAGATCTGCTCGAGTAAGCTTAAAAACGAACAATGCGGTCGTGTCGATATAAATAAAAAACGGCTGCCCACCGGTACCCATGCAAATCCCCTACGCTGTGCCATCAATAATCGGGCAGAGTTCCCGGCCGATCCGGTGGTCCGCCAATCTACCGTAGGATGCTCCGGACTCGCCGGACGCGTTATTTATATTCCCCAAAGCGACCTATTACTCACACTTCAACACCAGCACTCCTTTGTTCGCGTGTTTGTGCACCGTTTTGATTTATAGCGGACCTGTCGAAGGTGTGAACGCGTTAAATCATTTGTAAGTTTTGTCCGAGCAAAAACACCGTGCGAATCCTTTTGTTGATGTATCTGCATAAATTTTGTGTTTGCAGATAATGGCTGTGTGAGTTTATTTCTATAGCTTGGTTTGTCATTGGCTGTTTAATTAAAAAAAAATGTACATTCAAACAAGGAACGTTCACTTCTAAGTTGTTAAGCCAAAGTTCTTCGTTTATAAATACAAGTGAACTTATTAATATGTGTTGGAATTTATAATATAGAAAATTTATAAATTAAGATAATAATTGATTTTTGGACACTACTCGTATATTGGTACAATAGTGAATATTGGATAAAAATGTTATCAAATAATACTAAAGGTAAATAAAATACAAAGTATATATTTTACAACTTAATATAATTATAAAACAATATTATAATTTAAAAAAATATCTCTAATTACACACTTCACCGTTTTTAATTTTACAATATTAACGAGTTGTGGGAAAACACAAAAATATCCTTCATTTATAAATTTTAAACTCGGGCATTAATGACACATACTGATGTCTAAAAATCCTTAAATTTTCCTTACTAAATATATGGGCCATTTACGTCCGCAAATAGCCACATTAACATAAATTGCCTTAAGCCTTCTGGACAAAAGACATCCATTAACCCAGTGTTCAACAAATTCTTCGATTCAAAGTCTTGGACCTTTCGGCCCAAACGTCAAATTCTATCGGCTCTTTAGGCCCAAGTTCCATCAAATTCTATTATAAAGATGCGGTGATACGTTTATTTATAGTTGTAGATAACCCTGAGTCGCAGACAGTGAGGCGTCGTTGTCGTGTGCAGTCGAGCGAGAGTGCGGGAAGGACCGTGAAATATGACTGGTACACCACATTTAACCAGATAAGCGACGCGTGAGAGCGTTTCGACTTTGTCTACAGCAGTAGGGGTAATGTACTGGATTGCAATTAGTGAATATATTATGAGTTATATAATTGTGATGATAAATATAATTATATTAAATCAATTTGTTTTATTACCTCCCCCTACTTCGTCTGGCTTGCATTTATACACTATTGTATTACCACTTTATTAAAAAATCTTAGGCTTGGTAAACTTTTTAGTTATAAGAACCAAAATTTCATCGAATTGATATTCTGGTATAGAGTACACTTCCATTTTTATTTAAAATAAATTCAATTCAGACAATGTTTTTGGTAATAAAAATAATTATATATTAAATCAGCTCCAATCATGAATGCATGTTAAATAAATATAATGTTAAGATTTAACAAATCCATTCTAAATTATTCTATTTTTGATTTGGTAAAGTTGGTAACATTACTGTTTATTAATATGCCATAACTACGACGTAGCAAATTAATGACAACTTCGTAGCTTAGCTACGAAGGTACGCAAGTGCTACAGAAAAAATATTTAAAATAATTCCTCAACTCTTAGACGATCGATTAAATAACTCTTTCGGACAAAATACCTCTAGGTGGCACAAAGTTCTTAGTTTGATTCTTTCATAACTTATAGAGGAATGTATAAGGGTTTATTAAGATTTGATAAAAGAGATTTTTTTAATTGACCTCTAGACCATGGTAACATCTACATTCGTACGAGTTTGGTTCAAGATATTGGCTTGATATTTTAAACATTAGGGGTTTAACAGCAAACAAAAATAATTAAAAACATCTAGGGCGTTTCTGGTAATAAAATAATAACAAACTACCTGAAGCAATTTCTCACTACAACATACATCTATTTATCAACAACTTAAAACGTTTAAGTCACTTAATAAACCATGAAGTAATTATAGATCATTTTAACAGTTCAAAGACAATTTTCTTTCTGCATATATTAGCACATTCGCTGGAAAGCGGCAACGTGAACGACAAACTACTTATTAGAGACAAATAGCTTACAATTTAATACCGCGTGTATTTACTGAAACCTATTTACAAACACACGGAATTACAGTGTTTCACGGATACGACAGGTATAAATTGAAGGGATAGTGCTGTTGGGAAAATGATTATTTTCCGAATGGTTCGATTACGTGGGAGGACGTTTGTTTGACTAATGTTTGTTGTCAAATGATAACGCGTATAAGACATTTATTTTCATTACTATTCGCGGTACAAGTATGTATGTACCGTGCGTTGTAGAGGTCCCGAATCAAGTGAAAGTATTATTTGAATACCCAGTAGTGGCACGGAGTCTGGCTATCTATCCGAAGGGCCGCAATAAGCTTGTTCTCAATTACATGGAACAAAAATAATTGGCAAAATGTGGGTGCAGAAACGCACCTCTGCCTACCCCTTCGAGGGGTAACAGGCGTGAGTGCGTGCGTATATATGTAATTACTATTTTAACAGGGATACGAGATTTAAAAAAAATCGGTGTTATCTGAGTGAGTAACCGACTTTTACCAGCGGATAAGCAAGCTAAAAAGCCACTTCATTTAGAGGTTGTTTTCAACGTCCATGCACAAGATGGACCTATGAGGTCAACTTTCATCATTAGATTAGGCAGCTACATCCAAAAGGTCGCTAATTATTTAAAGAAATTCTGCTAGCGATGGTTCAGGCTTAATTCCCTTAGGCTGGTCTAGTGTGTCTGGTGTAGTTTTCTACAACTTTTCGTATTATATCAATATATTTTGTGCTTCTAAGTTGTATTTAATTTTAAGCGTTCCGAGAAAAGCCAGGCGCAGTTGACTTAACATCAGCTTGTGAATTCCCGCACCGCCCCAAACGTTTGTGTGATCCACAAATATTTGTTTCGAGTCTGGGTATTTGTGGGATCGGAAATTGTCTCATAGTTTATGACACCCACGACAAAGACTTGTTTTTTTTTGTGTGGGACTGTGTATGTGACTATTAGGTGTATTTTTTGTTTATACAATCAATCAACACGTATCCGAACTATACGTATTCGACCAAAGTATTTAATCTTTACCTCTAATGTCCAGATCTATACATAAACATAAGAAACATTCCTATATGTACTCGACATATCGTAATTGTGGATTAAAAATTATCATGAGTTTTGGTTGAAAATCAGTTGCAACCTGGTACAAAGAAAAAAGTCTAAAATATTTTGTTAACAGTCGACTTCCCTCTATCCCTTGCAGTTAAATACGCCCACTCAATTGTGTCACAGTTTTAACTGACAGCACTAATACCAGGCTGAATACAATATGTACCATCGCGGCACCTCATAATTGAGCTTTGGCACGCGAATCGAAACGTCGACTTATCCTTTTTTTATGAAAAAAATACGACAAATAAAATGATTTTGAGGCTAATGAGCTTTCAAAGCTAGAACGATTGAATAAGATCTCTTCCCGAAATAAAATAGTCGGGTAAACAATAGCTTAGTAAATACTACAATTCCTTAACTCAACTAGCGTCCTGACTGAATTAATAAAGGAATGGAGTATGTGAGTGACAGAGCAAGAAGGGGGCAGGAATAAACGTAGTATTCAAAGTGTCCTCCTTGTGACAAAAATAAACACAAAATTTCCCACATTTATCGACGTAATAGTGTTTGTCATGTCGTTTGACACCACGTATTACCGTGAATACTGTATGGGTATCATACATACCGTCTAATTGAGCTATTGAAGACGCCAATCTAAAACAAACTAGGGTTATTACGGCGCCAATGGGCCTTTATTAAAAAGTTAAAAGCGAAGTGTTCCGACGCGCCGCCGGCTGCGCGTGTTCCCTCATTATTTATTTAAAATCCCGATCCGATTGTCGTATGTACGTTGCTTGGGCGTGGAACGAGTCACTAAAGACCGTCTTTAAGAAAAACTTTTTAAATAAAAATAGTTTTTAAAAACCATAATATTTCTAATAAAGATTCAGTTATTTAAAAATATAACTAATCAATCAGGTTAAAAGCAATACCAAGAGAATAATGAATAAAAACTATTTACCATATAAATTTGTTTAAAAAAAAACTTAAATAAAATGACTACCTAAGCTACTGAGAAGTCTGCTTCTGGAAATCTCAGTTTATTAAAAAGGCCTATTACGGCCTATTTAGTTCAAACTGTCAATATTGTGGTTCTCAGACATCGTTCTTCTAGTCTTTTTATTTAATTGACAGATAAAAATTCACAAAATAAGTGACTTAGCTACTCTTGTACATTAATAATACTTTTATTGCTAATAAGAATGGATGAAAAAGAAAAGTTGAGGTAAAATGATTACGAGCAAACTTGCTCATCGAACAAAACGTTTAAGTCATCTTATATATAGGCAATAAATTTTTTTATTTGAAAATATAGTGTATTGACTAAACGCTCTATCTTACAATACACACCACCTTCGATTCCAGACGAAGTGCTTTTAAAACTTAACCCTTATTTTCTCACTTTGAGCACTTTGAGGGATTACAAGAGAGCCGTCCTCTGTCCTCCGACCTTAGCAGCGCAAGTATCTCCGGCTAATTCCCGTCACCAAGCTGTTAACTTCTGCATTTGAATTTTAAATAAGATCTGATGATGTTAATATTCCAGTCGTTTGAATTTCGATTATTTCGAACAGGTTTGTGAAAATGTCTTTCAAGACAGGGAACTTTAAAAGAATATAAAGTAACGTCGTTTTTCTTTATTTTTCGTCAACGAGTCAACTAGATTTGCCGTGTTGAAATGTTAATATTTAATCAAAGCATCATTAATGGTCTACTCTAAAATTAAAAAAAAGAACTAGAAAATGTATTCGAGCTTTTTGGTATCTCAGAACCGAAATATACATACTTACTATTGGAGGCCACAAAATTATTTGTATTTGTATGGGGATCGAATCGAGTTGTTTCTCCTTCTCTTACTTACTTCATGGGAGGCAGGCTGCTGATACATACATACATAATTACTCATTTATAACATGTTCTGGTACTCAAACTGCTATTCCACGTTTAGATCTAATTCAGATTTGATTTTTCTTTATTTCATAGATCCGGAAATCTATGCAGCAAATTATTTCTGTGTATCGAGTATTAACATTTCTATTTTCTTCGCGTAATTACCAAGCAATTCTAAATATTTTAATTCAAAGTACATGGACGCGGTAAAATGGACGTATTACGCAAACGCGAAGCCTAAATATGCATGAATAAGTGAAAATGGTAGTGAGCCAAAGCTTTTTAACCGCAGCTGTGTACATTATCTGTAAAAGCATTCCATATACCACAAAGGGAAAGTTGTCCCGGTGTTGCGAGCATTGTTTACGTGGACACAGGAACATCGACCGTGCGAAATTAAAGTTTTACTGGACGTCCTCCACATGACAACCAAATAACATGATGTATTTTTGACGTTTGTTTAGTTTGTGATGGATTGTGCCTTTTTTATCAAGAGGATAGGCCTACATACCATGCATACTCATCTGACTGTGTGCATTCGTAATGGTCACATTTTATAATGGTAATGGAAACTAAATTATGTAACTAGCTATCTCAATTTTAAAAAAATCACGAGAAATTTGTTAAGCTACGTAAATAAATAAATATACCCAACAATCACATCATCATCATCATCAACCCATATACGTCCCACTGCTGGGCACGGGCCTCCTCTACATTTAACAATCCCATACATTGGTCCAATTTGAAAAAATATTTTAAAGCCCTAACTGGGTTATGGAGAAAGACTATAAGGTATACATCACGCTAAGACCAATAGGAGCGAAGTATCAATGAAAAATGAAACGGATAAAAAATATTCGTTTAGAAGTCTAACATTTCACATACGGAGCAACAGTTAGCATAATAAATACACCCAAATAAATAAATACACCCAACAGTCACATACATAGTTCTGATCCCACATTAAGATACGAGTCTTGTGTCGTGGGTATCAGAAACTACGAGAGACTTTTCGGTCTCACAAACACCCAGACCCGATCAAATATTTGTTGATCACACAAACATTTGTCTCGGTGCGGGGATCGAACCCGATAGTACTATAATAATACTACGTCTAAAACCCCGTTCTAAAGTGGGTTTATCTAATCTTGTCACATCCATGAATTAGGCGCGTCTGTAGATCCATGTAGGCGTGTTTCTGGCAGGGCGGTGGACGATAAATTCTGCGCTTTGTGCTACCCCAGCCGCTCTCCTGGTTTTTTAGGATGCATTTTATTAAAACTCTAGACCATACTGTTATATGAATCAACTTTATGATAGTTTTCATATAGTTGGTTTAGTGGTACGGTTATGACAACTATTATACATACATAACCTGACGCCTGTATTCCACGAAGGGGTAGACAAAGGTGCATTTCTGCATCCACATTTCGCCAGGTGCATATGAATCAGTCCCACGTAATAGGGGGCGAGCCTATTGCCGTTTTCGGGCACAATTCCAGTCTCTGTGCTGCTACTGAGAATTTCCTAATGGAAAAACCCAATATCACTTTGCTCGACCCGGGAATCGAACCCGGGACCTATAGATCGCATGGCACATACTTGTGCCTCGAGACCACGAGGCAGGACATATATTTTTAGACATATTTGAGATATATTATTGCTTTTTATTTATTTATTATGTGATTACAACACACTTAGAGGAAGGCTGTCTCTGTTATAAATTTCCGTAAGACGTCTTACATTTTGCTACAGGGTAAGGAGCAGTGGCGAGATTAGTCTTTAGCCTCCTTAACTAGCTAAGTTTTGAGAAGAGGACTGGTAAATTTAATATAAATTATAACAACACGCAATTTTTTCTCTTATGATAGAATAGTTTTAAATTGTTTTGGATAAGGATGCAGATTCCGAGAGTACTGTAATATGTAACGTAAATCACGTATTACATATAGGATGGGATATGTAATATTCTCACCTGTCTGTATGAAAGTATAATGAGAAATTATAGCCGTAACCGCTTTTGAAGCAGCTGTTGAATAGATAAAATTGAATTTCCGCTCACAATTGCACTGTAAAATAAGACGTAGAGTTGAATGCCACCTACAAAATGCAACGTCACATTACGCTCCGTGTTACATTACGTATTCACTCGGATCTTTCATAGGGTGTAAGTTCTCAACGTGGTTTCGACTGCTTCCCGTAAGTATCTAATTCTGGTCATAAATGTTCTTAAGTTCCATTTATTCCATAATAAAATACTTGACCTAATGAAAATGAGTAAAAAATAAAAATTGGAACCATCTGCAATTTTAAAATCCCTCATAGTAAATTACCATTAATATTTGAAGTGAAACTTCTTTATCGACGTACGAGAGAAAAAAAAAACAAAAGAAAAATTGAAACGTTTTTCTGTTACGCTATGTTATCTTTTTTATCTATTTTTTTCAATAGAATAAAGCAAATCAGTTTATTTGGCTGTCTCAATAAACGTATACAGTATAATTCGTGGGAATTAATTATGGGTAGTTTACAAAACAGCTTTATTCACGGACTTCAACGACTTCACAATGATTCCAAATTCAAACAAAAGTGCACAAACCAACACCCCATCACGATCCTTTGTATATATCCGAGCAGTCTCAAGTGTAAGAGATAGGCATCAATCTTTTACATCACAAAGAGGCGAGCGCTTCGGGGATCACAATAAAAGTGCCGCACTGCATTCGCGATGCATCCGATGTAGTTCTATGGAAGGGAATTTAAAAGTGAAATATAGGGGATCATCTGCGATACATAATGGGTGTCATTCTATAGTGTAGTAAAGGGTAGACACTCGAGTTTTCTCGTCACAAATACGCGTTTGAAAAGCGATTTCTTGTACTTAGTGCATTTGTGTGTATCGGTTTTGTTAATATAGTCAGAATAGGTTTCTTAATGTATTTTTTTAAATCTTTAATTAAGTTTCATATTGTGGTTTAAACAAGCAGTGATGGCCTCGAGGTTTAGGCGCGCGGTCGAGAATTTCGGCGGTCGCAGGTTCAAACCCCAGGCACACACCTCTGACTTTTCGAAGTTATGTGTGTATTCACAATGAATTATCACTTGCTTTAACGGTGAAGGAAAACATCGTGATAAAACCTGCACACCTTAAAGTTCTTAAGAATTTCTTAGGTGTGTAGTCCGCCAACCCGCACTAGGCCAGCGTGGTGGACTAAGGCCTACACCCTCTCAGTTGTAGAGGAGGCCCGTGCCCAGCAGTGGGACGTATATGGGCTGATGATGATTGTGGTTTTAATTTTCCTAAGGCACTATTGTCATTAAGCAAAAAGTTGCTACTACTTGATTCTGTGGAAGACTTAAGAATCTTTCAAGTTTCTTGTGACAACTCTCAGATTCATAGAATCCACTTGCCAATTTTTTAACATTTAAAAATAGAAATACACGCATAACCTCTAAAAGTTAGATAATTATTCGGAACATAAGTCGATCGGAAGTGGGCTACGTCCTGTAACCAAATAAGTATAGCAATATAAAGAATCTCATCATCATCATTATCAGCCCCTAGCCGTCCCACTGCTGGGCATGAGCCTCCTCTACTCTACGCTACTCTTGAGTGGGGTTAAGCCCTATAAGGAAACCCACAACATATTTATATAAACTCCAAAAACTGGGACTCTTAATATAAACATGTATTTACTCTAACTAGGATAGTGATAACAGATTCATTAACGGATTTCCCTTTCACAGCCGGCATGTAAATACAGTGCAATAAAGCCGGCGGGCTTTAATGAAAACAAATGGAAAAGCACTGCTTAAAAAAAACACGGCTTAAAGGAGCATTCGCAATGAGGACGCACTTTGGCATTGTGCGAAGAATAACCGAGAAAAATATTGGGTTGTGCCATAATATTACTAGGCTTCTATAAATGGATGTTTCTGTAAAAGAAAATACATTAAATAAGTTTTTATTATGGTATTAGCCTTATGGTAGGTAATCACCCCCTCCTCATGACCTATTTGTACAACAAAGGACATATAGGCCTTATTGCACCACACTGGCCTAGTAAGAGCTGGCGGACAACACACCTAAAAAATCTGTGGACAACTTTTAGATCTGGAGATTTCTTTACAGTGCTTCCCTTTACTATTAAAATGCGTGACAATAAATTGTGACTATATAAACGACAAACGCATATGTATAAACTAACAAAGAAAATGATATCCGAATATTTGTTCTCTGTACTTATAAGACGTCCCGAAACGGTGATATTTAGTTTCTTTGATTGTTCAAGGGTTCTTCTGTCAAAATATTTGAATACAGAATCTTATGACTAGTCATAGTCATACCAAATAGTATATCTTTTTAAAAAGTATCGCAGTGTGCGAGTGCCTTTACCGCTGCGGTACGTGACAGCGACACCTCACTGCGAAGTTTTGACTCTCGACAAATTAAATCAATTAAGGACTCGCTTCCCTTTTGTGTGGCCAAATGTCCCCCATTTGTTCGTATTAGGCAAGATTTTTTTATTTGCCGCTTTTATTAGCATTTTTGAATGCTTCTAGCCGTTGTTAGAGCTTTAATTAAATTTAACAGAGGTGATTTATATTGGAATGTTTTGATTTTGGTTGAAATTATAATTTAAGCTTGACATGGATTATCGAACAAAATGAAGTTACGATAGATAAGTATGTGAAAAATCTTATATCTTACTGGAGTCTCCAGACTAACATCTTAACATGTTTTATTTTTCTTTCATAGGCAAGTATGTATATGAAAACTGACCCAAAAACATATAAATGGCCGATGGGGCCAAAAAGTTCTTGAGTGGAGGCCACGTACCGGAAAGCGCAGCGTGGAACGTCCTCCGACAAGATGGTCGGACGACCTAGTAAAGGTCGCGGGACGTCACTGGTTGCATGCTGCTTCCAACAGGTTCCTGTGGAAGTCATTGGGAGAGGCCTATGTCCAGCAGTGGACTTCCATTGGCTGATGTATTAGATTGGATGGTATCCAACCCAGCTTCTTTTACCTTAAGATGCAGAAACATATTACAGAAGACGTTAATAATATTAGATTGTGTAAATAAAGTACATTAATTATATTGAATCGAACGAATTTCAAACGGTGAAATACATTAAAGTAAAGAAGAAAACAAAAGAAGGCAAGGCAAAAACAAAACATCAATTGTGAAACAACGTGACAGATGGCGTTTCCGTTGAGAGCAATATAAATAGAATGGAATAATAATCTGTATGTACCGGCGCTTATAGAACAATGATTGTTTGTCGCGAAACGAGAAAATAAATTGATTCCGATTTGAAAACACGAGTGGTTTTAATATTGATGAACGTTTTTATGACGGCTACGAACGGAATTGTTTTCAGTAATTTATGTTATGGAATTAGATTGCTGCTTTTCTGGAAGGAAGTGTATGTAGACTGTTCCCTTTCTAGAAACGAATGAGCTATCTCAAGATATGTCTCGCAAGTTTTATGGATACGATATATTCAAATCAGATACATATTATCGGAGCTCAAACCTTGCTTTGCTCTTGTGGCAGGATTTACGCCTTGTGATTACGTTGCTGACGAATATCAATCACTAGCAAAATAAAAAATAATCTAACAATTAGAATGAATTGTTTGTTACGCTTCAACGCCTTGACTGAGGAACCGCGTTTGATAACTTCATATAATACTTAGATTCTTCCGTGTTAAGCTTCAAAACTATAATTAAAAGCGAGAAGTTAAGGTCGTATCCATATTATTCTATGACTCAAATATTTTTCACTTAACTCAAAACTCGAAGATAATTAACCATAAAAAACATACTTATACACTGATATCTTAATTAATATCTACGAAAGCATAACCTAAACAAGTGAAACCCCTACAACTACAATATGCAGTTCTATTCCACAGTGTAACCGGCGGAGTAATTAATTTATACGCTAATAAATTTTATTAGCGCCGCAACACCTATTCAAATCTCACTACAAAAGTGTGGCGATAAACAATAATTTTGTATGCCCGGGCCCATTTTTCGTTCACCTGCAAGCGGTTTTTGTCACAACTTTGCATATTCAAATAGCCGAAGCGGGGAGAATGGGCAACTTTAACAGTAAAACATTTTCGTGGCCGGAATACATGGGAGCGATCGTACAGAAGGCTAGACTCCTTAGCATAAGATATCAATATAAGTAACTAAAACTTAATTTGGAAATAAACCGAGAAAAATTGTAGCTTGTTTATTTGTTTGTTGTATAAATAAATAAATACACCCAACAGTCATATACATACATAGATCTGATCCCACATTAAGGTACAAGTCCTGTGTCGTAGGTATCAGAAACTTCGAGAGACTTTTCGGTCTCACAAATACCCAGACCCGAAACAAATATTTGTGGATCACACAAACATTTGTCTCGGTGCGGGGATCCAACCCGCGGCCTCTCGTTTCGCAAGCTGGTATCTAAACAACTGCACCACGGGGCTGTATGAACAATTCTATTCATAAAATTCTGACAGTCATTTTTTACGAAAACAACGTAACAATTACTTATTGACTAAAGAAGATTTCTACCTCACACCGTTGTGTTAGATAAAAAATCATTTGTTGTTAATTTTACTTTTTAAGAGGTTTTTTTTTATTCGACATTATGTAAATGTTTATCAATAAGAAACAAAAAATGAACACGATTTTTTTCTATTGCCTCTTTATATTATTTTAATTTTAGTCATCTGCTGTCAAGTCTTTAAAAAAAAATTATTAGGAAAAAAGAACGCGATCGTGACCGCCAGTATTATGAACGTATTATCTAGATATAAGTTTATCTGTTTATTAACTCGTATTTGGTTTAGGAGGTACAATAAAGCCAACATCAGAGCGTGTTGATTAATAAAAGCTCGTATTTGAATTTTAGACTGATCCTTTAATGAGCCTTCTGTCGCCCCTTCAGTGTCTTGTGTCCAAAGCTATGTTTGCGCAAAAAAGTCGTGAAAGCCACAGACAAAACCGCGGGCGGAAAGTTAAACAGAAACAAAGCGACGCCACGCGGTTTTGTTTCAACTTTCCACTACAATGCTCCGTTTGATAAATACTTGAAGTATTTTATATTTAAGGCTGTATTTATATTGTTTTCCATTAAAGTTGCCGGATGTCGGCCTCGTCCAGGGCTTACTAAACGCTGGAGTTTCAAGGAATTTATCGTTAAAACTTTGTATTTCAACAGTTCTACCTTTTACTTGTTTTACAGCGAATATTTTGTGAAGTTTATACGCCTCACTTTAAAAACTCAGGATTTATGGGGAGGATGATAGATGGAACTACAACGTGCACAAGTGAAGTTTATACAAAATCTACTAAGATGGAATTTGGGACCGGCAAACAATATCATATAAATCCACCTCTAACTGATATTCATAACGAATCGAAAATGTACTTTGTTTATTAGGACACATATTTAAATATTCGAAAGAAGTCAAATTGAATAAAGTCCAGGCTATATGAACTTTTTTAAACACATTCATATTGAAAACAAAAAAAAAACTATTCAACGAAAAATATTCAAACATAATATATTTCAAAAATGAAACGAGATAAGAATTAAGGAATACAACTCCGTCCACAAAACTAACTTCGATTAATAATACTGTCTAAGTCCATTTATTTGGAAGGAGCAAAAGTTGTTTACAAATAAATGTAGGCTCGTATAGAATTTCCAATAAACTAGGCAGCTAACTGTCTCCGACAGAGCATCGGCGTAATCTCATTAATCTTGTCGTGACAACGTAATTCAATGTACCGTCCTTAGGAGATAAGACGATGCCAGGGAAGAAAAAAACTGCGAACTTTCCCCTGATGAAAATATTTCGAGTTGGAATTAAATGGAAGCTTGGGTGTGCTGACGTAATGTGCTGTATGTGGCCATGTTTGGCTGTTTGTTTGTTACGCTATCGGGCTTTATCTGCTGTACTAATTTTAATAAATTCATCAGGATCAGGAAGTAAACGTGACACATTGTTGTTTTTATAACGAAAAATGTAACATATTTAGTAACGCGAACAAAGCGGACGTCAGAAATTAGTCAATAAATTAATAATAAAGAAAATATTGTTTCAGGGGAGTGGAAGACAGTTTTTATAAAAAAATGTCGCTTATGCATTTGCCGAAGCGTGCAAAAAATACTCTTGTATGTATGTATATCTTGTATGTACGCATGTTGCATTGACAATATGTTCTTTGGATGTGGTCATATCCTTGATGCCATGGGATGCTGACACACTATTATGGGTCGAAGGAGGTTTTCGTTGTAAATTCTAAATATCGATATAAAATGTAAGCAGTCTTTAAACATCCTCTTTGAACAAAATACAAGTCGTCCGACGTCCAAAGAGAATACCATAAGAAAAGGGAATCGAAATAACTCTTGAAAATCAAAGAAGGAATTATTTCGGTTTGCGCCTTCTAATCAACTTTGCAAATTCCGTGAAACGTGGTATTTTGTAGCAAAACCTTTCATCCCAATTCATCAGGCCGTCACATTTTAAAATTGTTAAGCGACTAATATAAAAAAGATCTTTTTCTCCATTCAAATTCATTAAGATAGCACCCTCTTCAAATTATCTGAGCTGTAGGGTCCGGAGATGCACCTTATTGGATTATCCGAGCTTTGATGTCCGAAAGACGCTTGAGTCTCGTTTACACCGTGTTAGAGGTAATAAAAAGGAAGCCATTCTGTAAAGGAACTTTTATTAGGTAACATGGAAATTGGAAAAGTTAAGAGCATTGGGGATAACGAAGGCGCTATCTATCCGATGGAATTTCGAAGATCAAATCTTAATTTTTTTAATTTACCTTTTGTAATTCTATAGTAATTTTAAATGTTCAAATTAGATTATTATTACATAAGTTCTTCTCGTTTAAATTGGCGAGAAATAATCATAACCATATCTCAGTTTTTTTTCTCATGCATTAGGTATGTCTATTTTAATTCTCTTTGGCTCCTTGCGCATTTTCGAGTAAAAAAATCGTATAGGTCATTCCTACTACACCAAGAGGATAGGCTTACGGAAGAAAAGGCTCAGGCCCGCCAGTGGAACTTATAAATTAGTAATTACTAATATGTAAACTTTTTTGGCTACAGAAATGCAAAACCAGTATGGCTACAAACACAACACCTTTTTCCAGGAAGATGGAGCCACTTCTCTTGTTACAAATGACTCATTAGCTGCTCTTTACGATTTTTCTCTAGAAGAGTGATAAGTCGCCGAGGAGAAATCAACTTGACATCGAGGAGCGCTGATTTAACGCCTGCTGATTTTTTTCTATGGGGCTACCTAAAAAGTAACGTTTACAATCCATTGCCACCCAACCTGAATGTTTTGAAGCAAAGAATCACCGAAGAAATCAACTCTATTCCAAGAGCGATGCACCAGCGAGTGATTGAAAATTTTAGCTCCAGGTTAAATGAGTGTAAACAAGTGAATGGTGCTCATTTGCAAACGATTTTCTTTCATAAATAAACTTCAAGAACTGCTCTTTAATTTAACAATAAATAAAACGAGTTTTAATTGATATTGTTGTTTTTTATTTAACATCTAAAAACGAAAAACATTCTGAGACACCCTTTACATATATAGGTACATATGGGCAGAACACTCAGATCTAAAATAAATTTGTAGACACAATTTTTATCGGCGTGGTAATCGGGCTCGCTACTACTCGTTTCACGGGATCATTCTAAACAAAAGCGCCATTGAAAAGCATAGACTTCATATTGAACATATTCCAACATATACTCTAAACAATACCACATTTATTGTTCATTTCCAAAACGCACGTCAAACACTCTGTTTGATTACATTAATTGAAATGAAGCTTAATCCTTTCAGAACACATGTTTGGTTTCCAGTTCATATTGTTTGCAGTATCATTGATCAGCTCCGAACAGCGGTAACTCCGACAATCACCCATATTCACCTAACTGGGACACAACAGATTAGTTTGCCATGATAATTGACAATACAATCCGTCAGTTGGCGCGTCTGCGAACGAATACAGTCACACAGCGTCGTAATGGAGGCAGTAGGCAAACGTAGTGGTAATATATTTTGGAAAATAAATAACAAAGTGTGTACTACAACTTTTGTTAATTTTTAATGATAGTAGGTACAGCGTAAGTTTATGTACAAGTATGTACCGTGCAATCTAGATGTCCTGGGTTCGATTCCCGGGTCGGGCAAAGTTTTACTGGGTTTTTCCATTAGGAAATACATACACACATACATAACCACACGCCTATATTCCTCGAAGGGGTAGGCAGAGATGCATTTCTGCACCAACATTTCGCCAGGTATGTATCAGTCCCACGTACTAGGGGGCTAGCCTATTGCCGATTTTCGGGCGCAATTCCAGACACCATGCATGATGATGATGATGATGGTGAAAAAATTCTGAATTTCGTAACTTCAAAGGAAAGATATACTATGTATTTTAAGCTTTCGCACTTTTATTTAATTCGAGTCCTTTTTACAAGTTTGATGTAAAGGCGTTGAAGTTTAAGTTCACAGCACATTAAAAACCACAAAGAAAATACGAAATAAAAATCCATTCAAAAATAGACATAAACGTCACTTAACTTACTAACGCCAATACCAACAACTTATACAATGAGTATCGTATCAACGGAGCCCGCATCACGTTCATTGCCAAACCTCGCAACAAGCAAACAGCACGCAACACACAAACATTACCAACGATCGCAAACCACCCTTTTTGCTAATCAACCATCTAACCGTTCGGCTGCATTACGCCTCGTGAATTATAGCTAGCGCATGCAAAACCGGCTGGCTATCGCGGCTGAAATCTCAATCTATCCACTAATGCGATCAAGATATCACAGTTGCGCTACTGTTACTTTATTGTATTGTTTATAATTGTAATTCGTTGTAAATAATTGCGCGTTCGTATCGATTGTACTGTAAACATTTAATTTGCAATGGTTTTGTGATTAGCTCTCGTTGTTTTGCCTGAATAGTTAGGTATGTTGTTTTAGCTTTACTGGTTGATTGCTTGTTGTTGTATGTACTTCAAAACTAATATTATATTTGCAAACGTAAGCGACTGTTAATATTTCGCACCAAAACCATTGAATAATATCCGGGGAACTTCGGTATATGAAAGGAGATGTAATAGGGGATGATGAATAATCGTTTTATTAGTCTAGTTGTGTTAGACCAGTAAAATCCTGAGCTGGGAAAAAAGAAGAAGAAAATAGAAATATTCTATATTCTAAGATATTCTCTTTGTAAGAAAAAAATTTAAAGAATTATGTTAATATTCACGTTCCGTTGGCTACGTTCCTTACTAGACCTTACTAGACCAACTTTCCAGAGTTCATCCTGGTGAGGGAAAAGTCAAAAACACTTCACCTCGCCATTATCATCATCATCGCATCAAACAATTTTTTTTCGTTCGGTTCAGAACCATTTTCATAAAATTGCGTTATGTTTTGGAGATGTGACCCTTGTAATATATAAATGGTCTTCCGAACAAATAAGGTACATTCGTACCGAATATTCTTGGAGAAAGGCATCAAAGGTAGAAAATAATTGACGCAAAAGTGAAGGTAAGTGAAGGTGACACTGTTTGCGTTTCTAAAGTATTATCTATACATCTTCTATACAAATAAATAAAAATGGAGTGTCTGTTTGTAATATTGAAATAACGGTTTTTTAATAAATGCATATGGATGTATACACGGTACATATACCAAAATAACGTTTTTTAAAATTTTTGTCTGTCTGTCTGTCTGTTTGTTCCGGCTAATCTCTGAAACGGGTGGACCAATTTCAATGGGAGTTTCACTGGAAGATAGCTGATGTAATAAGGAGTAACATAGGCAAAAAAAAGAAAAAAAAAGAATCGGCTGTTAGGCGGAACGAAGTTCACCGGGTCAGTTAGTGGAATAATATAATAGACAAACGACAAACTTCCTTAGGACATAAGGATGTGGTAGGCGATGACGAAGTTCCGTGTTATTGGGATTGATATTATTAGGACTCTGAAAATGTAGGATTTTAATAAGCAAGTGTGGTTTTATGTATGTAGTCTTATAATAAAATATTTTAATACAATGCTTAAATAAAGGTTTGAAATGAAAGAATGTTGTATTTGTGCTCATAAAGTTTTGGGTTACTTCAGACGCTTCCACCGAGTCCCCACCTTCGTATATAATTATAGTTATATCAAGCAACTCTTCACGCCGGTTGATGTGGAGCGCTCTGTGGTTGCAATTCGCACGTATAATTCTAGTAATTTTCGAGACCATTGACCGGGAAAATATGAATTTGCTGGCTATAGTTCAAAGAGCTTAGGGAGTTGCCTTTACCAAGACGTGCATTCATTTGTTTACGATGCGTATTAAATGATAATTATGAGTTTAGATTGCTTCGCCTTTTTGTACAAAGATTATCCTAATGCAGAAGATATTTATTTTGTATTTACTGTATATATTTGTATAGGTACTGTATAACCCTAGGGCCCTTAAAGAAAACTTAGCAAGGTGGCATGATTTTTTCCGGTAGAGAAAGACTATATAGCATCTAAATATTATGTGCACCGCAGTCACTTATCGTGCATTTTATAAAAGTATCACCTATACACTTTCTTTTCAAATAAGCAACACTACGATTCACCCAGTATTGTGGGTGTTTAGGGGCGGGAGTGATCACTAGTGGTCGGATTGCTCGGTTTCCGTTAGTATGATAAAAAATATTTTGAAAAACGCAGGGATAATGTCAACCCCTGTTATGACAGGGAAGAAGAACATTCTAGCAATATTTCTTTTGTTTTGGTTTTATGTCATAGTCTAGTCTTTTTTAGTATATTTCAATCATCTGCCCGACATCTGCGACATGTACATAGTACATATGTACATATAGGCGCTATTTCGGATATTATTTTCGGTGGTCGTTGATAAAATTTACGTCCGTCAACAGAACAGGGGGTGACTGAACACTTACTAATATTTTTATTTTTAAATCAATTGCATTTTTTTTTGCATTTCAATTTTCAATAGCAACTCGTGTATTCATAATTTGGGCTGCACCATTACTTGGCGAAGCACAAACTGCATTTCAATACTATATAATAACAGTTCTTAATTCACTCAGGCCGCTCACTCTCGTGATTGCATTATTGTATGGGCCCACTTCATGTTTGCATGAAAGCATTTATATCAATGGAGCACGTTTTTAATATTCAAAAAAGCATCATAATAGAACGCTTGCACAAATTGGAGGTCCTGGTGCGTCGCGTGACGTGAATAGTGAGCTCGTTCATACTGACTTGTGTTCACTTGACTGACTGAATCGGCACGAGTCACGTGCTCGCTGCGATTGTTCATTGGACAGATTTGATTGTGCCGAAATGCACTCCCTTTTTCTGACGCGTAGATTTCTGACGGGACCGTGTGCAGTTCGTTTTTTATACAGGGATTGATATTTTACATGGCGTTCTTAATTTATGTGGGCTTTTGTATTAAGGCACGATCTTCTGACTTTCAAGATCACTTTATATAAACATCATAACCGCACTCATTCATCGTGAATTAATATCAAAGTAAATATCTTTAGTACAGAAGAATGGTTTGAGAAAGCAAGTACAACTTAGAGAAGCTTACATACCCAGCGTGCTTGATTACTTCATTTCAACCATAAGTTGGTTTACATTATATTATTGTATTACGGTACAATGGTAATACTAGTATATGGCATACTTAGGAGCACCAGTTGGTAATACAACCAGCCCTGTACCAATAATTTATGACGTCACATTATTTAGATCTTAGCATATTTTATACATCAATATCATTTTATATATAGCTTATCCAACAACACCATGGTTTAATCCAGTCCCTTATGTCTTTCTATAACCATACTTTCATTGAGCAAAGCAGACTAGAATGTATCAAATGGCGAAAGATTATATCTCCGGCTTAACAATAGTTTATGTGCGTGAACAAAGCGCAGATAACAGAAGTGTTACAAATACCTAACACCATTCTGCTCAAGCTTCTATTGACAATATAAACCGAGCCGGTTACAGCGTAGTTTAGTTAGAACTAGAATTAAGCTCTTTATAGAGCTCATAACTGGTTATTTATTGGTTCATACGATATCACTTGAAGGAATATTACATAAGCATTAGGCAATCTAAACAACTGCGGTCAAGACTCCCGTTTAGAATTTAATCAAAACTCGTGAACTTCGCTGTAGTCGTACTTAACTCTAGTCGCGTTTATGTTTATTCCAGTTCCGAAGTTTCGTGCGGAAAGCCTTAAGTTATTTTGACATTTCGTCACTGCAGACTAATAATTCAAACAAATGATTTTCTCGCAAACAAGGTTTATTATATTAAATACATGGTCGCGTGAGTTTTATGCGTGTACTTGTTAAATAACTATAAACATTTCGTGTTTCAGTAGACTTTTGTTAGTGGAACAAGTGAAAACAACAGTTTTCCGCATATTACTTTCGTCGTTGACCTGTTATCGCACATTTTTATTTTCGACACGCATTATTTCATTTTTATTTTCTATTTTAAAAAATATCGCCACAAATAAATTTAAGTTAATTTTCAAAGTAAATAATAAATCTAATCGTCCTAATTCTGAGACTAATGTAGGATCGAATCGCTGCTGGGTGTTATCACCATCAAAAATCACTTGAACAACAACAAGTTTTATATATAAAATTGAGTTTGACATATAAATAAACAATAACATGTTTATTTAATACTATTGCAAATAAACTTTAAAATTTTCAGGGATATGTTTGATTGACTACAAAATACATAAGTTTATATATAAAAGATCTTGCAGACTTTTATGATTCTTTAATCCTCAATTAGGTACTGCAACTGTATCATTTCATGTCGTGTCCCATTTGACGTGCCAGCTCTTTGACACGTCATCACATCGCGATCACGGGATCTTGTTAGCGTGACGCGTGCGCCGCACGTGCTTGTCGCCGAGTGTTCTAATTGATAATAATTTCGGACAGTTTTTGTGCAGGGAATTGCACGCTAATTGGATGGAGACTGTGTTTCTCTGAGACTATAATGTGAGTAATGACACGTTGTTTCTAATGAACTGAGAAATACTGTCAAAGTGTATTATTATGTTCGATCGAATATGATTCAAAGTCCCTAAAATAAATAAAGAATAAAAAATCTAATACAAATAACGTATTGATATTTTTTTTGTGATACCAACCTCTGGAGCTACACCATTAATTATAATCTTATCACAAGTATCCCGTAACTTGGCATTTAAAAATAGATTTTTAATGCATTGCGCTGAATAAATTAATCTTTTAAGTAGTGTGATATTTTAAGTGGTTACTGATTGGATTTGGTTCGTATTTTAATGACGACCAACCTTTACCAAAAACGTTAGCGTATTCAAAATGAATAATATAGCCAATGAAAACTTTCAAACAAAATTTCGGCCTCCCTCATAGTAACGTTCTTATATGTATATTTTAGTACGCCAATCCGTAAATAGACCAAGATATACTTTTAACCACTAAAGAGTAAGCGTATTGGCTGATTGATATACTTGTAGGTATGTATAACTTAATCCACCATAAGTGTTTATGGCGATAAAACAAATCTCCCACACACTCACTTAACATCAAAGTAAGCCATGTCAAGTTAAACCCGTAAACAGGCGGATGGCGATATAAATTATTTATTAATGTTACCGCTAGGGCTGTTTTCACATTTCGCCGACCACAGAGGTTCTTTGCAACAAATAGGATTTCACTATGAGGCACAAATCTGGACGGCCATCTGTGCCCGAATCTTTTAGGGGGACACACTGCTTTGGAAATTACCGAACTACAATGTTGGATGAAAAATATAAATAAAAGTAAATTTAAACGTTTTTAATGCTGTTTCGTGGTCTTTTTAAAGCTAGAGGCAAGTCTGGACTTTTATATGGGTATAATTTGAAGTTGTTTTTTTGAGTACATACAAAAACTATTTGAACAAGCGGGCATAATAATTTCATTGAGTTTGTTGATCTGCGATGTATTTTTCGTTTCAGAAAGGAGATGAAAAAAATTTTTTACATACATACATACAAAACCTCACGCCTGTATTCCCCAAAGAGGTAGGCAGAGGTGCATTTCTGCACCCACATTTCACCAGGTATGTATCAGTCCCACGTAGGGTAGGGTAGTAGGGGGCGAGCTACTCCTACTGAGAATTTCCTAATGGAAAAACCCAATAACACTGCCCGACCCGGAAATCGAACCCAAGACCTCTAGATCGCACGGCACATACTTGTGCCGCGATACCACGAGGCAGTCAATATCATCATCATCATCAGCCCATATACGTCCCACTGCTGGGCACGGGCCTCCTCTACAACTGAGAGGGTTTAGGCCTTAGTCCACCACGCTGGCCTAGTGCGGGTTGGCGGACTACACACCTAAGAAATTCCTAAGAACTTTTAGGTGTGCAGGTTTTATCACGATGTTTTCCTTCACCGTTAAAGTAAAAGTCAATATACACAGCATATATGTATTAATATTATACAATCAGCCGTCCATACTAATTTCGCGTGTGTATCGCATATTATAGGTCGTTAAAATTCAATTGTTGCTAGCCTCCCCGCCGGGTCCATCTCGAGAGCCCCCTCTATTGATGTAATAAGTCTATTGAGACTGCATAATTGCAAATCATTTGTGGGTTATTTGTCGTTAGTGCGCCGTGTGCAGGGGGCGACCACTCCATTATACAGGGCGGTGAGACGCAAATTAATCGATATTTTATTATGCTGTTGACAGTTTATTCTAATACTGCCAGTGAGTTATTATAATAATGCCGATCTGCCGATTTACATCGAAAAAGGTACACTCTTTAGGATATCTAATGTTTCTTTAGTAATGACAGAAGTGAAAAATTATATACCTTTTTAAAAAATATTCTAGTATTATCTCTTTTTAGCATATTTATGTATATATTATAAGGATGACTAAAACATTCGCTTGTTAAATGAGTCACTCGGAACTGACAATTCCTTGAAATGGATGACGTTAGACTGATAGAAGATTTTTTATGGCCTAAATACAGATCTAACCTCGCTATCGCTATGGCGTTTATTTTTGATTCCTCCTAAACTATAGTGACTAAATTATATTCAACAGTCATCCATGTCACGAGAGACTTTTCGATCTCAAAACTACCCGGGTCTGACCCAAATATGTAAAGATTTGGTGATTGCTATCCGAACGAATATGAATATATTCCAGCAATATTTTTTTTAGGTGGTGGTACCATACTTCGTTGAGTCGATTCGCATATATTCATAGCTCAATTAGCTTGAGCTTCTTTGTAGCTCTGTCAATCCCAAAAAATCGAAAAGAAAGTTATTGACATCGCGTTACAATAAAATTTTGTATGCTGTAAACGACGCGGTTCCTCTTTTATTATATTAATCAAATTTTTCAAAATCGTAGGTGCGCTGATGTATGTATATGTATATATTTGGAGATTGGATAGAAGAAAAGAGGCCAGTTTCAAGGACACTCATCCACAAAATTAAAACGCCATAAAAGCTAACGCCATAAAGCTATAGCCACATACCGGTTTTGTAAGACTGTTGCATCTCTAAGAACGAGTCAGATGTATGACTGCACCATTACTCAAAATATTCGATGCAAATTCTTTCTGATTCAAATGTTTCTTAAAGTTCAGAGTGCTGAGCCCCGTTTTACTTCACTCAGTTACTATTACGAATAGTTATTTTAGTATTTCCCTTTGCAATGCAAATGCAAGTTTAAGTGTGTTAGGAAGGGTCTAATCACTTTGGTTGGTCGTTCGCCTTTAAAATACTTCACGGAAAATGTGTTTGTAGTAGCTGTTCTTTGAACGAGTGGAGAGTTTATATGGCTTTCTGTGCTGAAAGGTTCTCGTGTTACCCTATGATATAGCTCCTACATTTACTATGACAATATATTTTGCAACACATTGCACTTTGCAATGTGTGTATTTTTTTTTAACTTAGTTCCACATTTCGGGGGGGGCTTCAATCATGGTGAAAGGATGACCGTGCCGGCATTTTTTGGCCGGTCGGTCCTTTGATCACCATGGTATTAGCCCCCCAAACTTCTTCACAATAAGGTGAAGAGGTATTCGGCCGGCATGATTGTGTCGACCAACGGAAGACCATCATCTCTCGCTGGTCGGCACTTTTTCTGGACTCCATTGCGCTTACCATCAGGTGCAATGGGGTTACTTTGCCGTGCCAGGATAAAAAAAAAAAAAAAAAAATTGTATTGATAGCTATGTACCATCATTGGTGACGTCTGAGTTTTTAACGCCTTTTTTCTTTTTGTTCTTGAGGGAAAGCTGATTATGGCTCTACTTCCCGCCAGCCCTGGGGGAAGGGGGCAGGAAGCGATTGTCGGGGTCACCGGCCTTCCAGCCCGGCGCGCGGCGACGTCGCATCCACGCAGATGTTAATGCCGCGCTGGGTCCCTTACAAAATCCCTATGCCGGCATACCGACCAAAACCCCCCGGTGGCCATCTCCGAGCCATGCGGAAGCCTTCACGCTTAAATCACTGAGCTGATTTCAATTAGTTGTGAGTAGATAAAACCGTTATAGAATTGTATTGCAGTTCGAAATCAAAGTCAACTTGAACTAAAGTATGATGAGTTGACCACCTCGACTAATGTGTCATTTCTGTCAGAGAAATATGACGTAGAACGATAGATTTTTGTATGATGTTTCTTTATATATGAAAGCAATAGCTTAAACCAATCGTGAAATATCCTCAATTGTAGAGCAATTATTTTATTTTATAGCTTTGAAGGAGTTTCTTGCATTCCAAATCACCTCATAATACAATTGGTATAGAAAACATAGCCTAAGTTCGCTAAGCTGGCGTGAAAATTGACACGGTTCACGAAGTAAGAATTACTAGTAGTTAATAGCTGTGTGTTGATACAGTCTTGATGTTTCCATTCATTGATATAGTGCTCACTCAAGTAGAACTTTGAACTAAAATGAACGCAGCCACCAGAAATATGATAGAGTAAACGATTTATTAACAAAGTTGTGGTGTATGTGTTTATCAAAGGTACTTTGAAAGTTAGGAAGATTATATACACAGTTAATTAAGCTTAGGTGAGCAATCCGGTACTCTTGTAGGTTCCTACACATCACGATGCGTAATCTTCCCTCATTTTCTTCGAGCCAGTGACTCATCTGTCCCCATCTCGGGTCAATGTCATACGACACTAAATAAGGCGAGACAAATAAATATTCTAATAACACCACATTTAAACTCCAAGCTCGTAACCATCTGGAAATAAAGGCTATTTTCACATGTCTTATTACAAGTTGGCCGCAAATATAAGTTTGTGGAAACTGTAAGAATATCTAATGGGGTGGATCGAGAACTAATAGGGCCCGGTCGGAAGTGCGTGACGGTTTCTCGTATTACTTTATTATGCTGGAATTGGTTGAATTTACTGGGAAAATAAAATCTTTTGTTACGTATTTGTTATATAAAAGTGTGTCGGAGGAATCTTTAATTGATTTTATATATATTGTGTGTGATTTGATTTTATATATACTTGTGATTAATGAAGGATTTGTTGATAATCTTATATATTTTGTTATTTAGGTTGACTACAGCTATAAGACTGAATCTTGAAGGCCCATAATAAGTAAAGATTTATTTATTTATTTATTAGATTTGCCAACAGTTGTTTACAATAGATAGTTACATATGTTGTTACGTGCTACAAAAAATAATAATAAGATAAATGCAACAACTACTTAAAGGCAAATACCGCATGCACGATATTTACAAGATATATGCAAGATATTTACTAATACTAGGTTTCTTTCCTAATGAGGTCATTTGAGCACATTTTCACAATCTCGCATCTTAAGAATGAAAAAAAAAGGATATATGTTTCACTAACTATTAAACTCCCATGAACTAATAATGTAGAGGCAGAACATAAAGGCGTTGTGTTGGTATTTTTTTAACCGAAAACTTAACAATGCTTTGCGCAAACCAAGATTTAAAACCAGGAACACTGGAACATAGCTTGACTGATGTACGTTTTGCAATTTATACTAGAGTGGTGTCCAAAACGAGTCTTCTCAGTCAAAGTAACTATCCTTATACATATATTTATCATAAATAAATAATAATTTAAAGACCCAACAGTCACATACATAGTGCTGACCCCACACTAGGATACAAGTCCTGTGTCGTGAATATCAGAAACTACGAGAGACTTTTCGGTCTCACAAACACCCAGACCCGAAACAAATATTTATGGATCACACAAACATTTGTCTCGGTGCGGGGGTGGAACCCGCGGCCTCTCGTTTCGCAAGCTGGTATCTAGCCAACTGCGCCACGGGGCTGTTATACGTCCAACTACTGATAACACTTCTACAAATACACATAACAATCAATATATATTTATGTAAGTATAATTGTATAGGTTTTTTATTGTACACCAAATTAGCAGGAGGGTTGCAAAACGTATCGTAATTGATGTAAAGCCACCTAACAGGGGTGGCACATAGCGCAATTATCTGGGGTTCCGCTAATACCACGCTCTTAACCTCATTTTTTTTTTTTCGCCAGGTGGCGCCGTACTGTAAACATTGCATTGCGTGAGCTCCGTAAACTTTAGGTAAAATTAATTAACACAAGTGACATTTCCGCCAGTATAGTGATCCATTTTTCTAGTAGTGCTCTAGGGCTGCTCCGGTTTCGTTTGTGACACATTTAATGTGGTATATTTCGTAAATAATTCAAAAATACGTTTGTGGACCGTTACAAAAATTCAAATTGAAGTGCTCTGGTGTGTAACTAACAAACCGCGTTCCTGTCTGTGAGCTGCCTGCAAGGCCATAAGGACCCATTGTGAGTGTTTTGCCACCTTATCACACAAGAATTTTCCGAACATCGGATGAACCATATTATCATAACGTGCCTGATTTATATTCACTAGCGCCATCTCTTGCTACTTGAAAGCAATAAAACACAAGCGCCATCTGTCTATAACTATCACGAAGATCAAAATCAATAATTTAGCTCGAAGTTTCATATTTTACCAATAGAGGGCTAGAAGTGATAGAGTAAGCGCCATCTATCTATAACCATCCGAACTTTCTCATCCATTCGGAGATCAAGATCAATAGTATAACGTGAAGCCTTACTTTTACCGATAGAGGGCCACTAGTGCTAATCTTTTTCACATAACAACTACGGTTTTAGCCAGTTTTACGGGAGAGGGCGTTAGCATTATACCTCAACATGCTTTGTGAAGCTTGCAAAAAACAAATAAGAGATGGCCGTAACACCGATGAACAATCACACATTAGCTGCTCAACATGTAGGGCCACATTTCATATTAATTGCCTCAATTTACCGAAGGAGGAGTCTCGTTCGGCCCGAAATGGAAAGTTGGAGAACTTTTGCTGCCCAGCCTGCAAAGTGAAAACAAAAGAGCGCTACACAGATTCAACACCAATTCGCTCTAGAGAAGCCGCCACGAGTATTGATAAAGCAAAAGAAGACACGTGCCCTGATTATTCGAGCATCCTTAAGGCTTTCACAGAATCCCTTTCGCAACTGCAAACGGCTTTTAACGCCATGAAGTGCGAAATGAGTACATTTACAGCCTCTCTCACATCTACATCCAACGATATCGAGGACTTTCGTAGGGAGATCACGGACATGAAGAAGGAACTCAAAGAAATTGAGCGCTATAAAGCTGAAGTTACTGAACTCCGCTCAGAAGTCCATGAGCTACGCCAGGAGCTCGAATCTCGACAACAGCGCCAGTTCCTACGAGATGTCGAAGTAAATGGTATCACTGAGCACCAGGCGGAAAACCTACCTCAACTTGTAAATAACCTCTCAATAAAACTTGGAGTCAATCTGGATCCTCGCGACATCGACGTCATAAAACGAGTTGGTGTCAGAGGAAATAACGAATCAAGTAACCCTAAGCCTCGCCCTGTAATAGTAACTTTTACCAGACGTGCTCCGCGGGACCAACTCCTACGCGCCGCCAGAGTTCGACGGGGCATCACCACTGACGCAATCGAAGTACCCGGTAACTCACGTCAGGTGTACGTAAATGAGCACCTCACGAAACCAAATCGAATACTTTTTAGTAAGGCTAGAACTCTTGGATCTCAACTCAAATTCAAGTATGTATGGACATCAAACGGGTCTATATTTATGCGGAGGACGGAATTGAGCTCTGTTCTTCGCATTACATCAGAATCCGTACTGGAAAAGTTGGCAAATCAAATTACAAAACTAGCAGAGAGCGTCACTGAGCATTCCTGATTGCCCTTTTCCAGTTAAATTCGATGATGTACTCCATACTCACGAATGTAATAACGTATTCTATTTGTGCCTTTTTTACAATTCTGTCTTTAGTTTCTTAATAACTGTTTTTTGTGTGATAACTGTTGTACTTTCCCCAGATGCTATTATGTATAGTAATAAACCGAAAATATTTAATCATTTTACATTTAGGCGGCACTGTGCTTTGTTTGCAATTGCCTTACAGTACGCTTACTGGAGAATAACTTCAATTGTTGTCTTTAGCATAAATATTTATCTGAACCTCACTTTAACATTATCTTATAACTCATATCGTGATTGTCTAGTTTATTGGTCAACAAAATTAATTATATTACACTCCACTAACTACAACTTAACTTTAGCTCTGACTCTTTGTATATTCTATGGACAACTTACCAAACTATTACAATGCACACCATAGACGATTTGGAAGAATCTTTATCCATTAAATGTATCCCCCTGGACAATGCGGAAACTTGCAGAGGCAATATGCCTTCCCAATTAAATTTTAAATTACTCACTCTTAACATTAGAAGTCTCCAACAAAATTTCGCCGCTTTTTTGGTGTTCTTAAAACGACTAAACCTAGATTTAGACGCTATTATTCTCACGGAATGCTGGCTCGGTACTAACTCCTTAATTCCAAACATAAGTGGCTTTAGCACCTACAGAACACATAAATACATAAATAAAAGTGGGGGTGTAACCGCATACATTAGAAATAGCTGGAGTGCTAAAGTATCTGAATCATCTTGTCAGGATTGCAACTGTATAGAAATAAAGCTAAATCAAGACCTACTAATACTCGGTATCTACCGGTCACCTTCTTTCAGTGACACAACCAACTTTTTGTCCTCACTCGACACGGTACTTCGTAATGTTAGCTCTATTAAGAACATAATCCTAACTGGTGACATAAACCTGGACATTAATGGTAACCCTCTAAGCTCCCAGTGCGCTGACTATCTTTGTTTGTTAACAGAGCATAAATTACTGCCTGTAGTTACACTTCCAACGCGAGGCAAGGCTTGTATCGACCACATTTTTGTAAAAACCTTTACTACCACCCAGGGTATCGTCTGCTCTACAGATGTAACTGACCATTACCCCTGCATCCTAGGTATGTCATTACAAAAACGATCTATATATTACCGACGGACTCGATTAAAAACAGATATAGACGCAGTTGCCAGGGACCTATCGTCAGCCAACTGGTTACCAGTTCTCTCCTGCTCAGACGTAAATGAGGGCGTTGCCTCTTTTTACCATATTCTTGACTCTGTGATTTCAAGAAACAGTAGGGAACAAGTTATCACCCGTTCGAAATTTAATTTAAAGCCTTGGATCACTCCAGGTCTGATAAGGTGTCAAAAGAACCGAGATAGACTTCATTTACAAGCGAAAAAAAATCCATCCAATGAAGCCTACCAAATTACCTACAAGAGATACAGGAATTTCCTTAACTCCCTCTTACACAGAATAAAAACCGACTATGAAAATAATAAACTCAGGTCAAACAGAGGTAATCCTAAAGAATTTTGGAACACTATAAAAGAAATATGCCACATAGATAAACCGCACAACGATGCAACACATCTGGTCCCAACAAAAGCACAAGCGCAATCCGTGCTCAACTCCTGTAACACCTACTTTACTAATGTAGGTAAAAATTTAGCTAATCGCATACTGCTCGATCTTGGTACCACGGAACATTCTCTTGCGACCGAAACACAAATGTCAAGGCAACCTTCTCACTCTTTCTTCATATGCCCCACGGACCGTGACGAGGTTGCTAAACTTATTAGCGATATTAAACTTAATAGTGCCCCGGGACTTGACAACTACACTCCGTATATAATAAAAAGCATTCGTAACTTCATCTTAGATCCTCTAGTCCACATCTGCAACATCAGTCTCTCGTCCGGAATTTTCCCAGACAAATGGAAGTTGGCTATGGTTACACCAATATATAAAAACAATGGAGACAAGAGCACACCTAGCAACTACCGACCCATTTCTCTTCTTTCAATTTTTTCCAAAATTCTCGAAAAACTCGTCAATAAGAGGCTTATGTCATATCTTGAAAAATATAATATAATTCCTGAGAGACAATTCGGCTTCATGAGGGGAAAATCTACAGAGGACGCCGTCCTCTTACTTACCAATAGTATTGCCAAAGCGGTCGATAAAAACAAAAAGTGTTTGGGCGTATTTTTGGATCTTGCTAAAGCTTTCGATACAGTATCAATCCCAATATTGTTAAAAAAACTTCACTGCATAGGTATCAGAGGTTCAACTCACGACTGGTTCCGCGGTTACCTCACGAATCGTCGCCAGTGCGTCAAAATTGATGGTACTTTAAGTGATGAGATGCCCGTGACATTCGGGGTTCCACAGGGCAGTATCCTGGGACCTACACTATTCATTATCTATATGAGCGACATTTTTGACTTGCCTCTTCATGGAACAGATGTAATAAGCTACGCTGATGATACAGTGCTACTTTTCCAAGACAACACTTGGGAAAACGTTGTCAAAACGGCTGAGCAGGGTATGATAACTATTGCAAAATGGCTTGAGAAGAATCTACTCACTCTAAACACTGGGAAATCTCAAGCAATCTTTTTCCATAAAACGAGTGCTTCTCAACCCCCAACTTCCCTAAATCCGCTTAAATTGCATACCTGTGCTATGACTTCCTCTTCTTGCAGTTGCCAGTCAATCAGCCGTGTTAACAGCACAAAGTATCTTGGTGTAATTCTTGATCAAAAACTGTCCTTCAAAGACCATATCCATGATCTCTCGAGCAGAGTTCGTAAAACTATATATATCCTGAAATGCCTTCGTTACTCTGCTTATACCGACACCCTGCTCATGGTATACAAGGCTCTATGCCAATCTCTACTTATTTATTGCATCAAAGTGTGGGGGGGCACGGCTAAATCTCGACTCTTAGAACTTGAAATAGCTCAGCGCGCTGTGCTGAAAGTAATGCTTTGCAAACCTCGTCTATATCCTACAAATGACTTATACAAGGAGTGCAAAGTGTTGCGAGTCCGGCAGCTTTATATATTAAGAGCTACCACTGCTACTCACCGTGCCACAATTTCGTCCACCGAATACCCAGCTCTGCTCAAACGCAGAGTCTTTCGAATCACCGTTCCTCCAGTCCGAACCTCCTTCGCCAAACACGCGCCCTTTTTTCTTTTGCCCACTATTTATAATTCAATTTGTCACCACCTTCCTAAATTACATTCCAAATCTTATCGTCAAGCAAAACTTACAACAGAGTCCTGGCTGCTCTGCCTCGACTACGACCAAACGGAGAAAATCATTTATTCTCTCTCGTAATCCATGACCTAATTTCCGCCCACTCTTATTTCACGTATTCATAGAATTAATCACACAAACCTACTCACTCATACGCACACACATCCACAAACACTAGACTGTTCGTAAATAATCTACAACTTTCTTCAACATTATTTATAATTGTTACTAAATTTATTTCATTTTTTATTTATTTATTTATTTTTTATTTTTTTAATTCTCTCATATCTCGCTTTTGTTGACCTCCTTTTATTTTGTAAATGTTTCGCATTTGTTGATCTCATGTTATTTTGTAAATGTATTTTTTTTTTTTGTCGATATCATATTATTTTGTACTTAGTTAAGAAAAGTGTTTACTTACTTTATTTCTGTTATTTTTTATTTTGTTTTCTTTTGGTATGTACGGTACGCTACCAACATTGAACAGCTTCTTACTACTTCTGTAAACATGGGCCACTGCGACACAAGCATAGCTTAGTGCAGGGTCCTTGGTGAATCTGTTTGATATTATATATATACTTGCACCAAACTGAATCTGTTAAACCGATTGTAAAACTAAATCTGTTTTTGAAATAAATTTATTATTATTATTATTATTTGTCTGGCTTATTTAACTACTGGCTGAATTACGGATAATTCGATGGATTACGTCCTTACAACCATTCGCCAAATTAGGAGATCTTCGATTAAAGAAGAGGTTGATTTGCAACTATTTTTTCAACCATAAATGTCTTTAATTTGAATCGGTAAAAAAAAACATTAATTAAATTAACTAATTGCACATTATTTCAAAGTTAGAGTTAAGATATAATACAAAAAGGCCACAAGAATTGTAATCTAAAATACTGCTTTATCGAATAATTGCAAGTAAAAAACCTGTAATTTATTTTGAAGTAATATTAATCATATTGTAATCCACACTATTCATAAATTAACATGATAAATAATGACAATACATTTGTAATAACAGCACGGATTCAATTTTGCAAAATGTGTGCATTTAATCACTGTAGCGATAGTGGGCCAGACGGCCGCTATCTCGGCCACATCGCCGCCCAATTACTGCCCACCCCTCCGCAGACGGGGGATGAAGATAAAATCGCAGATAAAACCGGCGCCTGCGTGCTGCGTACCACAGAGAATTGCAAAGATTTTTATGGGCTGCTTGCTTCTATTGCTACGTTTGATTTTCAAAAACAATACAGTTTCGAGGGAAATAAATTAATTTCTTGTACTTTGACGATATTTTTTATGTCACTGCATTTTTTAGTACATTGCAGTTCTATTATTGGCACCTATGTTTTTGCTAATGTTAATGAAGGAAAACGGGAGAGAAGCGCACCCAACGATTAGTGATCATCGCCGTTTATTTACATTTAAATATACATATGTTTCATTTGCTATCGATAAAAGAATCTTCTCAAATGTTTTAATTATATCCGGGATCAAACTAATGTCCTCTACTAAGATTCCACTTCTCACTCACTCTACCACAGGGCCTGCTTTCAATACAGCCGCGACATTATAATCTCATCACTGTGGAGGACGCAAGCCATTATATCTTTACAATTATGACAACACAGATAATGGCTGATTCAACCTTAGCAGGCAACCTTTCAATCAGCGCCCTTTGAAGTACATATAAACAATTTTGCTTACCACTAATGACGTCACGATGACATAGTGCTCGGGATAGGGTTGCCGCTCTGTAATTACCCAGAATAAGGGTAATTCGGCCAGCTGAGTACGCGGTGCTTTTTGCTCGTTAGTCGGGATTTGTGGTGCTAGTACGGGCGGTGCGACTTTCTGTTATGACATAATATTTTTCTTACAGAAATGAAATATAAGTTTTTATAAATAAAAGGTCGTCATCCTCGTGCTAGACGTCTCTTCTTAAAAGTTATTCTGAAATTAATCATGAGAGCACACTGCATCTATGCAAATTCTCTCTAATATTGCGTTTATAGGTTTATCTACACAGAGACATTTAGCTCAAGCGGAAAGTAAAAACCGTTAGTCACGTTTTTAATGAGACAAAAATTTCCATGCTCTCCAGCTGGTAGAGGAGATATTATGAATAATTTCATTGTTTAAATTATTGAAATGTAACCTCACATTCGAACAAAACACATAAGATTGTTTTAATTATTTTCACGCTTCTTCCTTATATTCATTTATATTACGATGATTTCCTTAATAACAAAGGTGCTCCATGTCACGAAGACGTAGAAGTAGTTTACATTACCACATTTGACTTTACTAATGTAATCCTCGCTGACAGTGGCCCCACACGCACATGCTCCATTGAGCGTGAAAACGCCGAGTCATCGCCGCTCAGATTGCCGGTGAAACGACCGCCCCGTGTGAAAGGGACTCATACTTATCAACAGACTCGATACACTTTACAATAATGTGGATTGAGCCGTCTGCGTCTAGGGCGCTCTTATACTTCTTAAAAATATTGCGTATAGCTCAGTTTTAAAATAGGTGGTCTTATAACAAAGCGAAACTTATCCATCCATGGACTTATACATCCATGGACGAAAACAATACATTTTATACTAGTGCAGTTTGTAGTAGAGCCTTACTACAATTAGCTTGACTTATGGTATTAGTGATCAGAATCTACCGATGTGTCTAAAATTGGCGTGGTATAATGTTGAGTACCTTTGCAGTAGCCGAGTAGATTTCTTAGTTTTTTACTTTTTTACTGCGGGTAAGCAATATAATCTTTCCTATTGTTTATTCTGAAGATTTATGGGCAACAGCTTTAACATTAAATGTATTAAATACATTATTATTTAAATTAAATTAAAAGGTGCTAAGTGAGTAATTTTTAAATATTTGAGATTAATTTCGGTAACGCAGCAGGTGAGAAGCCGGGTACAAATTAAGAAAAGACAGTATCGGTTACCCCAAGTACCCCATTAAAACTTTGTGTAAACAACGAATATTTGTTTTGGGTTCATAGAACCCAACACGACAATTGCGTACGTTCGTCTATTGGACACATCAATTTTATTTACATTATTATTCAATTTACCGTATTTTCTTATTATTGCCCTTTTCATATATTAACACAAACGTTTTCTTCACACTCAATGTATAAAACAAGTTATCCATAAAAACAATTAAAACCCAACTCTTAATTTAGATGCGAGCGACCCCAAAACAAAAGCGTTTACGGCGTATTTAATTCTTTCAACTCAAAGATTAACAGCATTAAATGAGCGTTCAGCCCGTTTAGAATTGAATTAGGTACGAATATCTGCGCGGAGCCAAGATAAGCGACGAGAGCCCACGGAGCTCGGAGGTTTCCGAACAATAAGCCAATTAGACAATAACCTCGCGACATGAATAGCTTCATCTAGGAGCGATGTTAACGTTTTCTGTCTTTCTTTGTTGCTGGCAGTGCAGACGAGCGGATGATTTATCAAAAAATATTATTAACCTACACACATCACAGTTGTAGACTTGATGCCTGGCTTGCGGAGATGATGCTACGGCAAACAGCGTGCTTAATTCCGTAGACTATTTAAAATTTCATTTTGTTCTGTTTATTTCGCCAGCCTTAGGCTAAGCCCAATAGGCTGCCATACTTTCCATTATATATTTTTTTACCAAGTATTAAAATGCGCAAATGAATTTGAATTTAAGCTGTCACATCAAAACCAGAGCAAAATATAAATTTTGATATAAATGTAGATACCTTATAGATGTCATTAGACCACTGTTTTAATACTCGCAAAGTTTATTCTTCACTTTTTTACGCTAAACCAGGCTTTAATCATGATAGTCTCATGGAGCAGATAGATACATTTTATTTAATTTAAATCCTTTTAGCCATTCCCATTGACAGCACTGTAGCGCCACCAGCATGTGAAATGAGAGGCCGCGGGTTCGATCCCCGCACCGAGACAAATGTTTGTATGATCCACAAATATTTGTTACGGGGCTGGGTTTTTGAGACCGAAAATTCTCTCGTAGTTTCTGATACCATACCATATTCTAGAGTCAGAACCATGTCTGACTGTCGGGTGTATTTATTTATTTTCATTCTGGCGCCGCAGTTATAAAATTAGTAAGGATTTAATAACGAAATCGCCCGTCTACCTCGAGCTGTCATTGTCACCGGCGTCGCCTTCATCCCGCGACCTGCTTTCTCAGAAATCTCTGTAAGCGTCATTTGCACTTTTCTTGCGGCGAAAAAACATCGCAGCGAGATGAAAAATTAAATATCAACCGCAGCCGTGGCCACAATGCTTGGTTAACCTTCTTGGAAAATATTTCGGTTTTAATACTGACATTTTCTTGGAGGCAATGAATACGAAATCAGTGGATCAGCGGACTGGTTAAGCTAGGGATTATTTGGGTCAGTTTCTTTAAAAGGAAACGATTAGTATTGTTTGTGAAATTGTTATACAATTTTTTATATAAATTTTGAGCTGTTTGATGAAATATTTTAAGGAAATTAATGCGGTAAATTGCTTAATGGGTTTTGTTAATGTTATCTGCTTGTAAACAATCATACAAATTCGTTAAATTGTTCTTGAATTGTTATAGAAGATCTTTTGAAATTTAAATAAAAATATATGAATTTGCAGTCAAAAATTTGTATTGTGGGATTGGTTTTAATCACATAAATAATATGGACTACGAACGAAATAAAACAGCAAACGCATGAAAATTAATAAATTTTCGAACTAACTTTTCACCAACTGTTTTTTGAAGCCACTCGTAACACTTTTATAACAATTTCCAAACATAAAGACCTATTACCGCCTTATTAAATTAAATGTGTGGATATTATTCACCTACGATTTCGTGTATGTAATACATAATAAAAAATTAACTTTACAATTTCTTGTTGTTTGAATGATGACGCGCTCGTCTTTATACGAGTATAAACCCATCGGTATTTTAGTATTTCTCCCTGCCACGTTTCCGCAAAGCGACAGGCTTTTAGCGTTTAGTCAATCTTTCTCGGCGCTTTATTTGAATATATTTATTCAAGCAGCGATTTGCATTTCATTTTCTTGTGGTTGTACAAAACAGACTGTGATTTTCCAGTACTCAGGGGCAAAACACTTTGAATATTATATTGTAGTGGAAATTAGGAAATAAATAATGTAATTAATTAACTCTATAATCTTTATGTGAACCTTTGCGCAACGCTTATTCACGGTATTTTTCTTACAAAATAATAAGATAAAAGTAATTACAAAATTGTTATATTGATTCTATTTAAGACAGTGCTACAAATCTCGTATACTTTTATGTAAGTTGTTTATGTACCTTTTTCTGCTAAGCAACATACTGCAAAAGGATGTCGTTTGTCAGTACAATTTATGGCTGTGTTTATGTGCCCGCTTGGCGCTTGAGCGATTTTCTATGAGATATTATATTTATAAGAACGTATAACCTATTTTATTTGTTAAGAGCTATTTACATCATAATCATTTCTTTTATTTTCTAGTTTTAAGTAAGTCAATCTACGTCCAGTAGAGCGCGCGGAATACGGTGACAATTTTGATTCGAATGTATGAAACAATTTCGAATTGCAAATTTATCTATTGTGGGGAATTGTGTGGTGAAATCGGTCGATGACGTTCTAGACGCACCTTTACATACAAAATAGTTGAAATATTATACAAAGGAAAAATAAAAAAAACTGACGTTCAAGCATGAAGAAGATAATGTCAGAGGAAGCAAATTAAGAAATGTATGGATCCAGAATTTGGCGCTCTACCTCAGTGGAGACAGTCGTGACTTTATGTACATATGTGTGTATCATGTTATTTTAGCTATTGGTACCCATGTTATCGAAGTAAGTATGTATCAATAATGTGTGTAAATGCAATATCACTAATTTAATATACGATAATAAAGTTGCATACGCGAGACTTTTTCATAAGAAATTCAATTCGAGACTAGCTTAATGATATTTAGTCCAAGATCTCTAAGCCGTAATGCCACGGGCATGAAAAAATGGCTTATATCACATCGAAGCTTATATCAATCTTCAATCCTCGAAGCCGTAGGCAGCATTTTATCTTCATTAACTTCACAGTCAAAAAAATTTAAGCTCTTACCACGAAAGTAGCCACATTTAAACGCGCATCGATAAACACAATAGGAAACGAAGAATCGAACCATTATGAGGCGACGGTAAGGGGTGCAGGAAGCGCAGAGTCATGTCCGATGTCTAAGAAGTCGCCCCCCTCGTCTGAGGCCGATGGCGAAGTTTACCCCAACTTGATACACTTTTATCTGTTAATGGTCTCCATCAGTCACAAACTCAATTTGTTTTTATGCCGAATATTTGGCGATGAAGGTGATTTTTCTTAGTAATATTAATATTTCTGGCGTACGGTTATTCGTGGTTTGCAAGTGGGGATTTTATTTGATGGACGGATATAGAAAAACATTATGTGATCAAATCAAAAGGATTGTAAAATATCAATGGTTGGATGGAAGGGTATCAACATACCTGTAACATTACACCAAAAAACTAATTTAATCTAAATCTCGTAAAGAACCTATAAAGAGTAATTTGAAACTAGTTGAACCGAGGTGTAACTATTGAAGTACCAGAGGGAAACTGAGGGAAAAAATGTATTAAATCTCCAACAATTAAATCTATGAGGGACCATTGAAGAATTATTAGCATGTGGGGATGTGGGGTCTACGCTTTGCATATTTTTGATAACATGGGGTCGTGGGGCGGGAAGGTGGATGGTGATTACGTAAGTAGTAATTGATTTAGGAGCGTGCAAACGAATTACTAGACCAACAAGGCGATAATTTTTTTGATAAATATCCCCCGTAGCCTTAGTATTATTGTAAGGCATTTGCATATAATTCAGCACAACTCGGGCACTTCGTATGAAGAGCGCTCCGATACAAACTGTGCACGATACACGAACGTGCATAAATTATTGTTTCGTGCCATTGACCGTTATTTATGCGGAACAGCGCGATCCTCAGACGCATAAATACGATTCCTAGCTTTGGCGCTTGCCTTACTACTGGTTTAAGATATTTAATCCTTATGCCACACTGTTCTTTTAATTTCTATCATTTTTTATTTTATTTTTATATGACACATAAACTCACGCCTGTATTCCCCGAAGGGGTAGGCAGAGGTGCATTTCTGCACTCAAATTTCGCCAAGTATGTATCAGTTCCAGACTCCGTGCTGTTACCGAGAACCGAGAAATTATATGAGTTTATGGAAATGCAGAAGTATACCCTGACCAATCGGGGAAGACCAGTGCCTTACAGAAAATCTACGCAAGCCCATTGTTACTAGAAGTATATTACTAATTGAACTCTTGGAATCATTTTATGCCAGCAAAATTGATGGGCAAAAAGAGAAGTGGATATTATTGTACCTCCGAAAACACCACTTAAGAATTTAATAGGAGATAATTAAGGTTTTGTTCTACGACGACTACGGCGTAGCTCTACAACGTTTTAAATCTATAAGACTTCGATATTATTGATACCAAAATATTACAACGAGCAAGCGATAAAATAAATCCTGATTGTCAAAGTCTAGATAAAGAGAGTAAGCTGGGGAAACGTGGGTAGACATGAGCATTAAGATTATGATTACCTATATTTCAATGTAAAAATATACCTGCGCCCGTCACGATGTTATATAGTCTGATGCTACTGAGTCTTGTGTCTTAGGTGTCATAAACGAAGAGAAACATTTCGATTTCATAAACGCCTGGATACAAAATAATTATTTGTAAATCACACAAATATTTCCCTTGGTGCGGAGTTCGTTTGAAGATCTGGTATCGAAACAACTGCGACTCGTAGGCTGATTATTACCCACATAGCCCTGAGAAATGAATTCAATATGAAGATAAACTGAGAACAATAAGAAACGAAATAAAATAATAATAAATATATGTCAACAAAACACGAAGCAAGTGGGGACCGACAGTAGGGCCCCGTTCACGATCCAATGCCCGTCTGAATTATAAGATGGCACTAAATTTTCCTATTCAATTTATGAGTTGCCGTAAAATTTGACGAGCTCCGCAAACGTCCAAAATTAATTACAACATAATTATTGTTCCATTGTTGCTATCGACTTGTTTACTTCGCTTCGTTGGAGTAACCCTTAAGTATTAAGAAGCCAGTATAAAGTTAACAAGATAGTTCGAACTTGATATTAAAAAGTTATTCGGTTAAGAAATTCAGTTTTATTGAGTTGTTTTTGAGTCCTTATTACGAAACGATTGTCTTTATGAAATCTTTCATACATTTTGGTGGTACTTCCGCCAATTTGTATGCGAAAATTCACGATAAAAGATATCATAAATTTCATGTCTAGAAACAATGTATTGTCCCGAGAGATCGATAATACATATTTTTGAATCCACATGAAGTATAAACGCAAATAAGCAGCAATTAAATTTCCAAATCCCACAAAAACTCAAATGTTTGAATAGTAATTATATATACTGCTGGGCACGGGCGTCTTCTACAACTGAGAGAGCATCGCGCTGGTCTAGTGCGGGTTGGCGGACTACACACCTAAGAAATTCCTAAGATCTTTTAGGTGTGCAGGTTTCCCTATGATGTTTTCCTTCACCGTTAAAGTACGTAATAATTCATTGTAAACACACACACGTAACTGTCAGTAGTAGAATAGTAAAAGTCAGAGGTGTGTGTCTGGGGCTTAACCCGCGACCGCCGAGATTCTCGATCGCATGCCTAAACCTCGAGGCGATCCCTATTTTTAGGTCTCCGAAAACCGGTACCTGAAATAACAGTCGGAAAAACGGTAGTAGACTCGCCGCCTACGTGGGACTTAAGATCACAATAAAACGAGATTGCAGTACCTCTGCCTACACCTTTGGGAACATAGACTTGAGTGTTTATACAATATATCTACTCGTATACTCATGGAATTAAATTGAGGACAAAATAGCACCAATAACGCCACTATATATTTAATCAGAATTCTCATGTCCATAAAAAATGAGTTTATTTCCTTCCAAGAAACTTGGAAATATTCGGGATCCTTATCATGTTGACAGATAGCTGTGATTGATATAGATTGTCGCACTCTTATAGCCCCTTACAGATTTTTCCCTTAAAAGCATCTCTAATCTCCTTAGAAAATAATCTTCCTTTGGACATCATCATCAGGTAATTTTTTATACGTCCCACTGCTGGTCACGGGCCTCCTCAATAACTGATAGGGTCTTGGTCTTAGTCCACTACGCTGGCCTAGTGCGGTTTGGAGGAGTACGGACCTATGAAATTCTTAAGAACTTTTAGGTGTGCAGGTTTCCTCGTGATGGTTTCCTTCACCATTAAAATACGTGATAATTTATTGTGAATACACACTTTCGGACATGTTAAAGTAAACTAGGTAATTTGCTATAATTTACTTCAAAATAAAACAGTTTATCCACGAGTATAGGTAGGTACCCGACTTTGTGGAAATTGAAAATAGTTTCAAAGTTAAGAGAACGGGATCAAAAGGCTCGTTTGTGTAGTGAGAGAAAGACTTTAAACTTGTTAAGGAGGGCTATACTCACTAGATTGTTAATTGCTTACACTGTGTTTACTTTTTTGTTTTCTCAAACGATCTTAATAGAGGATATAGCATCTTGTAGCCAGCATGGTTAGGTGCACTTAAAATTTGAGGTAGGACTTGTAGGTGTGACTTCTTGTTTGACGTGGATTTGTTTTATGTAAAATCTACTTGAGATATTATTCATTCATTCTTTTGACTTCGTTGGGATACAAACGTTCTTTTCCTTTTATACAATATTTTGTAGAATCCTCTCACTCCTTCCTATCTAAAAGTCCTATTCGAATGTCTTCATGAATATAAGCGATCCTTGAGGTTATCATAAAATTTAAAGCTGAGAATGCCTGTGCATTCCACAACTTTCTTGGACAAATCTTTTACCGTTAAGGCTGTTCGGTTGTTGAATGCACTCCCAGTTCAAGTACGACATGCACAAACATGCATTTCAATTCAAAAGACTTGTGAGAGATCACTACTCCAGTCAGTTATTTGAAAGAAAAATGTTTCGACCGCTTATTCTTATGCATGTATATGAATAATATTTAAATGTAATTAATTTGCAAACACATACAAACATGTATACATACATACAAAACATGTATATGCTATGTAAATTAATTACATTTAAATATTTATTATATAACATAAAGTTCATTAAATAGCATAAAGTTCCACCAAAGCAAGATATAAAAGCAACAACACTCACATCTCTGGGGAAATTTGTAGGTCTTCTAGTAATAAGTTAGGAGCAAGCGGTGCATCGTGGAGGCGTTTCCTATACACAGCTATAAATTCTACGCTACGTCGGTACAGCCGCGAGGAAACGGCCGGTTTCACTCCGTCGCGTCGTTTTGATTGTTACTTCGATTACTATTAATACAGGATTGTTGGTTTTTATATTATTGATTTAAATAAATAAAGTCTCATGGTCTCGCGGGACAAGTATGTTCGGTGAATCTAGAGGTCACGGATGCGATCCCCGCGTCGGGTAGTGTTATTGGGTTTTTCCATTAGGAAATTCTCAGTAGCAGCACGGAGTCTGAAAATGTGCCGGGAAACGGCAATAGGGTTAATAGGCACCTATTAATTGGGACTGATACATACTTGGTGAAATGTGGTGCAGAGATGCACCCCCGTCTACCCTTTCGGGAATATAGGCGTGAGGTTATGTATATATGTATAAATGCACCCAACAGTCACATACATAGTTCCGACCCCACACTAAGAAACAAGTCCTGTTTCGTGGGTACCTATCAATAACTACAAGAATATTTTAAGTGAAACAAAGAACCAGACCCAAAACATGGATCACACAATCGTTTGTCTCAGTGTGGGGATTGAACCCGCAGTATCTCTTTTCGCAAGCTTGTGTTTAGCTGTGTTTACGAACACTATTTAGGTAAACTCTTTAAGACTGAATTGTAATTGATTTCGGAGTACAAGACTATTTTATAATTCTTTCTACCGAGTTTTCAAGCGTTAGAGTTCACATACATATGTATGTGTGTGTGTAAAATTTCGTATAAGCATTCTGCATAAAACTCATACGTAAAACGACTAAGTTCAATTACATCGATTAGGGTCCAGTTCTCTACATCAAAAATCCACAAAATCATGTCATTCAAACGATAAAAACTTGTAAATAGTGTTTTTTTTATACATTTTCATAGCTTGTGTGTGTCTTCCGTGTTACAAAAACCACCATAAAAGTGACTATCCAGTATTTCGTGCACCGTACAATTTTCGCAAGACGCCGGCGACAGGTCGGCGCCGCAGTTTCTTTGACCCTGCAACCTATTCTGCTGCAGCCATGTAATTTCAGCGGTAAGTACCACAAATCTTGTTAAACAAAGAATTAATGGCGCTGCGATACAAAGTGCTGGTTTCATTGAAACCGTTCGGCTTCCTTGCACGAATTTCGGATTAATAGACACATTAATGCTGATTGCGGAAATAAATGGAGCAGATTTAATGTATGTTACTGCCTTCCCTTCTGTTGATATATTGATGTATAGTAATGTGACATATCAGATTTAGAAATTACTGAATGTAATAATTTTGTTTGCCCGCGATAGTCACTTTTTATATGGTTCCGAAGGAAACCCATGGCTTTGCTCAATTTTTTTCTCAGAAACTTTAAAATGTACATACATACATACATAAACTCACGCCTGTATTCCCTGATGGGGTAGGTAGAGGTGCATTTCTACACCCACATTTCGTCAAGTATGTATCAGTCCCACGTAATAGGGGGCGAGCCTATTGCCGTTTCTCGGGCACATTCCCAGACTCCGGGCTGCTACTGAGAATTTCCTAATAGAAAAACCCAATAACACTTTGGCCGACCCGGGAATCGAACCCATGACCTCTAGATCGCACGGCACATACTTGTACCGCGAGACCACGAGGCAGTTTAAAGCTTTAAAATGTTGCGCGATAAAAATAGTTGTATCTAAGATAAACTTATCGTAATTGTGTATTTGGTTTTTTCGGGACGCCACAAAACTTTCACATTTGTAATATTAAGTAGGTAAAGATAATGCGGACAAATTAGGTGTAGGCTACCACGATCGCCGCGAGTTTAAACAGATTTTGAACCTGCGTTATTCATTTTCAGCATCATCAGGCTATATACGTCCCACTGCTGAGCACGGGCCTCCTCTAAAACTGAAAGGGTTTAGGAGGCTTTAGTCCATCGCGCTGGCCTAGGGCGGGTTAGCGGACTACACACTAAGAAATTCCTAAAAAGTTTTCGGTGTGCAGGTTTCCTCGCGATGTCTTCCTTCACCATAAAGTACGTGATAATTCATTATGAATACACACCTAACTTCGAAAAGTTAGAGGTTTGTGACTGGGCTTGGAACTCGCGACCGCCGAGATTCTCGACCACGCGCCTAAAACTCGAGGCCATCACTATTTTTATTTACTTGTATATTATGCTCTATGTTGAAATGATGCTTCAAAACAACTCTAAAAGGTATACTAATCAAATCGCTGACGAGTGCCGAACTTTACTGCGAATGGTTGAAAACTATAACACTGTATCCAAAGCAATTGGGCACAAAAACAGCAGGTTCGGCGGTCCCGAGTCCCGGCCACCGCAATTAGTGAGGTAACGACGCGCACCACCTAATGGCTCGGAAGTTTTGTTACCAACCACTAATTACTGACCAAGTATGGGGACTGAGTGATGAGAGGGAAGCCACTCACTTAATCTCAAATATGTAATACTCCAAAAAATAATTTGGTCAAGTGCAGCTACTAGAACTAGGAAGGTAAATTGCCAGCAGTTTTTTTAAAGCTGCCTCGTAGTCTCGCAGTACAAGTATGTGCCGTGCGAACTAGAGGTCCCGGGTTCGATTCCTGGGTTGGGTAAAGTGTCATTGGGTTTTTTCATTGGGAAATTCTCAAAAGCAGTACGTACGCAGTCTGGAAATGTACCCGATAAACGGCAATAGGCAATTACGTGGGACTGATACATACATGGCAAAATGTAGGTGCTGAAAAGTACTTCTTCTGCCTACCCCTCCAGGGAATACAGGCAGTATGTTATTTTTTATTGCTGTCGAAGGCGGATGAGCTGACGGCTCACCTGATGGGAAGTGGTAACCGCCGCCCATGGGCTTAAGCAATACCAGTCAAGTCAGGCACAGTCAAGTCGCCGCCCAGCATCCTAAGTTCATAGATAAATGAATATAAACATTAAGTAAACTGGCTACATTTTTCTATTTTGTGATATGTGTCTCGCCTTTATACCATTATAAATATCGCCTGCTTTCATAAATGACCACTGCCGATCGTGAGAACACATCGCACTTCCGAACAAATGCTTAAAAACTTTAAACTATGAACAAAATTGAGTTCGCTTATGGTCGCTTCGATCGCAAACTTTTAAGAAGTTTATTCCATGTTAGCTGCACTCTGTTGTTGTATTTAAGTGATATTTTTTTTTAAATAAAAAAGGCGATATTTTTGTTAAAAAGTGCTAAGTTTGATAATATTTATGCAACAAATTCTTTAAAGGTTCAACATGATTGGACCTCCTTCAGTAACGGATACCTTCGGTTAGGGATACAAAAATATTGATATACTAAAATACTAAGTAATTAAGACATCTTTTAATATAAAGTGCTGTAAAAAAAACTCCAAAGCTTATACGTAATAATAAATAATGTACTGCATAAAAAGCTTATGAGCCGTAACAAATCGTACGCTCCATTAATCAGGAAGTAATCATTCGCTACACGCTTATGCCTTGATTCGCAGTATTTAATCTGGACCTATCCAACCGGACATTGGCAACTTATCAAATATTTTTAAGCAGAAATCTTCATTCCTATTTAGGCGGTTACCAAAAGCGATGAAAGCATTAATGTTTTGTTTTGTTCAATTACTTTTTAAACCAATACCATCCCATACATAATATTGGCTACGTTACAAAAGGGTTGACCCACCCTTGAGATCCAAGCAAGTACCAAAATCTAACATCCATTATGACTTCGATTTCGAATATAAATACTCTTTTTTTTCACGACGTAACTCATAATCTAATATTAATTGAGCAACCTTGATATGTTTTTAAATACAGCATAAAATGTATCAACTTTCATAGTTGCACCACTATACATTGTAACATTTTATAACGCAACGACCATCTTGTAGACCTCAGGGTTTCAATTAGATTTAGTGTTATCTCGGAACATCTTGCGAGCCCTTGGCAGGGGTCGCGTCTGCGATCTTTCTAACTGATAAGTTTCGGCCTCGCAATGTCCTGTGTTAGTAAAATGAAGACGTGGAATAGTTGGCAATGTCTTGATGAAACTAAGGACCGTTTTACTGCCGTTTTATTTGAAACTGTATTTTGTAACAGGATTTGCCGACTGTGTTTAACCTAGTTTGAGGTGATTAAGATGTCACCAATGTTTTTGGATTATACTACTTGCATTATTATATACGTGTTGATATTTGTGTTTTGATATTTGTCACACAATTCAACTCTAACAGCCAAATTGCAAAACCACATAGGATTCTATACAACTCTATAACCCGAGGTATTTACTTTTTTTCATTTTACTCACATTTTTCATTTCTTTTTGAGTGCGTTTTCAAAGTCTTAACACGAGCTTGGTGTAAAATACCCTACATTAGTACGAATAGTAAGTACCTAATACGACATTTTCGAGGAATCGATGCATCTGAAAGATCAGTATAAAAACGAGCGGTATATCCAAGTAGCTAAAAGTCACTATAACTTTTCGAAGCAATAAAAGTGTTTTAAAAAGCAACTACAAACTAGAGAAAATAAAATATTATTCTCAACATAATTTAGCCGTATAAAAGAGGTGAAGAAAATCACAATTCGCTTGTAAGTACCGATGTAATGTACGGAGTTGAACGTTAAACCCGCTAGCGAGCGCTGTAAAGCTATTTTCACTCGACTCCTTAGAGAGAATTCCCTCTTTGAGGCCACGGGCGGGGCGACATGTTTTATTATTTCCTTTTAAACACTATTCGCTCCATAATGTCACATTTTTATTAAACGATTGATGGGTGGATGGGCTCCGCTGTATCCTAAAGATTTTATATCGAGTGTTTATCTACCAGAATCTTAGTATCATTTCACTGCGGTATGTGTGAGAATGTTATGAATAAAAAGGAGATACGTGACTTAAATAGAAATAGTTCAATATACATGTGGAGAGGATAGATGTAAGACAGCTTTCTAAAAATATGTAACATGCATATTTTTCGAAATCAGTCAGAAAATCGACCATAATAACACTGAATATTTTTCTACACTGATCAAGGTTTTACCTGCTGCTAAGAGCGGTGTGGCTCCAATAAATGATTACAGACTTATTGGAAAATAAATATCTACGGCCTATTGCTAAAACACGAGATGGGTGCGTCCTGCTACAGTCGCCTGGACGACCGTCTGTGATCACTATTCCAGGGTGACCTTTCCGTCAACAAAATCATGGAACTAATTTTGGAATATTGAATTTAAACCTGTAAAGTTTATATTGTATAGCACTCCCGACCGCCGCCAACTAAACAACTCATTTCAGAATGACGTTACTTATTTCAATAAACGCTTGAGCAAAAAATACTTTATGTCAGTAATTTTAATCACGTCAGTCCTTTGACGATGTATTTGTCACAGTGAAATTGTTACGCAAAATTGCGAAAAGTTTTGAATTTTCGTCTTTGACGCATAAAGGAGAAAAAATACTTGGCTGGTTTTGTGCTCTGGAAATCAACTCGATGTAATGCGTGACGTATATAGGTATACAAAATTTAGAGATGAAATTATTTAAACGATAGCGAAACGGCAATTGCAAGGCAATTGGCATTTAGAAATTAGCGAAGAAAGAATCAGTATAATAGTAATAATGTCATATGATGGTATATTATGTTATTTACATGGTATATTTTTGTTAATAATAAATACATAATTTAATATTGATTATTTTCTCAAATATTTTTTTTAAGTTATATTCATCTCTTGGCTAATAAATTATTAGATGTTATCGACAATTTATGTAAATTTTAGTAGTAACATTACTCCATTCCACTAAAAATTCATAGGTTTGATCATTTATTATGTGTAAACTTTTAATACCATTACTGTAATATTAACCAATACATCATGGACTTGAGAAGCTTGACTCGCAGCAGTGGGGCCACTTAGGCACCGCTAACTCCGTGCAACTCGCTAATTACTTCGCCAAATATTTACTTTGTAGAGATTCCCTTGCAACTCGCGCAGTTAACGTAGACATGAGCGGAGCGATATTTTGCAAAAGTGTTTTTAGGGTTTCGTACCACAAACGGCTGTTAATAATATCATATAATCTGTCTGTTACAGTCAAATTTTTAAACTAGGAAGAACATTAAATACTGATATTATAACTAGAAAGAATCATTTATCAAGGTATGGAAAGTCGACATTTGTGCTTCGCGTGAAATGTAGAGAGATTGATAACGGCGCAGAATGCTTTATAAAAAGTTGCAGTTGAACGAGCAACACCGCTAAAATTAATAGATTATGATTTCAACTTTGAAAATTCCTTTACACCAAGATCCACTATACCTTCATATTTCTCACACTTGTGTTAATAAATTGAATGATTGTTATTATTTTTTTTCCGTTAAGAATTTCTTAGAAACAACGCGGAATCTGGACATGTGCCCGAGAAATACAAATTATATAGTAATATACGTAACACCTGTTCACTTAAAACATACAGTTAGCGAAACGGAATACATTTCCGTTAATGTGAAATATATGTTAGTTAAATTGGTATATACATCTGTATAAACTTATGGCACAGGAGACCGGGAATACGACCTCCGCAACATGATATTTTTTTATGTTATCTACAAATAGATTTTTCAGATCCGTCACTGTGAACAACGTGTCTTTCGCGTTTTCTGATATTTAGACCGCAACAATTAAGGGTATTTGTTTGGTGCATGTAAGTATTAACTAGCTCAGGATTCAAGGTTTACGTGGAGTTATTTATCTGCGTCATAGTTACACCACGGACAAAATTTCTCATAATAAAATTTATTTTAAACCGCAACAAACAATACGTTGCAATCCATGAGGCATAAAATATACTCAACAAATGATTCGCTAATACCAGTTTTGCGTCCAAGCGGTTTACCGCAAACGGAACACTACATGAAGCGAATTCCAAAAATCTATTTGTGTTATTTGTTTGTAATTTCAACAATGACAATATGACTATGTTTTTTTTCTAAAGTAATTCGCCAATCTGCATATATGGTTTCGCAGCATAAAATGTGAGCGTTTTATTGTGGTGTTCTACGTTTTTCCCAAGTCGAGCAAAGTATTATTGGCTTTTTTCATTAGGAAACTCTTTTAGCAATGATAAAAAATATTTGGATTTCATTTTAAATTCTTACATTTTTGGTTTGATAATGTGATCCACAGAATTTTTAAATCTGAATATCTGACCAATGTTTAGATTAGGCCTTTATCGGAAGACAAGCTGTGGTTAGACCATTCACCGATAGTCAAGAATAAAGGACTTTTTTCGTTTTGTTATTAGCACAAGACGTAATCGTAATTCATAATTTGATTCAAAAGAACTTGTGAAAGTCTATTTGAATAAAGATAATTTGACTTTGACTTTGAATCAATGTAAACATTCTAACACAGCAGTAATAGCTTATTTTATTTTATTTATCTAACCAATCACCAAAAAGTTCATACTTTTTAAATCTCAAGACTACGGTCTTGAGTGAGAAAAAAATATTTTTATGTCCATTTACTCGCTACCTAGCCAATAACATGTTTACTACCTTATATAGAGCGTCTTTACTACTTACACTTAGTTAGGAGTTAGGACATTCTTGACAGCCACCGAAAGATTAAAACTACATAAGATAAATGTCCAAAGTAAGCTTACGTTAAATAAAATGATACTTAATTACGCAGGGGCATATTGAAAAAAAAACAGCTTTTAAATATGTAGTTTCAATTTAAATCACTCCGGCAGTACGGTGTCTGGAAATGTGCCCAGTAATCTGAGTTTATTGCTTTTCATTATATATAGTCTAGTCAACAAGTTCAAAAACGTGTTAAATAGAAATAAAGCTCCTAAAAATATGTGCCATACCTCATTCGATTCGGAATGACGCCTAGAAAAATGTTTTTTAAGGGCATATTAGCACATCAAAATTGGAATAGTTATTAACAAAATAAGAAAAAAGAAAAGAAGGTATTTAGTTTTTCATTAATAACTTTTAAAATAATGATATTTAAGGAATTATGAAAAAAGATCCTGAAAGAGGAGGAAATTTCCAATAAAAAAGTCCTTACTCCCGGAACTCTATCTATATTATTTATAATTTTTATTTAACGCTGGAAAAAGCGCTCCGTGAGGGCGTTACGGCATAGGCGCGTCGTCTAAAAAGCCGGTATATCATCTAAAATAATTTATTTCTAATATTAAATAACAATTTAAAAATTTGAATAAATTATGGTGTAATCTAGACACTTGAACGAAAATAACCACGGCGAAAAATATTTTTTTTGACAACTTTTCAAAAAGTTACACCATTGTTAATTAACTAATGTTTTTCCAATCTCTGTTTTTATAAATTACGGCATAAAAGTTTCAAAAATTAGTCTAAAAATATTTCGCTTTGTGGAGCTCTTCTTAATTAGGTACTTAATAAAGTTATGCAGAGAAAAAATATTAAAGTTTATTATTTTGTTAATTATATTTTTTTTAAATTAACTAAAAATGAAATTTCTAAAAAATGTTATCAAAACTTTTTTTTTTGGTAATATCTTATTATTGCTGTTTTTGCATCTAATATAGGTATTAATTAACATTGGAAAAAAAAATGTTACGTCATTTATTAAGAAATTGTTTAAAAACAAATAGACTATTTTGCGATTTAAAAAAAAAATTTTTTTACTATCTTATTGCAAAGGTAAAATGATGATTTAAAAAAGAAAAAAAAATCTTAAATATTTCTTTTTATTGTTTATAATCGTTTTTTTTATATTTCAATTGTTTAAATAATTAGTTAATAAATTATTTTATTCTTAATAATCATCATTGACCCTTTTCAATGGAATAACAGAGAAATATATTTTTTTTATAAATAATTTAATTGTTTATTAACTTAACAATTTGTTATAAACAAATAATATTAACAGTTATATTTTTTTTCGAAAACTTCAAAAAATTACAAAAACAACCATGTATAACAAAGTTAAGAAAATTAAAAAAAAAAATTGTTTCTTAATTTTTTTAAAAATAAAATTGAATTGAAAGGGGTCAATGATGATTATTAAGAATAAAATAATTTCTTAACTAATTATTTAAACAATTGAAATATAAAAAAAACGATTATAAACAGTAAAAAGAAATATTTAAGATATTATTTTCTTTTTTAAATCAATATTTTACCTTTGCAATAAGATAGTAAAAAAATTTTTTTTTTAAATCGCAAAATAGTCTATTTGTTTATAAACAATTTCTTAACAAATGACGTAACAAATTTTTTTCCAATGTTAATTACTACCTATATTAGATGCAAAAACAGCAATAATAAGATATTACCAAAAAAATTTTTTTGATAACATTTTTTTGGAATTTCATTTTTAGTCTATTTAAAAAAAATATAATAAACTTTAATAATTTTTTTTGCATAACTTTATTAAGTACCTAAGTAAGAAGAGCTCCACGAAGCGAAATATTTTTAGACTAATTTTTTAAACTTTTATGCCGTAATTTATAAAAACAGAGATTGGAAAAACATTAGTTAATTAACAATGGTGTAACTTTTTGAAAAGTTGTAAAAAAAAATATTTTTCGCCGTGGTTATTTTCGTTCAAGTGTCTAGATTACACCATAATTTATTCAAATTTTTAAATTGTTATTTAATATTAGAAATAAATTATTTTAGGTGATATACCGGCTTTTTAGACGACGCGCCTATGCCGTAACGCCCTCGCGGAGCGCTATTACCAGCGTTAAATAAAAATTATAAATAATATAGATAGAGTTCCGGGAGTAAGGACTTTTTTATTGGAAATTTCCTCCTCTTTCAGGATCTTTTTTCATAATTCCTTAAATATCATTATTTTAAAAGTTATTAATGAAAAACTAAATACCTTCTTTTTTTTCTTATTTTGTTAATAACTATTGCAATTTTTTTTGTGCTAATATGCCCTTAAAAAACATTTTTCTAGACGTCATTCCGAATCGAATGAGGTATGGCACATATTTTTAGGAGCTTTATTTCTATTTAACACGTTTTTGAACTTGTTGACTAGACTAATATATAAAGCACAGTATCTGATGAAATGTGAAACTGGCATAAGAGAATATACAGTAAAAATAATATTATGTAAATATAATGATGATTTGGAGCTATGGTCATGTCTCACCAACCGATTCTGATCATTTTTGTTGGATAACAAAATATCAGATTCATGTACTACACCCAAACACCCAAAGTCAAAGTACAATATCAAGAATCATATATGATTTTTTTTTTGCAACATTTGATTTGGATCACATAAATCCTACATGTTAAATATTTATATTGCGATACGAGCAATTTGAAGAGACCTACCCAATATCTAAACTCCCAAAACATACATTCTAACAAATATATTCAAAATAGCCAAAGATTTCGAGTCCCCTCTCGCATCGATCATGTGTTGTTAATTGAGTAATGGCCGATGCGACAGCCAGTACTGATTGATCGCACACAGCTAAATATGATGCATCGTCTTTAGGTATATTCAGTGGTTTTTAGTTTTTGTGAACTTTCTAAACTTTTGTATTGGATTTGATAATTGAATCAAAGATGTGTTATTTGTCGATTTATATTTAAATTCAGTTATGATTGAGGGATAACAACATTACATTAATACCTGAAGTATACATATCAAGGTACATGTTTATGTCCAGTGGTTGTTACGGTTTTTTAAAGCTTTTATTTTAATGATAATAAGAGTTTGGTAATAATTGTAACGTTATGTAGGACGCCTTCTAGCTAGTTGGGGTGATAACTTGCGTATACAGTCATCTTACGGTGGCAGCGGTTGGATGAGATGGACCGAAGATTGAGTCCAGTGGAGTGCCATAGGAGAAGCCAGCTTATCCAGTAGTGGACATAAGAAAGGCTGTTGATGATGATAAATGTGTGTATATAATTTAAGACTATAGAGCTAATTGGCTATTAGCTTGGCTTATGATTTTGACAGTCGCTGTAATTAGAGCCTAATAGGAACAATGACAAAAGTTGATGTAAAGAAAAAAATGTTTCATCTATCGCTTCATTAAACTAAAAACTCTTATTTAATTTTGACTATCCACCCATATTTTTTATCTTGTTTTGGACCAATGATTACTGTATGTCTGTTGGATGTACTCTTTTATAATTAGCACTGACCGCTTACCAAAAATATAGCCAATATTTATCTATGCAAAAATCATACCAAATAAAAAAACTGACTTATTCGACAGAATTTTGTGAAATAACATTACACTTTAATCTTCAGCGGAATGCTCAAATTTCTCTTCAGCTAGAAAACTCAGTTCAGCTTTTGCAATCTGAAAAGTGAGACAACTCGGCGACGTCGGCACAGTCACGTTAGTTTACTTCAGTTGCTAGTATTTTCACAGAATTCATAGTATCATGTTCTGTTGCACGGTATTTGAGGTAGCTACATACTTCGGGAAAGTTTTACACAAAAGATGGACACTAGAAACTCTATAAATCCTATATTTTCAAACTCGCGTGGAATTTTAGTTAAGAAAGTTTTTATGTTTAGAATAACATTGCAAGCAACATAATAAAAAAATAGTCTGAGAATTCGCCAATTCTGTGTAAGTATATTCCAACCAAATGCTCTATGGTGACTGTCATATAAAATTTCACTACATCGACAAGCTTGCTAATCTTGTAAGCCAACAGTAATTTATTCTTCAATTTTATTTATTAGTGCATTTTCTATTGATGTTCCTTTAAGTCATGTCAACTTAAATAGCTTAGTTTGAAAGTTCCGTAACAAATTATCCGCGTGACACTTGACAACGACAAAGGGACAAAAAGTACGCGACCATTCTATTGAACAGATCAAGAGCTCCGAATTAACACGAAACAAAGGACGAACTAGCAAAACGTTACAAACTTTCCATCTTAACTCATCGGGGAAGTTACATCGTTACAGAAAGCGTGGATAGCTGAGAATAGTCGGGAGGCTGCAAATATTTGATCAAACCGTAGCGTCGTGTCGGGACAAAGGTGCGGAGATTGGCCCAATTTGGCCAAGTCACGTGCCAGCCCACGGCGCTCCGTTCGAATCGTTTTCATTATTTTTAAAGAAACATGTGTTCAATTATGTTTTAGTAATTTGTGGGGCGAGAGGATGTGTTTAAAACGGTGTATAGCTACTGGAACATTATTTATTCATATAGTATGTGATTCGTATATTATGAAGGTATATCTATAATATTCTGTGGCATTTTCATAAAAATTCACGGATGTTATAAAAAAAACCATATTAACTTTTAGCTTTAGTTTCTAACTCTAAAATTCAGTTTTTGTACTAAATAATATAGTCACTGGTAGCTGCGATAGTTAATTATATACTTAAATTTTTAACAGACCATATTTTATTCGGGCGACATTTGGACATCAGGCGACAAAGATACGCAGCCGTTTATAAGAAAAAATATACATGTCTAGTTTGTTTTATCTCCACATATGTACAACGCTCAAGAGTACAAGTTCCAGGCTGGCTCCAGGAATATATAAAAGCCAGACAGACGTATCTCACGCGGCGATTTTTATTGAAACTTACGTACAGCAATAAAGCCGACGTTACGTGTTATTATCAAGTATAATTTAAAGTTTTATCGTTTCCACTCCGATGGACTTATTGTTGATTCTTGCCTTTCAATTTTATTGACACCCGAACGCTAATAAAAAATTTACGAACGTTGTTATGACTTCAGCGAAGTTTGATGTCGAGATGAGTTCATATTTGGATATATAGGATTAGGAAATATTTTATTTTGTTGTTGGCAAGGGCGTCAAAGGAAAGTTGAAATTGCCAGAGCAAAAGTTAGTGTTGTGTGCCTTATGATTGAATTGAGTTAGGGCACCGGTAAATGTTATTTGATTATGGTATATTTTTTATAATTTCTTGCTTTTAGAATTCGAAAAGTCTAGTGTAAGCTTAATTTCTTGCTTCTAGGATTTGAAAAGTCTATTGTAAACTCAGATACGACTGAGCCATAACCTTTGTCATTAAACTATTAAAAAAAGGCCCACTAGTTAATTATATGTCCTGAGTACCAAGTATAATTTGATGATTTTAAGGAATGCTTTCCAATGAAACTGAATTTAAAAAATAATTGGCAATTTTAAACAAAGATAAACGAAGTAACTTCATAACTGAATGCTGCTTAATTGTTTCAGTAATTCGGTAATCTGATTTGGCTCGCTTTGATCTCAAGACCCCGTTGTAGCTAATCGAGTCGACGAGGAAATAACTGTTTAGTATTTTATTTACCGTCATCCGTCTAGGGGAAATTCATCTAATTGAAAGTTCTATGTTAAAATTTTACCCTAAACATAAAAACAAAAGACGACTGGTAACTTTAAACTTTAATTTTTATATTGTATCATTAAAGACAAATTGTACTGACAAGTATCGATATAATCATTCATCGTCCCACTGCTGGGCAGGGGCCACCTCTACTACTGAGAGAGGCAAAAGTGGCCTTAGTCCACGCTGGCCTATTGTGAGTACGCTGCCTAGTGCGGGTTGGCGGACTACACACCTAAGAAGTTCCTAAGAATTTTTAGGCACAGGTTTCATCACGATGTTTTCCTTCACCTTTAAAGTTTTTGATAGTTCATTATCAATACACACACAACTTCGAAAAGTTCCGAAAGAACCCGCGACCGGCGAGATTTGTCGCAACCGCGCACCGAAACCTCGAGTCCATCATTTTATCGATCGTCTGAGTATGAATATGCTATTGTTGAATGTCACCACCGATATACTCGTACTATTGTTGAAAGGCACAATTTAAATGTCAACTTGCATTATAAGCATTTTTATTCTTCTCGAGTTATTCGACGAAATAATATATCAGACTGCGCGTGTTTGCATTGTCTCAACTCGCTCGTGTATTGTATAGTGAGCGAGATTGCTAAAAGTCCTATTTGCTGACGTTGTATTCGTATCCTCTCAGGCATCGACTACCAGACATAGGACTTAAAACTCACAGCGACATGGGAATGTGTAGATATAACTGTACCAGTGGCGGTACTTCCATAGAAGCCCAAAAGCCCAGCTGGCCTTACAAATTCCGAATAATCTTTAAGCTTTAAATCTTTATTTAACAAAAGCAATTTGACATATCAATGAGAATATTGACCCCACAACAAACAATTATAAACTAGACATCACACAATTAACGTGTAACACATTTGGGCTTCTGTGGAAGTACCGCCACTGAACTGTACCTATACGTATGTACATATATCAGGTAACTAAGGCATCATATTTTTTCTTTATTGTTGAAAGTCTTCTATTTTTCCTCCTGCCTTTATTTTGTTTGGATCACATTGTAACAATCAGGTGCCGGGTATTAAAACAATACTTCACTTTCTTGTGTATTGTGGAGCTGTATTGAAATAAATAAGTAATTCCAAACAATAAAATTTATTATATTAAATAATATATATTGTGAACTCCATTACAGTAAACCGTTTGCCAAGTCAATAAACCAATCCAAAGCTAGTCAAACAATATCCACACATAGAACTTGAGAAAACAATTGGCTTGCTCGTAGCTTTGTGCAAGAACCGTTTGGAAGGTATAGTGAGCTAAATTGCTTGCAAATTGATACGTCCCGGGCCTGGTCGGAAACAATTAGAGTTCCTGCAGGGGCGACGTAATGACGCTATAATCCCTCGCAACACAATTTCTATTGTTACTTTCATACGTATTAGACGATGAATATACTGGTGTTTCTGATGTAGAACTTTTTTGGTTTAAAAAAGAGAGTGCTTATTTTTTTGTGTTGTGGAAACTACCGTAACAAATTTGATCTTGAAATATTATGAAAAAATGCAAATAGACTCACTATATTGAGGGACTTAAAACAAAACTGGCGAAACATAGGACTAGAAATACAATACCGCTACCCCTTCAAAGATACAGCTATGATTTTATTTGTTTTGGTAGATGTCTCTTTTAATACGATTAAAATATTGCTGGTAACAATTTCATGAAGCAAAAAAATAGGACAAGAAAATTGCTATCGGTTTAAGGTACTTCTGAAACACAGCACACCGCCAAAGAAGAATCTATTAACCTCTCCGAGGCATGAATAAACTGGAGATTTTAAAAACAAGCATAAACAAACGCTACACTAGCCACATTGCGCTCAGCGTATCGTGTATGCATTAACTGGAAAAATACCGAATACAACCACCAACAAGAGCGCTTCAGTTCTATCAAAACGGTCCTTTTTATAGTTTTTTGTGTAGAAAAAAATGTGAAAAGTGAGTGAAAAATGAAAACATCACGAACACGTCCCGCCGCCCCGGCCCGCGGCGCATTGTCACACTACCCTCCTGCCGAGCGGAAAAATGACAATCGACATAGATTAAACGACGCAGACGCGCCAATGATTTTAATCATCATTTCTGCCCATCACCTGAAACTTTTCTATAGCGTAATAGTCTATATGAATCTATACTTACTCTACCGACCATCTCTACTCTTAGAAGGCGTCATCACTTAGTGTATGTCACAACTATGCTACGACTTATTAACAATGGCGGTACTTCCATAGAAGCCTAAAAGCCTAGTTTGCCTTTTAAATTGCCCAAAACTATTGTTTAAGCTTTAAATCTTTATTTAACAAAAGCACTTTGACATATAAATAAGAATATCCTGACCCTACAATTAACAATTATAAACAAAACATTACAAATTAACGTGTAACACTTTTGGGCTTCATTGGAAGTAAAGGTTTACTTAGAGCACTTTCCGGCATGTCGGCGTTGTGTTGGAATTTTCTTTCAACATAAATGTGAGATAATTCGTTATATTTTACACATATGATATTTTTCTTAATCTATGCTAGATTGATTTTTCTGTGAGCTTGTTCAGCAATTTTTTTATTTTTATTTCGTTCTACATTGAATTCATCCCGAAATATTATCAATGCCTCAACCAATCTGGCACCCATATAACGACTCTTTGATATTCACAAAGGCCGGATATGGCGGAAATTTTTCAAAAGTTCGCTGTTTCCTGCTTGTTGATTGTATGCATCCAAGTGAAAGAGCGATCTTTTGTGCCCGTATACCTTCAAAAGACTATCAGCCCTAACGCACAGACTTTTAAAAATTAGTCAGAAGCCCGACACCGAGTTACTTTGATTCGACTGCACCATTCGTAGATGTTTCGGATTTCAGCTCAGATTCTCAAAACTGCGGCGACACCAAAAGCTGTCTTCGTGGATTATTATAGTTTTGTTCTGATATTACATAAGTATTCCAGTGTCTCCTTTATACTTCAAAGCATAAATTTTTAAGTCTACTAGATTTACATCAATTATATGCCTGTCGTCCTAGTAGAGAAACCATTTTGATGATCCGTCATTCGTTTCTTCGTTATGTTTTTTTAATTAGTTTGGAAAGTTCTAATTTATAGTATCATCCATTGAAGTAGTTATGGCCTCGGGTTTAAGGCGCGCGCTCGTGAATCTCACCGGTCGCAAGTTCAAACCTCAGGCACACATCTCTGACGTTTCAACGTTATGTGTGTATTCACAATGAATCATCACTTACTTTACGGTGAAGGAAAACATCGTGAGGAAACCTGCATACCTAAAAGTTCTTAGGAATTTCTTAGGTGTGTAGTCCGCCAACCCACACTAGGCCAGCGTAGTACTAATCCCTCTCAGTTCTAGAAGAGGCCCGTGCCTAGCAGTGTTACGTATAAGGGCTGATGATGAATCATATCTATCGTCCAGAGCATGAGTGACGACTAAAATATGCTCTTTTACAATTTGCTTATTTTAAACAGAAAGCTAGCCCGAAGGTAGCCCGAAACGGTACATAAAGTACTATACAAAACACTTGCTCGTTTCCATGGGTATGTAATCACATAAAGAAATTCTTCTACACAGCGATTTCCTTTTTGTCTCCGTTTCAAATAGAGATCACAGGCGGGTCGTTAGAGATGCACCCACGTAAGTCGATCCTCATCTCATTATATCAATCTTCTTTGACATCTTAATGGATTATATAAAACGTCTTCAAGGGGAGGCATTGGCATTAAGAAAAAAGTTTTGAGTGGCGTCTGTCGGCTGGAACTTATAGCTGTGTTGGAAATAATGTAGTAGGACTATTATGCGGTAAATCACCGTTGGCTGGAAATATGAAGTTGCGAGATAGTTATTTTCAACAGGAAAATAGCAAAGGAAGCTAGCATGGGATTGCCAACTGGTTATAATAATTTCCCACCTGTATTGTATCGGCAGGTTTAAATGCCAGGAGATGTGGCTGTGTAAACACACCAAGTTCTTAAACTGTGAATGTAAAAATACGTTACTTTTACACCATTAATTGTGAATTATTTTATTAAATTAATTAAAATTTCTGTAGTATATAACACGGGTAAAGAAATAGAAACTACTATTGGTACTTTCCAGCGCACAAGTAGAAGCAGATTTTTCTCGACCGTCTTAAATATACTAATATTCGCTAAAATAATAATTCGTTGAGTGTTAAGTTCTGCGTGGACGTCATGGTCCATACCAACTCATGCATTGAATAACGGTTATAAAAATACAATCATTTATCTCAGAAATTATTAAATCTGAAAAAATGGTTAGCAAAAACTATTAATTTCTGTAGTTTCCGTTTTTAATCATTATGCTACGCCATTCATATTTCGAAAGATAAAATTCTAAAATTAAAATACACAATATATCAAAATCTGCATAATAAAATAGCGTGGCTTAAAATATCACTTTTACTTGAAATAGAATTTTGCATATAAATCCCCATTGGCGACGTCGCATCTCGGTGCAATCCCAGCCGGTCGCCCGGCCACGGGAATTTATTAGCGCGGCATAGCGGCTCTAAAAGCGTGGGCGGAGATGATACGTACTCAGATGAATGCATTTCCCTTTTTAATAAGACATGAGATGCCGTGTTCGAAATTTGAAATGGTAAGGGTGTGATTTAAAAAAAAATAACGGTGTCATATCAGCCAGTATTCTTATATTTCGTTATAAGAAGGATTTATTATAGTTTTATATTTGAAAAATTAATTACTTAACAGTTATCTAGTTTCTTAGGTTTGTAAGTTATTTATTGTTTCATAATTATTGATGTTAAATGGTATTTATGTCTAGTTATATTGATCTGTTCAATTCTCATATAGGAAGTTAATTTTATCAACACTTACAGCTCTTAAAAAATCCGTAGATGTTTTAGCATTCGTAATATTTATAAATGTACCATTTTGTTTTGCATAAGATGTGAAAAGCCGAATATATTTCGTCAAGAATTCACGAGGAATATACATCAAACTACATCTCCGTAAACATAACTTTACCATATCAAAACATGAGAATATAGATAAAGAAATCGTTTATTATGCATGAGCTGAGTCTGTCATATGGAAAGAAATTCAAATGGGAGCAAATAAATTTTTATTCGTTTCATGGTGGCCCTCTAATACGATCTGTTTTGGGAAAACCATAAACTTTATTTACGGTCAAGCTGTAATAAATATAGGAGATACATAAAGCATATTAGAGATAAGGATGAAAAATATTTCAACAAATTATAATCAAAGTAAATTATTTTTACCTCAAATAAAAATTCGAAATGCAACATTTTTAGATCTATCTTAGCCAGTATAAGCTACTACTGTAAGGACTTTCCCACGATATCGACCTTGGACCTTAGGCCATAAGAAAAGGTAGCTTTAAAAATGCTTAAAAATTAAACTCTATTATAAAATTCAAATATGTTCTTAGTTCTCACAAATTTCATTTCAAATACAGTTTAAACTAACACATTGATATTTTTACTTAACAAAGGCATTTCGAAAACAATACATGTAAGTCAAAAACACGGAACATGACATCACTTGCTGTATCTATAGTTATACGAAGACTTATGTAAAAGATACTGAGGGTCCAACCCTCGGCATTGCAAAAATAAGCCATAGAAATTAAGCACCCCATAGATACCTATACTCCCTGCAAATGTATGTATAGAATTCTGTCTACACCCGTGTTTTCGGAAAGAAAATAATTTATTTATTCTATTGTAGTCATGGAAATCGAATCTTAATCTTATATCCTATCTTTAATATTAAGTACAAATGTTACGGTTTCTTATTGAAGTTGCGCATCTCTTACAGTGAGTCGCAATGGAAGTCTTTGAAAGAGGATTGTTGTTATATTATTATAATAAAGTCTACTTGTATTTAACTATAGATTATAAAGTTTTACTATGTGTCAGATAACTTGAAAATAAGTAATAAATATATAGAAGTCGTGATGGCCTCGAGGGTTAGGCGCAGTCGAGTCAAAACTCGGCTGTCGCGGGTTCAAATCCAAAGTACACACCCCTGACTTTTCTAAGTTATAATTGTATTTATAATTAATTATCACGTACTATACGGGTGAGAAAAGCATCGTGAGGAAACCTGCACACCTAAAAAGTTCTTATGAATTTCTTAGCAGTGAAATTCGCCAACCCGTACTCCCCCTAGCCCCTCTCAGTTGTAGAGGAGGCTCGTGCCCAGCAGTGGGACGTATTTGTACTCGTGTTTCAAAAAGGTAAACAATATTGCAGTTCATATACAATAAACTAGTATACAATAAATATCTTGGCGACCTGGATACTAAAAGGCCACAATATGATCGAAAATTAATTTTGTTTCGTTTATTTTCTACGAGAAAAGTCGGCAACGATTGTCGATTCAATGAGTATTGGGCGAAGTTATACTGGATATTAACATAAAACATCAAAACTCGCATTAAAGTGTCCAAATACCCTCGCTTAAAATATTCCCCCATGGCGCTGTCTGCGTTTGGGAAAGTGAGGACAGTCTGACGCGGTCAAGTTCAAGTCATCAACTTATAGCTGTAAAAATTTTAATTGTGTTTTTTTCACCACTTGGCTATGACTTTTTAAACTTTAATTTTTTATAAATTATGTGATTCAGTTCTTTTTTAAGATTAAAAACAGTCTTAATGGCACTGATATTTGATTGAAGTAGGTATTACATTTCTTTTATTTAGGTACTATTTTTTATTTTTGTTTAGCTTTGAAATAAAATATTTCGTCTGCTAGGTTAACCTTTTAGGGAACACTGATTTGATCCCTGACAATTGATAATGACGGACGATTCTACAAAATCTGGAGAATCTAGTAAACATATTGCCACATAGATTACATAGTTAAGATTGGAGAAGAGCGTTAAATAACAACAAAGTTCTATTTTCTGCTGAAAAACAAAAACTACAAAGATTTGTATTTTTCGTTAAAATCTTTTAACTCAACCCACGATTTAAAACAGACTATATATTATTCAGCCACATCATCATACTTGAACAATATAATAATTATCATTTATCGTAACAGGTTTTATGTTGCGGAAAGGGTCCCTGGGTCCGGGTAAAACCGCCCACGAGCTGTTAAACCGACTGCCTTGTGAAAAGATTCTAATAATGTAACAGAGCTACGAATCTAATATTTGAACAAAGTGTTTTTATGGACAGCCTCATTTGCATTTATTTAAGGTGCAGCGTGTGTGCCAACCCGCACTAGGCCAGCGTGGTGGACTAAGGCCTAAACCCTCTCAATGGTAGAGGAGGCCCGTGCCCAGCAGTGGGACGTATATTGGCTGATGATGATGTGTGGTCGAGAAGTACCGGATTCGATTACCAGTTCGGACCAATCGTTATTAGGTTTTGTCATATTTTTATTTTATTTTATTTAATATGCTTTATTGTGCACCACATACATAAGTAAAAATTAAATTAAAGCTACCTTATAAACTATTGTGTGTCATAGGGACATTTAATAGAACCACGAGGACTGAGAATTGCCCTAAAACGGCGAAAGGTCTAACTACATGTCCATGAATACACATCACTCCATGCATCGGCATAAAAAACTAGCAAGTTTTTCATATGATGGCAAAAGACCACTACCATCATGCACATATCCAGTCGGTCAGTTAAAATAAATATATAAAAGACGAAATGAAAAAAATAAATTGTATAACTCTTAGCAAAAAAAATATCCCTATTAGCTCTGTGGAAATCTGACGGGTTGAACTCAAAATTTTCTAACTAAAGATAAAAATGAATACATCTATAAACATAACACTAGATACAAATACTTTTTTTTACCATCACGGAAAACTGACAGCATTGTTAATTGGAAGTAAGCGCAGTGAGGTCTAAATGCAGTATCGCCCGACGAGAAACGAATACGATTTTACTCCTGACCACTCCACAAAATTATGCCAGTCAGTTGTAAACCACATATGTAAGCACAGGCTGAACGTGGAATAACATACACTTTGAAACTTTGATAATACATAAAACTGAAACCATACAAAATACATAGAAGCAGTGATGGCCTCGAGGTTTAGGCGCGCGGTCTAGAATTTCGGCGGTCGCAGGTTCAAACCCCAGGCACACACCTCTGACTTTTCGAAGTTATGTGTGTATTCACAATGAATAATTATCACTTGCTTTAACGGTGAAGGAAAACATCGTGATAAAACCTGCATACCTAAAAGTTCTTAGGAATTTCTTAGGTGTGTAGTCCGCCAACCCGCACTAGGCCAGCGTGGTGGACTAAGGCCTAAACCCTCTCAGTTGTAGAGGAGGCCCGTGCCCAGCAGTGGGACGTATTTGGGCTGATGACGATACAAAATACAAGTTCAGTGTGGTCCGAAGGGGTGTCGACTAACCGAAACAAATACCTGTTATCAAATAACTGTGCTAGGTACTTATACAAAGCTCCCTTTACGTATCGAATGTTTCTTCTTATTCGACCCCATACCTGCAACCCTTGCGGCACCACACGCACTTAAGGCATTATCCATGTCTGAATCAACGGTTTGATTGCCAGCAGTCTGCCTTGAATGGCTCATTAAACCGTATTTATATCCTTCAGTTTCACCTAAGTTGAGAACGCTTAATACCTTACTTCTTGCCTAGTTCAATGGAGCAAATTTAGAACTAGATATTCGACAAGGAAAATAAATTTGCTATGTAGATGTGGCATCATCATCAGCCCATATACGTCCCACTGCTGGGCACGGGCCTCCTCTACAACTGAGAGGGTTTAGGCCTTAGTCCACCACGCTGGCCTAGTGCGGGTTGGCGGACTACACACCTAAGAAATTCCTAAGAAATTTTAGGTGTGCAGGTTTTATCACGATGTTTTCCTTCGCCGTTAAAGCAAGTGATGATTCATTGTGAATACACACATAACTTCGAAAAGTCAGAGGTGTGTGCCTGGGGTTTGAACCTGCGACCGCCGAAATTCTAGACCGCGCGCCTAAACCTCGAGGCCATCACTGCTTCAGATGTGGCATAACTTCTCATAATAAACATAGTGAAGAATGAACAGACAAATGTTGCTTTTAAATGTCATAAAATGCTTAACGTTGAACGAGTCAATCTGGCATTACAGGCTATTACCTAACACTTTGCCTGACACAGGAGTCGAAGCTCATTTTTATACCGCCGACACCCAATTTTGGGACATCAGAAAAATCATTTCACTATAGTAAAATGCAAACAAAATTAATTCAAGTTATAAATAAATGAATTAATTAAATTACAAATTGGTAACTCAGCACTTGCAGACGAGAAACTTAGCACACGAATCGCATATCCACGTCTCACAGCAATCATTGTTCACAGGCAGACGACCGGATGACAGCTCCGGTGATAAGCATGAACTAATCCGAACAAAATGCACATATTCGTACAAAGAGGACGCTCGTAAAGTTTACGATCCGCCGCGCCCATGGGATGTCCCCTCACAAAGGACCAACTGGGGAGCTTGGGGAATCTTTTGCTTTTGGGGAATTTTTTGTTTCACAGTGACGTCACATGCATAACTACAGCACTTTTATGCGGAGATGTATTACTTTTGAATTTTTATGACGTGACAACCCTCATGCTTTACTGTAGCTTTTGTTTTAAAAATAATTGACCTTTTAAAACTTAAGTTTCAAGCCTGAAAGACAGTGAAACAAAGAACATAAATAAAATTGCGGCGATGTATTCCGAATACAATAGTCTCAAAAAAAAAACAACTAGACGCAAACAAAAAGTATTACGTGTCGTTTCATGAGTGACTTTGCCGGAGAGAGTTTCAGCGTAATAAAAAGATTTTTTCCAATATTTATAACATAGTAAGATGAGGGGAAAATTATAAAATTTCACCTTAAAATAGAAATAAGAGGTACCCTACTTTAAAAAAAAATGTATAACCGGTAAGCCCCGTCGCAGTTATGCAATATAAATTGAGGGATATGCCAAGTTAATTTATGTTGCGTTAATGATGTCGAACTATAAAGGTACTATAAGATGAAGACCGGATCGCTTTTGATTTCCAGTTTGGCCAAATTTTTTGGTTTATTCTTTGCTATATTTTTAATTTTGGCACCTTCTGACTTATATAGCATTTTTTACAGTAAAAGACAACAGGCTCACCTCGATTACGAAGAACTTTAAACATAGCTAGTGAAACTTGAGTGAAGAAATACATGTCTACCTATCCCTTGGAGATACCAACGGGATTTATGTGATATTAAACTGAGTACAAACCTTCACATATATTTATTAGACTGTAAAGAAGAACGGAGATTTGAGTTGATGGCATACGTGTGCACTTCCGCGGAACGCAGGGGAACATTGTGACTCCGCGAAATCCTGAATACGCACTTTGTGATGAAACATTTTTGACTAGCACGACTCGCCGAGCGTGTCATTCGGTAAATACCGTATCTTTAAAGAGAACTTGAAAAGATTACTTTCATTATTAGGAAATATTTTCTAAATTGAAACGTGCAGATTGATTTCAGAAATTCTAGTTTGAAGCAATCATTTTAAAATATTGTAAAGAGAATAATCGGTGCGACGTGTACCTTTGAGTTCATTCTAATTAAACGTCTTTTAGAGGGTACGAAATTAATCTTGATAAAATAACGTCACGAGCAAAGACACCAAAATATACGCTATTTCTCTAAGGTGGCAATGTAATATGACTGCACTTCCGTCTTATGGTAAATATAGTGCGAACCGTCGACCAAACGGTGAAACGTTTTCTGTATAAATATTTAATCTTTAGTAACACTCTTGTCGGTCTATGAGGTAGTAGTGAGCAGGTGAGTAGTCCCGGTGAAACTTCAAACTAACTTAACTGGGTCAGTTTTACGAATTTGGTATCTTGACAATTTCTTGCCAGGTACAATTTCATCACCATCATCATCGTCATCATCATCAGCCCATAAACGTCCCACTGCTGGGCACGGGACTCCTCTACAACTTTTTTTTTTATAGGAAAGGAGGCAAACGAGCTAGTGAGCCACCTGATGTTAAGTGGTCAACACCGCCATGAACACCCACAAAACCAGAGGAATCATCGGTGCGTTGCCGGCCTTTTAGGAAAATATAGGCTAGTGCGGGTTAATAATATTCTATGCTTGCCAATGTCAATCGAATTGTGTTGGCAGTTCTGTGGTGGAAATGGAAAAAAGTAAGTATAAGTGAACTCTGTGCTAAAAGCATAAACTGAGTAACTTCCTAATCCGCATCGATATAAAACACTTGTTCAACCTCTTTTAACGAACATAAATATTAAAGAAGATTCATCCGGCGCATGAAGTTGGTGAAGTTAATAAAAAATATATCAAATATCGAGCACTCACTTAGATTGGTGGTAAAAAATACACCAGTTTCGAAGTAAACAAACTTTGCCCACTACGCATTAAGAGGTTTTTAAATTTATTCACCCTTCCATTCTGCAAGTTTCTCGAGGAAACTTTGAGGAAATTCAAGCGATTAATCCGTATGGAGTGCACAAAGTTAAGGGTTAGATTTGCATAACGACCCGACTAAGGAACATGGATATTGGAACGTGTACCTACAATCACGTAAATAACTTCTCTTGTAGCTACGACTGCATGCGGATTAGATTTCTTATACTTTTTAAAGTTTAACTAAGGGCACATAGCAACTTTATATTAGCTCACAAACGTCCCGCAATTGGTACTTGAAGAGACCAAAGACCAACACAAATTCTAGTATATTTATAGACTAGATGGTTATAGATTTTTTAATTTTTCATTAAATTTATACCAAAAACTGTTTAACCCAGAGAAGCTGCCATCAAATGCAAGTGAATTAATCTAAGAAAAAAACCTAGTGTTTAAATCATTGAATGATTCGTGGTTCACGTCATTGAATATCCTACCCGTTATCAATATTATTCAATTTTCCTACAACATCTAGAATATAATCTACCATTCATCGACAATTAAAGATTGCCAACGCATTAACAGTTTTGAAAAAAATGTCGGAGTTCAGAAGTTTATAAAACTTGTTTATTACTAGTAGAAAAGTTAATTTCTGCTTCGAAATTGATGTAATTGTTGCTAAGGAGGCAGTCGTAAAATATTTAATCAATGTTAAAGTAAATCAAGAATGCCCCCTCTAAAGTTGATCTCAGAAAAAAATGAAAATAAATTGATAAATTATTTCATTACGGTTCATTTATTAATTCGGCTTGATTCATACTAACGACTTGTTCAAACAATCTTATAAAGAATGGGGTGCTTCGTTGTAGTTTATTTAGACTAGGATACGAATAGATTGGACTGAGGCAGTACAAATTCATCATCATCATCAGCCCAAATACGTCCCACTGCTGGGCACGGGCCTCCTCTACAACGGAGAGGGTTTAGGCCTTAGTCCACCACGCTGGCCTAGTGCGGGTTGGTGGACTACACACCTAAGAAATTCCTAAGAACTTTTAGGTGTGCAGGTTTTATCACGATGTTTTCCTTCACCGTTAAAGCAAGTGATAATTCATTGTGAATACACACATAACTTCGAAAAGTCAGAGGTGTGTGCCTGGGGTTGGAACCTGCGACCGCCGAAATTCTCGACCGCCCGCCTAAACCTAAAACTGCTTTTTTGCACAAATTCATAGTTAGCTGATAATACTGTCATATAAATAAATAGGACTAGACCGTAAAGAAAATATTTAATTCCCTCTGATGTGCAACCTTACCACCTTTTAAGGCTTATAATGTTTTAGTCAATTTTGTAATTATGCCAAACTACGAGTAAAAAAAAACGCAAAAAAAGGTCATTCTCATCTTAAAAGATACATTTGAATAAGATACTATAAAATATAGCTCCGCTTTCGTCGCTGAAAGGCGCAAATATTTTCCAAAACCATTTATGCATTGGCACCCCTCCAGGCTTCACGGCGCGTTATCCACGTCAACGCGCTGATGAACCGGTGTAAATCAGTGGTATTTCCTACAGAAGCACGGTAGTGCACACTAAAAGCGCTATTTGTTATCCTTTTGTTACACGCGCATCGAGTAGGTCGAGAAATGTTATGAATGGGAGAACTTATGAGCGCGCTCGCCGCTTGAGTGTTTCGGGAATGGGTTTTGTTAAACCAACATATAGTAAAATACAGCGAGCAATCTAGTTATAATACAAATACATTGCCGAGTACGATTCAGATCGATCACACACATAGATATTAAAAATCTAGTTAATAATATAACAAAGCAAGGTTTCTTTTTTCTTTGTGTTAATGTTAATAGTTAATAGGGAAACATATATTGGAGTGTTTGTTTGATTTTTTTAATATTATCGTAGACTCCATTGTCTTTCAATGCAGTCTGATGTTGAGTTCTTAGAGTGCAAGTTCCTTTTATTATTGGTCTAAACAGGTTCTCTATATTTACGTCTAGTTAAATCTACATTCTTTTGCATTGTAAGTTGCAAACTATACATATTAATTGGCATCATTTTATTTCTCTTTGCTATATAATTATCAAACGTTCCATATTTCAAATAGAACGACGATATTAATGATTAAAAGGAATTAACTTCATAAATGATTCACCAAAGGCACTCATGTTCAACCCTTGCAACTTATAAAAGTAAAAATGCAAAAGTAAAAACCACAGGTGCCGCCTCTTCAGTAGATTCTTGTCAAGATGTCGCGAGGGGGCTCGAGGTAAGCGCCCTCCAATTAGAACCAGCTCTTGTGACTGTTTTGCGAGGCTCGGAAACGCCTTTAAAATGCCCTATATCTAGTACATACTTTTTCTGATGCTAAGATGCGTGTCGTAAGAAAGTTGCTTGGTAATTTAAGTTTTAAGTTCTATTCATGCTGTGTGCATTGACTTTGACTTTGACTAAGGGCGGTAACTACGCTTATTGAGAAAATTTTTCTATTCCAACATTAGACTATACCAATCTTAAAACTATAGTCAGTATTAAACTACTATTGTCAAATGTCGTTTAAAAGTTGTATTTATAGATACTAAAATTACTGAGTCAAAGGTCATTTTTGGTTTTAGCCATAGAATTTCATTAGCATATGGAAATTGAAAACACCCTCAGATGTATGATTTGTGATACAAATAACGATACGATGACAATAGAGCTGAAATACAGTACATAAAGACACTCACCGGATCCCGCTGCCGAAGTTACTCGGCGCCGACGACAGTGGTTGCTTACAGCCACCACTCACCTCTTGTATCAGATAACACTTTTTAGAGAAATCGTTTGCGAAACTTAAGATTTCGAAAATTAATATTTTTCCCGTTTTTGACACATTTGTAACTGCTGCTCCTACTGGTTCTCATTGGTGGTAATATTCAACACAAATAAATAAACCATTAGTTACCGAGATTAGCGCGATCAACCAAAGAAACAGTTCTAATTTATGTATTAGTATCTAATATAATTATTGTAATTAATTTATGTATCCACGACAAACCAAGGGATCAAGCGTAAGTCGAACTCCGCGGGAGAACACTGAGTACGCAATTACAGCGCAAAACAAAATACTTCAAAAAGCAAGGATCTGTGGGTAGGCTAACGATAACAAACTACCTTCATTGTGAAAAATCGAAATAGAAATAAAATTCTAATATACCTATATCGTAAAACTAAAAGTACTTAAAATTTAAATCAATAAAAAAGTCGCGGCCCCAACTTATATTTATTTATAAAAATATACGGTAGTTGCCTTTTTTATCTCCATAGTTACTCGACAAAATGTGAGTTAAAATATAAAAGAAGAAACAAAAAAAAATAAAGACTATTTAATTGTATATTTTTATACGTATGTACACTTTATTGTAAGGACTAAGGCCTAAACCCTCTGAGTTACAGAGTAGGTCTGCGCCTAACAGTGGAGCTGATGATGATTTTATTTAGTTTTTTATTTTTATTTTTTATCATTTTTTATTACTTGTTTTTTTTCCTTTCGTCTTTTGATATATAATATTGCAATGTTTTTATTCATTTGCCTAATATGGCAGGGGTTGATCGGCACCTAAATCGTATATTTCTTTTTTATGATAACCTTATGCTGAACACTGGCTCCTATGATACAGGTTTTAACCTAGTATAGGAGTCGGAGTAAAATTTTTGTGACAGTATGTATATTATAACCCATCAACTGGCTATGTATAATTGTTAATTAATTAGTTTCTTTTTTTATTTTTAACGAGCGGGGGATTTTATTGTTATTATATTTCAAATAAAACGCTAAGTTTTAAGGAGCCATTAATCTAGTTATAATTTTAGATGATTACTACATAGCTGTATAATAAACAGTTTACCTTATAAATATGTCATAACATGTGAGATTCTTCCTATAGCCTGTCAAAACATAAGCCGGTAATACGAGTATAATACTCGTAGTGCGTGAAATCAACGGTAATTAACAGCCAAATTTATCTCATTAGGTCAGAAGTTGGACATAGATAACAGCATTGAAAGATCAGCCACGAGAGTGGTCGATTAGTGATCACCGGAAGACTAAAGGAAGGGCCTACCCATGTTAATGGACTCATTTACTGATAGGGCAGCAGAGGGCAGTTAATATGAGAATGCATACGGTAGGTTAAATCGAGCCTGAGGTCATTATTCATGTAAAATTGTAGGTATAATATATTATTTTTCATAACTGGTCGGTAAACAAATCTATAGGTACTAAGATAATTAAGCTGATGAGTTGATTTGTTTGCTTAAAGACGCTAATCTCAGAAGTTCATGAGTTTTTCAATCGGACCAGTAACTACTAAATTCTTTCAGTGTTACTCGTATAGTAGTCCATTTATCGAGGAAGGCTCTAGGTTATATATCATCACGCTTCGACCAATAGGAGCGGAGCAATTTTGAAAAGTCTAATATTTCGCGTACGGAGTTGCGGGTAACAACTAGTATCGTTATTAAGTATCGCAGACATGATTTTATGATGAATACTAATAATTCTTAGAAATAATTTAAATATGATCACATTGAAAGTAATATATCGATTCAGTTAATTATTTTTCTGTATTTTTTTTTCTCTAAATCTATACAAATAAATAAAATTGGAGTGTCTGTTTGTGATATTGAAATTACCGCTTTTTAATAAATGTATATGGATGTATACACGGTACATATACCAAAATAAAGTTTTTTACAATTTTTGTCTGTCTGTCTGTTTGTTCCCGCTAATCTCTGAAACGGATGGACCGATTTTAACGGGACTTTCACTGGCAAAAAAAAAAAAAAAAAAAAAAAAAAAAAAAAAAAAAAAAAAAAAAAAAAAAGCAACAACGATACGATGAGGGAATTTCAAACACTACTACCCCAGGAGGGTACCGGCGTTGCCGGAGAATCCCTCCCTGAGCTAATTTCAGGCAGCCCTATCGTATCTGGGGAGGGCAAAATTCCCAACGGCGACGAGACTTGCCATCCGTCACGTTTTGTCTCCCCGAAAGGCAAAAAGCGGGCTATGGAGTGCTTATATGCTACTGTAAATGTGTGTGCAGCAGTAGATAGCAAAATGAATGAGATTTGTGAGATGATGGATACGTGAAGATTGGATGTATTGGGTCTGACTGAAACTAAGAAGAAAGGTTGTAGTCTAACAACTCATGATAAATACACAGCTTATTGGTCAGGTGTTGCGGATTATGAAAGAGGTTGTCAAGGTGTAGGAATACTGTTGAATGAGAGGATGAATGAATGTTTGATCGAGCATGAAGCGGTTAGTCCTAGACTCCTATGGCTTCGACTAAAAGTGGGCTTGACCCGTATTTTTATGTTGTGTGCTTACGCTCCCGACATGTCCAAGCCACTGAAAGTCAGGGAGGAGTTCTGGGATAGTGTGAGAGACGTATTAAATCATTGTAAACAGAATGAAAGGATTGTAATGCTTGGAGACTTTAATAGTTGGGTGGGTGTACGTCGGGATGGATATGAGAAGATTTTAGGAAAGCATGGAGATGAAAGAATAAACGATAATGGAGTGGAATTATTAGAGGTATGCCTGGAGAGAAATCTGATTGTCACTAACACAATATTTGCCCATAAAAAGATTCACATGTACACGTGGCAAAGACAATCAGATAAAAGCGTGATAGATTTTATAATTGCAGATGAAAGGCTTAGAAAGAATGTAGTGGATACGAGAGGGTACCGTGGGATTAATGTCGGCACTGATCACCACCTTGTGGTTATGAGACTAACAGGGTTGCTCAAGAAGTGGCGACATTATAAGCACCCAAATACGAAAGGTTTAGATAGAATAAAAGTAGAGAGACTGCAAGATGAGGATGTTCGAGTCCAATACACAAATAAGCTGTGTGAAAGGTTCCGAGACCTGTTAGAAAGTCAGTCAGGAGAGATAGAAGAAGTATGGAAGGAGATTAAGAATGGTATTGTTGATTGTGCGGTGCAGGTATGCGGGGTTAATAGGAAGAAGAACGCTAAGAACCCAAGAAATGAATGGTGGGATGAGGAAGTGAAAAGTGTGGTAGGTGAAAAACGTAAAGCATGGGTGGACTTATTAGCTGCAAAGGCTAGAAGTAGAATGCGAGGTTTTATGGATGGTACTGAACGCATGGCAAAAAATAAATATTATTCGTGCAAGAAGATTGCGAAAGAAGTTGTTGAAAGAAAGAAGGACGAATGCAAGGAGAAGTATGATAGAAGGTTCTCTGCTAACTTTCGGACAAATGTAAAGTTATTTTGGCACATGGTCCGAAAAGTTCGTGGTAAAGCAGGAGAATCTGTTGTGGGAGTTATAAGAGATGAGAATGGTAATGTTATAAGGGATCCAAAGGAAATACTGAATGAATGGAAGAAATATTTCGAAAGTCTATTTAAGGATGGGGAAGAAATTGCATGTTTTTCGAACGAATACAAGATCGATGAAAGAATGATCATGAAAGATGAAAGTGAAAGTGATATTAGTATAGACACATGGATGACTGAGATAAAAAATGTGATTAAATGTGCGAAAGCTGGAAAGGCAGCGGGATTAGACAGGATATCGGCAGAAATGCTGAAGGGAGGTGGTGATACTATTGTCAGCCTGCTGTGCCTTCTCTTTGACAAATGTTGGCGCTATGGCCAAGTACCAAGTGATTGGTGCAAGGCCATTATCGTACCACTATTTAAAGGGAAAGGATCACCGCAGCAGTGCAAGAACTATCGGGGTATCAGCCTTCTTAGCGTGGTAGGAAAATTGTATGCGAGAATTCTGATTGATAGAGTTATTCGTGTGACAGAAGATAAGATTTGGGATGTGAAAGGTGGTTTCCGAAAGGGAAGAGGATGCGTGGATCAAGTCTTTTCTTTTCGGTGCATAGCAGAGAAGGCCTTAGCAAAACATCAGAAGGTCTTCTGCGCCTTTATCGACTTGGAAAAGGCTTATGATCGTGTGGCGAGGGATGAACTGTGGTCAACACTGTCTATGTATGGGGTGAACGACAGTCTGATACGGGCATTGAGGTCGTTATATACGGAATCAAGTGCCTGTGTTAGATTGAATGGTGCCTGCACAGGCTGGTTTGACATCAAACGTGGTGTCAGGCAGGGCTGTGTGGCGTCGCCATGGTTGTTTAACCTCTTCATGGATAGTTGTCTGACGGACTTGAAAGAATCTAGGTTTGGTCTTAGGATGAATGAGTCACTGTTTAAATGTCTCTTATACGCTGATGATCAAGTTCTTCTTGCGTCATCAGAGTATGAGCTACAGCAAATGGTGAATATTATGAATGCGGCATTAACGAGAAAAGGTATGAAAGTGAATGTAGGTAAGACGAAAGTATTGATTTTAGAGAGGAGTGAACCCAGAACTTAATGCAGCATAATGATAGGGGATGAAAAACTGGAGCAAGTGAATGAATTTGTATATCTGGGTTCTGTGATCACAAGGGATGGTAAGTGTGAAGGAGATATTGAAAGAAGGGTAAAGTTGGGTAATAGTGTTAATGGCGCCTTGTACTCCATCGCGGCCAGTAAAAATATATCGGACCGCGCTAAGCTAGCGATTCACCAAGGAGTCCTGGTGCCTACACTAACGTATGGAAGTGAGTCTTGGGTATGGCAGAAGAAGCATGAAAGCAAAATTAATGCAGTTGAAATGAGAGCGTTGAGAAGCATGTGTGGGGTGAAATTGGTAGATAGAGTGAGGAATAGTGTGATAAGGGAAAAATGTGGATTGAAAGTCGACGTAGTGACTAAAATTGAAAGGGGGATGCTAAAATGGTTTGGCCACATTGAAAGGATGAATGTTTGCAGAATGACGAAAGAGATTTACTGTGCGGAAGTGAACGGTGAAGTCGGTCGAGGACGGCCCAGGTACACCTATAAAGACCATATAGGTAAGTTACTGAAAAAGGGCAATATAAAGAGTCCTCGAAACCGACGTGCATGCATGAAGAGGATAATGTCAGTGGAGGAAGCGAAAGAGGTGTGTTTGGACCGTGGCATTTGGCGCTCTATAGTCTCTGCCTACCCTAACGGGAGACAGGCGTGAGTTTATGTATGTATGTATGTTTCACTGGCAGATAGCTGATGTAATAAGGAGTAACTAAGGCTACGTACATATAAATAAAATTTGAGTGTCTGTTTGTCATATTGAAATAACCATTTTTTACAATTTTTGTCTGTCAGTCTGTTTGTTCCGGCTAATCATTGAAATGGCTGGACCGATTTTGACGGGACTTTTATTGGCAAGTAGATGATGTAATAAGAAGAAACTTAGGCTACTTTTAGTTTATAAATTTTCTTATTAAAATTAATTTTCCGCGCGGTCGAAGTCGCGGGCACAGCAAGTTAGTTATAAATCTTAATCGCCAGTTTTATTTTTTCAATAAAACTGAAATGATGTACGTATGTATGTATGTGAAACATGTTCATAACAAACATGCTGTGCACAGGTATACCCATCGCGAACGTAAAAGGTAGTATGTTCCGAAACAACATAACACCTTCATCTTTATGAAGGGTTTTCTTTAATACAAGCCGAATGGAAACTCATGAAACTCTAACGTTCGGAACAAGTTAAACGCTCGAGCGAGTTTTATTTTTATTTTTAGAAAATGTAACTTGGTCATGATTGTCCCTCATTATTTGATTGTCTAACTAATCTGATCCTTTGACGTCACTTAACAGACCAACGTAGCAATAACAAAAACTTAGCTCTTTATACCGAACGTTTTATTTTGCACAAAATAGGCTTACTCAAATTATACTCGATTTTATCATTTATACATACTCGTATAATATTAATTAGAATCCGAGAGCTATGTATTGAGATCCTTCAACTTATTGACTTAAATTCTTCTCTATAAAAATAATTAAAAAATAAAAAAAACTCATCTTTTATACCTTGCACCGTCCCAATACGAAGCACCGTGTCGGAACGTGGTCTCAATTATTAAACAATGCAATCGTCAGAGACGCAGCGCAACCCTAGCTTTAATACTTGAATACCTAGAATTTGGGTCAGCGGACGTGGAATATACGATCCGTGTTGCCAGTGAAATTATTTAGTGATGGTATCATCACTTGAATTTTACATTCGTGCCAGCCCTAACTACTTTCCGAATTTATCGCGCTTTCGGGCATCAAATTTGACTCGTAAAGGAATTACTCATTCATAAAAAAAGTTAAGAATCTTAGTAAATTGTATAATTGGTATCAGTTTATTGGCCTTACCTATAGCTCATAATTAAAACCTTTTGCTTTTAGAAGCAATTTCTTTAAATCGTAATTGTATAAATAGTTTATAATAGACCTAAACCCTCTCAGTTGAAGAGGAGGCCTGTGCCCAGCAGTGGGATGTATATGGGCTGATAATGAATATAAATAGTTTATTAATTAAATATTACTATTTATGAATATAACTATTTCTTAACATTTTGGGTCATTTTCATAAACGTTGTATGCATCAGACTTAACTAGGTATATGAAGTTTTATCATATTTTCTTGCGCGTCATAAGTCATTAGACAAGGCAATAAAACGGCATAGTTAAGGCAGACGTTTATGAATGGCGGTTAAAGTACTTGGGGTATATTAAAAAAAACAGTTTCTCCAAATGCTTAAATATTTTAATTCGAAAGTTTAAAATCACTACATTTTTTCTTAATCAATACAATACAGTGTCTATTCTTTCATTATATATGTACATCTAATAATGTTTTTTAAACATATTCTTTATAAAATATTCATAAAAGCATCTAATAAATGTTATGTACTTTGATTTTAAAACTTTTGGTAGTTCTTTTTATACTGAGAAATAAATATTTTTAAACAATCTTAACTTACACAAAATCCTTATTAAATTAACAATACACAAATCCAAATTAAATTAAATCACATGTTTATGACTAAAATCAGTGAGAAAACTCATACAATTGTGAAGTTACTAAATACTATTGGTGTTTATTGTGACTTCTGGTTGAATTAATTCCAGAATTTAAATTAAAGCAGACAAATACTCGATCGTACATTTCATTTCATTCAACAGCGATTAGAGAAATGCCAAATTAATAAAAATATTTATTGTCATAACATTTTAATAGGTACGTACTTTATTAATAAAGAAAATGTAATAAAAAATACTGAAACAAACAAAAACAAACACATTTAATATTACTTTGGTTGCACGTGAAACGTTTAAAAATAATTGAAATAGGCCGTTCACGCTGTTTGAATGAGATCGACAATGCGCAAAGTTTTATCACAAATCTAAAATGCATTCAATTTCCTCCCCATTTTGGTAGATTTAAATAGTTACACACACCGCAACAATACAATTCAATTGGGGAAACAGCGTCTCTCGACTACCGTGGCGCAATCAACCCTGCCCATCTCCCTGAACACTCTCGACAGATTAAGCAACATATTTGCATCGTTGTTCCTGCATAACCACAAATTCAGAATATTCTCCGTGGGCGAGCACGTATTCGAAAAGTAATAATAGTAAGAACATATCCTCAACTTCTCTGCTAACAACCGCCAGTCGTTCCCCTTTGACGTCTGACAATCTAACAGCTTACAAAGAATAACTCTGTCCGAATTAGTCAGAACATTAGTCCGGTAATTATTGTCAACGCTAAAATTACTTCTGAAAGTGTTATGTTTGTACACAAAGTCGTATCTGCCCGACTTTTTGGTCAACGAAGAGTAATTGAAAGGGTTCTCGATAACGTTTACTGTGTCTACGGTCGAATAACTGTGCCGTTTGCAGTTCGTATTCAAATCGTTAGTTTTCAAATTGAAATTGACGGCATTGGACTGTTTCTGCTTTTGGTATATTGAAACGTTTAGCTCCAAACAGTTGATCGAATCTGTTTGGTGTAGTATGAACACGCTCGTCATTGATTTGACGGTCATGTTCCAAATTTGAGAGTACGGTATCTCCTGATATTTACCGCCCGTGTGAATCTTCCACCCCACGCCTACATCTCTGACGTTTATGCACAAATCGGAACAGTTCTCTTGAAAATATATAATTTTCGGATCACAGAGCAGCGAGCCTCCGGACTTTTTCTCGACGTCTAAGCACTCGTTAAAAGCGCAAGGAGTATCAGCGAATACGTGAGTTCGCAAACTATAAAAACTATCGTCCATTTTGGACACGAACAAAGCCAGTTTGAGGAGCTTAGCGTCTAAGCCGCTGAAACTTCTTCCGACTAAAACGAAGTCGCTTAGAAATTCGCACACGATGTAAAGTTTGTTCGGGTCTACTTGGGCGAAGATTGGCGTGCCGGGCGTCTCTTGGCCAATAGTGAGGACTTTGCGCCACTCCGACGAGTTGATCTCCTCTGGTTTTTGAAGAATGGAGAGCAGCCAGCTGGAGTTCTTCAGCGACGCGCAGTGTGGTAATGTTATCACGACGCCTTTGCGAAAATGAAAGTTCTTCGGCCCGCATCTTACTACTGGGCTCAGTTGAGTTTCGCCTGTTAAAAGTACATTGCGAACTTATTAAATGAGGAAGGATGTACAATAGTAATTCTATAATGTATCAAAGTGATGGTATTTAGTATGGTGCAATTTAAGGAGATGAAAGTATCATTTTTTTTAGAATAATGATTGTGTGATTAACAGAATGATATGGAACTATACTTTATCGTATTAAATAGTCCATCACTATCCAATATTTTTCAATTTAAGATCTCTCGAATGAGCCAGTTATATTATGTATGCGATGGCAGAAATAGTCAAATTACAATACATTTTTCAGGTAGTTGCGATACTTTAAATTAACTGTCACCTCAAATAAATTTCAATACATAAAAAAGACAACCATATTCCTCTATATTAACAACTCAAGTAAACGTTAATAAGTTATCAATATCAAATTAACAATAGCTCTTCATTCCAATTGTCCACTGATCTACCCATAAATAACTAATACAGAAATTCTATCGACTCGTCCTAGTTGGCGCCTCCGGCCAGAACTAAGTCGTCTGACATTTGAGATTTAGGTCACAACACCGTTAATCCTATTTCGGAACAGACACTGCCTTACAATGGACACGGGTTAATATTAACCAGACGTTTCCTGCTTGCTGTGACACCCCTACAGGTGTCGAGTGTCCACCGTTCTAGAAACCACTTTATACTTCTGTAATATGGTTGAAAATAAAAAGCAAACGGTATATATTTAGGGATGCCGCTCTGACGTTCTTTATTCCCAATTTAGGTCGGAGAAAGGTCGCGGAAGCTATTAACAACGGATTAAGGGGAGGCTTTGGTCATCTGAAAATATATTACTTCTTTTTGAACTCTTAACAGTATATCGAATTAAATCTCCGAATGTACTTTGATTTGGAAATTATTGATAAAGCTTTGTAATTTTGGACTTCACGTATATTTTTAAGGTTGTATATCGAGCTAAACGAAATTCATACAACAAACGGTGACGACATGAAAAATACATTGACGTACAAGTTTCTTACCTTCTTGCAGCATCGGCCGGTTCCACTCCTCATCAACAACCTCTATTGAGAACACTTCGTCTCCCTTATCAACGACACCATCAGGAACATACAAACTAACACCACATTTGTCCAGACTTAACCATTCACCGTCAACTGTCACCATTTTAGACTTGGCTGTTTCGAAATGAGTGCTCACGTATTTTGAATCTGTTGACGTGTTATTTTTCAAAGATGGCGACATTTCTACACTCTCGTTATATGACGAACCGGCTGAAATAGATTTTGTTGTTAGTCAAGAATATAAAATTGTTAAGCAGAATGTTATTAATCATGTACAAAATAATTGCAAGCGTGAAACTTAAATATATTAAAATATTTACATCAAAAGAACTAAGTAGTTTGATTTCGAAATAAATTCATAAATTTTCATTGAAATACAAAGAGTGCAATCAGGTACAAACATGCATCACATTACGATTAAAACAATAAAACATAAATGTAGCCAAACATCAAATTAATAATAGAAGGTAACACTACACTACAAGATTGTTTTCGGTTTTATAAACAGCTAGAACCAATATACGAGTATTACTGAATCACACAAACGACAGAAATTGAATTGGCGGCATAACACAACATATTATTTGCTGTTTCAAGAATTATCTGTTTGAAACAACGAATACTGAAAAACTACTTATACTAAACAATTTGTCTAACTTTTAAATACGAAATCGAAGATAGAAGTAAAATTATTATACTCATCTAAATAATACAAACTAGTGCTACTATCTACGGCAGAAGTAGTAATAAGCAGTGAAAAGTGCGTCATGACTCACAGCTCAAAAAGCAGCTTGAATCAGAGCGGTCTGATTCGGCGGCTTCCTTGCAAGCAGCGTTCCTTTCCGAACGATCCCTTACCTCGTGATCAATCGGCGCTATATAGCTACAACAAAAAATATTTTGGATAATGAACATTATTGAAGTTATACTTCTTTAGGCGCGTTATGAAAAAATTATAAGAGTGAAATTTTAAGATGCGCGCTTTATGTAACGCAAAAATTAAGACGTTATAGCTGCCTATGCGCTCCAATATAATTGACAGATTGAAGCTGCCTATGTTAAATGTAAGTGTCAAATGGATCAGAAAGGTTTTTAAAATGTAGAATAGTGACAGTAATAAAAAGGGATTGACATATTTATTAGTTGTCAAATATTTATGTTCAATGTGACTGTTCGGCGTATTTATAAGTTTTACTTAAAAACATGTTGGCAAGGACATACAGTGACAATCTGTAACCCTAATCAGGACGTCTGTTAACTGTCATACCGTATTCTTCCAGTACATGAACTTCATTCATAAATGTATAATCCTAATGTTTGTCATATCCAAGAGCTCCTATCAGATCTATGTGTCCAAAAGAAGAATTTCTTACCTATTAGCTAATTGAGGCACTTCATACAAGTGTTCGTGTCTTGTATTAGTAGAGGTGCTGGTGTGTCGATGCGTGCGTCTCGAGTCCACTGTTTGGAACTCCTCGTGTATCGTAAGGTCTGGCTGGTTGGTCAACGTTCGTTTTATAACGTTGCCGAAGTAGTTCGTACCTGGTTAATAAAATATCTTATAACAACAATGAAAAACTATGAAAATGTATCTACTCAGAATGTTACACGGCCTTACTTATAAAAGCAACATTTATTATTTTTTTAAAAATAAAAATAATAAAAAAGTTACTTAACTCAATATAACTACTACTTAATATATGCTTTGGCCTACACGATTGATTGCCCTGTGACGTTAGAGGAAAAGAACATACATACACAAAGCATGTTTAGGTAGTATTTAAATTATCCAACGTTTTTAAGTAAAGCCGTTCAAATTTATTCGAATTGTAAAAAAAATATTTGTCCAATTATGGTTTTCAGTGGAATTTCAATTTTTTACTCAAAAAATAAATAGCTTTAATATTTAATCACTACGAGAATAATAATACTTACTAGAAGGTGGTTTGGCGTACGGAGAGGTTTCCGTCATCTTAATTTTCATATACTTAATTCCCAACACAATAACAACAATAAATATTAGGAATGCAATTGACAATGCTATTAACAAGGACCAATATGACGAACCTGAAAACACATGTGTCATTGTCAAAACAACATTTGGGTCGAGCCTATTTGTGTGATTGTGGCGAATCAATTCAGTATTATACCAATGTAACATTCTGGTTTCTCATGAATTATCCAACAACAGGAGATTAAAAAAGTGCTTTGCAGACAGTTTAATGTTCATCCATCAGCCGAAAGAAGTCCACTGCTGGACATAGGCCTCTCCCAATGACTTCACTCAGCATTGAGAGGTTATTGCTTTTATTCGCCACGCTTGGCAGGCGGGTTGGTGAGCGCAGGAGAGGCTCGCGTTGATGACGCTGCTGCCCGGGGGAAGGAAATAGGGTTTTTGGGGAGAGGATGTTATGGGAAATAAAAGTATGACCTCTAGGAGTGGATACTGTAGCCATGGAGTGGAAAAAGTTTAATATACCAATCGTATATCAGCCTGTCAAAATGTGTTTGACGACAGCACCACAAATGTAGTTATTAAAAACATTTTTTAATGTTCGTTAATAGGTATAAAAATACACAAAATGTACGGTTAGATATACCAGCAGTAAGAGTAAGAGGTATTTATAGTAAGTAGAAAACTTGATTTGCGCGATATATTGTGAGGTATATAACATTGACTTACCATCATTAATGATTTCAGATTTGGAAGTCCTTACACATAGAGGACATTGGGCCACTAGGTAATCCTTACCGAGGCACGCTGTGCTTGTCAAGCAACGCCTTCGCCGTGTTTGAAGACAATCTGAGTCACATCTAGACCATTCAGACCATTGCGACCAACGACCTAAAGAATATTAGTGTTTGTCAACTCAATTAATTGTAAAAATACTATCACATACTTAACAATTACTTACCTAACAAAATATCTGAAGATTCATCAGCCAATTCGTCTAAACCATCTACATATAAATCTGAAAGGAAAAGTTCCATTCAGCTCCTGTACTTTAACTAAAAAGTAAAAAAAACTGTCACACTTTATTTAATTTCGATGTAAAATGTTTAAATTCAACCATAAGTAAATTTGAAACCTGTCTATTGAACACCGTATCATCAGATGCAATTTCTTCAATATTAAAAATGTAAATAAAACAACATAAATAAAAGTATAAAGTATGTCAAGCAAGAAATGTTAATTTTGACAAAAAAAATGATTTTTTATTTTTAATACGATAACTTTAAGTGATTTTTTGAACTACGACATATAAATATAGATATTTCATAATACCCATATCACAGTCCATGTCGCAGTCTTGCGTCTTCTGTACATTTGATCCTACACACGGTTGGCCGCCGTTCAAAGGCCGAGGTGCTGTGCAAGTCCTTTCCCTTTTCCTTCCCGTCCGACCTTCTCTTCGCGAACAGCATTCCTCCCAAGCGGACCATGTGCTCCAACCACCATTCACTTAGTCACAATTAATTTATTTTTTATTATTTTTACCCTCATTACTAATACAACCATATGTTTCATGGATTTGATTCTAGATTTTGATTCATTATTATTTTATTCTAGAGTACGAAAGAGCTAATGATTTTAAGAAAGGAGGTTTTATTTAAGACGGCAGAATGACCCCGAATGTATTTAACGGGGCGGATGAAAAGCCTTCATCATGCTTCGATGAACACGTCAAGCCGTCAATCCTTATTAATGTTGGCAATGATAAATGTCGCCTGGTTGTTACTTAATTATTAAAACTATTAGGTATATACCTATCTTGTTTTCAATAAGTCAAGGTGTTCAATTTAAAAATAATCTTGTTCAAGCTCTTATGAATATTTAATTAAAGATTTGGACATTAGTTCATTAAATTATATCTACCTATCGACCACAATACACTGTCGCCCAAATTTAAATGTGAAAATGACATAAAAAAGAATATAACAGGCTGGCCAGTATTAATTTACACATATAATAAATACGCGTTCGAAAAATTAAATCTTCATTTTTACACTCTTTGTTATTCGAATGTAGGCAATTGCAAAATATTCAAATATCCATATATTTGAAATGCATGAAAGATTTTTCCATTTGCACATACCGAAAACTGTTAGTAGCGCAGGTTCAGACAGCCTTTTCCCTGCTAAATTTTCAGCGACACATGTGTAGTTCGCCATATCCTGAAAATTGTTTCACAATGAAATTCTGTTTCGTTTGTCCGTTTCATGAATGTGAAATGTTTAGTAGGAACAATTTTAAAACGCCCACCTACGGAAAACAGTTCAGCGTTAATTTAGTGTAGGTATATTGTAGCAACACTGCTTGTTTGTCCGTTTTTAGGAGACGGATAAAATATTAAGGTATTATTGTGTATTTAAAAAGCTATTAACATTTTAATATAAATCATCGGATGTTAAAATTTTATACTTTAAACATAATTCACGTAAGAAAATGGGAAATATAATTACATAACAACAGATCCTACTATATTGCTAAATGATTTTATCATAATTGTGGGTATATAAATATAAAATCAAGAATATATTTATCAAAAAGAATATATTATATTAAAAAAGAACTCTTATACAATAAAAACTAGATTTAGTCAAATAATTTACTTCCATGAAAGAATTATTATTTCTTTTAAAAATACAAGTTAGGAAAATAATTGCTACATTGAAACATAAAACTTAAAATAATATCTGTAATTCTATTCTATTTTAACTAACCTTACTAATTACGCTCCCTACACACGGGCTATTAGATCTTTAAATGTAATTGCACAATTTATTGATATATTTAGTTGTAGCCTACCGAAATTCGCTAAAACTTGTAATATAAGTAGTTAAGTGATTTTGTTATTTATAGCATCGCATTGGTATACACTGTTATTGATGTTATAAATTATTTTAATAAATAAATAAATTTTACTTACCAATAACGTCGCCTGCTTGATGACCAAGTCCGCTTCCTTAGTGATCTGGACATTGTCATCTACCACAACGGGGGCACCGTTTTTCAGCCAGTACAATTGTGCAAAGGGCGCAGCTGGTGGTGGCTCACAACGAAACGTAACCGGCGTGTATTGTTTCACGAGCTGCGACTGAGGTGCCACGGAAAACAGCTTCTTTATGTCTAGATAGGAAAATGTACAATTAAAATATGACTTTAATACGTAATTTAAATATACTGAATCTATCGGGTGAAATACGATGAAATACATTTATACGAAATAAATAAATACACGCCTAACAGTCAAATACATTTGTAGCTCTGACCTTACGTTTCTTATGTCGTTGGTGTCAGAAAATACGAGAGACTTTCGGTCTCACAAACACCCAGTCCCGAAACAAATATTTGTGAATCACAAAAACGTTTGTCTCGGTGCGAGGATCGAACTCGCAGCCTCTTGTTTAGCAAGCTGGTGTCTAAAGTACTGCGCCACGGGGCTGTCAAGGCACATAAGAGATAAATTATGAATGATAAAGCCGCAACTTGATCCTTTGTTTTAACAGCACCACATTTAGCATCAAATGTGTGGTCGCTTTGCCGCAATAGTGTAATTAAATGTGCTCTTTACAAGATGCGTAATAATTAACCTGGTTGTACCCGCAGTATAAATTTGCGGCATGCGATTGAGCAGTCTTGAGTGCGATTCTCGAGTGAAGTAAAGCATAATAAGGTATTTCCATTAAAAAATTCTAAGTAGCAGCACGGTGTCTAACAATGTGAGCGGATAGCAGAAATAGGCTCGCCCTTTGTGTCGCGAGACTTAGAAAATTAATTGGCGGAATATACGATAGGTATGCACCGCCACATTCACAATTGCAAGGTTGAAATAAAAATTGAATACGATTTTCAATTTTATTTCAACCAAGGCACGATTATGTATAGGTATATTTTATGTATACATAGATACATACATAAACTCACGCGAGGTTCATTTTTGCACCCACCTTTCGTCAAGTATGGATCAGTCCCACGAGATAGGGGGTACGCCTATTGCCGTTTTTCGGACACATTTCAAGACTCCGTGCTGCTATTATGAATTTCCTAATAGAAAAACCCGGGACCTCTAGATCCCACTTAGGGATGCCCAAAAAAGTGTATTGTATCGATATATCGCATCGTAACTGTATCGAACTTGGTTGTATCGATACGCGATATTATCGATTTCCTTTGTATCGATATATCGTATCGTAACCGTATCGCATGCCTTTCAATTAATATGCGATATAATGAGTATATATCGTGCAAAGGGTTATCTTTTTAGTAGTTTTACTAAATTATTTTATTTATTAAAAAGAAACAAATAATTATTAATCATATTTGACGGTACTACAAAGTCCAAAGATTTATTTAAATCTACCTCCAAGTCTAAACAAAAGCCGGCTGTTCTTGTTCCATAAACAATTTTGTCGACGTTATCATTCTCTTATTACTAATAACAATATATTCAATGGCACTGTCTATTGTCGTTTAGTGATGATGTAATAGGAAATATAAAATTATACAAATTAATCGATATATCGAATCGAATCGAATGCGATATATCGAAGCGTATCGTATGGTCAAAATATCGCATCAAATATCGCTATATCGTATAGTGCTGTATCGATATTCCGATATATCGTATCGTAATGGGCATCCCTAATCCCACTGCACATACTTGTGCCGCGAGGCCACGTGGCAGTCAATTAGTATACAATATATCATTATCATCAGCCGATAAACGTCCCACTGCTGGGCACGGGCCTCTACAATTGAGAGAGTTTAATATACATTATATAGTAAGTTATAATTACATAACTCTATAGATTTATAACCCTAAGGAGACCTACATAAACATGTAATACAGAGTATACTATTTGCTGTACTTATTTACGGGTATTTCTATCGATCTATCGATAATTTCAAGTATATTAGACTGAATTATTCAAACATTCATATTGGACTTTAACAACGGCGTTATCGACGAAGTTACACAAGTGTTCCACTATATGACAGCACGAGCTCCGAACGTACTCAGCGGAGCGTAGGAAACATGACTGGTTGTAATTTACGAGCCACTGATAAAAGCCTTCGGATGTCTGAAGGAAAATGCTAAAGATAGGTACTTTACATCGTCGAGTAGAGGTAGTAAATCAGTTTTTAAATTTTCACCGCCTCGTTACTCGGTTGAAATTCCATTTTTCAACGTTTTAGCTGCATAACATTTTTATATTAATTCAATTCGAGGGATTATACAAAGTTTTTATCACAATCAAGTAATCTAAAAATAATTTGTGCTGCTTTCGTATATTTCGCTAAATACATCATTTAAGTCAAGAGACTTTCCTATTTTAAAATTATCTTAAAAAAATTGCCGTTAGAAGTCTACAATCAACTCATTGGATTCACATATTTTCTTGAAATTCTAACATACACGCCTGCATCGTTGATGCCACAGCTGAAGTGTATGATCAATAGACATCTGGGTACGATTACCGGTTCGAGTATATAAAAAACGGAATCTAAAAAATTGCTCGAAAAACGAAATCAGGATTGCTACCCATTACTTGGAACATAAATTATTTTTGAGATACAAGCGTAAGTGTATGTATGTAAGTTGAAAGTTGTCAATTATTTTAAACGATCAAGAAAACATCTACTATGCTTGGAGGGATCCAGGACAGATCTATTTTCATTCCTATTCTATGTATACTGTTGTTGATCCATGTGTACAGAAATTACTGTGACGGATGTATGATGGGACAGAGATAAAAAAAATACTCACAAGCAATTTCAATGGCGGCCGGTTGACTTCGTATTTGTCCTCGACTGGTCCATGCAAAACACGAACATTGGTATTTGTCGTTACCAAAATATTCCTCTACATTCTCTCTGGTCACTTTATGTTCGCCCTCTATTATTCTCACTCCAGTTTGTGGATCGACAAATTCCGAATTCAACGCGTTTGTTTTTACACCGTTGCATTTGAAGTACACCTTCGAATAAAATTCAAATAAAGAATCAATTTTTTTTAAATAAATATATTAATTCGTTAAAATTAACAGGGATTTTACTTTAGTCAACAAAAGTAGGACGTAACCTTCTGCATAGCAGATTACTATGCAAATTAAGAATATAACTGTTTAAATTCTTCACTAATAACATTAATATTTCTGATTAATACTAATAAATTCGAATTGTGATTATCTGGCTCCGTATATATATAAAAAAAAAAAAAAAACATAACGTTTTATACATAATAAAGAATTAATAAAAGAAAAGCCACATCTCACATTACTTATTTATAGTGAAAAATACTTTAAAAAGCTATTTTACTTGTCTTAAAAATAATTTAAACTGAAATATATATTTCATAAAAGATAAAAATAAAAAAACATAAAGATAAAAAAACACACTATCAATCTATATATTTCAATATTTTAAAATAATAAATATAATCAAAGAGGAAAAGTTCAGAGAGGTCTTATTCGACAATAACTTTAAAACAAGTAGCAACTTACTTCTAAAGCATTAGCTGCACGGCATTTCAAAGTTGCCGGCTTATTTTTAACAACATAAGTGTTCTCAGGTTCTAAAAGAAATATGGGTAGATTGTCTTTGGTAGTGTGCAAAGGTATTTTATCATCCGCCCCTTGGTTCACATTACTCCTCGCTGTTGCTAAATCGGGTGAATCTTTGTAATTCAATTCTTTAGTGTCGTAATCGTAGTCAAGATATGAATTCTCGTCGTCTTCATCTTCTTCCTCTTCTTCATTGTGAATGAAGACAGGTGGTAGATAATCATCTTTAGAATTTTCGTCATTTGCTAATGATAAAGAATCGTATTCGTCTGATGCAACATCTTTTCGATGATTTATATCTACAAGAAATAATTTAAAATCGTATTCTACTCAAGGAGCATGATAATAAATGCACATTTTTCTTAGTACGCAATTTTAAATCAAATAACGGTATAAAATATAACTTTCTTAGTTATCTTATAGCACATTAATACTGCTGTCGCATTAATTAAAATAATACAATAATTTCTTGCGCGTTTTATATTTTTTTATGTGACATAAATTATTTTGACTGGTATGATACCTGGTATTATATGGTATACTGGTATTATCTGGCATACTGGTATTATATCCACATTTAGATTCTACATTGTAATCTCAATACAACAATCGTCAGGTCATGTATTCGAAAAGAGAAAATAATAATAACGTACTTTGATTCGGTCAGTTCGATTTTATTTTAATTTATGAATAAATAATCGTTTTATAATATTCACAATATAATTAAGCTAAAATACTTTTTTGTTTTTACTATTTAGTTAATAGTTATTAATAAATAATAACAACAAGCAACTTACTTTTTCCGCTGTTCTGCCCTTTTGCAATGATCGCTAATTGTACGTGGATTACGTAAAAGCAAATCCAAAAATTAACTTCCATTTATAAACTTATTATTCAACAAATTATTTAAAATAACAAGCGCCTCTCCACACTCATTTTCCATAACTGTTTCGATTTTTATTTAGAGCTACATTGCTTATTTACCATAAATTACCAATTACTTTAATACACCGGGAAACTTTCACAGTCATGTCATAAAAAAATATATTTTTTTCAGTCACTAATGCACAAAACACGTAAAATTCACTTTTAAAACATTATAAGTTTTCGTGACTTTCAATTTACGAAAGAACAATTCAGAGTTCTATTAATCTCGGATCTTTTAAACTTGTTCTGTAAAGAGGTGTTCGTAATAATTCTCGCGAAAGTTTCGCATTTCACCCCCGGCGCCGGGTAGGTGTTGACGTCGCGGCGTTTGCAGCTCGACTGCTATTATAAGGGATGAACAAAGTTTCCAACCCTACAAAGGTCACCGTTGCGCATGCCCCAAACTTTTAAGCACCCGAGTTTCATAAGGAACAACTTCATAAATAGGCGTCTTTTGTACTGCGTTTCCGTTTAATAGTTTTAAATGAGTTTATTAAAAGTTTATTTCAATGTACTTAATACTATATACATAAAAAGTTTTAAACGTAGTGTTCAGTGGACTTCCTTATTAATCTAAATTATTTAAATATAATTGATATTTAAACGTTAAACGAGCTGCATTTGTATGTTTGTTTATTTTATTAATAAATTTATTGGTTTTAAGAAAATTATCACACTTAGTACATTTTATAAATAAACAAATACCAATAGTATTGCATTTCCGAAGAATTTACAGAAAAACCCATTAACACTGCCAGAACTCGAAACTCAACTTTCGCTCTCTAAATCACAGTGAGCACACTTGTGCTTAAAATAATAATAAAAGATTTACTTTAATATTTAATAAAAGCATCGTCCGGAAATGCAAACACAAATAATATCGTCCAGTGTTATTGGATCGCGGACAAACACTACAATGTAATATCCGTTCACTGACAAACATTTCTACATTGAAAATAATAGATTTTTACGTTTTTATCTTTAAGGTTCTATTAAATATGGTTGATACATCTTTTTTTTTCGAAATGCCATAGATGACTGGAGATGTGCTTCTAAATATTCAGAGTGACCTATTGGTACTATTGTAGATGGCTTCAACAAACAAGCGAATGTTTTGTGAAATTTTAAAGCCCAAATGCTGGGTTTTTTCTAAGGCACTTTCTGTCCAATTGATAAGCACTAAGGACTAAGGACTAAGTAATATATATTCAAATATATATTCTCAGCCTATCGCCGTCCACTGCTGAACGAAGGCCTCCCCATAAGTAATATATTTTAAGTCAATTTTTTTTTTATTTATTAAAATTTATTGTAACATGATTACCATTACCATACCATTTCATTATTTGTCCTCCGTTTGTCAAGACACCGTAAGCACTAAGCACTAAGCCTACCACACCGTTAAGTACGGGTAGATTTCAGTACATACTTTATAAATTCAGGATAGAAAATTCGTCAGTTGTGACAAAAAAGATCGTTAGTTAGTAAGCTATATTTGAAAATAATAAACACGTTATTATAAAAAGTAATTTAATATAAAGAATTTTTTTTATTTCACATAGGTCCATTAAATACTCCTGCAAACAATTGTTCCTCGTTTACCTTAATAAAGAACAAGAACGGATGATCTGCAACAATTTTGATAGGTGGACCGTAGAGCGCTACACCGAGACCTGGAAAAATTTAAAATGTTGTTGACAGTAAAAGATGATGTAAATATATTTAAGATTATCTGTATTTTAAATATTTTGTAAATAGTGATGGCCTCGAGGTAGAGGCGCGAGGTCGAGAATCTCGACGGTCGCGGGTTCAAACCCCAGGGCCTACACCTCTGACTTTTTGAAGTTATGTGTTTGTTCATAATGAATTATCACTTACTTTAATGGTGAAGGAAAACATTCTGAGGAAACCTGCACGCATAAAAAATCTTAGGAGTTTCTTAGGTGTGTAGTCCACCAACCCGCACTAATACAGCGTGGTGGACTAAAGGCTTAAACCCACTCAGTTGTGAAGAGGCCCGTGCCCAGCAGTGGGATGTATATGGGCTGATGGTGATCTGTAATTTCTGAGCTGAGTATTTTTTTACTACTGTCTGTAATAGTTCAATGTAATGTAACTTTATTTCCCAAAGTCCCGTGGCCTTGCGCTGTTTGTGACATCCACAAATATTTTTTTCAGGTATGGGTGTTAATGAGACCGAAAAGTCTCCTGTGGTTTCTGATACCCACTACACAAGACTTGTACATCTTAGTGTGGAGTCAGAACTATGTATGTGGCTGTTGAGTGTATTTTTATTTTCGTATAAGTCACTCGTACATATGTTACAGCCAAAGTAATAAATCCGGATATTATATATATGTACATATATACCATCCAACCATTATTTATAATATCTACTCAATTTAGACAAAGTGATAAATGACACACAATTAATCACATTAACGAGCTATTTCGAAGAAGACTTGGATAAAGTAATAAAAGAAGTAGGCACAGGTGAAGATTATAAAATTGTATTTCAATCTGCCTTAATGAAGTAATAATCATATTGTTTATTATAAGAATTATAAACAATAAACATTGTTATATAAAGTAGTTTAGGTTATGTTAGGTTTTTTTCCTCGTTCCCCTAACAAAGGTCAGAGTCTTTAGGTATCCTAATAATAGCCTATTGCCACTTTGTCTAAATTGAGTAAATATTATAAATAATGGCTGGATAATATATATAATATCTGGATTTATTCTTTTGGCTGTAACAAACGCCACTTGAGGTTCTGGTCACAATACTAACAGTAAGGAACGTACAGAAATAGTCTCCAGTTTATAAATTTATGAATCAGAAATCAAACACTTACCAGACGATGCCGCTGCCTCAGTGCCTTTTTCATTAACTTCTATAACAGCTTTGTGGACTGCTTTAGATACGTGAACCGTACTACCCCTCACTATATCCGTCAAACCTGAATCTTTGTTATTAAATATAGTTCGTAGACCTATCTGAAATTATTGTCACCTTTTACTTAAACTGAACTAGATTTCATACAACTAAACAACTTGATTCTTGAAAAAGTCGATGAAATGCACGTAAAAACTAAACAGAATGAAACAATGAAACATTTGTGAAAGCATAGTGGTTGCTTTACGTTGGCATCTATGGGGCATTCATACAAATCGGACGAGTTTGTAAGGTAGCCATGTAGGTACTGTTTGTACATAAGTACCCCGTAGTCTTTATTATAATAGTAGGAAATAATATTTTTTGCTGACTTAACAATGTGGCGATTCTATAACTGGTAGAAAGCACTGTGTATACAATAGAGTGCAAAGTATCGATATGTATGTACATAAGCTGAGAGCGTTCACGATTGGTTATAGGCCTAACTAAATTAAATTCATTCACAAGACGACAACTATTCAATTGATTCAGAACAATAAATAAAAAGTAATACCTTTTCATACAAAACTCTCAAATCCATTTCAGTTTGTGTTTTAAATTTCGGCATTGACACCTCCATACGAACGGTAGTCAGTCGCTTCAGTTCGGAATTAAGGATCTCGGGAGCCAATTTCAAACTTCTAAGTAGAACTTGTAACCCGTCCCTTAGCATAGGCAACACGATGAGGAAAGACGCGTTGTTATTCGCATAAGGTAACTCAACTATCTATAAAACATTTTAATTTTATAAAACAATATTTAGGTGTAGACGCGCGGTCGGATTTTGGCGGTCGCAGGTTTAAACACACAGGTACACACCTCTGACTTTTTAGAAGCTATGTGTGTATTCACAATGAATTATAATTTACTTTAACCGTGAGGGAAAATATCGTGAGGAAACCTGCACACCTAAAAAAATCTTAGGAATTTCATAGGTACGTAGTCCGCCAACCCGCACTAGACCAGCGCGGCGTACTAAGACCTAAACCAGTTGTAGAGGAGGCCCGTACCCAGCAATGGGACGTATATGGGCTGATGATGATGAAAACAATATTAAATCTGATTATATTTACATTGGTTTATACATTAAAAAACTCATTAATTAATTATATGAAGATATAAGTACAAAAGTAGTCACTCTCTGAGACTTTAATCTCTGAAATTTACCTATACTTTAATTGAGTTACGGTAGATGCTCAAATACCATATATCAACTCACTATCTGGCCCACCTCTTGACCCGGGAACTTAAGTATTGATTCCGCTCCTCTTATATTCTCAGTCATTCAGTTTTTTTTTTATCTACACATATTTGTTTTTCGTAAATGTTTGTTTCGGGTCTGGGTGTTTGTGAGACCGAAAAATCTCTCATAGTTTCTCATATCTCCTCCGTCACAAAACTTGTATCCTTTTGTGGGGTTAGAACTATTTATGTGACGGACGGGTGTGTTTTACTTTTAAGTTACCGCTATAGTGAAAATTAATAATTAACCAATAACTAACTTTAAAAGTCCAACCTACAATAGTCCAATTCTTTCTTCGAAAAGTTTTCGAAGTTGTACTTAAAAATACTAAAATAGAAGAACTTACTTGGGCTTTGATCAAGTTGCTTTGATAATAATTATAGTCGCCGGTATTCGATATCATAGGAACAATGAGCGGGCCCTTCGGCGATGAAAATGTGGAACTGAAAACTGTTTTGAAAGGATATTTCCAATTTCCCTAAAAATGGCAAAGATTTAAAATAAACTTTTATTTATCTGTAATACATTTTTAGGATTATGAATTACTAGTTTATTATAGAGGAGTTTTCTCGGAAGCTAAACAGTCTTGGCCGAAAAACAAGATAGCAAATGTTTTCACCCGTGACTACCATACACTACATGGTGCAAAAGATTTCCAGTATACAAATAATCCTTTGCAATTTATCCATGTGAGCATTTCCTATCAAGTTAACCACTTTTTACAATGACTCCCGACACTTTACCCGCTATATAGACACCACGTAATTCATATCGGTTATACCGATGTTTCAAAAAATAACATTCTTTAATCGACAAATTAATTCTTTTTCAGGGACGCTAAGTCTAGTCCTTATTACCTGTGCCTATACATTCTAAAATCTTCAATAAGCTATTTTCTATAACTTTCTGAGCAGGCTAGCATAATTACGTAGATATGCAATCTTGACGGCACTGAACTAACCATTTAATGTTTTCGTTTTGCAGTACCAACATAAGAGTAAAAGTAACAAAGAATACATCAAAACTTACGGCGAAGTATATGGCATTAACAAGTACCATAGAAGTTCCCGGGGAAATGTCACCAGGGGACAAAATAACATTAATCATATTTTTAGTCTGTCTTGATACCTGCGAAAAGTGATATTTACGCTCATATTTATGTATTTGCTTTTAAAAATGTAAATAAAAATTCCAATTTCGAAATATTGAATCAGGCAGTGGAAAATCCTGCGTACGTAATTTTGTTATCAACGACGAGTTATTTATAATTATACGAGGCTATTCTATTTGGATTAATAATATGTGTAATTGGTTTATTTACCCGACCCGATTAACAAAATGTGACCTTTAAATAACTTGTATCGGTTCGTATAACATGTCTTTCAATTAATGAATAAACACGCGTTACAAAACAAGTTACGTGACAATAAACATAAAAAATTTGTTTGCTCACCCATCCGTTAATTTCGTCGACAGATTCTCTAGGATTGTCAAAGGGAACCTTTTCCACGTCGGATTGGAAAATGCTTTTCACGCTTTTACTAAAATTAGAATTTATTTTCGACTTCTTTGGCACATATATTCGACTGGCTACGTCCAACGTCACTCCGGGGAGAATTTGTAAATCCCTTATCAGTTTTTTAAATAAATTTTCGGCCTTCGGATAAAAGGAATATTTGTTGTATTTATAAATTGAATAAATATTTAACACATACATTGATCTTTCTATTTTTAATTCCCATTTACTAACGGCGCTGTTGCCAGAAGAAATCGCTGATAGCGATAAGGCCGCCATTTGTGACACTACCTTATTGAGATATTACCAATACCTATGTTGTTTTTTGTTTAGTGTACAATAAAGCATAAATAAAAAGGGGGCGAGTCTATTGGCGTTTTTGGGCAGATTTCACTGCAAAGCAAGAAACCCCTACAAAACAAATAAATAATTAAAAATAAAGACACTCACGAGTTTCCTCTTCTTTATACCAATGGTAGCCATAATTTCATGAAGTGCTGGCCCATGGGCACCAAACACTAATTTACCAAGCGGCAAAAGCGCTGACAAAGGGGAACACACCACATTCTGTAGGGGATCTGTTAACGTTGCTTCCTGAGACGAAAAAAAAAATACATCGGATGTATTACATCCCTACACGGTACAGTCATGACTGTATTCCCGAAGAGGTATAGAGTTGTGTTTTGGGTGACAGTTTCTCAGACACATTTCTAGACTTCTTGCTGCTAATGTTAATTTCCTAATGAAAAAGCTCAATCATTCCCGAGCCTAGGAACGAACCCGGCCACTTTAGATCGTCCAACACTTAGGCTGTGGGGCCAACCAGGTAAACTGTCCATTTTAATTAAAAAAGAACGTAGAGATTACCCTATGCAACATTAAAAAAAATCACTGACATCCTGGGTGGTGATTTGTATTAGGTAACAACAGAAAACAAATTAATATTTAGATATCACGTCCCAGAACAAAAATTACGGTAATTTTCGTAACGTAAGAATGCTAAGTGGGGCAAAAATTAAGGAAGGTATTTTCATCTCTCCCGACATAAAGAAATTGGTCAATGATCCTGCTTTTTTATCAAGCCTCAGACCTATTGAAAAAATGCATGGGTGGCTTTTCTTGACGTCACAAAAAAAATTTCGCCAATCACAAATCATCGGATTTTCATGAAAAGATTAATCGGATGCTGAATGCTTGTCACAAACTAGGATACAATATGTCATTGAAAATTCATTTTTTTACACACCCATTTAAGTTTCTTTCCTGATAACATGGGTTCAGTAAGTGATGGACACGGTGAAAGATTTCATCAAGAAATTGCAGAATACGAGAAGCGTTACCAGGGTAGATGGGAGCCAGCCATGCTTGCAGACTACTGTTGGAGCCTCCAGAGGGATACTGTCACTACCGACTATAAGAGAAAAGCCCGTCGTTTGAAAAAAGTTACTTATAGTGTAGAATTACCAATTTATGTAACTAATTATATAGGTAATTTTAACATCAATAAATGCGTTTCACTATTAAACTTGATGTGATGGAACAATTTTATTTCGATATTTTACATAGTTTTAAGGTGGCAAAACATAATTACATACTGTGAAGCCAGTGAAACAAAAAAATATATATTTTGTTGCATAGTGATATGTTTGAAATTGGAGATCGCGAGTTAATCCCCGCATCAAGACACATCTTTGTGATATCTTAGCGGCACCAACTATCAACGGCAGTCCAAACAGACTACGATGTCGCTCTACTACTTACAAATGATATTGTTTTTAATATTACCGTAATAGTTCTCTTATTTAATAGTCCATAAGAATCTCAACAATCACTATTACACAAATAAAGTTTTCAAATTGATCGATTCGATAAAAAAAAAACAGTAGGCAAACCTAGTTACAATTGAGATACTAATTAGTATAAATTAACTAATTGGCACAAATGAGGTAGCATTGCAAATATTAATGCAATTCAGTAATTGACATACTTTCAAAGATTAAAAAAGATAATCACGCTTTAACTACCCATACCCACGACATAAGTCTTATGTTTGTAACTTGGGTGTAATTATTTATTTATCATTTGAAAGGCCGGCAAAACAACAACGATTCGTGTAATGTGAGTTTTAAAAGTTGGCGACTATCAGTTGCTCAACCTGCCCTATTCCATTGAAGAAACTTACCAAAGCAAACGATCTCTTTAAACTTCCCTTTAAATCGAAAGTACTGTTTCTTCGTACTTCTTCACTACTTTCATTGTAATTTGAATCCGACGATACCTTCTTATGCCGCTTTGTTAGAGCCGGAATACACAGTAATGGTAAGATCACTGTATCTAAAATGTTAATAAAAACATATCATTAAGTGTTTCATTCTATCTGCCTTCTTTTCAGAAACTGTATGAAGCACACACAAATCCTCTGGAGGAAATTATAAGCAAAATTGTATCAAATCTAAATTCGCTGCGTCTTTTAAGAGAAATGAGGAGAGAAACATAAAGTCACAAATAGCCACCTTGTTTTTTAGCAGTCTGTGCTGCCTGCCTACCAATTCCTCGTGGTCTCGCGGTACAATTATGTGCCGTGTGATCTAGAGGTCCTGGGTTCGATTCCCGGGTCGGGCAAAGTTTTATTGGGTTTTTCTATTTGGAAATTCTCAGTAACAGCACGGAATCTGGAAATGTGCCCGAAAAACGGCAATAGGCTCGCCCCCTATTACGTGGGACTCATACATACCTGGCGAAATGTGGGTGCAGAAATGCACCTCTGCCTACCACTTCGGGGAATACAGGCGTGAGTTTATGTATGTTTTTAGCGTGACTATTGCTTTGGCTTTGCTCCTATTAATATATGTAGATAGTGGTACCTAATCAATATGATAAAAAGTACCGTATGGCCTATAATATACTCAGGCTATCGCCGTCCACTGCTGAACGTAGGCCTCTTAAGCATCCCTCATCCATGCGCTACCCGTTTTCAATTCAAACCATCACTGTTAAAAATTACGTTTAAGTTCATTCGGCGATTTAGGCACGATAGAAAACCAATTTCACCATTATATTAGTTAAGATATCAATTAAACATAGGTATGTAAATTCAAAATACTTACAGATATGTGAAGCCCTCATAATTTCGTGAATTCTTGCACAAACTCATGCACTAGAAAATTATTCGTTATCTATCCACGGCATTAAAATTCAATGTGATACTGAATTCAGCATGCATAATTTTCCAATTACGCGCACAATTAGTTTCTCATATGGATTTATGCAGTGTGCAGATTTTAAATCAATTAAATCGTGGTATCCAAATGTGATAATCGAACGCATTACCTATATAGATTATGATTTCAGTTAAATTTGAAAAATGATTTACACATTCTGCATCAATTAAGCACTGTTTTATGTATTTTCATTAAAATTGTGGATTTATGAAAATGAAATAGAAAAATCAAATAGTCTAGACCCACAATTTTTGACAATTGCTTATTTCAAATATTTGTCGCGACTAGGTACTCTCGTTCGAGATTAGGTACTGTCTTATAGCGTTGTACCCCGGATGACCCAAAAGAATAAGTTAGTTTCTACGACGGGCAAGGATATCATGGCATAATTCTTACGTTCCCTAACCACTGTCCGATGCAGGCGTCAATGGGAGCCATCCATAAATAACGTCACACGAAATGCATGATTTTTTGACCCCTCCCCTGTCCTTGTCACAGCTGTTCATATTTGTAAGACTGCCCCCCTCCCTAGTGTGACGTCCCATATTTTGCAATGTTACATCTAAAAATTAATAAATTAAAATAGTACAGTCATTGTGTATTTTTACTTCAAAAGTTTTCCGGGAGTTTTGAAAATTGGCAATTTCATAGATTTTGATGTGCTCTTTGCGAATTTCAACTTTGCCACCTCGTATCTTTGCCGCTCGCGCCGCCATATTGGAAAAATGGCGCCATGGTGCGGAAACTCGGAAAGAGCACATCAAAATCTATAAAATTGTTAATTTTCAAATCTCCCGGAAAACTTTCCAGGTAATCTCTATTTTTCAACCAAATGACAGTATTAAAATGGCAGTTCCAAATAATTTTTATATATTTTGAGTTGCAAATGTTTTTGAATTTTTCGATAACAGCCCACAGTTCGTGTTTTAACAAGTAGATTTTGAAATGTGACGTCACTATATTTAGGTCCCCTCCCGCCCCCTTGTCATACAATGTCACACTCCGTCGATTCCCTCCCGCCTCCTTAACGAGTGTAATCAGTACAAAATAACATAGATATCTAGTTATCCTGCAAACTTATGTCACTCATAAAGAGAAAGCCGATTATGGTTCTTTTTTCTCGACAATCCTCGGGTAAAGGGTGCAGAAGGAATATAAGGACTACCTTCTAACGCGACGCACGGAGACATTGAAACTAAGCAGGTATTAATGTAGGCTTGAGTCCCTGCAAAAGAAATCCCTTTGTGGCATAACGAATTAAATATTAAAATTCCGTGCGATCTAGAGATCACGGGTTTGATTCCCAGGTAAGTCAGCGTTACTACAAACGGACATTCTCAGTATCTGTTCGAAGTTTGCAAACGTGCCGGAAAAACGGTGATCAGTTCACCCATATTACGTGGGTCTTAAAAAAAAAAGTGTGTATATACACGCGTTAGAAGTTATACCACACGACTGAAGTAAAACTTATAAATACGCCCAACAGTCACATACATAGTTCTTAGTTTACACAACATAATATTACATTTCTGAACGCACTCGTAATTTACATACATTTAATTGGGCGCATTTATAAGTTTTACTTCAGTCGTGTGGTATAACTTCTAACGCGTGTACATAAGTACACACACACTTTTTTTTTAAATGTAGAATAGTGACAGTAATAAATTAAAAGAGATAGGGACGTGAGTATTATGTATGTATGTATTTCGCGAATGTAGTACGGTTGCGCCCCCTATATCCAAACTGGCGGAGGCTCCTGGTATTACTTCCCGCATTTACCGCACCCTACTTCAAGGAAGCATTCTTTGGGCAGTTTCGCCTAGAACAAAAATAAAATGCACAATAAGTTAACTGCGATTATTATAAAAACGATGTACATCGTAATAATTACGATTAATCATTAAAGTACGAAAAAATAAAAACATTCTTAGTGTCATCTATCCACAAAGCTCAGAAATACACGGTACAATGTGTGTTTCGGTTGGTAAACTTCATTTCCATCAAATCAAACGTCAAAAATGCAAAATCAAAACATGGTTGCTCTTATTGTCCTATAAAAATACACGATGCCGGCAGTTTAAAGATATAAACTATACTTGACTAAAAGTGTAAAAGTTTTGTAGTGCTCTGCATTGTAATTACTTTTCTATTTCATATCTTCTATTTATCGAATAGAATTCCGGCATAGTTTTGGGAATTGTGCTGGAATTATCGATCGCACAAAAATGATTCCAAATGAGATTTTCGCTGAAGATCTGATGAATATGGTGATTCGATACGGTTTGTACATAGGCGCAGCATTTCAAATTGTCTGTCTGCTTGCATGTGTTGTATTATCCAACGAGCAAAGTGAAACACATCCCTACGAAAAGGTATGTAAATTGAGTTGAAAGCAGCGGCGTTGCATTATTAGTTTCTCTCTTAATTCATAATATATATTCGTAACAGTGGTTGTAAAGAAACATGAAGATGTTTAATGTACACGTCATGACAAATAGTCATTTAAAAAAATGTTTCTTATTAATCTTCACAATTATGGCAATTCCCGACACCCAACACGGCTGCTTAGTGAAATATCGAGTCACACATACTGATGTGTGGTACTGACAAGTCTTTAATCTTATAAACAATGATTGCTAGCTTAGTTGGCACAGTATCTTTCCAACAGCAGATGTTTTGTTTTGGTTATCAATAATTTAGATGCCTCTAAAACTTTCAACACGAAACAGGAAAATGTGTGTTTTTTATTTATTTCAGTCATACACAGATAGTGACGAATGCAGCTCTGAACAGTCATCCCCTGGTCACAGAGCCACTATGTCTCGTGCCAGGCGGCATGATAAGAAGAAACGTCGCTAGCTCAGAAACAAGATGTGGAAGTAATGGTTCATGTGTCAAGGCTAACACAATACTATTGCCCTCTTCCATTGTTTGCAATGAGTTAAAATATTATTCTGTCTATAAGTTATATTAAGTTATGTTCATTTTAATTAAGCATGATTGAATGAAGAACAAATAATAGAAAGCTGCCCCATAAATGTCACTCATTTCCCTATTTAAAAATAATCAAAATCTCTATTATTTATGCTTACATGGGCTCTGAGAGAATGTATTGGTTTATGTCATTTAATATATTAAAAAAAACGATGACTATTAAGAAAATTGCAATTGTTTAATTATGAGTGAGCAGAAGTTTACCTTATATAATATTTGAATATATTATGTATTAATAATACCATAATACCTGTAGGTGTTATGCCATACACAGGATTATTTCTATGTACTACCACCACTTATGGATGGTATTTGTTTAAATAAAATATAATATTGTAATCTTGCAATCCATCTATAGTGTAATCAAGAATCTCAAGATATGTTTAATGTTTTAATAAGTAAAATTACAATAACTGGTAGGGCCATGGCATTTGTAACAGAACTGAAAAAAAAAAGTATTTAAGATTATTTTATAAGGTTTTGTGCTGAGAACCATCAGACAGTCATAATAATAACATTATATGTAATGTATGTAATGAAGTTTAGGATACTCCCAAACTAATTCTGTGTCTATCAATTGATAAACAACATTTTATTTTCATGTGACATTAGTTTAGCTGGGTTTATGTGTCAAATAAAATAATTACCTTGTGGTAACATCACATTTCTAATAAGCATTTCATACTTTACATTTTACTTGATACTAAATATATTTTATTATTATGTAGGTAGTGTTTGTAATTTTAAAACTAATGTATGTAAGGTATATCCATTGATTATGTAATCATACATGAGAACCCTGATGAAATAAAATATACAAATAATATAAAGCTTTTTATTTACTTTGTTACATGGACTAGAAATTTTACAGCATTATGTTTATGGCTTTGCTTAGGTATACCAATCTCAATTTACTATTTATAATATAATAAGAATTTGTACATTTTTTTTTCAATGTTAACCAATAATAAATATAAGTATTCTTTTACATCAATTTATAATGTGAAATATAGAATGGAAAATGGGCGGCAAACTATGTATAAATTATATTAAGTTTACCAAAAATGTAACAATACATAATAATTGACATTGTCTTATTTTAACATGAGGCACACTACACTTTGATTTCCAACAGCCGGAAATTATAGTGCAGATAAATATAGTTTCTTAAAATCTGTATATAAATAACATTTTGTATATTATAAACAATGTAAGTACAATAACAACATTTAAGGCACTTTGTTTACATTTAAATTCTTTAAAATAGCACCAAATTCTTAACACCAAGTATTGGTAAAAATAGTTTCATAAATCACATATCTTTCATGGCACTTTTTACTGGCTATAGATTTATAAGTACATACATTTTAATTATCTAAAAGCAAGGATTATGGTAGCCAACATAACATTTCAAATACTTTAGGGTTATTGACCACTTTCAAAAGACCAAAGAAATCGTAATAATCTACAAAGTAATTTCATTTTGGCATACATGAGAATATTTTACTGTTAATATTATATTATTAACATAATTGGTCTCTATTACATATTTTTAATTCGTTGTATGAAGAGAGCTAAAGTCGGCGTTGCCTTTTCTTATAAAACATGCATTTTGTATAAGTACTTAATGATTGCACAAAATATCACCGCGTAAACCTACGCACTCTGGTATAGACAAGAAAATCACTACATATTATTGCACGCAGTGATAAAAACACAACAAATATATAAGTACATATATAGTAATGTATCTTAGACAAACAAAATATCACGTTTGGCATACTATAGCGGAGCGATGGTAATGCAACATACTCAATACTTCCGAACATTGTTAAATGCAGCGTTTGTAAAGCGAATTGTTATGAAGTAGTTGTTAAATTTAAATTGTGCGATTTCAAGGCGTCCACAAGATGATTGTCCGAAAGAAACTGTTTAAATGCATCCAGTTTCTTGAAGCATATTGTAATACAACATGACTTTTTCTTGCCGCAACAAGACCCATCATTTGTCTTTTCGTCAGTACTATGGCAGGTCGCGTCTTTGTTAGAATGATCGCAAGAACACTTTAAACCATCAACAAGAGCTGGTACTGGGGCATCTTCATCGCACTCGTGAAGGGTGAATATACCTAAGTCTTCAAGATTAGAGTTGTTATGCCGTCGATGGTAATGCAAAAATGTATTATGGTTAGTATCCGTCGCTTGTCCGCATCCAACAGCGCATTTCATGGCCGCATGATCACATTCACAATTAACACATGAACAAGTATCTTCCGTACAGCTTTGCCGAGCCTCGACTGGTGCCCCATTGCTGCAGTTTCTACATTCACCTTTCGAAGGATTGCATTGACAATTAGTACAAGAGCAGATACCAGCATCAGCAGCTAATTGCTCCAAAGCATTCCTCTTCGCCATTTCTTTACCAAAAATGTTCTCAGTTCTCACCACATACATATCAGACGGAGGTTCATTGTCAAACAGCAACGTATCCTCCAAATCTAAATCCGTGTTAAACAGAACTGAATTTGCAGGATTTATTTCTATTTTTTGTTCGACCTTTGATGGCGGGGGTGTGTTGAGAGATCTATCATCATCGGGTTTGAAAAATATATCCAAATCCGTATCGAGCTTGTTTGCTTCTTGATTAACTACAATTTCACTGTCATTGAAAACCTTGTCGCCCACATCTAATACATTGGGAGTGTCCAGATCGAAAGATGTGTGAGTCATTAGATTTGCTGTGGGTGCAACATCCGTACTCAAATCTATATAACTTTGCATATGCGTCGGAACAAACGTTGCTAATGTGAAAATGCTTTCTGGTGCCTGTTCCTTTATACAAACAGGAGTTTCTGATATTGAAGCGGCTAGAGCGCTCACATCAACCCAAGGTGCTTGAAATTCTATTTCGTTTGCCAAAGCCAGTTGGATTGCTTTTGATTTGACTTCCATTTTCACACTATTGTCAATAGCAGGTTCCAACGGCACTGTCGCCTGCAATTCATTAACATCTACCCAAGTGTTATCAGAATCTTTTTTCTCAGATTTAACGTTCTGGAACGGAGAAAATGTTAGATTTGCCAAATCATAATCTACAGCGAGGTTATCAGCTTCGTTATTCTTAGTATTGTTAGTGACATCGTCGAAAAGCAGTTTTGTTATGTCTACGTTATTGACGCTTGCTATGTCCTCTAAGCTCCCGTCTGTCGAATTGGATTCCGTAGTGATCCGACCGAATGATTCCAATAGGCCGTCCCAGTTCATCAAGTCGTTCGTTTTTGTCGGTTGCGGGCCTGCCTGTGGTGGTTGCTGAATTTCTCCCACTTGCACAATTTGTATATTCGCCAATGTTTCTGCCTCCATCTGTTAACAAAATTGTAAAGTTTAAAATTTTCACATTTTAGATCGTAAGCCCCCATTCACACGGGAGTTTTTTTAACGCGCGTTAAAAAAGCGTTCAAATGCAACAAATGCATTCCCAAGTATCTGTTCACACGACGGCGCTTTTATAACGCGACGCTTTTTTATCGCGCAGTGTTGCATTTTCGATTTTGGGCGTTGAAAATAGAACAATGCAACTTCATACTATTGTTCACACGAGCGGTAAAAAAGCGCCGGCGCTGCAGTCAGTGCGCAGCGCGCTGTTATCGTGAGCGGACGTGTCTTGTTTATTTGCGTTTGTCAATGATGTCGTTATGATTAATTTCGTTTTAATAAATATAATTGTATTTTTTTAAATATTGTTTTACTTATCTCAGTGTAACAACCAGCTGTTGTACATATGGTACCTTGAAATTTATTTGAGGGCCAACCATTTTCAACAATATGTCAAATGTTGCTGTTGGAATTGGAAGAAACGCCGACATGCGCAGCGCCTAGTATAATTGAATAGCAATATACATGTACGCATAATTGCGCGTTAACTAATAAAGGTTCTTGGTGTTACGGTCGATAATCTCATAGTGCTCTATCATTGTTAATTAAGTTAAAATAAATAGTTCTTTACAGTTTAGAGTCTTAATCTTTTATTATTTCATCAGTTGCTATAGACCAGGGTTTCTCAAAGTGGGGTTCGCCATTCGACGGCAGGGGGTTCGTGACAAGATATATGTAATGGCGACTTGACGCTTAGCAGGAACGAGCGGCAAACATATTGGCTACAACATACATATGTGAGACTGGATTTTCTCACCTGGTCATGATAAAAACTAAATCGACTTGATACCAAGTTAGAATTAAAGTTAAAATTGTCCAAAAATACTCCTAAAATTGACACCATTTGCGACAAGAAACAGGCAAGAAAAGATATTTATTTTGGCACTTTATCTTTTATTGAAATAGGTAAATCTTTATTTTCTTCAGCAGACAGTTTTATGACTTTCTTTTGGGGGGTGGGGGATTAGTTACTTAAGGCTTAAGGGGTTCGCTGTCACCTTGAAACAGTAACAGGGATTCGTGAACCACAAGTTTGAGAAACCCTGCTATAGACATTCGACAATAATAAAAAAAAAAAGTGGCAAGAAACTGCCCTTTTACGTATCTTGGCTCATTAAGAGGATGTACCCAGAATGCCTTCTGTTTCCTTTTTCGCCTTCTAGCGACAGAAACCGCTACTGCTAGTCAATTAGCGCTAACCATTCTCACGTCTTACTAAAGCGCGAGGCGAGACAAGAGTGATTAAAAAGCGCTCGTATGAACACTCAAATTTAAGGCGTTAAAAAAGCGCCGACGCTGGGTTTTAACGCAACGCTTTTTTAACTCCCGTGCGAACGGGGCGTAACGGTAACGTTAATAATTTAATGAGATACGCCTATCTAAGGTACTCGACATTATTACTACACCATGTTAATTTATTACCTATATCCCCGAAGGCAGTGGTCTATATTTACTTCCATGTATCATGAGGCGTGTTTTTAATACACGAGTAGTAAAACGAGTTTTTCAAGTTTTCGTGTTGCTTGCTTAATCACAGAAAGTTCCGAGAGCTTGCCCGACCTTAAAAGCAGACTTGGTACCTGTCGATCACGATACTAACAAGGCAAAGAAGGAGCAATTTTTAATCACCTGGTGTTTCTTAGCGTGTGCCCGTAGGCTGGTGGCAGTAGAGAAGAGTCTCCCGCAGCCCGGGGCGGCGCACGCGTGCGGCCGCGCGCCGGAGTGCGTCCGCCCGTGAGCCTTCAGGTGATGCGATGCTGTGAATGACTTGCCACAACCCTCCGTTCTACATCTGAAAGAAAAAATGTTATAAAAAATCTAAAATTATTACACCATGGAGTATAAAGCAATTTTACAGTTTACTACGGTTGTTTTAAATTGGTAACTTTGAACATGAACCAACATTTTTTAATGATAGATATTGATACGTTTATGGAGCGACAAAATTATAGTGAAAAGAAAAAATAAAAAATATCGAAAGTAAAAAAGTAAATCGATTAAAAAATAGAATTTGGGCACGGTCTATTTATTATTGAAACACATTTTTCAATTTGTATTTTTAATTAGATCTAACAATAAGATAGAGACGCCTTATCAGTAACAATCGCAAGTACCTACTTCAGGAACTTTAATATTCGGTAACTGTCACATTTATATTGACTGGTGAGAATAAGATCCTAATCCTTTTTCGCTAGTCAAGTAAAAAGAAAAAAAAACCACATACTTGTAAGGTCTCTCTTGTGTATGTGTCCGAATATGTTTTTTGAGATCGCTAAGCGTTGTAAACACCTTGGTACAGCCATCTGCTTTACAGTTAAATGTATCTCCACTATGAATTCTTTGGTGTGCTCTTAGCCTGCAAATAATGAAACAGATTTTCGAGATTCTATTTTATCTAATATCATAGAGGTAGTAGTATTTTTTTTTATCAACCTATAGAAGTCCCACTACTAGACCTCCTTCGCACTTATATAGAGCCCTCATCAAAAACGCCACTGTGGACTAAACATATCCTTGAAATTATAATAGAAATATTTTATGCACGAAGATATGTTCGCGATGTTTAAAGTAAGCGATATTATTTTATACGAATTTGAAATTGGAATGCGCCACTTTTCGCAAAACATTATGAACAATGTTAAAATAGGTACAGGTATTTGAAAGATGTTATAATTAAAATGCTTACTAAGATAATAAAAAATAATAGAAAATACTAGATAGCAGTACCCACTTTATTTCGTTTGTAAAAGTATAAGGTAGATTTTATAAATAAAAATGTTTGATAGCTCACACACTTTAAACAACATGTATAATTTTATAGTGTATATTTTTTTATAAGTATTGCAACAGTCCTCAAACATAAGGTAATGGCACTAGTAGTAGACCATGTACCTGTAGTTGACCACCAATGCACATAAACAGATAAAATAAGAATTCGCGGCATATTTTTAAACTAATTCCATATTGAGTAGTTAGTGCTGTCATGTGGTCTACGAAGCGCGCAAACTACGACTCCATTATTTTCAAATATTAAAAATAGCCTCCAGTTGTTTGTTGATTGACGCACCGTAAATCTATTATTCGTTTTTTTGTCATAATTTTCTTAAGGATTGAAAAAGTTTGAAGTTAAATATTAACAACTTTGTCACCTTGTTGATGATAAGTGTTTTGCTTTTCTTATTCGTTAGGGATTAATTGAGGTAACAGGGTATTTAAAATACGAAAATTTGTTTACAAGATTGAGATGTGGGGGTGGTCCACTACTGATTCCGTTTTAGCACGATTTTCTAGTAATTGACCAGGATGGTCAACTTCTGATGAATTTCTGTATCATGTAAATGTACTGTACGGAATAATATATGAAGGGCATCATCAATTAGAATTAACTATTTTATTTACTTTTACAATAACTTAATTTTATTTAGTAGTTGACCACCTTTATTGTAAGGTACGATCAGTTACTAAAACCAAATTTTCACCTTGTAGATGTCTGGGAAAAGGGGTACATTCCTAAATTATACTGAAGCTGCAATGCTCTCAGCAGTAAATGTCGTTCGTCTTCATAAAACACCCATAAGAACGGCTGAAAAAAAATATCCTCTCACAATAATGATGGTGTTTTGGAAACCACAATGGAACCATCGGCAACTGCGGTACATATTACTGTTGGTGACGAACTAGTGCTAGTGACGATCCCAGGATCACCAGCAATTAGCATTGCTGATGACATATTTGAAACCACTCTAGATCAATTTGACATCATAGGTCCTAACGATATGCTTGAAAATATGCGTAAACTTTCAACTACTGTTGTCTGATTAAGAATCTGACAAAAGCCTCGGCAAAAAGTAAATGTTGAATTTGTCATATTTAAGTACGGCATTGAGGTTTAGGCACGCGGTCGAGAATCTCGACGGTCGCAGGTTCAAACCCCAGGCACACATGACTGACTTTTCGAAGTTGCATATGTGTGTATTGATAAAGAATTATCACGCACTTTAACGGTGAAGGAAAACATCGCGATGAAACCTGCACACCTAAAAGTTCTTAGGAATTTCTTAGGTGTGTAGTCCGCCAACCCGCACTAAGCCAGCGTGATGGACTAAGGCCTAAACCCTCTCAATTGTAGAGTAGGCCCGTGCCCAACAGTGGGACGTATATGGGCTGATGATGATGATGATGATGATGATGATGAAGTACGATAATAACTTTTATCCCGGAAAAGTACTTAAAGCTATAAAAAAAAACAGCTACAATATCATCGATGAAAGCAAATGGTCGATTGTGGAAATGGCCAGAACATTTATTAACGAGCGGGGGATGTTATTGTTATTATATTTCAAATAAAACGCAAAGTTGTCTTAATTTGCCTTCTTATTTAACAAATAATTAAAAAATCTGAATGGTCAACTACTGATGCAAAACATGGTCAACTACTAGTTTTTAGGTGGTCAACTACTAAATCTCTTATATTAAGTTTTATTTTCATTTTTTTACTTGAATGCAACCATTGTACAAGAAAAAATACTAGCTCGTTTCGTTAAAAGACTTGCACAGAGTTAACAAAACAAAACACTTATTGAATTTGAATGATGATTAAAGTTAGGCATTAAAAAAGAAATTTCTGTGTCCTTAAGTGGTCAATTACTAGTGCTATTACCTTACTGTTTTAGAAGGATAACAGATTTTTTTATGCCAAGCTATTATCTACATTACTGGCACTGTAATAAAGCAGTATTTTTTTTTCACTCTCTATTCTATATTTCACTTCTTTGGCATATAACCAAAAAGCATTAATCACATCCACTTCCAGAATTGTGTATTTTGTTTGAAATGAATAAATTTATAGGATTATGTACTTAAAAGAATATATGTTAGGTGTTGGCAAAGTGCACATTTTTTTGTAAAGCATTTAAAAAAAATGAAAGCGTTAAAATATTGACAAGAAATAAAAATAAGACCAAGCAAAGAAAAACATCCAATAAGAATAACAAAACGGAATATGATATTTTTTCGTTTTGAACAATAAAATATGTATAGAAATTAATTTGCACAGAAAGTAACACTGATTATTTCTACGCAGTAATAAATAATAGAGACTAGATAAATTTGATATGCAGTAAAAAAATAAATTAAACATAAAAATATTGATAACAGCACTCCTGTCCGAAAATAAACGCCACTTTAATAACGTTAAGATCACCTCAACAGATAAGAATAATTGCGTGGGATTGAAATATTTACAAAACATACATTATCATGCCATACAACTGTCTGCTGTACCATCTGTCAGTCGTCAGTGACAATTATAGCATTGTTTTACACAAATAAAATTTGTGTGACATTGTATAGTACACAGTAATGTACACTAATATGTAAAGCTGAAGATATAGTTTGATCGATTGAACATGCTAATCTTAGGACCTTCTGGTTCCAATTGGAAAAATGTTTTTCTTTTGCGTTGGATGAAAATGTAACTAAAATGGAGGATGAGATTACATTTTGACGTCTAAAGTCACGCATACGGAGTAGTGGACATCAGCTAGTACCTACTTTATACATTGTTTCACACCTATATGTATAAATTGTTTCATTGTGTCATGACTTACAACATTATTTCAGAAATGTGCTTTATATTTTCGTGTATTACCAAAACATGGTTCAGAATTCTTTTCTAAAGTAATCGTAAAAATCCGTCTCTAAGGACATCAAAATTAGACTACTGAGCTGAGAAGTTTTTTATATATTTTATTAGTCATTTATATATACCATATTTAATTATACCTTAAAAATAATACAGTATTTGTACTGAGACTCCATAAGATATACGGCATGAGTGTACAGGAGACAATTGTGAGGTTCCAGGTTTGGTTCCCAGGTCAGACTAATCATTATTGGTTATTTTTACTATATTATTAAGGAATTCACAGTAGCATCACACAGAGTAGGAGTGGGTCCGAAAAGCAGTAACAGTTGTTCCCCTAATTATGTGGAATTTTAAAACAACTGGCATAAAGTAGTCTCATTGTGTAACCCATTGGGGATACCAACATCAGAATATGTATTTTTTGGTATTATAGCTGCTAGGAAATCCTTGAGCAGCATTTATATTTAAAACAGTAAAAGTCACTGACCTGTAAAGTGTATTGAAAGCTTTCTTGCATCCATCATTGCTGCAAGTGAAAGGTTTTGCTTTTGTGTGGGCCCTTACATGAATTTTCAGACTGTATGATGTGAGAAATGCTTTTTCACATGACTGCATGGGACACTTAAACCTGTATTCACCTGTAAAATGCAATTTCCAAGTGAAAAATGGCAGTAATACAGTGACAGATTAAATAATCTATGGGTGAAAGGACAAGTTTCTAATGGGTTTTTTAAATTTAAATTATGATATGGTGGCAATACATAGTAAAACTTGATATTTGAATTTGTATACTATGTATTTATCATATATAGAAAATCATAGTGCATGGTAGATATTTTTTTTTAGAAAATGGGATAAAAAATAATTACAGCTTATAATATCTAAAAAAATTAACATGTTTTTCTATAATGTTAATAATGATTATTGATTTTTAAATTTCCACAATTGACAGCAAAAAATCTGATAATCTATGTTTAAGAGCTTATTTTCTCAGTTGACTTATGTTTATATTCAGTGATACTTTGCCCTATCTAGATCTTTAAAAAATCTGTTGTCCCCTGAACTAAACTTTGATACATAGGTAATAATATTTTATTGTAAAGTGTGTTAATCAATAAAAATCAATGTAAATAGTTATTACTATAGCTGTGTCATATTGTATAGTAATTATTAAGCTTACAATAACTTTTGAAAAGAGATTACCAATTTTAGGATTTTTTCACATAAAAAATTGTGTGAGCCACAAAATAATGTTACAATATAAAAATTAAAAATACACTTGAACACTAAGCAACAATTATGTATTTTTACAACAGTATGACTAAGCATACTTGACTGGGTAAAATTTAAAGTACCTTTGTGTGTTTTCATGTGTGTCCGCAAATTGCCGACAGTGCTATATGTCCTTTCACACCCTTCATATTCACATTTGTACCTCGCAGTGTTGTCTTCCGTTTTCCTTTTGCTCTTGTCCATGTTTGATTTTGGCATTTCAAAATTACACTTTGGCATCCCTGACGTCTCATTGTGCCTAAAACATACAACACAGGCCTGTTTTAGTAACAACAAAAAAAAAATAAGGCAAAAAGAAAATTGATATTTATTGTTTTCATTACATTTATCAAGAGGTTAATGAACCAAACTGATAATTTTTTTTATATTGACACAAATATTTTGAATATTTTATTTGTATATATATTGTAAACTCTATATAATGACACTGAAGGGACTGTGCATTTTATGGTGTTATAGAGAGTTGTCGTTAAATGGAGAGAAGAAAAATCATTGTAGGGAAGGCAAACTAAACCAACCAAAGCCAAGTGATTTCGACACTTTAGTGAGTTTGTCGTTAAATTGGGTGATGATACATGGAGTTTACACCATATTTTTAAAATAATTTAAGTCTTAATTAAATTTTTGGTCAATTTAATTGTTTGAACCCAAGCATTTTTATATTCATTTTCCTTTATTAATTACTATAATTACAGATTTCCTCAACCAAGTTATGCATGGTGTCCTATTTCACAAAAAGATGAATCATTCCTTAAGTCTAAGCTTTAATAATAAGTCTATAATTGCAGTGTGGAATAATTTGAATTTCATGAATTATTTAAACATTACAGACAATTATATTTGTCAGTTACTTTACAAGATATCATTTCTTTGTTCATTTGTTGATATATTTTGTAGCTTTAGTACTTTTGTTGTTATGATAGATTATTTAATACTTACTTACAATACATGGTAATATCTATCACACATGTCTTATATTGATGATTCTTTGAAGGAAAAAGAAAATATGTATTGTAAATCTGTTATCCTGTTAGGTTTTGAGGTAATTGTCTCACAAATGAAACATGTACAAGAGCGAGAATTCGGCTAGTTGTTATTGAGAAAGCTGTTAGAAATACTTGTCCAATAAACACTTCGCAAAACTGGCAAATTATCAGAATAACATACCTTCCAGATGTAACCCGACAGAGTATTCATTGGAGAAAACAAATTTAGGATATTCGCATCACATAGTGATGGTAATGTACCAAAATAGAATGCCCAAAAACGATATATACGAGAAAAGGACCACTTGTGTACACCCAAGTGAGTGCGAGAGGGATAGAATAATATTGACAAACAGCTGATTGGATAATTGTTTCAAAGAGGAAAAAATAATTTTATATGTCAAAATAAGCTATGCATTATCTGAAGCACTTTACAATAAGAGATAATCAAAACTCACGATGATAAGCCTTCATGAGAGTCAATAATATCTTCAGTTGCGACTAATTTGATTTCAGACGTCACGGCACACTGGTAACCATTTTTAACATCACTACATACTTTTGAACTTGTAATATTCTTTTGAAACTCTTCTAACTGTATGTCTCCTTTAGTATTATTTAGTAATGTTTTGTAATGTTCTGTGGAAAATGAATTGTTTGGTGCCGATATATTAGATTGACCGCTGTCAGCTCGCCATGCGGCCATGTTTTTAAGGACAGTGCTGCCCTTATGACAGGTGAATTGAATGTCAAATTAAATCGGTAAACTTAAGATTTTTATCGGTAAATGGTATTACAAGCAGTTTGCAGATGGCGCTAATTTCAAAACTTCGTAGAGAGAGTTGTGGCTATGAAAAGCAAAGTAGGCGCTCACACCCGCTTTGAGAACTCCCGACAGAACTCCCGTTATAATGAACACCACTTGTTGTCTGCGCGGGCAGTGCTCCGACCGCACGCCCTTCCACTCACGCGAATGTGTTATCTTAACCGTCGAAGAAAAATTCGCGTATTAAAGTGTGTCGCAGTAATAAATATAATTTATTTATTTTAGTTCAATTAGAGCTGTTCCATTTGTAAAATGTGTTCAAGAAATATTGTCTCGTTTTATATTAACTTGGTAAGTTAACTTAAATGTAGTAAATTTATTTTTGTTTCGAAAAATTAAAAATATCTTAAATAATTCGAATATCTTATTTTTAAATCAAATCAATACAAAACGCAACTTGCTATTTTTATTCATATCATCCCTATATGAAAAATTATATTTAAAAAATATAGGATACTGAAATATATTTATATTTAAGAATAAATATTAATACTTTTAAGTATATTACGAATTAATTACAGTTTTGTATAAGCGGCTAGTGGATTTAATACAACTTTCATAAAGGTAATCGATAGTGAACTAAATAACTTCAAGCTTTCACATATTATATTTTCAGGTCTATCATACCGTTCCGCTTAATCATAACATTATAACAATATATTTTTGTACATTTGTAAATCGAACATATAAACAAAAACTTATTCTAAGACCATAAACCATTTGTTGCATGGTTGACTGACTCATTGTCCATGTATTCAGAGCGCACCGCTCATGGAGATAAGTAAAAAAAGCAATGAAACACTGGATGTTTATCTTTATTTTACTGTTAGGTACCACTAGCCTCGTCTGAGGCATTAACGTGTCATTAGTTGAAGGTTGCTGACCGACATCATAGGCTGTCTTCATCCGGCCAGATCGCGAAGCTGCGAAAATTAATGACGCTGTCATTGGTTGATTAGCGTGTTCACCATCTATATATCGAAAACGAACTTGTCAATCATATTAGCAGTGTGGTCGTGTTTAATTTACACGTCAAGTACTGTTATGAGGAAGTAACATGTTTTTCAGATGTCTGTGGTTTTGCAAAATATTGAACCTCTTTTTTTGCGGTTCTTGTAGATTTATTATGTTGGTTGACTATGTAGATCTTCCGATATTTCAATACTATAGTAGGTATATACAGTTGTATGACTTTGTTTATTAGTAATATTTATTACTAAATAACTGTATTGTATCTACCATTTCATTATTTATTATGTTGTTCAAAATATGGTCTTTATCAAACCTAAAGTCATACTTAACGGTATTCCAATACCCTTAATAATTAAAATGCAGGCTTATAAATCGTTACTTGTAATTAGTACTGCAGTGCGTGAGTACGCAAAAATTTGAATTGTAATGTGGGCCAGTCGTATTCAAATTCAAAACATAATGAATATACCGCATTTTGATGCGGAGTTTCCTATGTCAACTCAAAATAGGGACTTTTACATACAAGTAGCACATATTGCAAAAGCAGAATAGATAAAATTCAACATAATCACGCCAAGATTCCATAACCTCATGTTTAATAGCTCTGCAAATATAACCATTTTGAATAGGAATTTTGGCGATAAAACGAAAAATTTAGAGTGTATGACGGTTGATAAATCTGTTAGTTAACCAGCGCAGTCTACTGCAAGTTCAAACCCATGGCAAAAACAGTTAATTTTTTGGAGCTATGTTCATTATTAAATATCTTGCCATTAAACATCTAAGACATAGAAACAGATAGCAGATTAGAAAAAAACAGTTATAAACTGAGGCCTATTTATCTATTTTTTGTAAATTTAAAAGCAATGGTATAGCTAAGAGAATTTTAAATTTAAATATAGCAAATGTGTGTGAATGTTAAAAATTTAATTTTATTTAAATTTCCTTAAAAAATTATCTATGCTATAACTTTGTTTTCACAAAACAAGGCAATCGGGCCGAAACTTAATTATGGATACTTCCGGCTTCGTCTACAGACCCATAATCTAGAATAATGTTTTTTTTATTCTAGACAATAAGGTAATAGCACTAGTAGATGACCACTTAAGGACACAGAAATTTCTTTTTTAATGTCTAACTTTAATCATCATCCGAATTCAATGAGTGTTTTGTTTTGTAAACTCTGTGCAAGTCTTTTAACGAAATGAGCCAGTATTTTTTCTTGTACAATGGTTGAATTCAAGTAAAAAAATGAAAATAAAACTTAATATAAGAGATTCAGTAGTTGACCACCTAAAAACTAGTAGTTGACCATGTTTTGCATCAGTAGTTGACCATTCAGATTTTTTAATTATTTGTTAAATAAGAAGCCAAAGTAAGACAACTTTGCGTTTTATTTGAAATATAATAACAATAACATCCCCCGCTCGTTAATAAATGTTCTGGCCATTTCCACAATCGACCATTTGCTTTCATCGATGATATTGTAGCTTTTTTTTTTATAGCTTTAAGTACTTTTCCGGGATAAAAGTTATTATCGTACTTCATCATCATCATCATCATCAGCCCATATACGTCCCACTGTTGGGCACGGGCCTACTCTACAATTGATAGGGTTTAGGCCTTAGTCCACCACGCTGGCTTAGTGCGGGTTGGCGGACTACACACCTAAGAAATTCCTAAGAACTTTTAGGTGTGCAGGTTTCATCGCGATGTTTTCCTTCACCGTTAAAGTGCGTGATAATTCTTTGTCAATACACACATATGCAAATTCGAAAAGTCAGTAATGTGTGCCTGGGGTTTGAACCTGCGACCGTCGAGATTCTCGACCGCGTGCCTAAACCTCAAGGCCGTACTTAAATATGACAAACTCACCATTTACTTTTTGCCGAGGCTTTTGTCAGATTCTTAATCAGACAACAGTAGTTGAAAGTTTACGCATATTTTCAAGCATATCGTTAGGACCTATGATGTCAAATTGATCTAGAGTGGTTTCAAATATATCATCAGCAATGCTAATTGCTGGTGATCCTGGGATCGTCACTAGCACTAGTTCGTCACCAACAGTAATATGTACCGCAGTTGCTGATGGTTCCATTGTGGTTTCCAAAACACCATCATTATTGTGAGAGGATTTTTTTGCAGCCGTTCTTATGGGTGTTTTATGAAGACGAACGTCATTTACTGCTGAGAGCATTGCAGCTTCAGTATAATTTAGGACTGTACCCCTTTTCCCAGACATCTACAAGGTGAAAATTTGGTTTTAGTAACTGTTCGTACCTTACAATAAAGGTGGTCAACTACTAAATAAAATTAAGTTATTGTAAAAGTAAATAAAATAGTTAATTCTAATTGATGATGCCCTTCATATATTATTCCGTACAGTACATTTACATGATACAGAAATTCATCAGTAGTTGACCATCCTGGTCAATTACTAGAAAATCATGCTAAAACGGAATCAGTAGTGGACCACCCCCACATCTCAATCTTGGAAACAAATTTTCGTATTTTAAATACCCTGTTACCTCAATTAATCCTTAACGAATAAGAAAAGCAAAACACTTACCATCAACTAGGTGACAAAGTTGTTAATATTTAACTTCAAACTTTTTCAATCCTTAAGAAAATTATTACAAAAATACGAATAATAGATTTACGGTGCGTCAATCAACAAACAACTGGAGGCTATTTTGAATATTTGAAAATAATGGAGTCGTAGTTTGCGCGCTTCGTAGACCACATGACAGCACTGACTACTCAATATGGAATTAGTTTAAAAATATGCCGCGAATTCTTATTTTATCAGTTTATGTGCATTGGTGGTCAACTACAGGTACATGGTCAACTACTAGTGCCATTACCTTAATGTAGGTTTGGACTCAAAGCCCAGAGAAGTATGCCTTTGACTTGAGTCTTTATAATGTCGAGAAAGATTTCCTTGGCTGGAAGAGTTAAAGATACTACTTTTTCAAATAATAATAGTACCAAAGAAGACGTACTAAGTCCATAAGAAGTACTTACTACAAAACAACAAAAAAATCACACGCGTAATCAAGCTAACATTAGATAAGGTTTGTTGAAGTTAATTTCAGTTATAACGAACTTCAAGACACAAAACACTTCTGAATTTAGGGTTTCTTATACCAGCTTACCTAGTCACTATATGCAAAGGCTCATTATATTCAGCAACTAATGTAATGAAATATACATTTTTCATAACCAGTTTCTAAGCAAACCATTTTTGCGTAGTTAACGTCGAGACGGTTTATTATACAGTCATTTTCTAGGTCTTCTATATTTTCTCCTATATCTCTCGTTTTGCTCCGTTGAAATATTTGTAAACTATTCGTCAAAACATAAAAAGTATTCAATGCACACCGAAGAACATTCTTAACATTTTTGACTCAAAGTTCAAGGGTAAACGCACGTCTCCGTACGTGACATGATTCAAAAGCGTCGCACGCGTAGAAAGTTTTTGTTCACATACATAAAAGTCGTCGTTTCTCATACTAGGATGTAGTTAACTTGCCAGCATTGCGCACGTCAAAATAGTTATGTTAAATGCAGTTATTACCCGTACGGGAGAAATTTCTGATTTAGCACAGTCATGAGAGGATTAACTTATTTGTCTCGGTTACTGTCACACCGGAAAATATCAGTCTATGCTAGAAACCCTTGAGGCAATTTAAAATTTCTTGCTACAACTCGTCGATATATAATTTCATTTCTCGACACATGCTGAGTCATTCTATGTTCATGTGGGTGCAACTTCGGTTACACGTGAAGTGAGTAGGCTGTTATAGTATGGTTTTCGATACTTAAATTCCACGGAGAAATTTATCACGATTGCATCTTCAACTTTCGCGATCTAACGTTATACTTTTTAAATGTAAATGTTTTGCAATTGGTCACTCCAAGTTGGACATCGAGCATCAAACTGCCGTTGAGAACGTGCTCTCCATACAATAGACTCCGGAGGCCAGAATACTTTCGCTGCTTTTTCTATATTCTAATTTCACTTTTGCATCGATTCCTCACGTCCATAGAGAAAATATATATTAATAATCCCTGAAGACTTTAATCGATGCGTCAATTGAGACTTCGATAAAAGGAAATGCGTTTGTGATGTAAAGAAAACGATAGTTCATTAGTTTATGCTTATTCAAATTATCGATGTATTGTAGGAAGATGTCACTTTCGGTTTTGTTATGGATGTATCATGTATATGATCAGATTAAAATAAAATAAATGATATCAATAGATCTCATCTATTGTAAGTCCTAAGGATTAATTATAATTATTATGATTGCGTAATAAAGACTGTTATGTATTTATTAGAAAAAAAATCTTTGTTAATAATAATAATATTCAAATTCCGTATTTTTAAATGTTGTTGTTTTGCATTGATGATATGTCTACAAAGCCGCTTTTTCATGGTAAAAATACTTATATCAATTCATCGCGCAAAATTAAACCCGTCCCTTGCTCGTGAAAGTGAAACCCAATAACTTAATCGGACACCGAAAGAAAACAAATATCATCATCATCATCAGCCCAAATACGTCCCACTGCTGGGCACGGGCCTCCTCTACAACTGACAGGGTTTAGGCCTTATTCCACCACGCTGGCCTAGTGCGGGTTGGCGGACTACACACCTAAGAAATTCCTATGATCTTTTTAGGTGTGCAGGTTTTATCACGATGTTTTCCTTCACCGTTAAAGCCAGTGATAATTTATTGTGAATACACACATAACTTCGAAAAGTCAGAGGTGTGTGCCTGGGGTTTGAACCTGCGACCGCCGAAATTCTCGACCGCATGCCTAAACCTCGAGGCCATCAAATATGTATGATTGAGAACCTTCAGTCTAGGGTCGTTGTTAATTCTGATATATAATACCGCTAGCTTCAAGTAATTTCAAGTAGTGAGGGCTTTGAGGTTAATGCACGCGGTCGAGAATCTCGGCGGTCGCGGGTTCAAACCTCGGGCACACACCTCTGACTTTTCGAAGTTATGTGTGTATTCATATTGAATTATCACTTACTTTAACGGCGAAGGAAAACTTCGTGAGGAAACCTGTACACCTAAAAGCAATTTCTTAGGTGTGTACTCCGCTTACCCGCACTAGTCCAGCGTGGTGGACTAAGGCTTAAACCCTCTCAGTTGCAGAGGAGGCCTCTGCCCAGCAATGGAACGTATATGGGCTGATGACAAATACCGCTAGCTTTAGATAATTATTGATCTTAGATAGAGAATAACAATAGCAAAATTATTATGGTATATTGTTTAACAGTAATCAAGGCTGCTCTTTAAGGATAAAGCTTCATTGAGAAAATACTGCATGGAGCATTTTAGAAGATTCTATTTGTTGTAGGAATTAGTTAGTTTTAAGAATATTCTCACTTTACACTTTTTAGATCTTGTACTGATTATATCTGAGTTAGTTAAATTAACAAGGAACAGTTTACCTTTTGTACATTATGCTTTTGAATACAGAATCTGCATAAATCGTTCTATTGGCGTAATACGCATCATGACACTACAAAAACAAATCTAAAAACTGATATCCGTTTTAAAGCTGTAACGGTTTGATGTTTCCACCATTTAGCATGAGTTGGAATGTTGTAATAGATTTTCATCATCAGCCATACGTGCCACTGCTGGGCACGGACCTTTTTTACCATTGAGAGGGTTTAGGCCTTAGTCCACCACGCTAGCCTAGTTCGGGTTGGCGGACTACACACCTAAGAAATTCCTAAGGACTTTTAGGAGTGTAGGTTTCATTACGTTTTCCTTCACCGTTAAACTAAGTGATAATTCATTGTGAATACACACATAACTTTGAAAAGTCAAAGGGTGTGCCTGGGTTTTGAACCCGCAACCGCCGACATTCTCGACCGCGCGCCTAAACTTCGAGGCCATCACTACTTGTTAAATATAATAGATTTTAAATTGCAAGTATATTTGTGCAATTATTATTATTTGTATGCTGTTTAATAAAATGTTTATCTTATAGTATTGAAAATTTTATTACACCTATGGCATTTAACTGTTAGCTGTAGAAATATTTTAGTGATTCTCATATTTTTAAAAGCTATTTAGTGTTCTGTTCTGTCCGCGCTGTTATATTAAATAGGTTTTAATGACGTAATCCTTATGATATTATTTTGTCCATTTTCGTGCGTTTAGGATTCTACGTGGTTATTAAAGGTTGTAGAGACGACCACTTGTTCGAAACAACAGTTCAACGACATGTTATTCACACCGTGACCCACATTTCTGACGCTGACACTTTCTTCTTGAGGGTGTTTCTGATTCAACGCACACTCGATTACCCTTTCATTTCCGATGAAACATCATGAGTAACAGCGGAGATCTCACTTTTGTATCTATTGGTTAAGTTAACGCACAAATTACGTTAAACCTTTTTAAACAGGTGAAAAATAAAAAAATAGGTTTTCCTAAAAACTACATACATTTATTTAATACTCGTGGTTGTAAGGAAAACGTATTTTTTATTTTATTTTTTGTCGGGATTTTTTTAACGTCACGGTATTTATAATCACTGTGGCTATTTTCTGTTTTAGTTTTTGGTCATGGTCTTTATACACCCTGTATTATTCGTGTTTTAATTATCGTACGTTAACGGTTATTCTTCGGTTTATGTATTTCAATATTTTGAGAGACGACTCGACAATTAGCGATAATGTTTTATATCTTATTGTACATTAGATTTTTACTAAAAGTATAATATTACTCTTCATTTCTTAGAATTTGAGGGAAAATCGAAAGTACCTATTAGGTTCAGGTAGGCATTCAATATTTAAGAAAAATGAACATCGAAACGCGGCTGCGCTAGTTAAATCAAAAAAGGAAATATGAATATTATAATATAAACCATCTCAATTTAACAAGTTAAGAATACAAGTGTCGTGACACAATTTCTCGCTGACTAGTTCGGAAAGTCCACAAAAAGCACGCAATGCCACTTTTCTAAACAGACATGCTTGCCAAGTCACGATCTATGGGGACTACGGAAACTTCAATGACTTGTTTTCTAACAAACTCATCCTATAGTAAGCGCATTTAGCAATGGATTTATACGTGAAAAGGACAGGTTTTGTTTGTAAAACATAGTTCGAGCTGGTAAGGAGATCTGTGTCATTCGGCCGCGGCATACATTTGGCCCTGACCGTGGCTCGCGCGGCGGGTATTCGTGCGACTTCCGATTACGTATTAAAATTATTTTAATAAAGGTTTTGATGATGAATTTAATTATAATGATGAAATTAAATAATACGAACAAGGTTGATTTTAAATTACTATTTTTCTAATTATAAATTTACAAAGATATCTTATTAAAGGAGAAATTTTATATTACCTATATGTATTTTTATGATTTTGGCTATTGCATACAAGAAATAAGTAAATTAAACTTAATCTGAAACATTCTTTAAAAAAAAAACCTTTTCCTCCAACGTCACAGGACTCAACAGGGCAAGACAAGTCGTGTATAAGTTAAGAAGACCGTTAGTCATCTCTTTACTTTTGTTCTAAAATATATGTTTGTTTTCAATGTTCCAGGCTCTTCTCTCATGTTACGTGGTAGCAGAATGTGGTCCGAGATTGAAGTTCGCATGGGGTGACGCATTACAAGGAACAGAATGTGCTGGACCCGACGGTGCGCCGTATCCAAGGTAAAATAATAGATTATTTTATTTTATCGATTGTTAACCGATTATATCAAACGCAGCATATGAAATATGGAATGGAAGCTTTCAAATGTGATAATTATGTTTTTTTTCTAGGAATTGTTATAACTGATTTGAATTTTATTTAAATAAATAAATAAACTTTTAAATAATAAAACACCATTTTCAAATTAGGTTAATTTTTGTATTATAATGGTTGAGAAACAAATTAAGACATTAACTCTAGAAACGAAAAGAAAGTACGATGAGTGTTAGCAGAGGTGCCTTTCTGCCCCAAGAAGGCAGCTCCTTTTTAAATGTCCATGTAATCAGGAGCGAGTCCATAGCCGTTTTTGGGATAACTACATATAGGTAATAAAGAATCCGCTTTTGCAAATAAAGTGGGAGAAAATAACATCGCAGGATCCGTGATACGAACCCGGAAGCTCTTGGTTGTACGGCGCACACTTATGCCGAACCAGCGCGGTAATCAACATTGATTATAAGTTCAAAAAGTATATAATACGCAGTAAAACATTTTTGCCTTGTTAAATGTGCTTGTTAACATTATCACTCAATAACTTAAAAAAATACATTTAGGTATAAATGATTCGCTAAATACTGTAATGACTGTACGCGCTCGTTGCCATAGTAACGTGCTACAGTCTCTGGTTTTACATGTGGTCGAAGCGAAAAGAAAGTACGTTTGTCTGTCGTTAAAACAACAGCTATTGACAAGTACTTAATTTTTCGCATTGCCTAGTTAGCTTAGAAATCCTGATAACAGGTACGTGTGACTACTAATAACGTGCAATGACCTAGTAGTATAAGCAAAACCGGTTATTGGCGGTTTCACAGATTGACTAAAGCGCAGCTGTACATTCGGCTGTGAGTGAGCGAGACAGAATGAGTTTTAATATTAGATGCGACCCAACGTTCACTGGTTCGGCTTTGTCCGGCTAAAACTCGGGTAAACTCGTGTCTGGACGTGGTTCATTTCGATTTTGTGCCGCTCCCAGTCAGAATACGTAAGTTGTTGGCGTTTTGTGCGTTATTATAGTGGATTATTCGCGCTGTGATAAAGGTTTTACGTTTTTAGTGTAGTTTTGAACTTCGTAAAGTGATTCATACGTTGTTATTTGTCACCAATGGATACAGATCAAAACTTGGACGTGGACAAAGACGAATTTTACCGGCGATTACACGAATTAATTAAAAAGCAATCTATAAATACATTGCTTTATCCACGTGAACAGTATAATAGAATGGTTGAGAAAATAAAATTGTCGAAAATCAATGCGAAAAAGACACCGTCTGATTATCGTCGTTCTAGAAAGTACGATATTGTCGATACACCCGAAGGCGAACGCATATTCGCCATGCCGACGCCTTTAGACAAAAATAAGAGACGGTTAATGCTCGTCGCTATAGAAGAAATGTACGATATAATACGTGACTACCATATAAAATTAAATCACGGCGGAAGAAGTAGAATGATGGTGCAAATTAAACGTAAATATAAGAATATTACTACCCAAGTCGTTTTGCTTTACTCATCTCTGTGCCACACTTGTAAGAACAAGCTTATAGTACGCCAAAGACATTCGCAGGTAAAGCCAGCCAAAACAGACTCGTTGGCTGACATTGAACATGATCCAATATCTGAACCTCCGATACGGTTAGAACCTACAGTGTCAGAAATAACACAGGAGCCGGGCTGGAAATACCCCGAGCTATATTCCCGTGGGCAAGTCGATTTATTGAGCGTAATGAATGATTCCAGCGAGGAATACAAATATTTGATGGTGTACAGAAGCTATGTAACAAAATTTATACATTTGAAAGCCATGAAACAGCTATGCGTGGCGGAAGCTGTTGATGCTCTACTAGAAATATTTCTTATTTTCGGCGCGCCAAACATTTTACAATCTAAAAACGGTGTAATAATCGCTAAGCCTATTTGCAGGCGCATAGCTAACATATGTCCGGATATTAAAATTGTATCGTCAGAAAATATATTCTCAACGCAAGATTTTAAAGGGAAATCGAACGAGGATATACTAAAAATGCTTAACGACTGGCTAGTGAAAACACAGAACGTTAAGTGGCAGGAAGGAGTTAAGTTTGTACAACACAAATTGAACACGACATTTCACGAGGTACTATGTAGAACGCCGAGTGAAAATATATTTGGAGTAAATCCAAAGAAAGGATTGGCTTCGGTCATGTCTAGTAGCGATTACGAGGATTTACTAACAGAACAGGATCTTATGGCTAGCTTAGAACAGAAACAAGAACAAATACCAAAACAAATAAAACTGGATGAAACTTTGATAATGCCATGTAGTTTTATTAAAGTGGAAGATGAAATATTAGAAGATGAGGAGAATGTGGATATGATTATTTAGTTACTAGACAACATTTTCCAACAACATTATTGTGGTAGGTAACTACACTTGCTTTGGCGCATTTATACTGTATATAATTACACACGCCCGCATACCATAGGCGTAGGTAGTGACACAGTGAGTGCCACAAGCTAAGATCCTGACACACCTCTTTTGATTCTTCAATATTCATACATGTCCTAATTCACATGCGTCAGTAATTATAGATGCTTGTAACTTGACATTTGCGTAGAACATTTCATATGAAATTTGTTTGTCTATAAACAATTACGTATACTGAAACTATTAAAAAAAAAAAAAGTTGCAAATTTCCTCTGAAGTACGTATTTATTTACTTAATTCAGCTATATTTTTGGCAAAAGAGAGCTCATCCAAAATAATCCGATTGTATGAAATATATGTGATATTTTTCATTCAATCCCATATGTCTTTAAAATAACATTTAATGTTAAAAAGGAAAACAAACAAATAAATAAGGAACGAAACTAAACTCAAAACAAAAGAATACATTGTTTTCAAGTAATGGTGTCCTAGTTAAGTGAGCAAATATATTTTAGGGTCATACAAATTCACCTAAACAAACACATCCGCAAATTTACTTCGAACAATCTCAGTACCGTTAGGATGTACCAAGTTCTGTCTTGTTTCGTGGGAACATTCTCACCATCGCTGTTTCCTACCACGCGCCATAATTACAAAATAATCTCTATTATGTCTGCCTGATTATGATGCGCAACGGTACATGAAAGATCAATTTAGTTCGCAGTTTGCATTTAAATATGCGGGTTTATTTGATTACTCTGGTTTTAATAGCAACGCAGTGTGTGGTTTTGAAATTACGAAATGATCACTTTGTGGCATACTTTTTGTTTTAAAAATCTCATTCTCAACCGCTTGTTTTACTTTTGTTATTTATTACGTATTTCTATGTCTATGTCATATTTTGCACATCTTTGTTTGTATATTATTATTACTCGAGTTAATAAATACTGTTTTAAAAATTTCACGTGTTGATTCAATAGTAGGTAAATACATATATGCAATAAGTCATTTTAATTGTTTAACCATTAACAACTATCAAAATTATAAACTAAATGACAGCGACGAATAGTGTTAAATTATTAAATATTGTATATAGGTATAAAAGGTTTCAAAAATTGTTCTTTAACACGAAATATATCACGTTAAAAGAAATTAAATGAGGTATTGATTTGTTTGTTCAAATGAATTTTATTACCGTGCCTGAATAGCTCATCGCGTACAAAACTAAAGAAAACACCCATCTCTAATCATAGAATGACCAACCAAAGCGATTTCTTTCACTTTCTAAGTATACATTGTTTGACCACACCTCGCCTAGCGGTACTTGCGATATTGCCAGTGCATAATACTTTAATACCTTTTGTGTTCGATATTATTTATTGAATATTGGCCTACATCTGTAGAAATGTAGGTACTAAGAATTCTGGTAGGATATTCGTAGCTGCTGATTATACGAGGCGTGAAACCCGTCAAGCTGACCTACTCATGTTCGTCGCGTTCTAGAGTCTGCCTATATACCTATATTTGGTGTAGAAAATTATTTTACAAATACAGTGTAAACTCCATGTAACGTCACTCGATTTAACGACAAACTCACTAAAGTGTCGAAATCACTTGGCTTTGGTTGGTTTAGCTTGCCTTCCATACAATGATTTTCTTCTCTACATTTAACGACTGTTCAGTGTCATTATATAGAGTTTACACTGTATTTTTAAAATAATGCAAGTAGATTATTTATCTCTTTAAATTATATAGTTAATACTGCATTGACAATTAGATGAAGTTTAATGCGCGGAAGACGAATAAAAAGATAATATAGAAAAAATGTGCATAATAATTTTATTTTTTTATTTTATGTCATAATAGGGCATCGACCAGATACAAAAATATATGATTGCTTTCTAGTATCATTACATACTCGTATATAGATTCATTAGGACAATACATACATTTATCATTATCAATAGACCATTTACGTCCTGCTGCTGGACACGGGCCTCATCTGTAACTGAGAGAGTTTAGGCCCTAGTCCACCACGCTGGTCTAGTGGGGGTTGGCGGACTTCACACCTAAGAAAATCCTAAGAATTTTTAGATCTGCAGGTTTCGTCACGATGTTTTCTTTCACTGTTAAAATATGTGGTAATTCATCGTGAATAAATACATATAGGTATGAATAATGTTAACTATTATCAGAAAATTTTCCGCTTTATAATCGAAGAAATTGTTTTAAAATCATTCAATATGCACATTCGCAGCAATAACTAATATAATTGGTAAATAATTTTCATTTGCAGGCATTTGGTGAACCGAGCGCTGAAGTCAGGTCCATGGAGCCAGTCGTCGCGACAAGGCAGAGGAGCGAGGACTGTGGATCCGAATATCATGCGGAGGGCGTTACTGGAGGCGCACACAACATATTCCGAGGGCGTTCCGAGGATACAAAGCAGTAACAGGACGGGTGAGTGTCTTGTTCCAGATAGAAAGTTATAAATACGAAGATAAAAATGTGTAAAATTGATTAAAGAGACTTTTAACACATTTTAGCAATAGTTAGATATAGAACTGCTGTGGATTTATGAATAGGAACTGAAATAAGGTCTTCTAATATACCTCGATATAAAATCCTAAAGAAAGGCGTATAAATTGCCAAGATAAATATTTGGTGACTTATTATTAGGGTTTTACACGAGGTTATTAAACGTTCTATTTATTTTTAGATTTAAGTATTTTGTTAGTAATTCTTCTGATAGATATTACTTACACAAGTTCTTTAAACAAGCCGAGAGTCACTTATATAATTTAAGCCTGACTAAAAATCATCAAGTAGTTATATCTTCTCAGCTTATGCAATCTACTGCCTTATATACCTCTGTATAAACCTCTATTTGTCTTTTCATTTCAGCACGTGCCATGAACCTTCCTGGTATGGCTCCCACAGCAGCTAATACTTGCGGCGCTGGCCGACTCTGCAGGACCAGGTTTAACACCACAGCACCTCTGTACGGAGTGTCGCTGACGTCAGGCCAACCCGTCACCATAGTGCAGAAGTTCCCTGATCTACTGCAGCAAGTTGTGTACGAGGTTTGCGAGTAAGTAAATGTACCTCTTTGAATAATCATAACCAACATATCAACATGTTCTTTTTAAATACTCCTAGTATAATAATATGGAAAGATGCTTATAAAAAAGTGGAGGAGCAATTTTTTTTCCCCATTTGACATTTGAGCTATAGCTATCAAATTTCGATTCAAGTGTGTGCAGTGACACCTAGACCTTTCTTTTATTCTCGGGTCGGCTTCAATTTTTACGTAGAATTTTAACCATCACTGGCGAAATTAGGGCGAAATAGCACGACAAATAATTGATAGAATTATTTTTAGTAGGAATCCCATGCCGAGTTTTCTCGAAATATTTTCTCAACTTTATATTTTTCAACCTCAAAAATCTAAATCTATACATGATCTACTTTTGTTATTACCGTTATTCCAAAGTGACCAATTGACTGACAGTCAAGAGCGTTACATCCTGTAACGTAACAATGTAACTTACTTGAATCATATTCTGACGATTTCGTCATAAAAAATCATGGTGTTATGGCTTTATTCTAAAATGTTGTATTATTTATTCCGTTTATATCCATCCGATGGTTTGTCTCGTTTTCTTTCGTGACATTAGTCATAAAATAGCAAGATGTAGCACTGAATAGTTAGGGCAAACTTAATAATTATTACGAATAATCTGATTGTACAATATTTGATTTTTGATTGATTTTATCAATATTTTTTTCCAGATCCAGCAAGTGCTCCGTAGTAAGAGGTACGTGTTCGCAAACGTACGTGCCGTATCTTTTTCTAGTGCTGCCTTTAGGTCCAGTAACTCTGACAGGCCAGGACTATGTACTAGTTGAGTCTGGATGCGCATGTCGGCCTGATCCCATGTAGACCTAGATTTTCTTTATGACGATTCCAGTATGTAGATATGGGGCCATCGAGTCAAGAGAATTCTTTGTAAATTTCAGTGTAGACTTTTCTAGAACACATGAACTGAGTCAAGATTATAGTTAAAATTATTATGCGGAATCTTTTATTGTTGAACTCATTTGTTTTGAGAGAAAGTATAAAGGTCAGTCAGTATGACAACGAACTTAGTTAAAAAAGAATTGAAACTGGTCCCATATTGTTGAAGCCAATGTTAAGAAAATTGCATTTATTAGTTTAATTTCCTTATCGATGAATTCAAGGGAATACATTGTATTACATTTTATAAGATTGGAAAATAGTCGGTAATCGAGGTGTGTAAATTTTAAATTACTGTAAAATCGCCGGAAAAAATCATTTTTTTTCGACTATTTTGCGGTTCAATATCATCTGTATTTTTAATATATGGACTGAGTTTATTATTGTTAATCGTATTATAGATATTTATTGAAATTGTTGACTAGTATCAATCAAACAGTGGTAAAAATATTTCTTAGCCCAGGCAGATGCATCATTAATTTGTATTAATACTATTTCAGTATTATTACATTTTGCGACATGTGATCAAGAGATCGACAAAAAGGCAATATTCGCTACCAATTTTGCTGAAGTTAAGGCACAGTTGGCGAAACGCATGTGTCGTGATTCAATTCTGCCATCCCTCCTGGGTTACTGGCGATAATTTACTTAAAATAATATTTCTTACATAGCCAAATATTGTCTCTCTCCCAAAATTTAACAAATTTGGTGTAGGTACTTACTTATGTTGATTGTTTGACGTCCATCATAATAAACAAGGTCGAATAATCTCGCAGAATTAGAACTGAAGTCATTTTGTCGTTAAAAAAAGAATATAGCTTAAGTCTATTGTTTTACCATAATAATCTTGCACATTCCCTATTTTGATATTGGTCAACAAATACCGCTGCACAACGGTTAAATATATGAGATATATGTGAATATATATGAAGTTAGTTTTATATCATCGAACGCTCGTGTTACGTTAAGTTACTGTTACGAATAATGTATCAAACGTTATTAAATTATTATGGAAATTTATTCGGTGTTTATATTTTATTCATTAGCTTACATGTTTAAGATGAAAGTGATAATTATGTTAATGGTCTCGTCCTTGATATTGAGATTATTAAATATTCAGTAACGGGTCTTGGAATTGTGCCCGAAAAACGGCAATAGGCTCGCCCCCAAAATTTAATTAAAATTTTTAGACTGCGTCGTGGTGTCGCGGCACAATGATGTGCCGTGCGATCTAGAGGTCCTGGGTTCGATTCCCAGGTTGGGTAAAATGTTATTGAGTTTTTCCATTATGAAATTCTCAGTAGCAGCACGGAGACTGGAATTGTGCCCGAAAAACGGCAATAGGCTCGCCCTCTATTACGTGGGACTGATACATACATGGCGAAATGTGGGTGTAGAAATGCACCTCTGCCTACCCCTTCGGGGAATACAGGCATGAGGCTATGTATGTATGTATCTATGGGTCTTGAATGTAAACTTTGTCCATCATTGTAAAGTTAATTATCAAGAGGCATCTCAGCAGGTGACATCAATGTCTCAAGTGACGGAAATTGAAACTCTCTTCTCATTTCATGTTCTGTTTCGATAGCACCGTACCATTATGTGCGGATATTTTCAATTTGGCATGAAAAATATAATGTATGTATATTAGTTAGTAAAGTTGCAAACAGTCCTGTTGAAAGCACGCTCCACCGAGCTGCCTCCTACGACAAATAACATGTTGTATACCTACTCCTCCATATTATATAGGAGCTTCGTCAGCATGTCCTCATCTCACTAACATATCAGTTTTTTTATCCGTTACTGCACGAAGATTAATCATGTTTCTTAAATATTATATCACTTTTAATAAATTTAATGCTACATTAATTTTTTTTATACTTTTAAAAGGTTTAATTTTTAAAGTTAAAATCAAAACATTCTTTATTCAAATAGACATTTACAAGTACTTTTGAATCGTCAATTTTAAGCTATTGCCGTTTCGGAAGGTGTTATTGCTGTGGAGATCAAACAAGCCTGGAGCATGTTTTCTATTAACGTCAACCGTCTGAACTCGGCTATAAATTAGAGGTCAAAAGATTGATCCGTTTCTAATGTCATAATGGTGTAGTTCCTGACGAGAATATCATGTTTTAGGTACTCAGCCAAAGGATTTGGACAGGTTGCAGAAAATGCCAATAGCTTCCCGTTTTTTTCACTGAGATGGGGTATAAGTATACCTACGTAGCTCCGAAATTGATTTCTTTTATAACATATACGATATCTTGTAGTCTATACATAAGACTATTAAAAGCAGTTTATTTTAAATAAATTTATTAACAATCCATTAAAAAGCTACAAATATTTTCGAGTAGTGTGCAGATTACAATATTATAGGAATTTTGTCGTATAATACTATAATGTACTTTTGAAAAATAAGAAGGACTTAGATTGGAAATTTATAGGATAGAATTCACCGAAATATTCTTACAATATCGCGATTGACTTAAAGAAACATGAATAAAGGATAGAAATAATGTAGTAACTTAATTAAAATTACGAGGCACAGAGTATCAAACAACTAGGTAACTAAACTTACAATAATAATGTCTATTTATTATTTGACTTAGAAAATATATCGTCGCCCAAGCTTTTTGTAAATAAATTATTGAAGAATTTAACGATATTATCATTATGAATGACTTAATTTTTTTTGACATCGTAGGACAGAATATAGCGGAAAGTGATGATGATGATGATTGCAAGGAAGGAATTAATGATGATCATGTTGATATGAATTGATCTATACATGACTTAAAAATGATGGTGATCAACGATCAAGTATAAAGACAATATGAGAATGATAATTAGTAAAGTCTGATATGATAATAATGGTAATTGTGAATAGATGTTTCATGAACAAGAATGGCGAGCTTAACTATTTAGCCTAAGCATATTGAAATGTTTTACACCAGACATAATGAAAGCAATTGCAATCACAGGTAACCATCCATGAAAATCAAGCCGATATTTCGGGCGATTTTTATGAAATACCAAAAAATAAAATTATAAAAATAAATGGCGAGTTGACATTTTATGAATAATGTTAGGTATAGTGAAATATAATTAAGCGAAACGAATTCAATGACTTATTTCGCTAAAACTTTTTTTGTTGTAACATTGCATTTTGTATCGTAACTAAAGACTTGATGGATACATCGTATTTCCAAACAAAAGTTAGTTGCTATGACAATTTCTTCGTTCGAGCTGTTATTGATCTTAATGTTATATTGTTCATATGCACTTCTTATCGTTTAATATCCTATCCATACCTTCACCACAACAGCAAAGGATTTTTATAAAAGCTAGGAAGTTGTTATTGTCGGAGTATATTACTTGATCAGTTCTGAAATATTTCTCTATATCAGCTGTTATTTATTGGTTGAGGATGATAAAAAAGTTTGCATCCGTTGCAAAATAACCGTTAAATTTGTGTCAACCACGAATATTTTTTACACCTAAAATTTTTTTACGTTATTCAAATACAAAAATAATACAAGTAGACATTATTACTTATACATCTATACTATAATTTATTGCTCGTAGCGGTAGTACTGTGGAGGCGGTTGCTGCGGCCTGGGCTGAGGAGCCACCTGGGGTTGGTGTACCTGTGGTTTGGGCGTCGGGATCTTCACCACGATATCTGTGGGCTGTCTTTGGACCTGTAAAGAGTAAATTTGTAATGAATACCGGAAATTATTTCGTAATTTCAAACTAATTTTATTCAGTAAAGATTTGTCAGTATCCGCTTAAATGTTACTATTTTGATAAGCGTAATCAATAAAACGTAGTAAGGCTCTATTTTAATATCTGTTTATATTAACAAAGTAAAGTGTAACCCTAAAAAACAACTAATATATTGGATGAATAAATTTAGGTAACAAAAATAATCTTACCTCAGCCTTAAAACCTTCTTTAGGGTCAGCAGTGTAAGTAACAGTTCTGATAAAGCCATCGCTGTCGACAACGGAGTAAGAGCCCTTAATGACATCACCATCACGCTGTTCCTTCCTGTTTTGGTAGTTGGTGAACTGGTCATCGTTTACGTCGAAACCGAACTGGTATGAGGGATTATGCTAGAGAAAAAAAAACATAGTTCAAAGTCTGACTGATGGCCAATGTTTCACTGTGGGGTACAGACTTAAATATTATAGTTTAGACGAAAAACCTTGGACTATCTTTTTAGTCTTCATATACTTAAATATGATTTTTTTTGTAGAGAGCTATCGGTCGTACAGAACTTTTAACGGTAAAGGGACCAATAAATTAGGGTTGCAACTATGATATCCGATTTGGATATATTTACATTTATCATCATATTAAATTAGCTTATCGCTCACACTGACTTTTTTAAATTTACAGCATGTGATGAAATAGAAAAAGTTATTTGCAATGGTTTAATTTAATACATTTTTTTCGCTACATGAGAGACTGATAAAAATTATTAATATTTTGCTCAGTGCGATCTAACTTACAACACAAATTATGTATCAGAGCTGTTGAAGCGTTAAGTGATATAACACATCATTCAATACAAATTGAAATGTAATTACTAGTGTTACATATTAGGTTTATTATAAAATAAATAGATCACTTTCATAATCAGTTTTGTGTTACGTGGTATTCAGTAGATTGTAGACTAGTTTCCAAGTGAAAGTAGTTCGGGCACCGGCCGCTACATTTAGATTTGATCCATCCGTGTGAAGTCAGCCTACTATATTGTGTTTCTTTGTAAAATAGAACCATTCCGGTAATTTATGGTGTTGCAATAAAAGCTATGTTAAATTATGGCCGCTTAACTTCCGCGATTGGTTTGTTTTGATTGTATCTTTAGTGGATTTAACGATATTGTAATTGCAGCAGTAGACAATAATTACATTAAAATAAAACAACTGTAAAAAAGTAAAGACATTTTCTGTTTCTGTAATAAATAAGGTGGAAAGGAAGTTGTGCCACAGGAATGTGATTCAATAATGACAATTCTAAGGAACACCGAAATCTCTTTAGAGCAAAACTATTTTTTAGTTTATTTAATAAGCATTTTTAAGTTAAATGACGTATGTTGTTATTTTGTTGTATTGATAATGAAATTAATTTTAAATTGGACACTATTGATACCAATATAATCATGTATAATATAAGTGAAGCAATGAATAGATGTAAAGACAATCACTCTTATTAAATATTGTTTCTTGTGTCAATAGCGTATGGGTTATTATTGAGAAAAAATATTCAACGAACTGTTTCCTCTGAATGAAATAAGATAGAATGCAGAGAATATTGGCGTCAATTTTAGCTAAGCCTATTGAGTTTATGAATCATCATCATCAGCCCATATATGTCCCACTGCTGGGCACGGGCCTTCTCCACAACTGAGAGGGTTTAGGCTTTAGTCAATCATGCTGGCCTAGTGCGGGTTGGCGGACTACACACCTAAGAAATTCCTAAGAACTTTTAGGTGTGCAGGTTTCCTCACAATGTTTTGCTTCACCGTTAAAGTACGAGATAATTATTTCTGAATACACACATGCCTTCGAAAAGTCAGAGGTGTATGGCTGGGGTTTAAACCCGCGACCGTTGAGATTCTCGACTGCGTGCCTAAACCTCGAGGCCATCATGAATTTTATTCGACGAGTTTATGATAATGAATAGTAATGAATTATCCCCATATTTTTATTTATTAAATGTATCAATATCTCTTGAAAAGTTTGCAACAAATTCATCGAAATGCCAATTTCAAAATGAAAGAACTTGTTTTAAAATTATATGAATACCAGATATACGAGAAGTATTTACCAGAGACATACATGGTAAGTGGACTAATTGCAGGCTGTTTGCATTATAAATCATTCGATGCAATGGAACGGGTTACCATTACCCAATGTACCCAAAATATAGGCCGATGTCGATTGTTATTACTTTTACAGACGTGTGATGAAACTTCATCAGCAGCTTTATTTCTTTCGTTGATGTGACGGCTGATCTAATTTTTTGGTAAATATAATTTCACCAGTGGTTCTGAGAAATTATGTGAAACTGCTTACGTCATAGTCTTCCTGGGGTTCACGAGGATCTTGCGGTCTCTGAGGCTGGTACTGCGGTTGCTTGTACTGAGGTTGCGGTTGGGCCTGAGGCTGCGGTTGGTATTGTGGTTGGGGTTGATATTGTGGTTGGGGTTGATATTGTGGTTGGGGTTGATATTGACCTTCGTTTTGTACTGAGTAGGCCTGTGGGAAAAAGGTTAATTTAGAAATAACAATAGGTATTTAGTCAGCTCCGGGATTTTTGGTAATCATCATCATCAGCGCATTTTTACGTCCCACTGCTGGGCACAGGCCTCCTATACAAATGAGAGGGTTTAGGCCTTAGTCCAGCACGCTGGTTGGTGGTGCGGGTTGGCTAACTTTTGGTAAGCTTCAAGAAAAAAAATCTAGAGCTCATGTTTCGGTATTTGAGTTATCTATTTCTTCAATTGCGACTAGACTTTCGGCATCCCCTGGCACGACGAAGGACGAGGTTAGTTCTTTTCTAAATACTTACGAGACGGGCCGGGACTGGAGCAGATCCGGGGATGTGGGCTGGTCGGGGAACCACTTGGGTCTGTGCAGGGGATGGTCCACCTTGTTCAGCCAAGTATTGTCTGAGTAGATGCGGCGGGATGCCTTCTGGCTGCTGATATAAGAAAAAATCGTAAGTTGATTTGCAAAATATACTAGTCAAAATACACTGTATTATTTTATATAATTTTGATGAACTAGTTGCACAAGCAAAATAAATGTAGGTACATGTATAAAAAATATATGTATAGCGAAGCTAATAGAATTCAATGAATAGAAGTAATGCATCATTTTTATCGCATATCTCCTGTCATTATTTTAAAGTGAAGATATAAATTAGATCTAAGTCTAAACCAATATTAGTTTTGAAAAAAAAAAGCAATAACCTTTACATAGTGGGCTATTTCTTTATACGTGCACTAAAAAAAATATATGATTAAAAACTGATTTTTGATATAGAGCAGTAAAAAATATAGTGATTTAAGTAAGCCTCCTATACCTCTTACGGCGAATACTTAATTTTACTATTTGACAATAAATACACTTTCGTGATAAAGAGTTACAAGCCCAATTAAAAGGTACAAAAATAAAATTAGAATTGTAAGTAGTACATACCTACGTAAGAAGTTCTCAATTTGTTTAACACTAAGGAAATGGGTACGATTATACTGCTTACATAAACAAGATCGGAGCAAAAAAATTGAGCGTTTCTAAAAGGAACTCAAAGAAAATATGGTTGGTCAACCACTACAAGAAAGTTGAAAACAATACTAGACACCGAATATCTGTCAAATTATACAACGACGTATTAAATTGGTAACTTTTACTCAAATCTGTGCAATTTTAGGTTTGCATTTAAAAAAAAGTAAATCATCAAAAAATCATTTTAGATCTGCTAGCAAAATATTCGCATTTTCAATATAAGTTGAAATGTTCTATTTTACAAATATATGTACATACTTAGACTGCCTCGTGGTCTCGCGGTACAAGTATGTGCCGTGCGATCTAGGGGTCCTGGGTTCGATTCCCGGTTTGGGAAAAGTGTTATTGGGTTTTTCCATTAGGAAATTCTTGGTAACAGCACGGAGTCTGGAAATGTGCACGAAAAACGGCAAGAGGCTCGCCCCCTATTACGTGGGACTGATACATACTAGGCGAAATGTGGGTGAAGAAATGCACCTCTGCCTACCCCTTCGGGGAATACAGGCGTGAGATTATGTATGTATGTATGTATGTACATACTTATATTTTTCCTTCTTATCATAAATGGACTCCAACGCACCATTAAAAAATTATATTAAGGATCTTTGCATTGCTAGAGTGTTATCGTCTTTCCAAATTCCATGATCACAATCAGATTTTGCTTTTCGACATTCAAAGTTTTCATAAAAAACCGCAGCTTTAGTTCCACAGATGTTATGGCCTACTAGTTTCGTTGTAATATCATTACAAACATCTTCAGTGACCGTTTAAATTTCGTCGCGCTCTGATGTAACTCGGGATGCCATTCGTAACAATTTTGTAATTTTATCTTCAGTTAATTTTTTTTCTACCTATTCGTATTTTTTATTGATTGTTGGTACAATACTTTTCCTAGAATAAACATTTGGTAATTTCAACTTGCTCGATGTAGCAACTAAAAAATATTCCTAAATGGTTAGAATAGCATTGTTGCATGTTAGCAAAAAAATACTTAAAAAATATTTTCAATGCGTAGTTACATTTCATAAACTATAGGAATAAGTCGATCCTCGGTTTACATATACAATTTTATTAGTGTAGAGTGTTTGCTATTTAAAGTTATCGAAATCGGTCTTTCAGGTACATGACAGCACCAGTGCATAAGACGTACGTATTTAATAGATTTGCATTTACTTCACATGCGACAAATTTAATGAACAGTAACAACAAGCACTTTAATAATCACTATTACTCCTTTCCGCACTATTTTTAGATAGAAAGTATACCTATCTGAGGTTTGCTACAAATCAAAAGCTTTTCGACTGCGAATAGCATATAATCGCGGAATAATCAATAGTGTGAAAAAGTAAACATGGATTCTTGACAATGAAATATCCATCCCTAATATAAGTTTATTATTTACTCACTATCGATTATAAAAAGTGTTATATTGCGTACCGACAACTTATAATCGGTAATAAAGGCTTCCCGTCCACTTCTTAACCATCCATCATGACACCAGCTTCCGTTGATCTCGATTACGTAACTCCACTTAGATAATGCTTATTAATGTGGGCCAGTTCTGCAATCGATGGATCTCGTTAAACACGAATAAAACGGTCTGCTTGCGTTGTGAAATGCGTACGAAACTGTAGCAGAAGTTAATGAGTCGTGCACAATTAACCACGGTTTAAAAGAAAAATAATGGGGTTTCTAGTCATTATTTGGCAAAAAACCGAGGATTTTTTTTTTATTGAATGTTAAAATCTAAAATTGTTAACTAATCTACTATTGAAATAATATATTTTCTAATTTTTATAAGTAATCATTTTTGTGATTACGTTTAATACCTGTTTCTGATCAGTTTATATATTTACTGCCTTTTATTTCCAGAATATTATTATGATTTAATTTTATTGTCATGTGTGATCCTTTTTTTTACAGCAGAAACGTATACCCGCAATATCTGACGATAATTACTCAAGAACACTAATGTAGAGATGAAAAGTTCCAGCTTTTGATTTATTTACTGACCTTTGTTCCATCTTACGTTCATTTTATTTTACCTCAAAACTATATTTTGTTTTTATTGTTTTTTATGCACGTAAAAATAAATGTACATAAAATAAAAATTGCCAATAATGCGTTAAGTCGTGATATCAATGAAGATTGTCATGACACGCGCAATTGATCCATTCGCTAAATTGCGTACATCCTCAATCCTCATGTTGCGAATGTGTCCTCAATCTATCACTTCCTATTTATTGTTAAAGTGGTTAAATATCAGTATAACACAGAATGTACGTGTTTTCAATAACAGCTATAAGAAATACACCTAATATCACTCACATAGTTCTGATTCATTTGGATGCAAGGTTTGTGTCGTGGCTATAAGAAGCAATAAGGAAATTTTAGTACTCTAAAACACTCGTAAATACACATACATATATATTTATTTTTATTGGTGCAGATATCGAACCAACGGCCTTTAATACCGCAAGCTTGCTTCTAACCGACTGCGCCGCTGAAGCTATCATAGAATCGAAGATAGATAAGAATCATAATAACTAATTTATTGAAAAATAGAAATAATAAAAAAATTCCATAAACGCGGTATCAAATTAGATGTAATTCCTTGACTTATTGTTGATTGGTATATTTTTTTTAATATGGGATTTATCATCGCTTTATTTTTTCTCGAAGGTATTTAAGGACTTACAACTACACTATATTAACTGGAATTGTCATTTTTATTAGGAACGCTCGGGACGGGTTGAAAGTAATATAGGTAGTTAAAAAATTGATGATAGCTTGACTTCCACCATTATTAAAGTATTTAGGTTTTATGTAGTTATTTAATAAGATTTTGCCTTTTGAGACTAGCTCACATAATTATTCAATGCATGTTATAAAGAGGATAACAACCGAACATCATTAAGGTCCATGCTTTTTTCCTATAAATAACATACAAGGTTCTTTGCGAAAGTCTGTGAAAAATTGCCAGTGTTTAAAACGTAAAGAGTTTTAATGTGCAAATAGGTTACAGCTATTTATTTTGAAAAAAAAAACAAAGACAGTGTTTGTTATTTAAAATTGGGTAAGCTCATTGTATTTTGTAAATTGCTCCGCTTAACTATGAGAATTACTTGATGCAATGCCGAAAACAATATTAGAGCCGTAAGCGCATAGAGTAACCGGATAGTGACTCAACCTTTAAATGTTAAAGAGGTTTACGCTTATTTATCTCATCACGACTTTTTATGTATTGTTCATAGTATTTTAAAAAATAAAAATGATATCTATATACAAAAAACACAAATCAAAATGAGTTAATATTTTATTTCCTTATATATTTCAGCAATAATTGCGGATCTGAATGTTACAATCGCATAAAAAGTGTGCAAAAAGAATTTATTAGACAAACAAATCATTTTAAATACTATTCATAAAAATTAATATAAAACTCACTTGCTGTTGTGCCTGATAAGGGTGTTGAGCTATGGGAGTTGCTAAAACACACCCCAGGACTGCCAACGTTACGCACTGCCTCAACATTTTGCACACACAAAAAAATAATATTATAATTAAATCAAGTTCCTTTTAAAAAAAAATAAAGACCGCACCACACTCGCGACCACAATTACGTATCGTGCGATGCGTGTAAGTAACTCTCACTTTATATAGAGGCACCCCTTCTAGTCATGAAGGCGGGAGTGGTGTAGTAAAATGTGCATGTGTGCTTCGAAATTTAAATTTAATCATCAGTTTTTCGAGTGTGTACTTGGATTTTGTTTACTTTCATTAAATTCTTTGTTTCTAATCACAAATTACTGATTTCTATTTATGTGCGTGGCGGACTAAGGCCTAAAACCCTTTCAGTTGTAGAGGAGGCCCGTGCCCAGCAGTGGGACGTATATGGGCTGATGATGATGATGGTGATTTAGGTATAAAGATGTACGCTATTATCAACATTTTCGTTGAAAAACTAGTCCAAATAGAAAGTTTCCAAAAACACCAATTTATTATGCAATAGAGGACAATTGGTAACTTAGTTAAACAATTATAGCTAAAAGTTTAATGAGTAACTCTTATGTTAATAGTTTCTTTTTGTTCTTATGCTAATCGTATTCATGTAATACCCGTCTTAAGACTGTAGTACATACCTAGTTGCCACATTTAAACCGAAACTGAACCATAACGCCATTATTATCATTTCGATTTTGTCACATCATTCCAAATAAATAATATTAACGTTACCTATATAGATTAGGTCGTAACTCGCCCCAAAACATCCATGAAAACTTGTTGATGTTCGTAAACCAACAATTGTTTTTTTTTATACAAATTATGGATAAAGGGAATGTTATAATTGGTTTAGCAGAAAGTGCTTTACTGTTACTTATAACTTAATGATTATCATATCCATCTCTCACATTTATTAATAATTGAAATGACTGTTATTTTAAATTACTCTACGAAAATAGAGCACATTTCCACTTTGCCCGACCCGGGAATCGAACCCGGGACCTCTAGATCGCACGGCACATACTTGTGCCGCGAGACCACGAGGCATTAATAAATATATTAACAGTCACATACATATTCCAACATTACAATACAAAGAGTTTTGTTTCGAGGATATTGTTGGGGAGTGTTTTCGGGTGAAAATAATTACTCCTCTTTCCAATTTAAACTGTATATTGCTTCCTCGGTAGTTGCGTGCAGACTGACACAAACACGCTTCTTATAATCAATTTTAGCGCTTACAATGTATGTCGATTGGGCCCGTCAAACATATTCGGGTCTCGCCCAATCATATTGCAGTGTTACATTTATTGGATACTTATTCTATCTCGCTCTAACACCCAATGCTCGCACTGGGTGTAGGTAGCACACGACATGTGGCTTGGCTCTTAGCCAATTACAATGATTCTTAATGTTACTGAGTTTAAACATAATAAAATATATCTTTGGTGCGGCTCTTGTCCGCGACAATACATAATATACAAATAATTACAATGGTGCGGCTTCTGTCCGCAACAATTCTCCCCCCGGCGTAGTCCCTGGACGAGCCTCTCCTTTAATAGGGAGGACCACAAGCCGCCTCACCGGTCTTCTAAAAATGCCGCCTCGGGTCCACACGTCGGCACTCCGTGCGACGCCGTCCGGTCCCGTGTGCACCTTCCGTACGATGCCCTTAGGCCACACATTCCGCGGAAGGAGGCCGTCAGCGATAATGACTATGTCGTCTGGTTCTATCTCGCGTGCCCGTTTTCTGTGATCGCCTCGGGGCGTTAGCGTGGGCAGGTATTCGTTTACCCACCGCGTCCAGAACGCATTCGCGAGGGCTTGGGACGCTCTCCACGCCCTTCTGTCGGCCGGGTCGCACCCTCCAACACAGGGCGTGCCGTTCGCGGTTCCTATTAAGAAATGATTGGGAGTAAGTGCTCCCTCGTCCTCCGGACTGACGGATACATGCGTTAGCGGTCTCGCGTTTACCGTGTGCTCGACTTCCGCGAGCACGGTGGACAACACCTCTTCCCGGGGCGCCCTACTGTTGAGGGTGGTCGCGAGCGCCGATTTCACCGATCGGATCATTCGCTCCCACGCGCCCCCCTGATTAGGCGCTCCCGGGTCGGTGTATCGCCAACGTACCCGGTGCGTCAGTGCCTCGTCCTGTAGGGACGGCAACCACTCCGCGTAAGCGGTTTTTAGCTCCGCTTCTGCTCCTTTGAAATTTGTCCCGTTATCGGACCATATAGATTCCGGCCATCCCCGTCGCGCCGCCATCCGTCTCATGGCCATTATGGCCGAATCCGTACTCAAGCTGTTTACTAATTCTATGTGTATGGCCCGCGTAGTAAGGCATGTGAACAACATGCCCCACCGCTTCTCCCGACGCCTCCCTATGGTCACCCACATCGGTCCGAAGCAATCTACCCCGCTACGTGTGAACGGTCTCGTGTAGGCGCTAACTCGGGCCCTCGGTAGGTCCCCCTTTACTGGCGTCGCGGGCGCGGCTCGCCGAGCCCTACATGTGACGCACGCATGCACTACTCTCTTTACGGCTGGGCGCACTCGCAGTACCCAGAACTGTTGCCTCAAGCTATTTACGATATGTTCTGTGCCTACATGAGCGGACCCGTGTTCCCGCCGTATTAGCAGCTGCGTCAGCTGATGCGTCCCGTCCAAAATGATCGGTGCTTTGGGTATCGACGTGACGGTGGTGGCGTTAATTCGTCCGTTTAGACGTAGCAAACCGTCTGTTTCTAATACGGGGTCCAGTCGTCGCAAACGGCTGTCCCGTCCTATGTTTTCCCCGCGTCGTAATCGCTCGATGTCGTCCGGGAAACTGTCATGTTGTGCTTGTCTATATAGTAGTTCTTCTGCTTTCTGGAAGTATTCCAATTTATTCAGGCGCGCCCGTCGGGTCCACAGGTGGACGGCCTCAATCACTCGTGCCGTGGCACGCACTGCGCGCTCCCATGTGGAGAAACGGCTCACGTCCACGACGTTCTCGGGACTCGACACGCGTGTCGTCAGCACCTCTGCGGTGAGGACCTCTCCGTCGGTGGCCTCGCGAGGCCACCATTCCTCTCGCTCGTAGAGGAACGATGGGCCTACGAACCACCGGTCCTTGCTATGCAGCCGCGTGTTGCCCGTCCGAGTCGCGTCGTCCGAAACGTTCTGGGCGGTAGGTACCCATTTCCACTGTGAGACCTGTGTCAATTCAGCGATCTCACCCAATCTGTGCGCCACGTACGGTGTGTACTTCGCGGAGTCGTTCCTGATCCAGTGTAGCGCAGTCGCGGAATCGGTCCATAGTGTGGTTTTGTACTCGCGTATGCGGTGTTCCTTCGCGATCTCCGCGGCGAGCCGTGCGCCTATCAGCGCTGCCTGTAGTTCCAGGCGTGGAATAGATTGTGCCCTTAACGGCGCCACCTTGGCCTTGCCGGCGACCAAGACGACGTTGATGCTTCCGTCGGCGTGCACGTGCCTCCAGTACGCGGCGGCGGCGTATGCCTGTCCGCTGGCGTCGCAGAACACGTGTAACTCAGTCGTTACCGCATTCCCGCCCCGCGCATCATAGCATCGTGGCAGCCTTAAGTCTGCTATGTGTGCCGTGTCTTGTATCCATTCCGCAAATGTCCTGGCCTCCTCTTCGGGGATGGGTTCGTCCCACCCGATTTTAATCTTCCAAAGTCCTTGCAACATGACTTTGGCTGCAATTGTGTACGGGCTCAGGAGGCCTAACGGGTCGAAGATGGACATTACGGCGCTCAGCGCTTCTCGCTTGGTCGGCGGTCGCAGGTTCTGTCTGACGTCGCTGGGTACTCGGTGCATCTTTGTATTGAACGCCAGCTGGTCGACCCCGGCCAGCCAATACACCCCCAGGGTACGTCCGTGCTCGTGCACGCTGGCGCCCAGTTCTCGCGGCGCGGACGTCCGGTTCTCGTCAGGGATGTGTGCCAACAGGTGAGCGCGGTTGCAACCCCATCCTGCCAGCTCGAAACCAGCGCGTCCGTGCACTTCTTGCACCTCCGTCATGGTTCGGGTGGCCGTCTCCTCGTCGTCCATGCTGTCCACCCAGTCATCCATGTAGTGATTCCGCGTGATCGCTACGTACGCCAACGGGTGGCTGTCTCTGAAGTCGCGCGCGTTGTGGTCGCGAACGCTATGAGCGATGAATGGTGAGCTGCGCGCCCCGAATATCACCGAGTTCATTGTAAACTTTTGTGGCGGGTTAGTACGATCGTCGCCTCGCCATAAAAATTGTTGTGCGGCCCGATCCTCTGGCCGTACCCTTATTCTCAGAAACATCTCTCGGATGTCCGCGGTGACAGCGACCGGTTTTTCACGAAATCTGAACAGGATGCCGTGCAACGCCTGGAGGCGATCCGGCCCGTCAAGCAATGCGTCGTTCAGGCACACGCCGTTTGCGCGTGCGGCGGCGTCGAATACAAGCCGCATCTTGCCGGGCTTGTTCGGATTCGAGACCGCGAAGTGCGGCAAGAACCACGCTCGGCTACTTGCCTCCTCTCGGCTGGGGGTGGCGTACCCTTTCGCGATGAGCGTGTCCACCTGGGCAGTGTAGGTGTCTCGGAAGATGGGCGAGCGGTCCATCTTCCTCTCGATACTCCGCAGCCGTTGCCGCGCCATGTCGTAGCTCGGCGGTAGCACGACATCGTCCGTAACCCACGGTAGCCCCACTTCGAAATGTCTGTCCGCGCGCCTTATTGTACGATTCACTATTTTGATAGCGCGTTCTTCTGTCGCGACTGGTTTACGTACGGGCGCTATTCCTATTGCGTCGACCTCGAAGTGGGACTTCACTAGGTCGTGTAATTCCTCCATATCTGGTTGGTGCCGCGGCTCCCCCCGTGTGCGCACGTGCAGGACGTTAGAGTCATCCCGGCAGATGACCCTTCCGACCGATTTGCTCGTTCCGTGCACCACCCACCCCAGTTTGGTGAGGGATGCGGCTGGCGTACCCTTCGCCCCGGTCAACAGTTTTCGCGTCACCACAAGGTGCCAATCGGTTCGTCCGGTCGCCGTAGCGTACGGTCGTGCCACGGAACGCTCCGCGCAGCTCTGTGAATTAAAATTATTTCTGTGCAGTTTTTATTGGCTGTTTACAATATCGCGTGTGATTCGTGTCGTTGAGGTCCCGGAGGATCTCCGACACCCATCAGCAGTGGTATCTCACGGGACAGGACCCAATTTATCAGTGTTTTCGCCAGACACCATAAGGTTGTACTGTTTTTACTATATGTTGTGTATTTGTGCTTGTTCCATATCTCCATCGCCCTATAGACGCTTTTAAACATTTGTGCAATAACGATTAACAATAATGTATTAGGTTATTTTAGGTTTTACCAGTAGTTTTAGGTATTCTAGCTTCCTTATGTGCACGTGGTGTTTTTGTAGGTTAGTTTAGGTTAGTTTAGTGTAGGCACGTGGACGTTGACAGCTGTCAGGATCAACTGACAGCTGTTTTGGCAGACATTTACAGCTCTAACACCGAGCCTTTGGCCGACCGTTAGCATCCAGTGTGCGGGTTGCTACTACTAGGAGGGCGCTACCGTCGCAGTGAAAGTTACAGCTGTGACGACGTTGACAGCTGTCACCAGAGCTGACACACCAAAGAGTATTTTACAGCTCGGGCGCCGACCCTTTGGCCGGCCGCCTGCATCCAGCAAGCAGGTTGACCACATTTAAGCAGGATCACCGATTTTGGCATTATGGACGACGACGACGAGATCAGCGCGTTCGTCTCGCGGCCCAGTATAGGCCGGAGCCCGCCGGAGGCACGTAGCGTCTCTCCGGCTGCGGCCACTAGTGACGCTGGAAATAAAAAGGAGAAGCGTGCTCTTGGATCACCAGAGGAGCTACCAGCGAGGCGACCACGCGTGGATCATCGCCGTGACACTTTGGGCAAGCCTCCGCCGCCCCCCGTTGCTGGGATTATGTCAGCCACTGTCTCCAAAAGTACGGGAGGGAAAATGTCGCAGCTGGTTGCCAGGGAGTCGGAAGAGGAGCTGTTGGATGGCATCAACGTTGCGCTCAAATCTATTATGACGGTGGCTAACGGAGCAGGTAAATTAAATAAGGCAGACGTGGGGGCGATTCAGGCCTCGGTGCAATCTGTTCTTGCCAGATGCGGCATTTTCGGCATCCGAACCTCTGAGGCGCGCCAGGAACTGAAGACCATAGAAGAAACCATTAAATGCAAAGACATGGAGATCACCCTCCTCCAGGCAAAAATTACTGCATTGGAATCGGCATCCCCTCCTCCAATGTCGGGTGGTAGTGGTCCCGCCGGCGGAGTATCATACGCACAGACCCTACGGACCCGTAGATCAGACATCCCGATCCCGGAACCCGTGGGCCCGGTCCTTACAATTTACCCGTCTGAATCGGGATCAACCTTAAGAACTGCGGATGAAACTAAGGCAGAACTTAAAAAGATGGTCAACCCACGCGCACTTAATATTCAGGTGGAGAAGGTCCGACGTATAGGCAATGCAGGTATCCTCCTGCAAACTACCAGCGAAGCTGCGGCCAGGAAGATAAAAGAAGTGGTGCCACCAACTCTTAGAGTGTCCGAACCAAAGCAGCGGCAGCCTTTGGTTGCCGTGTCCGGTATCTCTGAGGACCTGGCCCCGGAGGCTATCCTAAATGCCATATATGACCAAAATATATCGGAAGACTCAGTATGGTCCCAGGAACAATTCAAATCTCAATGCCGCGTAGCGTTTAAAAAGAATAGGCGGGAGAGCAGCTCCATCACGGCAGTTCTGGAGTGCTCCCCCGACCTTCGAAATAAAATAGTGGCGAAGAAAAAGTTATACATAGGGTGGGATGTCTGCAGCGTCCATGACTTCGTTGCGGTGACCTGTTGTAATAAATGTCAGTTGTACGGGCACCCCGAGAAATATTGTCGCGCGGATAGCCCAACATGTGGACGCTGCGGAACATTAGGTCACCGCAGCTCAGACTGTCAGTCTGCATCCTCTAAGTGCGCAACATGCAGTAAATTCAAACGCCCAGAAGCGGCAAACCACCCGACGGCCTCCAGGGATTGCCCGGCGAGGGCCCATGCGGAGGGACGGACAATAGCGGCCACCAGCTACATTCTCGTTTGAATCGTTGAAAGTAGGTCAGCTTAATCTGGGAAGAGGCGAGCTCGCCACGGACGAGCTCCCTGCAGTGGCGGGGGAGCTGGGTCTCGATATTGTTCTTGTACAAGAACAGTATTGGAGATCTAGCCTCATCCTAAGCTGCGGGGAGCAGTCCGGGGCGGGTGTCTACGTCCATCGTAACGATATTACGATTGCAGCGTTACACCACCTGTCAACGAGGGACTGCATGGTGGTGCACGTAGCTGAAGTCGACGTCTACCTTATTTCGGCATATTTCAGATACGGGGAAGAAATTGATCACCACGTGCACCACCTATGCACAACAATCCGTCAATTAAGAGGGAAGAAGCTTGTAGTGGGTGTTGATTCCAACGCCCACTCACCTATGTGGTTCTGCACTGACAGCCAGACACACGGCAGAGGAATGCTAGCGGAGAAACGACGAGAGGCGGTCGAAGATCTAATCATATCCCAAAATCTCCAAGTATGCAACAGGGAGGGGCAACCCGCTACATTCTACACTGCCAACGGAGAATCTAACGTTGATATTACTTTATGCAGTGGATCCTGCCGTGTGTCCGACTGGACTGTGCACCCCTATGTCAGTAGCAGTGACCATAGATTGATAACATTTATACTACAACATCACCAGGGTGGGCGTGGACGACCGCAAGAGCGTGCCGAGCCAGACGACGAGCCGATGTGTTTTCGGGATCGGGGGGTAGACTGGTCCGGCTTCAGAACGATGATACATTGTAAGGCGGGGAAAATTGATTACACCAAACCGGCCTCTGAGGTCTCCGGAAGGTTCACCAGCATGATCACAACCTCGGCTATGATCTTCCTGGGGCCTAAGAGGAAGACCCGGATGGTGGGCTATGAATGGTGGACGCCTGAACTGGACCGCTTGCGCCAACGGTGCTGTGCCTCGCGTAGAGCGTGGCAACGCACCAGACGTGCCGGCGGGCCAGCGGAGGAATACGCGGGGAATGTATATAGGAAAGACAGAGCGGCATACAGAAGAAGGAAGAAGGAAATTGAAATCGGGTACTTCCGGGGGCTGGCCGAATCGGGTAACTATGACCCATGGGGCCTAGCCTACCGTGCAGCTAGCGGGAGGAATCGTCCCCCTGCTAACGTAATTAACGGCACGACATACGCCAATGGCTCCGCGGGAACGGTGGAAGAAGCCATGCACGGTTTGGTGTATGCTCTATGTCCAGACGACGATCCGTCGAAGGACACTGAGTATCACACTCAGGTGCGGATCTCGGCTGCCATCGCTCCCTCGGGCCTTAATGCCCTTCCTCCTTCTGCCGACAGACTGGGACTCATGATTAGGCACTTGCCTAACACGGCTCCCGGGCTCGATGGGGTAACCGCCAGGATTCTACGCAACGTCTGGGCCGCTGCATCTGTGGAGTTCCACACGGTGTATGCCAAATGTGTAGACGAGGGCGTGTTTCCTGGTGTCTGGAAAGACGGTCGTCTCCTGATCCTGCCAAAAGGCAACGGCAAGCCTCTCAGCGACCCGAAGGCGTATCGCCCAATAACGCTTCTCTCGGTCCTTGGGAAGCTCTTAGAGCACGTAATTCTATATTGCGCCCCTCGTATCCAACGGGATATATCGCCCTGCCAGCATGGATTCTCCCTGGGTAAGTCAACGGTGTCGGCCTTGGACGCTGTAATCGCGGCGGGAAGGGGTTCCGCAGCGCGATATGTCCAGGCGGTGCTCCTGGATATCTCTGGTGCCTTCGACAATGCCTGGTGGCCCATGATTATGGTCAAGGCTAAGAGAGCAGGTTGTCCCGCCAACATCTATCGGATGTTGGCGGACTACTTCTCCCACCGCCGAGTTGGCCTCTTCGTGGGCAGTCGGGTATTGTGGAAGGGGTCCACCATGGGCTGTCCTCAGGGCTCCGTCTTGGGACCAGCGCTGTGGAACCTTCTGATGGATGACCTTTTGAGGCTTCCGCTCCCGGAGGGCGTGCGCATCGTAGCGTATGCTGACGATGCTACTGTCCTGATCGAGGCACAGTCGAGAGCGGAGATTGAGTCTAGGGCACTATGTGCTCTTAACCTGATCTCCGCCTGGGGAGCCCGTAACAGACTTGGTTTCTCTTCAGCCAAGTCCGCCACAATCACCATCCGTGGCAAATTTAAGCGGCCCCCAGTTATTAGACTCGACGGTGCCTCGATCAGGGCAGTCAGCAGCGCCGCCCTTCTGGGGGTGGTGGTTGATGAAGGACTTCTATTCACGCAGCATGCACAATCCATCGTGACTCGGGCGGCGAATTGCTTTGGGAAGATGTCGCGTGTGTCGGCATCTTCCTGGGGCATTCGCTACCCAGGACTCCGGATTTTATACCAGGGTACCTTTGTTGCGACACTTGTGTATGCTGCGTCCTGCTGGTTCCAGCGAGCCGAGGTCAGATACATAAGGGACCTACTGCTGCGGGGTCAGCGGCCTGCACTTGTGCTACTGACCAAGGCCTACCGGTCAGTTAGCACCGCCGCTCTCCCTGTTCTAGCGGGAGTCCTTCCGGCTGACCTGGAGGTGATCCGAGCTGGCAGAACGGAGGAGGCTCGCAAGTCAGCCCCTAAGTCCGAGATGAGCAGGCTAAAACGCGAACATTCGGAATTCGCTGTGCGTATTTGGCAGGATAGGTGGGCCCAGGAAACTAAGGGTCTCGAGCTCAAAAGTTTTTTCCCCGACGTGGCCGGTAGACTCAATTCTCGTTGGGTCGCACCGGATCATGTGACGTCTCAGCTTCTGACGGGTCACGGGTGTTTCAACAAGCGCCTAAGTGACATGCGGCTCACTGACAGTGCGATGTGTGAATGCGGCGAATGTGAGGAGGACAGACACCATGTTATGTGGCACTGTCCATTGTACGATGATTTCCGCTGGCGAATGCTTGAAGGCATCGAGCTGAGTACGCTGGGCCCGGCCTGGTACCCGGATCTCGTGAGCACACCGGGGAACTTCCAACGGCTTCAGGATTTCGCACGCTCGTGGTTTCGCAAAAGGAACAGCCTCGGCGACGATACGGACAGTCAGGCGCCGCGAGGCGCCAGCGTGCTGTGACGTGCATGCCCCAGAATGGGGAGAATTGCTTAAAGGGACACGGACAAAGAAATAATTTGTAGGGAGCACGATGCGAGCGCGGCAGAGTGCATACTGCAATGCAGATAGCAGGTTCCGCGCTCGTACTCCCGCGATTGGGCCCATATAACCGATCAGGTTGGTTGGGCCATGGGAAGGTGGAGGGTTATGTCCGCGCCTATTAGGACCGTTGGCTTTGCGTTCGTGTAACAAACGTCCTTGCTGCGTAACTTACTGAGGTGCTCCTTTTGCAGGAGCCGCCTCTCGATTGTCTGGCTCCCGAGCGCGAGGTCCCTGATGGTGCGCGCCTTTATATGGTGGTATCGCGGTAGGGTGCGCCCCTTGACGGCGATGTCCACGGTCCGGCTGGCGATTCCATTCTGACTCGATGTCACGCCGTGGATGTTTATCTTTCTCTGCGGTCCGGTCGCTCCGACGATGTCGGCGATCCCCTCGTCCACCAATGTCACCGTGGAGCCTTCATCGAAGAGCGCGAACGTGTTCGCTGTCCCCTTCGGCCCCCTGATGGTGATCGGACACACTTTTAGCAGTACGTTCTCAGACCTGCACGGGGTGGCCGCCGTAGCCGCAACGCGTTCCTCAGTGCTGCCGTCGTTTTCCCTAGACGCATGCAGCAACGCGTGGTGTGGCTGTCGGCACTCGTCCACTCCGCACCGCTTGCCCTTGCAACGGAAGCGCCTGTGCTTGCTATCCAAGCACACGAAGCAGATGTTCGCTTCCTTGGCCCACTCCCATCGCTTGGGCACCGGCATGTCTTTCAGTTTACCGCACAGTGTAGTCCGATGGCCGGACCCGCAGCAGAAGCACGTCTTCGCGGGACGCTCCTCTGTTGCTGCGTACACATTCACTCCGCGGTTTTCTTGATTCGTTCGACGCGGACGCACTTCCATCGGTTTAGGTGCCGTTGCGACCCGTGTCACGCCGGCGTGCGTCGGGGGTGTGTACGCGTGCCTGATCGCGCGATCCGCCTCGCGCATTAGGAATTGTGACAGCGTTACAATCTCTGGCTCTGTCTGACTCGCGCTTTCTTCGGCGAAATCGCACCACTTGGATCGGAGGTGTGGACTTAGTTTTTCGGTTACGGCCCGTGTTAGCATGGGATTCAACAAGTATCCTCGTTGGTCCATGCCCGCGATTATGGTCACTATGTTCTGTAGTTTCACCGCGAAACTGTTCAATTCCGCCGCGGAGGTTCCTATTCGCGGGAGCTTACCGATGTCGCTCATGGCCTTGTCGAGGATAACCTCTGGTCGCCCGTAGCACTGCTCCAGAGTCCGCATTATCCTCGACGGTTCACTTGCGGTATACAGTAGCGCTGACACGGTCTGTCGGGCTTCCCCTCTCAGCGCGCCCCTAAGCCGCGCTAAATTCTCCGCGGGAGAGAATCCGTGCATTTCCGATGATTCCCTCATAGCCGCCTTGAACGGTAGCCATTCGTCCGTAGCTCCACTGAAAATAGGCAGGTCTTGAGTCTGCCTCGACGGCGTCCGACGCCGCATCATTTGCTCGAGCGTGTCGGCTAACCGTTCAATGCCCCGCTCTTTCGATCGTTGAGGGGTGAGGTCTCTTTGAACGCGGCACTCCACTAATCGCGGCCCGGCGTCTCTCGGCGCGTGTTCGCGGTGCGCGGTGCGCTCGAGTTCCGTAGCGCGTTCGCCCTCCCCCCGTACACGGGAGTGTTGTAGCCACTCGTTCACCCGTTGATCGGTGTCCGTGACTTCTTCGCCGATTATGCTTTCGCGCTCTGTATCTTCGCGGATAGCGGCCACGTCGGCTGCTAACCTCTTTTTGATCAGCCTCGCTTGCAGTTGCAGCTCTTGACGCCGAATCTCCGCAAGTTGCAACTCGGCGTCTAATTCCGCTTGGCGAATCTTGGCCACCGCACTGGCCGTTGAACGCTGCGACCTAACCGACGGTGCCCTCGATCTGCGTTCCGGGTTCGCGGGGTTCGGTGCGCGGGGTGACATTATCGACACTTCATTATTCGCCGCGGCGCTTCCTAACGCGGTCAAACGTGCGTCGAAAGGTGCGGGCGCGGATGTGGACGCGGACGCGTTCACGAGCGGCGACGCGGGATCCTCCTCGAATACTTTCGGTACTTGACTACGTGTGGTCGGCATGTTTCCTATACCCTACGCTCAGTCCTACCACCTAAGGTGCTGGAATGCGGCCTGTGCCCTCAGGCAACTCGTATAGGCCGGTGGTGTCGCACCGATCACCACTCGTCGTCGCGAAAGCGACGGTTTACACTGTATCGCCGTGAAAACGACGCTTCACGTAGGGCTCCAGCCGTTTGTCACCGTTAGGTGGCGAGCTCGCTACGGCGTCGTGAAAACGACGTTTATACAGACCCTACTCGTTTTTCGCTCTTCTTGGCCACCGCAATGTTGGGTGGTTTTCTATGGCACGGCGCTCGTCGCACCGTTGGGTGATCTTCAATAGCACGGCGCCCGTCGCACCGTTGGGTGATCTTCTATAGCACGGCGCTCGTCGCACCGTTGGGTGATCTTCAATAGCACGGCGCCCGTCGCACCGTTGGGTGATCTTCTATAGCACGGCGCTCGTCGCACCGTTGGGTGATCTTCAATAGCACGGCGCTCGTCGCACCGTTGGGTGATCTTCTATAGCACGGTGCTCGTCGCACCGTTAGGTGATCTGCTATACTTTCACGCCGCAAGATGTGGCGATCTTCAAAACTTTCACGCCGCAGGATGTGGCGATCTTCAATACTTTCACGCCGCAGGATGTGGCGATCTTCAAAACTTTCACGCCGCAGGATGTGGCGATCTTCAATACTTTCACGCCGCAGGATGTGGCGATCTTCAATACTTTCACGCCGCAGGATGTGGCGATCTTCAATACTTTCACGCCGCAGGATGTGGCGATCTTCAATACTTTCACACCGCAGGATGTGGCGATCTTCAATACTTTCACGCCGCAGGATGTGGCGATCTTCACAATGACGCCCTGCCGAGGTTGCTTCGCTGATGTTTTCTTCTATCCGGCTCGAAGGACCAAAACTGTTGGGGAGTGTTTTCGGGTGAAAATAATTACTCCTCTTTCCAATTTAAACTGTATATTGCTTCCTCGGTAGTTGCGTGCAGACTGACACAAACACGCTTCTTATAATCAATTTTAGCGCTTACAATGTATGTCGATTGGGCCCGTCAAACATATTCGGGTCTCGCCCAATCATATTGCAGTGTTACATTTATTGGATACTTATTCTATCTCGCTCTAACACCCAATGCTCGCACTGGGTGTAGGTAGCACACGACATGTGGCTTGGCTCTTAGCCAATTACAATGATTCTTAATGTTACTGAGTTTAAACATAATAAAATATATCTTTGGTGCGGCTCTTGTCCGCGACAATACATAATATACAAATAATTACAATGGTGCGGCTTCTGTCCGCAACAGATATCTTATATCTTTAAATGAGCAATTCTTGTATATATATAATTGGAATCTCGGAATCGGCTCCAACGATTTTCATAAAATTTAGTATATAGGGGGTTTCGGGGGCGATAAATCGATCTAGCTAGGAATCATTTTTAGAAAATGTCATTTGGAAGAAAAATAACAAAAAGGAGGCGTTTGAGTAGACTCTTCCTGACATCTATTGGCGAATTGGCGAATAATAATACTATTTTTTGTGAGCAACTAATTGCTTTAACGACAAACCAGCAGATGGCGTTGTTAAGTAACATTATTCATATTTCATCATTTTATTAGTAATTCGTACTTAAATATAATTTCCAAAAAACACAATTAAAAAAAAATAAAAAATTCCGAGCAAAGCTCGGTCATCCAGGTACTTCTTATTTATATGTCAAATTGCTATTGTTAAAGATTTAAAGATTAAACATTATTATTTGGAATTTTGTAAGGCAAGGTGGGCTTTTGGGCCAAAACTAAATATAACATATTGAGCTCAAGTCATTATTAGTACGTGTTGAGAAGTATCAAATTTCAAGTTAATTGAATTGAGAAATTTTATGAACTTGTTGTAAAAACCTTCGGCATAATTAATTTCGAAAATTGCAATACTTAATGCGTTCAGAGCAGTTGCTAACGAAACTCTTTCAAAAACATGTTATTTTACTACTACAAAATGATAATATGAATCTTAATGAAGATATTCAAGCCGTAATGATATTTGCAGGCAGCAAGGCTAAACAATATAATTGTCGGTCTGTATTGCTAAAACATAGAAAGGTTGGGATCGGTCGCCGAAACTTTCTTATAGCTGGGGGATCTTTGAATGAGGATTAATAAAGGAATTGAGCTAAACTATCCTAATATGGAAAATGGCGTCAAATGCGACTTAGAATTTTATGGTCTCAAAGCTTCTTTTTTAGGTTGCCCAAACAAAGCGTCTTTATTTGTCTTCTTGAAGCAGTGAAAAGATTTTTATGATATTTGTGACAGCAAAGCTTTAATGGTCTCCGATGGTACATACGATGCGATTCAAATAGAATTGATACAATTCTACCAGTGACGGTGAATATGAATATTCTACAAGAACTGAACTGGGTCTTTGGCTAATAAGTAAAAAAGGCTTGCTTCAAGTCAGTTTCTCTTGCAGCGGTACCCTTGTTGACGCGAGTTTCTAATTGAATACGGCATCGCTCTACACGTTAGGATGAAAGAGACCTTAAAAACAGGATTAAAGCTACTTTTTGACGCGAAAATCTAAATAGAGTTGGATCAACAAATCAAGTAAATGAACACGATAAATTATATCAACATAGAAATTGAATTATAAACAGTTTATCATACAGCATTTAAGTCCGCGGCTTATAAATAAGGGGAGCAAATCTAAACTAACTTATTTGTTTTAGTGATATAATTATTATTTAATATTTCTTTGCTGAATCATTTTTTTTAATGTTAAGATAGTCATTGCGTGGGAAATAAAAAAATCCATTCAAGGTTATTACGAATAACTTCTCTTAACTGGAGCACATATTTGAAAATTAATAGTCTATAGCAAAACATTGGTTGATTGCTGGATTAATGCCTGGCCTTCCTATCCGAATTGTATTACAGTTAAGTAGAGTTGATATTGTATAAATATTTATGATACATACATAAGAATCGTCATGTCGCTTAATGTCCCAGTCACCCTTTTAATGTAGGACATGCCCTTGAAAATGCTCTTATTAAGAAGAGAATATGACTAGGACTACAATTTTACCACTGAACTCGATATTTCGAGCAAAAATATACCGCTTTTTAAATATGATAATCCATTATTGAAATATATAAATAACTGTGGCAAAACATGATATAATGCCATGTGCTTAGTTGTAGGCGCACTGCCATGAACTTATGTATGCTCCACATTATTGATTTAAAATAATGAATACGTGGAATACTGCGGCTACATTGTAGACGTGGTCGTGCTCAGCAGTGGGATATTTAAAAATAAATAAATAAATACACCCAACAGTCACATATGTACATAGTTCTGACCCCACACTACCCTAGTGTGTCCTGTTTCGTGTGTATCAGAAATTATGAGAGACTTTTCGGTCTCACAAACGCCCAGACCCGAAACAAATATTTGTGGATCACACAAACATTTGTCTCGGTTCGATGATCGAACCCGCGGCCACTCGTTTCGCAAGCTGGTGTCTAGCCAACTGCGCCACGGGGCTGTCAGCTATGAGCTTTACGAGCTGATAATGTATAAAAGTAATTAAATATAAGTTGTGTAGTCTAACTAGCCGCACTAGACTAGCTAGGTAGACCAAGGCCTAACCCCTGTCATTTGTAAATTAAGACCGTATCCAGCAGTTAGACGTACTTGGATTTATATATACTTATTATTATATAAATATTTATAAAGTTTTTGATGAAAATGTATTAATGTCCCGTTAAAGTTATACCTAAAGGTACCACAATGATATGTCGTCGCATCCACCCGCAATCAATTTAGGCATTTGCAGTTACTATACTATTGATTTTAAGGAATCTTCAGTCTAAATAGAACGTAAATGTCGACTTTAGTGCCTTGATTAAAATGTCACTATGTTTTTAAATTAAAAGTTTATTTCAAGAATCAGAACAAACAAATAGGAAATGTAAAATTATGCGTAACTAACTCTGAGATTTTGAGTTCTTCCTTTGTAGCCTAACTTAAGCCTAAACTGCAGAGCCAATGTCTGAACTATTGAGCCAAGCCGAGTCGTGCAGTCCTTCCACTCGACATGTGACTAATGTCACTTATTAGTTCTGAATAGTTTCTAACGCAATTTGTTTTAAGCCTGGCCTTGACAGCGCTGTATATGCCAATGCACTCAACGTATAATACCGTTGCGTTCACTTACAAACGAATTGTTTCATTTTCTTATTGCCCTGTGTCGTGACTTATTATGTCATATTTTTATTTCTATTGGGAGCCATTTTGTAACCTTTAGATCTTGTGATACCAGCTGGATGTCCGGTTATGTTAATGTAGTTTGGTTTTAAGTTGACAGTTGCAATTGCAGACTAAAAAAGTGTGGAATTAATTAAAATGACCTACGTAAGTATGTCACGTTAAGAAGTCGGCAGATATCTTAGTTGGACCGACAATGTTCTGTTTGAACTGAACTAGCAGGTGACAGTGTTGCCATAAAAAATAACAAATATGTTAATGACAGAATATTCCTATTGATCGGATAGTTACCTCCATTTACTGTTACATACCTAGTACATATTACCCAATGCTGTTCTAACTAACTAAATAATTCCAATGCTGTGTTCGGTTTGACTACATTTCCTGGTTGTCAAGGGAATTCTTAGGCCTTTTATCACTGCTTCTACTTAATATAATACATACGTAACATCTACTACTAACACTTTCTCAGGGCTGGAATCGGCATTACTAATTTGGCAAATCAGTCTGTCTAACTAACCTATCGATGACATATGTATGTATGTACAAGTCCAACTACATTCTATAGTACCCATCTGTAACTTACCTTTGCAAATAATCTTGTTAAACAACATCCGCCTCAGCGAACGGCATGAGCCTATTACTGAGCCACAAAATAGTACTTCTAAATCTAAACGTTCTAGATTAAACAGTTGCCCTAAATTTACTATCTCTCGGTAAACCAAGTGCAACACTTTCTTACGCAACTAAGCCTTAGAATGTAGGTTTAGGCAGTAAGCCAAATGAAATCAGCTCTAAATAAAGTTCTGCCACGCCACAGGGGACAATTCTTATTATTCGATTCGTCTTATGATAGCATATCTTTGTGGTTCATCTGTTACATGACTGCAACATGCGCGGAAAGCAAAACTATAAAAATAAATTGGCTCATTTAAATCAAAGCGAATTCGAATCACGACGTTCTAGGAATCTGAGAGAAATATTTTTATTGATATGGCTTACTTTCTGTGTAGTTAAAACAGGCAGCGCACATCATTAAAAGTTTTATTTTAAACATAGTCTCGTAATTTATAAAACATAATGGTGAAGTATTAACCTACCTACACAACAAAGATAGTTCTTGACAATTGGAATAAAATTAAAATCAATAATGTGTTGTAACTAATAATGGAATTATAGTTTCCTTATAAGATAGTCCGAAAGTTAAAAGAAGTAATCCGCTATAAAGTATACAGTTAGGAAATCCGTTTCTTATTCGAATGTTGTTTTTAATGCGTGGGTATTAGTTATGAAAGACACAGCCGGCAACGCTGACAAAAAATATGAATTTCGTAAAGGTAAATAAAAGTTAAAGGTAGGGTCATAAAAATCAGTCAAATGTCGCATGATTTAGGCACAACAAAGCATGTGTCAATATGTCACTATAATTCGGTAATTGTATTCGGTAAGTGTAATTTCGGGGGAGAAGGGAACCCATGTTAAATTTTAGAGCGTTATACACTTATGGTTGATTGTTAGAAAAAATTTTTTTTTTTTTGAAAATGCTTTAAATGTGATCAGTAGAATAGACAGTGATCTTCAACACAATAATGAAATAAATATGACAGCCCCGTGGCGCAGTTGGCTAGATCCCATCTTGCGAAACGAGAGGCCGCTTGTTCGATCCCCGCACCGAGACAACACCGTTTGTGTGATCCACAAGTTTTTTGTTTGTTTCGGGTCTGGGTGTTTGTGAGACCAAAAAGTCTCTCGTAGTTTCTGATACTCACGACACAAGACTTGTATCTTAATGTGGGGTCAGAACTATGTACATACGTGACTGTTGGGTGTATTTATTTATTTATAATGACAGGTATTTCAACTTAGTGTTCATGTAAATTTTGATCTTGTTTCGAGAAGGAAGAAAAAAATTATAGTAATATTCTATGAATGTATATAATACAGTTTAAGTGCACCTACAACACATGCATAGTCTTGTGTTGTGGGAATCAGAAAATGCTTTTCAATCTCTCATACAATCAGACTAAAGAAAAATATTTGTGGATAATAAATACACAAGACAAACATAAATATCGACGTGGAGTTCAAAACCGCGACCTCTAGTTTCACAGACTGTTGTGCTATCAACAGGGCCATGAAAGCTGTCGAAAAATAATAAAGGTATGTGCCTACTTATAACAGATGCCCTATAAACCGAATTCCAGTATGACACACTTTGAATTTCGATAGCAATGTAAAAGAGCTAATTTTTTTATTTACAGTTTGGTTTTGGTTTTTCTGCCTCGTGGTCTCGCGGTAAAAGTATGTGTCGTACGATCTAGAGGTCCTGGGTTCGATTCCCGGGTCGGGCAAAGTGTTAATGGGTTTTTCCATTAGGAAATTCTCAGTACCAGCACGGAGTCTAGAAATGTGGGACTGATACATACCTGGCAAAATGTGGGTGTAGAAATGCACCTCTGCCTACCCCATCAGGGAGTACAGGCGTGAGTTTATGTATGTATGATTTGGTTTTTCTTATTCAGGCACAAAGTTTATCAGGACATTCTTAATATAAAATTAATTCATGACCTATGCTTATAAGGATTGGTATTTGTGTGCAGTATTGCAATAGGTACAACGGCGATAATTTTTATTGACAGAATATTCCACGCCCAACCTACTGCGAAGGCGCAATTCGACTACGAGCGTGCCCCAAAGGCTATCAGCTGTGCGAAATATTTAATATCTTAAACAGTAATCAATAAGTACGTTTCTATTGTATTTTTTTATTCTGAGTCGCCAGTGTTCATTAAAACCACCAGTTTGATTAAAATCAATACAAATGCCGAAGTAATACTCACTTTCACGCATGCATGTAATGTATCACAGAAGAAATAGAGAGCCAACAGAGGGGTATTTCTACAACTAATTTTTGCCAATTGTGCTTTAATTTTCATTGAAAGTGGGGCGAACCTATTGCCTTTTTTAGGTACATTTCCAGAATACGTGCCTTCTGAGAATTTCCTACTACAATAACGGAATAACACTTGGCACCATTCGTGATCTCTCAATTGAGCAACACTGTGACATCAACGAGGGAGACAATTACATTTAAATTAACTTTATCTGTGCCCATGCAAATATATGAAATTATACGAGTATCTGTATACTGTTAATCAATGAACCATGGAATCTAAAATTTGATTTCAATATCGTATCACAATAATTCGATTGAAAAACATTTGAAACAGCCTATTATTCCCAAAGATCATGCCAAGATAGCACCTTACTACAAGTATGTTCTACACGCCAAACTTATTGTATAGCTTTTATGATACGTTCTGTCAACCTCAATTGATAGACCGAGCACACTTTCGAGACGAGGGCGTGTAATTTGCGTTAGCAACAGTTGCAGCATGGCAACAGTTCACATCTACGTCGGGTTTACTGCATACAAATTATATACTGACCTTTATAAAGCTTAAATTATCAGGGTACTTATGTATTGGGCGCGGATTTTGATCGCTTTTAATGGTAGTTCGAACAAGCCTGTCCCATTTTGATATTGGCGTAGCGTATCTAAAGTTAATTTGCAATCAGTGTAAACATGATAATATATGTAGGCTTTATACGTTGTTAATCGAGTAACGGTCATAATAATAGTAACGGTCATAAGTAATTGTGTTACTTTTTCATGCCACTGTGTTGGTCGTCAAGGGCTAAATGTTGAGTGATCTAAGTAGAAGTAATACTTATAGTAATAGAGACCGAAAACAAATATGAAGATATCTAGAGGAAGAAAAAATGTATAGCACAGTCGCAGCGTGGAGTCAGGTACTGTGCCCGAAAAAAGTCAATAGGCTGGCCCCTTATTACGTGGGACTGACCTGGCGAAGTAGTGAACCTCTTAAAGTGACCTCTTAAAGTAGTGATGGCCTCGAGGTTTAGGCGCGCGGTCCAGAATCCCGAGAATTTATGTGTGTATTCACAATGAATTATCACTTGCTTTAACGGTGAAGGAAAACATCGTGATAAAATCTGCACACCTAAATAGTTCTTAGGAATTACTTAGGTGTGTAGTCCGCCAACCCGCACTAGGCCAGCGTGGTGGACTAAGGCCTTAACCCTCTCAGTTGTAGAGGAGCCCCGTGCCCAGCAGTGGGACGTAGTTGGGCTGATGATGATGATATATCATAATATGGGATTGCGCCTTATAAGGTTGTGTTTTAGATGTCCATTGAAAACTAGTGCAGTGAGGTTTGCTTCAAAGCAAATCAGAATAATTGCACTAAATTAAAAAAAAACATTTAATTTTCTTGTTGGGATTAAATTAAATATATGTATGAGTAAGTACATATGGTTGGCGGACTACACGCACTTGGTCAGCGTGATGGACTAATATGTAAAACCTCTCAGTTGTAAAAGAGGCCCGTGTTCAGCAGTGGGACGTATATGGGCTGATGATGATGATAAGTAGATATTTTTATTTTTCACCTTCAATTTGATTATATTTACAAGCCTAACTTAATAGAAAATTTTAATGCTCTGAAGCTCTCTTGGATAAACAAGTTTTGTCTGTTATTGTTGGATAATATGCAGTGTACGATTATGAGCAATTCGGGTAATGTATCCACGAATGATAGAAGAATTAAATAATATTTTTCGTGTATCATCACTAACATTAGAAATTAAAAGCAGTTAGGTTTTTGTCAACTACGCAGTCCCAGCGTGAAAAGTTTGTTGTGGAGAACTCTCAGTACAATGTTTTGCTTCTAGAGAATGTTCGTCAATTATATTAGTGGAATTTGGAATGTGTACGATCTGTCACTATGATGCGGGATTAATTAAACGTAAGTATAATAGTTTTTATGTATATAGGTACTTTTCAAACCGTCTTATCTGCCCAAACAAAAGAAAGTGATTCAAAGTCCCTAAAATAAAAAAATAAAAAATAAATATTTTCTCTGCCCGTTTAAAGGCATAAAGACATACTTTTAAACAGTTTGATCTTTGTAGGTTTATTTAATAGTTTAGTATGATGGTTAATGTCCAGATATCGTGGAACTGTTGATTGATTTAGTACACTTCAAGCGTGTTGTTGGACCTGCTGCATAAGAGTCCGGCAAGTACCGGTACCTAGAGCATGTCATAGAAGTTGATGGAGATTTTTCATCACGAAATTCCTGGTCTGAAAACAGGCTCGTCCTCTAGTAGATACGTAGGAAACAAAAATTACCTTATATATAACCTCGAGGATACAGGCGAGAGTTAGTACCTATTTATGTTTAGTACACCTTTAGTATCAGTCGTTCGTGTGCCTATTGGTGCGAGCGAAATATTCGGCGTGGCACGTCGAGTCCAGCTAAAACTGGCGTGCCATGTGACCGGCCGACTTTTTGTCACACGTAACTGATAACCAGTTCTGTGAGCGCACAATCACTGGTAATGTTGGTTGCTAAATGTTTGTGCACTACATAGGTAACTATACCATGCTGTTAAAAACATATTAAATTGCATCATTCACTCAAATAACGCCCCAATTTTAAAGCATTAGTTAGTGGTATTGTTGGCCATAGAAGGCAAAAACAAAAAAAAAATTTAGTCCAAGAACAAAGCGGTTTTTTTTTATTATTTATTATAAGTATTTTTAGTTTTATTGACTGCATCGTTCGCACCGCAATATTAATTAGCGTGAGCTGCCAAAAGTTTTTGGGTTGATTCTTGGTTGGGGTAAAGGATTTTGGAATTTTCGCACCGAATTCTTTGAGTTAGAGCTCCATATAAGCACGGTAACGTATGATGATTACGTTGATATTAGTTACTTGCAATTTGGGATCTACAAATAACAATAATATAATATGTCCAGAAATAAATCTGCATATACAAACGGCAAATCCAACAAATTATACCTTAAATTTAAGTCCATCAATGTAAATTCGAAAAAGTGAATAAGAAGTAAGTAAGCTTTTCGTTTAAATTTTGTTATTTTAGACACGATTTGATGAATTCTCAATGATCATTTAGTTATAGTCCCTGGAATAAGATAAATATATTATCACAGGATGAATATATTTATTGAGCAACTGCACATCAACAATAAGATTTGGCAATAGTTATTTTCGAATTAGTCACGGAGAATTCAATTGCCTTCACATGATTCTGTTTTGAATACCTTACAGAAATGAAAGTGCGCATTGAGCAAGACTTAGAATTGCATGTTTCATGCATCATTTTATTCCAATGCTCCTTCATCCCACTACTAAAGACCTTCAGTATATGGTAAACATATTCATAGCTAGCGGCAGAGCTTCTCCGGACGCTTTAGTAATTTATTCACGCTATAGCCTACCCATTAAACCACACCAAGAAGGAAAGCACAAAATTAATTATATTTGCTATAATTGAGAACTTATTGGTATTCTATAAAACTTACGTTCCCGTTTTCACCCTCCTAATGTTTTTTGCAGCGCCGTAGTTTTTTCTTTATGTATGCGTTTAAATTCATCAACATAAGTCCAGCAATATAGAAGTGAAACCTGCATGAGATAGGCTTTTGCATTTGTGATGTCGGTTTAAAAGATTTTAGTTGCTATTACATAACAAGTGGACCTTGGAAATTAAGATATAAGTATGATGACGCACTCACGATAAAAAGCTAGTTAAACTGCATCACTGTTTTTAGATACAAACCAATCTTAATAAAGTGACATCTTGCGGCATGCGTAAACACTATTTTTTGCCGAACGAAGCTCCATCAAATACCTTAATCTAACGTTACCTCTGTTTCATAAAATCCGTTGTAGTAGAGTACATCAACAAGGAATACACTTAAAGTAATTATGGATGTAAGGAAATGGTGAAAGTGTGAAGTGGCCGTGGTGCTCAGTGTTATTACTGTACCGATTAGCACGATGTTCAAGGTAATTGTACCGTCGTACATGTTGATTCTGTATATAATTATCTTGTTTATTTTCACCCGTTTTCTCGTGAGCAATTGACAGATACAAATTGACGGGATCTAGGAGCAAAGGAAAGCTGGTGGTTGCATTGTAAAATAAATCATTTGGATTTTGGAATGAAACAAGATAAAATTTTTCATCATAATTAATCGCCAAGGTATTCACCAGGATGAAAGTGACAATTTCATAATATGTATTATATATATATTATCAGCTCATTGTCTAAGTGCCCAGCTCCTTTACTTATTTTAGTTGTTGCGTGAAGATATTTTTGTTTTGGTGTGGATAATATATAAAAACAATTACGCCTATAGTCCCCGAAGAGTTAGGCTGAGCTAAAATACTGCACTCACATTTAGCCGGATATGTATATATATACTTGTGAGTCTAGTCTAGTGTTTTAATTAAATTACTGTGTTTATTTCCTTTAATCTTTCAGAGAGCTGCTGTCAGAACCTTTACGCTAAGCCCATTGTATTTCACATAGTCTTTCATTACATTGGTGGTCAGGCAAATTTATGGAGACAAGTTAGGTCTCTTTACTGGGCTGAATCACTACGTCTATTGTGTTTAATTAGTAATGCTCTTGATAAATTGGAGACTTTCTAGCCTATTATTATTTAATTCCAAAACTGATATGTAGATTACTGAACAATCTGATAAATCAAAAGGTTATAAATTTGCATCTGATACTAGTTATTGGTTACGAAATTAGCAATATCTGGCTTTCTAAATAATTCAACAACATTTTAGTTGCAACATATGCTAAGACGAAGTGTCTGAGTTAAAATTAAGGATATCCTTCCAAAGTCGTTCAAAGTTTCTTATTATATTGATTATTATAAGTTCCGGTCAATAATTAAAGAAGGAAAATATTAATCATCACCAATGTATTTAATAATTAATTACGTGATTATATATTTTGAAATATTTATTGTAAATTGTTTTCGAAAGGGATGTAGGAGTAAATCTTTTAACCTTATAGGTGACTTAAATGAATACAACTTGTCACAGTATTTGCAAAACAGATAAGTTGAGAGAATAGCGTGACTGGCGATATGTCCTCCTCTCTATCTCACAGTGATACAAAACTTGTTTTGCTCATTGTCTCATCTCGAAACACACAGAAAAAGGACCGAGGTTTGTATTTACAAGAATTGTGCCTGAGCTTCCGTTTTAAACAGACGTCTAATTAACAACGTGCCAACAAAATCAAATCAACAAAGATATCAAGGCAATCATGAATTATCGTCGTTGAGAACGTACACAACGTCGAAAACACGATTCTTCAGAACCTTTAGGTGCTTTATAACCACCTGGTCCCACATGACGACACATGCTTCATAAAGTAAAATTATATCACAGGGCAGGCGAATGACAGTGCGTAACACTTTCGCAACAATTTTGCTCAAGAGAGAGGCGTGGTTGGGTTCACTGGAGCACACAACACCCCAGTTATAAAACTATTACATGACCGTAACGTAGACTTTGTAATTGCCCTTGTATGACAACGCAGAGCACAGCCTGCACAGCTTAATCGAATATTTACTACAAAATACTGACTGTAGCGTCTAGTGATTTAAATTTTCTATTATATTTGTTGGGACCTAGTAAGTCCAAAATTTATAAACGTAAATAATGAAGCCATGTTGTAGAAAACTTGGTAGGTAAGAATGGATTGGCTCGACCTGGGCGGTAGAATCTAATTACCAAAGCTAACGTGTAGCACCACAACTTTTATTTCGTTTTATGAATTAAAATATTGCTTCTACCTTTCTTCTTACCTTCTACCAAACACTTATAATCATCGTCAATAAATATGGGTTTAATGTACAGAAATAAATTGTTTAGTACTTGCAAATGAGGGATCGTGGGTTTGATTTCTGCACACATTGTTTAAATGAACTACATACCTTTTCTTTTAGAATATCTAAGATGTTGAAGATTTTTTTTTTAATTTTTGATAACTGGGTCAACAGTTATCATATAGAAAAATCTAGAAAATGTACTTTTAATATGAGTGTTTAATTCAATAGTGTACCTATATTGTTTATATGTTTCATTTTACTCATTCATATGGAATAGGGTCGATGCAATTTTGCATGTCTTGTTTTCAAGCATAGCTCTGAAATATATTGCAATTAGTCGCCTATTTCAATATTACAGTGTCAGTGCTAGATTTAATTATAATATTTAAATTTACCAACAATTCTGATAAGGTTATTCTATTAATACAAGTAATACAACACTTTCTTAATCCAACGATTGAGTGTGGTTTATGGACTAAAATTGGCTTAAAATTATAAATTCAATAACTAGTTTTATGTCAATGTACTAACAAGGTCTAAGGCATACGCCTGCGGAAAGTTTTACACATTCGGAATGAATTCAAACATTCTAGAAAATATTGTAGAATAATTATAGTAAAAAGTTTAGAACTACAACTTAAAATTTCCTTAATGCTGACGCAGGTTCATCTTTGAATTTACAAATTCATGCCTATTGGGTGTAACTATTTTCTTTCTGATACAACAAAATGTTAGTGCTCGTACATACAGTAAAAGATTAAACGTGAAACGTGAGTTAAACGTTAGTTAGTTATTTAAGTGAGTCAGTGTTCTTTTAGTTTTATTTTTTATTAAAAACTTCCATACCTACCTTTAAAATATTTTTCTTATTTCCAGGAACAATAACATTACACTTCGCATGGAATAAGTCTGATTTGATGTTACTTAGGTGACACAAAATATGAGTTTTGTAAGATCAATTTTAAAAATGGAGCAATGATTTTTCTATTGCTTATTTTCATAAAACGTTAGCTTATTCTTGAAATTTTGTGTAATTTATATTTAAAAAAAAAAACAATCTGTCGAAACTATCAACAAAGTTTTCAGGTATTACTTTTAGTGCCTAAATTCTATTAAAATTGCAGAACCTGATTACACATTTTTATTTGGATCACGTCTGAATCTTATTGTCGTTAAATTCGGCTCAATTTAATTTAGTTTTAGTTGGAAGTAGGTAACCGTAATACGTTCACGTATACAAATAAATAAAAGTTGAAACATTGAGAAATTCTAATTGTGAATAGGTTGGAATTTCTTATTGGTATTTAACGATTCTGCTGTCGTCATAGCATTTATTAGAGTTAATTAATTAATAAGAAAATCTTTTTTTTTTCTTTTTGTATATCTGCTCTATAGTGCCAGAAAGACAATTATCCATTCAAGCGAAAAATGTTTCACTTAACTTATTAATACAACAACCAATTTCCAATCTAAATTAATTTAATAATATTACAATAAAATCTAGGAGTAAAACTAAATAAATTAAGTAACAAAAATCTTGGAGGAATCTTTTACGAGGCAAATTTGTCTCCGACGTGGTGCCTCACGCCCCACTTGTAGTTGGCGTTCTTGTCTGTCTTCACGAAGGTGTGGACTGGGCCAGTGATTCCGCTGGACCCCCTGTGGTCTGAGTCGTGGTCGTAGTCATGGCCTCGCTTTGGCCTTTGTTGTTCCAGGTGCTCTTGTTCGGCTGCTGGCTCAACTTAAAGAGTTAGTCTGATTAGTCATATTGGAATGGAGTGTATAATTACTTAGATTCTTATGTGTCCAGAATCTATTATGTACCCGTATTTACACGTGAAGTTACACGCTTATGTTTATTTGTTAAGAATTGTAAAACAGGCAGTCCACATAGCAGGTACGTTTTTGATCTTTGAAAATAGTAAACTCAACAGTTTACATACATAATTGTTATCCCGTCATAATTTTATAATTTTTTTTGTGTCTTGGGTATAAAAAATTATTAGTGACGTTTCGGCTTCACAAATAACCAGACGCTAAATAAATACAAAGATCGAATCCGTGGCATATATGTACATATTTTCAAAGGCTGGACCCTAACGAATTGCGCCTTAAAGACTCAAATAGAAGCGAAAATAGAATAAATTTATTATATCGTAAAATGGATATAAGGTAGGGGAAGATGACATAACTCTAAAAAAATAATAGTTTATACAAAAACATAATTTGCCTATGGCATTAAGTCCGCCTTTATACATTCATTGCATGTATATAAAGTATAAATAAATAAATAAATAAATAATTGATCGACATATCGACTTTGATGTATAGTGACTATTCTCAGTTTTTCGCATTGAATGCGGCAACAGAAATTGAACAGGTTTAACAGTATTACCAAACAACAAGCAAAATTATTAGCAAATATATTAAGGCCGAAACTGCACTGTGAAAGGAAGAAAGGTAAGCGGGATTGCTAAATTATACCTGATTGAACTAAAACTACCACGATTTGAAATTAAAAAGGGAGACAGTGACATATTGTTGATTGCTGATTATTAATAAATACTCCCTACATGTCTATAGGATAAAGGAACTGCCAAATTTGTGTTTCATTGACAGAAGATTGCAATATATTCGATAAGTGAGATTAAAGCTGAAAGCTCATAGCTCAATTGATTAATGTACATACATACATAACCTCACGCTATTATTTCCCGAAGGTGTAGCCAGAGGTGCATTTCTGCACCAACATTTCGCCTAGTACATATCAGTACCACGTATTGAAGGGCGAGCCTATTGCCGTTTTTGGGCACATTTCCAGACTCCGTGCTGCTACTGGGAATTTCTTATTGGAAAAACCCAATAATAATTTGTCCAACTCGGGAATCGAACCCGGGACCTACATGTGCCGCGAGACTACGAGACAGTCATGTATGTTTGTTAATGTGTAGTTGGACATTTCTGTGACGTTGACATATTATATTACAGAAAACGAAAACTTCGTCTCATAATAATGCTGTCGTGACTGTGTCTGACCCGTATTCTTCTTTGTTATAGTCATTGTTAAGTCAATGCTGCATTTAAGAAGCGATTGCGATCACCGCAGTGCAAGCAAAAAAAATAACTTACAAGGCACGCGACGTGGTGGTGGCGCGTGCGGTGCATATCTCGTCACCCTGAGTGGTACTCTCTGCACTGGGTAGAATGGTAGTGACCATGCTGATGTTGATGCCAGGATACATGCCAGTAAGAACTAGAAATCACAAGAGTTTTTAAATTAATGTGACATTTGACAGCCCCGTGGCGCAGTTGGCTAGACACCAGCTTGCGAAACAGCAGGCCGCGGGTTCGATCCCTGCACCGAAACAAATATGTGTGTGACCCACATTTCCGACCAAAAATATAATTTAGATGTTCTAGTTTGAAAAATGTTATTCGCACAAATTCCGTTTACGCTTCAACACTGTCATGGCATCCATCAAATAAACCGATTTCATTATCTCTATAATTGATAATATGATCTTGCCTGCTGCAACTGCCTCGTGGTCTCGCGGTACAAGTATGTGCCGTGCGATATTCCCGGGTTCGATTCCCGGGTCGGGCAAAGTGTTATTGGGTTTTTCCATTAGGAAATTCTCAATAGCAGCACGGAGTCTGGAATTGTGCCCGAAAAACGGCAATAGGCTCGCCCCCTATTACGTCGGACTGATACATAACTGGCGTAATGTGGATGCAGAAATGCATCTCTGCCTACCCCTTCGGGGAATACAGGCGTGAGTTTATGTTATGTTATGTTTGATCTTGATTCTAGATGATATAATAAGATTTTAATTATAACACAGTTGAACACATATTTCTACATTATGTCAGCGATCTCATTAAGCAACGCATACTTAACGATAACGCGAATTAAGTAACGTTTTAATATAATTAGCTGCAATCATTCCATACTATTATATAAATGAAAGCACGAACTCATTCTGGGCACGCACTTAGAACATTGCAGTGAGGCAACCCAAGGCGCGGAGAGGCATGCCAATTTATTTTTAAAACCAGATGAAATAGCTTGACTGAAAACACTTACTGAGTGAAGTGATTTTTACGAATATTTTTTTTTTAACTAGCAAATGAATTCATAAACAAATTCAATGGAATTTGCCAATTGGATATAATTCCGAAATGCATCATCGTCTATGTGGGTTAGTTAAATTGATAAACTGGGGATAATTTGTAATTGGATGAGTAATTTTTTATACTACTTCAGGTATAGGCGTGCAATTGAAGTGTGACTGAGTAGAAATACTCTTCGTCTTCGCCGGAACTATATACACAGTTTATACCTACTTAAATTGCCCTGGTGATGAAATCAGTCTCTAAACACCTAGTAAATCTATTTTCTCATTCAGAATGTATTACCAATATTTTATAAATGAAAGAGATACTAATGCTACTAATGTTAGGCATTAGATCTATAGATTCAAGTCAGAATTACCTACTGCTCATTTCTACTCCCATATTTTTCCAGATGCCATCTAAGTTCTCCGTAAAAGACACACGTCTTTTATCGTTTACCGAGCAAGTTCCCAGACTCCTTGACTCAGAATTCAGAGATTCAAATTTAAAACATACGATGTGCTACGGCCGTACTCGCCTATTCTTGTCACGATGTAATAAGTATATTACATGATCAACGTAACTAAGATTAGTTCTAATTTACTACACGATACGCTTTAAAACTAACAACGCACAATTATGATACAACGATCAGAATGCAATCTAGACTGATTAACTAGGAAATAATTATTTATAATTGGTGAGAAGATAGTCCATTATAAGCATAATATGTTGAAAGCATAAGAGTTTTTATGAAGACGGTACGGTTTGAGACTTAACCTGGATGACTAATATGTTACATTTGAGAAATGATAAACATATATAGTCACGCTTGTATCCCAGAGAGGGTAAGCAAAGATGTATTTCTTCCATCACGTGTTAATGCCTACGCCACGTCGTCATTTATTTCCAACGTAAAAGTGTTCTATATTATTGTCACACTTCCAAACCCCTAGATGTGACTAAGAATTTCTTAATCGATATACCTAATAACTACCCGTCCTATGAATTAAACCCAGAACCTTTCAACCGCTCACCCACCCTTACTCCGCGGACCAACAGGTCATACACACAAATATTACACAACAGAAAACTTCAAAGCGACGCTACTATCTGAGGATATCCCCAAAGGACTTAGGCGTAATGCAGCGATTTCATTTTCTTTGCTTTGTCTATTTTCATTACCTACGCTGTTACTATATTTAAAATAAATTAAATCTCAATTGTATTTTAAAAAACTTTAGTCCATATTGTCACATATAAATAATAATTATCGAATAAGAAATTTTATAACATCCTTTAAAAGAAGCAATAAACGCTTCCTTGGCGCTCTTAATGTAATCTTGCATAGGGTCATCAGAACATAAGTATTATCCGACTAATAAGATGAATATTTTATTTGTAAACCTACAATTTGTAATAGAAAAATATGTGGTACAACTCGAAGTAAGAAATAAAATTTACTTAACGATATTTATATTGATGGCCGTTAAAACAACTAAAGTCTCGTACAGAAGTAAAAAAAAAACAAAACAAATTCAAAAGTAGAACACAAAATAGTAAGATTCGAAATACAAAGAATACCACAGCAACAGTAAATAGTTGATCTGTTAACCTAATTAATGCGATTGAAAAAGCTTACCAATATTTTAGCGTCCATGTTTGGAAAACGAAATGAACAGTAATTTGCGTGTGCCAGATGGAAATGGCGGCCGTGGTGTCAAATCTCCCTTTATAAAGTAGAAAGAAAACGAATTTAAACACTTTCTATTGTACGGTTTTACGCTTCAATGCGTGTCGACTTAATTCAGACGCTTCAAATCGATGTCACTCAAATCATTTCCAATGGCGAATTAATGTTTGAAAATATATGAAAACGTTTGAGGAAAAATATAGCACGGTTACCAAGTGTATGACGAACGGTATAAAATACGTTACTAGTAAAAAAGTCAATAATTAAAAATATATAGGTACATGATTAGGTACCTTGTAATGAATAAAGTGATTGAGCCGACAATTCGTTCTATCGTGGACTATTTACACATTTTTCGCTATTTTGGTTATTCTATTATAAACGATGAAACAATTTTGTAATTTCAAACATTTATTGGTTTCCTTTATTCTTAGTTTAACAGATCGTCAGTCTTGGTCCAATAAGAATGTTTTTTTTTTGCAGTTCCAAAGGCAACTAAATTTTATTATTCTATCTACCGTATCCTCGTTAAATGCTTTTGATATAAATGAATACCAGAGGTTCGAGCGATAAACTAATATTACTTGCATAGCATAGCAGTAAGTTATAGACCATATTTTTTTCTAGAACTATGAATAAGTAGTAACAGATACACGTCAAAGTTAACAAAAGGCGAAGACTTGCATCAACAAGGTTACAATACTTCGGAAAATAATGTCTCGTATTTCCTTTGTGATATTGTAACAGTACTGGGTTGACACAGTCACGACTGAAGGAAAAATATTTGAATGACTTGCTAAATCTCTTTCCAATTCCAACAATATTCAATGAATCCATGCTAATTTGCTACATTTTTATTTTTTTTGTCATTATGCAAAAATCTGTCATTTTATCATAACGCTTTTAATGTTGAATTGTCGTAAAACAATAATAATATTTTATAGGAATATATTAATGCCATTACTCGGCAGGACTGTCTCATGATATCGCAGCACAAATGTGTGCAGTGTGGTCTCGTCCCTTTCATGACGTATTAAATGCAACAGTCGCCATAAAAATAGAAATTTACAATGGCCAAAAACTCAAAAATCATTCAGTATTACGCATAGGTAAAATAATTATAACTATAGTAGAACCGCGATTTGTTTAAAATATAGTGACAGAAAGTACCGTTGGATTGCCATAACCAATTTGATATAACAAAGCCTAAAGGGAAAGCGGAACACTTTCCATTTCCCTACCATCAGCCCAGCTCGAATCACGAGAAGGCTTAAGGTGTACTAGAAAATACCTATAGTCACTATTAGAAGCATGAACATAAAACTTGTGCATATCTATTAATTGTTATATGTATGATAATAGCCCGAGAAATTACATTTAGTTTAATTTAGGTTAAACAGCTGAAAATCGTATATTGGAAGACTTCTAAAGAAGAAGTCAGAAAGGGGATCCAGAATAGCTGCTAGTAATTCTAAGAGAACGGACAACGACTTTACCATATTATATTTTTTTCCCTCACTGAAAGAATACCAAAAAAACCAGCATTCAAATTTTCTAACTATTTACATACAAACGGGAAAAATACCCTATTTTCGTTAATGCAAGTTTTTGGTGGATTTGCTACAATCACATATCTACATGGCAAATGGGAATGCTTTAGAAAAAAAAAGAAACAGGCAAATATATCTAATAATAAAAGCACCAGGAAATCATGACATTTAGAATTATGAAATACTAAGTTAGCTGTCATAGGAATCTGACTCCGCACTTCACGGTTCACAGTGTATATGAATTATATAATGGAATAAAATAATACAACTGAATAATGATGCAGATTATGGACAGCATTTGTTTTTGTACAAAAACTACTTATTCCGGTGGAAGTTTATGTAATAATTTCGCAAAACCGTTACGTTTTCTTTATGCATCATCGGAGTTTTAGTAAGCTTACTTCCACTGCAGTGTTCCGTGATCATACTAATTATTGAGATAATGTCATGGCTAAAAACACAGTGGGAGCATAAACTTTACTAGAAATAAAAAAAAAAATTTTTACCCACTAAAAACAAACACTACGGCAAAAGCTACTTAATATTTTTTCTTTTTGAATTTCAGTCTTTACACTATATTAATACAATATTACTGGTTGCTGGACGTCGCTATGCAGGCTGCTTCTAACAGGTCACTCTGGAAGTTTTTAAGGCTACGGCAAGCAATTGTGAAATTCTTAAACGATGTATAATTGTTGTTTTGTCTCTTTTTTTCGGGTTGTTAGTCATAAAACTACCAAGACGTAACAAAAACTTTACACAAATAAAGCAAATTTATACAGCGCTTATAAATACGGCGTGGTGAGATAGTATATTAAGCACGTATGTGAGATAACATGTACACTAAATATGTCATGAGAGAACTATAATATTAAAAGTTTAATATTATTAAATTAATTCCCGTTGAACTTTTACTAGCTTAGACGCAAATGTCAATACAGAATGAATAATTTGTTATAATGAAAATGAAAACTATTGTATCTGATTTAAATAACGTATTGAGCTTTGAGTTCTCTCAATTCTTCAAGTGAAACCATGACTAAAAATAATTTATTGTAAAATATGTTTTTCATCATTGGTTTGTATAAAAAATGATTTTTCTGAGAACACTTTATCTTCTATTAATAAATAGCTTTTTAAAGTTTTTTCCTTTAGTGCTGTACGGTTTATATAGACTACTGACAAGTGTTAAACCATCACGTCTGTTTGAACAGTAGCCACAATAACGGCGGTCTAGTCGTTGCCAATATCCTCAGGATGATGCTGGAACGTGATCCACTAATATGGGTCATACATGGTTTTACGTCTTATGTACACTTTTCCCTACCCAGGCATTACTTACCTTACCTTACTTTATTCAACGATTTGCTGCTCCCTAGCCTTCTGCAACCCACACTGAATTAAAAACAACTAGATTAAAGCGCTGTTGAAAAATTAAATTGTGTAGATAGACATAGGTATACATAGTTTTTTTAGTATGACTTCTGTAAGCACTTGGAGCACTTTTTGGACTGTTATTGCAATACTGTCAGAACTGTTGCTCCATTTATCTGCAATTGTCATTTTGACACGAAATAGCTTAATTGTATTTATTTTTTAATTCGTTAATTACGTCTTACTCAAGTTTGCGTAATTTGTTTTTAATGATTTGTTAAGTAGTTCGCAGAATATTTATAAAATTATCTAAGGATTTGTCACGTTATTGATGTTTATTTTAAGCATAGAGAATAATTATTATTTGCCTATTATTTTTTTCCTGATTCAGCCAATTACTGTGCAACCTAGTGGATAGTATTGTATCGATCGTCTTTCGTGTTTCGACAAAATTATACCAAAGAAATCACTTCTTCACACTTCTCTTACGGTATCATCATCATCATCATCAGCCCAAATACGTCCCACTGCTGGGCACGGGCCTCCTCTACAACTGAGAGGGTTTAGGCCTTAGTCCACCACGCTGGCCTAGTCCGGGTTAGCGGACTACACACCTTAGAAATTCCTAAGAAATTTTAGGTGTGCAGGTTTTATGACGATGTTTTCTTTCACCGTTATAGCAAGTGATAATTCATTATGAATACACACATAACTTCGAAAAGTCAGAGGTGTGTGCCTGGGGTTTGAACCTGCGACCGCCGAAATTCTCGACCGCGCACCTAAACCTCGAGGCCATCACTGCTTACATACTGCTTGTATACTGTACAGTAAATGTAGTCGGTAAATGGCTGATAGTGAAGCAATTATAAGAATTAATGAACCGTTTTTCCGAAGGCCAATATGACATGGGCTACAGAACTACTCTGTATCGCTTACTGCAATACATCCAACAATACTATCATTTAAGTGCTTAATTCAAAGGAAGGTAATGAAGTATCAACAAGAATACACTTAAAAACCTACAAAAAAAGCATGGTTCTTTACTCAATTTTACTATATTTATCATCTAATAATTGATAATGAGTATACGATACTAAGTCTTTTGGTGATCCTGTGCTTTACAAAAAATACCTTTAATTACGTGTCCAAAGACAATTTAGCATGTTCCAGTTGATTGCCGAATAAAATCAACAAAACACTTCGGCGCCAACGTCGCGGGGCACCTCCATTATGCACTGGTCAGTTACTCATGGATGGTAAACATTTTCTAAATATTTATTTAGTTATATATATTTAGATACATTTTACGTAAGAATTATAATTTAGATAGCTACTCATTACCACTCAGTACCGCTGTCGATGCTGTTGTATAGGAAATGTCGGGGGTGAGTGAATGGGATAGTCTCTTTTTAAGGTAAATTGCTTTGGCTCATAGATACCTAATTAAAAGGGCTTGAACCGCTCCTCACTTGGCTATATTTTTGACGCACAGTCATCATGGGCATCCACCAACGTATCAAGGTCCCACTAACAACATCCATAATCTATAATAATATTATAAATGCAAAAGTTAGCTCTGTCTGTCAGTTAAGCTTTCACGCCCAAACCGCTGGACCAATATGAATGATTTATGATATGGAAGTAGATAGCACATTGGAAGTAGATGGCACTTTTTATCCCGAAAAAAAGTAGTGCTCTCCGGGAATTAGTACGGAATTCAAAATTGCGCCCCGGTGGAGGTAGTAGAAGGTAAAGCAAGGATTTGTGCTGTAATGTATGCAGGATTGTTAAGCAGATTAATATCATCTAATAAGAAAATAAAAACAGTTAGAATTAAAAAATATATAAATTTTGGAATGTAAAATAAGTTTTAACTACGTTTATCACACAATAGCCCACACGTAGCAGCAGCCTTTATGAAACTGAAGAGTTTCACTTTCCACTTTAACGATAAGATTGATCTTTGTGGTGATTCCATATAGACGACGATACGACACCAACGACTAAGCTCCAAATAGTTGGCGATCTCTGTTCACAGTGAATTGTTACCGTCTTGTCTATAAATGAAGTAACTGTCATCGGCAACACAGAACCACCATCAAACCGTCGAGATGTCACAACGTCTACTGCATGTAACGGTATTCAAAATTACTAAAATCTATTTAAAATTACATCCATACTCGTTCTGTCGTGACGTGTTAGTGAACAAGAGTTAGTGATAAATTATTATTATAATTCGGTAGTATACAACATTTTTTCGGCGTTTATTTACTTTGCCATTCCGCACAAGTTGGTCACGATCAAATAATGTGTAATTCGCTAAGCTGTTGTAGACATTAATTGCTTTACCAGCAGTTTCACTTAATATTTCTATTAAGTACTTGAATTTTATGTGAATCTTGAAATGCAATATATTATCTGGGTCATTATAATTAATATAGTAAATGTTTTGCTTTATAATAATTTTCACAGTTCTGGTAATCTTCATCATAAAAATAAATATTTGTCACAATTCTTTCTTTTTTATTATTTCTTAAAACGGCTTCTAATTTGGAGTCTCGTTTGATACATAAGAATATGATTTAAATCACAATTCACACTGTAACCATTAAAATCATAATACTTGTCTGAAGTAAGAAGAAGGATAATTAAAAAAAATCTGTATTGTCCCCAGAAATGCTTTTGGTACATCCTGGTGCTGCACACAGTGTCACTATGGAGCCCAGCACGAAGTGTGACAGTCCGGACCCCGCCGAACAATCCATCCACAATAGAGGCGCAAGCTAAATTTTTCCAGTAAGTAGTACACAGTTTCATTTGAAATTTCATTCCTCATTTAGCTTCATCAGGTAGAAAGCGACCTCGTAACAATTATTCAAATCTTAACCTTCGTTCTTCTCGAGATCAATTGTAATTATGGTATGCAAATACAGTCTCGTTTCATTTGCGACAGATTTTTCCTTTTGCTTACTTAAGTTACGTTCTGATTGGGAAGCGATAAAAAGTACAACCAATTAATGATTGCAAAGTAATCTGTATCCGGTGTGCAATGTTTATCTAATAAAATTAGATCGATATTTCCGTACATTTTCAGGGACTAAGATTGCAAGAAAATTCAGTAATTATTGTGCTATATTTATTATTTTTGTATATGTAAAAAGTCGCACAACCCCAATAAGATTATGATAAGGGATAGACTTACTACTTAATTAACCATAAATAACAGATATTCATATAAAAATAATTTTGCATTATAGTCAACCAGCGTTGTTGTTATTAAATATTACCAATAAAACTCTCAAGTATTCAATGTAAAGAGATATTAAAAAATATAGGATATTATCAAAGGGCAGATAATTCCAAAAACTTCACTAATGATAGTGAAAAAGTATAATTTGCTTTATAGGGATTTTTTCTCAGTACAGTTGAGCCCATACAAGATAGAGTTCGGCCACGTCTGCGAGGACCCTGACACGTGGGAGCAACGATACGAGAAGAAAGACTTTAAGAACCACAGGGACATGGGAAAAGTAACGCACATTCTATATAGCTCTGTCACTAACTGTTCTATGTTTCTTTTTCTGTCTCGCTTCGCTTGGCTTGGCTGAAGGTATAGGCATTTGCCTACGTCGGAGGACTTCGATCAAGGCCATCGTTTGGGAAGCGAACGCCACTTCACTGAGCGACATGAGAGGTCAAGACCCTCAGCGGGACAGTTCGCCGCTAAAGTATGCTTTCAATGCTTAATTAATTGATGTATTTGCAGTAATTTCCTTAGTTCGTTCTGCATGAATAACTATTCCTAATAATTATCAACAACAAGTAATTTTGCGGGTTCGATCCCCGCACCGAGACAAATGTTTGTGTGATCCACAAATATTTGTTTCGGGTCTGGGTGTATGTGAGACCGAAAAGTCTCTCGTAGTTTCTGATACCCACGACACAAGACTTGTATCTTAGTGTGGGATCAGAACTATGTATGTGACTGTTGGGTGTAAAAAAAAAAAAAAAAAAAAAAAAAAAAAAAACAACATGAATTGAAAATTCTTGCATGCAAAGACAATTACCTCATTATTTTATATAGCGCGTTCATATGCTTTAATAATTTATATATATTTTGGTTAAACACTTGTGATTCTGATAAATTACCATTTTCATCTCATTAAACATTAATAGGTATCTATATGCTGCTAATTTTCTATATTCTGTGCTATTAACAATACTGCCCTACTATGGCATAATTTGAATACAGTTTTATTAACTCTTAAATGTTCACAAGTTCAAATTCTGTAGGAAGAATTTTTGTAAGTAGTAATTTTAATTCTTCTATAGGTTCGTTGGGGAGACAAAAAGGGTGGATACGGTGAACATTACTGGGACTTGAATCACGCTGGACATGCTGGTAACCATGGTAACGATGGCTATGAAAGTGATTCTGATGATGGCTCCTATCATGAAAACGATAACAATGAACATTATGATGAACCTAGTGGACATACCTATGGAAAAGAGGAATATGACCCCGAAAGGGCAAGCTATGAAGAAAACGGTCGAGCTAAAAGAGCTCATCCATCACGACGTGTTGCAGCTGAAAAAAAAGAATACAAAGAAGAAACGAGACCCCAAAAGCAAAAAAACAGAGAAATCTTACAAACAGCCGCTTCACAGGAAACCGATTATTCTGAAGAAGAAGAAAAGTACATTAAACCAAGAAGACAACAGCAAGCAAAAGAACAGAGTGATGATAATAAACCGAAAAGTGAGCGGAATCAAGTAGTTTTGGTTGTAAGCAAGAAAGATGAGGCTGAACCGCAGCCTACAGAACCAACGCCAAAAAGGCAACCAGAGCTTAACCATTACCTACCATATGAAGGCGGAGCAGGAGTAAGACAACATCAACAGCCAGATGTCTCTGCAGTAGCTACCGTTCCGAGGCTTTTCTTAGAACCTTCCACAGGGCATGTCGTTGATAGAGCGACTGGGCAAGCGTACGTGTTGCAACCAATAGCTGTTAATCGTTATTATTAGATGTAAGTTTAGAAGTATATACAATATTATTAAAGTTGTTATAGCTATTTATTACTTTGATTAAAAAATATTTTACCATTTGTTTGTTGTTTTTTATTGCTCAAGACCTTAAGTATGATGAATTTAACAAGTAAATAATATATTTGTACGATATTTTTTACAGCCGGAACTCAATTAATGAAAATGAAAAAATTGCATAACTCAGCATGAGTTCTAATGTCGTTGAAATATTTTCTTATTCTTAATCTTGTGAATGTAACGGGAAACGCTGGTTTAAGTTTATCTTTCATATTAGGTATATGATCTTGTCTTTTCTGAACACACATGTATGTTTTTGTGTATGTAATTATTCAAGTCATAATTTCACGGCTTTTATCTATTTGCACTGCTTAAAAGATTTAACAGAAAATAGTAAGGTATATGTAAATCTCTTAGACACAACATCCACATTAAATTTTCATTTACCAAAATACCTTCAAAATGAATACATATACTAAAATAAACACATATCATATAACTTATCAACTATATCATATAACTTGAAAAATTCAAAGTTGTGTACGTCACTAATTATTATTATTATTTATTTATTATCATTAAATAACGCTCCATAATTCTTGAATATGTTATCTTATGATAATCAAAAAGTCTCCGACGTCCCATACATACCCCTTGCCCTATGGCCACAGTAAAGGACCTTCTATTGTTATTTTTGAATGCAATGCAAATCAAGGGGTCAATTGTGATCTTTCTCACGTCCCTTTACCGGTCATACAGGTTTGATAAACCCGGAGATAAAATACACTTTTTATAATAACTGTTTTTTTGCAATCTTATTGTACCTAGAGTTCTGAGCAAAGTTAATCTTACTATCTAAAATAATAACTGTTTTGTTGATGTAAAAATTGAGCTATTTATAATATTTTCAGTTGTTTTTGAAATAGTAATTCCGTTTCATTGTGCACACCAATTAAAAGAAAGACTGTAAGATTTATATTTGACAGAATATAATTATAAGTAGGTATTTTAATAAATTATAAAAGTGCTATTTATTCATTAAATTGAGAATGTAAATGTGTCTTATGAAACAGGCTGATGATGGAGTCTATAGCACTCATACTTCACTTTTGAATTAACAGCACACCTAGGTACTTTATGGGTCGTATAAGTGGCACTGAAGCCCCACTGAGAATTAGTTTTTCACAAAAGGTTTCAGTATTTGAATTCACTAGCCCAAATTCCTACAATCTTGTGATTACAGAACTCATCGATGTCACAAAAGATAAGTTAATTTATCTATTCGTCTTATTATTATTTTAAATAAATATACATAATATTTAATAATACACAAAGCTACAAAGACAAAGCAACCATAATAATTATTCACAATCAGCTAACCGTTAAATAAACAAATGGAACAGGTTGTCTTTATAATAGGGGAACAATAATGGACCACAATCTCCCCTAGAGTCTTTAAGCCCACAGATGGATGTCGGGCACGCGTCGGAGATGAAAAAACTCGATGTATAAGGGTTTGTACAAAAGGTGCCCGGTTGATTATACCAAGTGATGCTGATATAAAATTTCATATTTCATCGCCTTTTATTAAAAGCTGTATTAGGAGATCGATGAAAATGTAAGCATAATGTTACACTTTTTTCTGTACGGTCTTCGGATGTTATACGAAATAATAAAATAATTCGAATATATCTCTAGAGTACCTAGCAGTTCAGAAACGGGATTTTACATCGCGTGTTGGCTTTAAGTACCTACGCAATGATTAAAATTTTGAAAACTAAATCATATTCCTGTGAAGTGAATGCTAAAAAAACAATTACCATGATTTTTGATAAATCTTACCTATTTGTTATTTATAAATGCGGATGATCTTGATCTTGAAGTTACTCTTGACCTGTAACTTATTTTTATAACTTATATAATTTTATGAAATTTCATATACTTACATATTTACCTTTTGTATTTTTAAATACATAGGTACATACATATTGTATAAATTAATCCGATCTGACAAGATGTTACTAACGAAACACACTTTAAATCACAATTATGTTTTTTAAAAAGAAAGATAAATTGTTTTATTACATCCTGCAAAATTCCCACAAATTAATCCTTGCGAAATAACGGCCGGCACGTAGGATATTCACAAGACGGTCAAAGGGTCTCAAAGTCCACCCTTAGAAGACAAACCAGTTTGACCAGTTCGCCGTGGGAACGTTGTCCACTGCTTGTTACTTGCGAATCACCGTCAATAGCCAAGGGTGGCCTACACTTGTTTTCAAAGGGTGGATTGTAATGAAAGGACACCTCGGTCTTTTACACACGGCTCTGAGAAATGGCGAATAGATAGAAATGCAAAATATAAATTTATGATAGTCATAAAAGCTACTATTAAAGACTGTTTCATTTTGTATATTTAGAATGTGTTTCGTAATAGCCTGAGGCTACTGTACAGTACTCATACTGGAAATAAATTCGTTCCGTTATAGGCTGACCTGCCAACCCGCACTAGGCCAGCGTGGTGGACTAAGACCTAAACCCTCTCAATTGTAGAGGAGGTTTATTCCCAGCAGTGGGACGTATATGGGCTGATGATAATGATGATAATGATGATAGGCTGACAGTATACCGGACTGCCTTCAGTTTAAAAAAAAATAGAGGAACGGTTTCACAGTACTTATACTGAATTGACGTTAAACCTTACAGTGGTCTCCGATATAAGATTTATAGAATAGGTAGACATTTTAGTGGTCTGGCGGAATTGTGTTGACATGACTTGAACGAGAACTGAAAACTGAACCTAACTGAAAATGACCAATAGCGTGGAAATCTTGAGCACTTACTTTGCTCTGTCATTTTCTTACCGTATAAAGATAGATAACACGTCGGAAGCAACTTCATCACTACAATATAAGATAATATATTAAAAAAATGTTTTAGCTTAAGACAATTAATTATATTCCACATATTTGTTAGAGCAAACTTTTTTCTCCAATGTGCAAAAAAATATGATAGTGGTTAAACTACAATAAACTTTAATTATTATTTTTTTCTACTAAGAACTTATTTTATTTCTACATAGTAAAGCGATAAAAAATCTTCGTTCAACGCTCACTACAACCGTGTGTCGCACGAGTAAAATTGCGATACATGCAAATAAAGGGTCATTTCACAATCGCTGTCCCTATTATGTTGTACGCTGTCCTTTCTCACACTGCGAACTGGTCAAACTAGTTTGTGGACGAACCCTTTCTTCGGTTTGTAGGACAGCACTGTCTTCCCGGGCCATTGTCCACAGAACAGGTTTGGAAATACGATGTGAAAACGTAAAATGTTTCATTAGGCCGAATAGTTTTTTGGAGTCGTTTATTACGGCCTTATAAACGTTAGTTAATTTAACTACTTTTTAAACACGCTTTGTCTCGCTTTCTCTAACGTCTCAGGTCAATAAATAGAACAGGACAAAACATGCTTAAACACTTTTTAAATTAACTAACGTTTTTTTTGAGTGAGATAGCGCTTAAAAGTCTGCTGGTATTTCTTTTTAATAGTCTAAGCTGGGAGGATAGCTAATGAAGGAAAAATTGCGATCAATATTCGTACAATAATCTTGATTACCGCTTCACTGAACAAGTTGTCATCTTTGGTTCTTTCCACTGACTTTACGTGGGTATACACAGAAGAGTTTGCTAAAAATATAAATTAATTTCGTAAGCTATGTGATTATGTTTAATAAAGTGATCGAGAGGACATTTGAAAATTCATTTCATTTGTAAATTCATTAGCAGTGTGGAAATATACGAATAAAACAATAGGCGAATCTCCTATTACCCACGTGGGACCTAAATATATGGCTAAAGGGCAATGTAGAATCGCACTTGTGCTCCAACCTTTGTAAGTGTACGTATGTACCTATGTGTGTAATGACCTCTCGTTCAAACGCTTCAATCTACACCATTGGGACCTATGTCTTCCTATTAATCCACGGTAATAGATGCAAAGTTGCTTTTGATTTGATTTTAGATTTGTCTCTTTAATTAAAATAATGACCAAATATAAACAATTGATATGACTGGTATCTTGAAAACAGTGTCATAAAAGCATTATAAACTATGAACCAAAATCTATGCATAGTATCTATTTATGTAAAAAAATAACGATATTGCAATATGTTATTCTTTATTCAAATATGTGCTAAATATATTATAGGTACCCTTTGCGGACCATGTCAAGTTAATTGGGATTACATTCCTGTGTGTATAATTGACATGTTATTAATTATAACAAAGTCGTGAGGTCTTGCAATTATTAGGTATGCACGGTTAAACATAATTTAGGTAATAGGTAATAGATGGTAATTTTGAACCTTACAAAGTGGCATACGATATGCCATAAAACTTAGGTATACATTTTTAGATATGTTTATTAAGTTTTAGTACTTATCGCTGTTTGCATTCATAATTAATATAAGTATGTGTAATAAGTTTTCATATGTTTAATATGAGGAAACCTGCACTCAATACTTAGGAATTTCTTAGCCCGCCAACCCGCACTAAGCCAGCGTGGTGGATTAAGGCCTAACACCTCACAGATATAGAAGCGGCCCGTGCACTGTAGTGGGACGTATGTGGGCTGATGATGATGATGACGTAACGGTTTTGCGGATTAGGCGTGCGATAACGCCTCGCATTCAAATTCCAGGCGCACAGTACATTTCCGATTTTTTAAGCTTTTTATGTAATTGCAATTCTCCAACTCGCTCTAAGCCAGCTTAGTGGCGTAACCTCTCTCTATGGGGCTACCATTTTCTTGCCCACCAGTAGACGCCACCGGCGAGTTTCGTTCATTCATTTCGTCCGCATTGTTGCTATCAAAATTCAACAGGCGCGCGGAAATAAAATTTAATATGAAATGACATTTCGAATACCTGACTACACCAGCGCATCTAGGGGCAAATTTAATTGCTGTAACCCCCATTGTAGAAGAGGTTCGTAAAAAAATAGGAAAGCATCACTGTAAATCCCTTTGCATATTTTAATACGGAGACCCTGCAAGTAGTTTTATATTCCACCAGGTATTAATATTTTTCATATTATTGTGGGGCCAAAGTTATCACGTAACGTATGTAACAAATTTTTGTGACGTTCTGTAGAAGTAGGACTTACGGTCAAATATTATTTTTCAGTTCCAGTGATCTGATTTTATACAAATACACGAATACTCACCCGGTGCGACTGTAATATCATTTTTGGTCTTATTACTAGACATTGCGGTTTTACTATATACATCAAACATAACCGCACGCCTGTATTCACCGAAGGGGTAGGCAGAGGTGTATTTCTGCACCCACATTTCGCCAGGTATGTATCAGTCCTATTGCCATAGAGCCTATTGCCGTCTTTCGGGCACATTTCCAGACTCCGTGCTGCTACTGAAAATTTTCTAATGAAAAACCCAATAAACCTTTGCCTGACCTGGGAGTTGAGCCCAGGATCTCTAGATCGCACGGCACATACTTATGCCGCGAGACCACGAGGCTGTCGGTTTTACTACTGTGGCGTCACGCCAACATAGAATATATATACTTACCTATATACCTTTACCTCCGAACCAAAAACCAATTACCACAATAAAAGACAAGGTATAAAACACAATAAATCGATCGCCATCGATGGCGTCTTAATAAAGTATTGCATACTGTTTGTGTTTATTTATTGTGTTCTATACCTTGTCTTTTATTGTGGTAATTGGTTTTTGGTTTGGAGGTAAAGGTATATAGGTAAGTATGTATATTCTATGTTAGCGTGACGCCACACTACTAAATATTTAATACGGTAACGCTTTGCCTGGTACAGAAATCTAACTCGTGACCTAGCGTTCTTACACATCAGCCTAGAGCCGAGGGACGAACAAAAAAAATATTGTTACAGCCAGATCAAACGGACAATTTAGTCTGAGTTCCTAATTTCAATAACTTTATGTACCTACATTGCATCCCCAATAATTATATTAAAATATTCAACTTCCTCTTTATTAGCATTTTATCGAAAATCCAAGAATTTCAAGTTGCGACTTTACGTTATTGATAGAGGTGCGATATACTATTTTCCATTGGGTTTGGTTTTTGAATTCGTTTTGAACCCTCCATTTTACTGAATAGCATACTTGGCATTACGTATTACAGTATTTGCTGCATGTAATAAAAAAAAATATGGACTAGCAGTTATGTTCATTGAAAAGGTAATATGGTAACGTAACGGTAATGGTAACGTATTTATTTACGCAAATATTTAAAGAAAACAAAAAAAAAGCATACGCTAAACCAGAAAATGATTCGCAAGAGCAGGACAGATAGTGCTAAGGGCAACGTCTTCACATGAAGGAAACGCAATAGAGAATACTGAGTAGTGAGTAGTCAAGAAAATGGGCGGGGACATAGTACCCCTTTTAAATTTTTAATCGATTGTGAAGGGTCGGCGATAACAATTATGACCTTCCTAAACATTGTTGTCAGTTTGATACAAGTTATCGCTGCGTGAACATCAAATTAATTCAAAATTGAGTTTAGTCTGAGAACTTAAAAATCAAACACAGTTTTTCCTGGTGATGGTTATTTATTAAGGATTACATTTATAAAGGTAAGCCAAATTATATTAGGAATAGAAATATATTTATTGGAACAAACACATGTTATTTGAAATGGGATTACACATTTATTATATTCTACAATGATTTTGCTACATAATATAATACATACAAATGAAGCAGGATGTCTACTAAACGACTGTTTAATCTTGCTTGATTGCAATATTTTTATTTAATTTTTTCGTCGTTTTTACTATTTTTTTCTTTTTTTTTCTTGTTAATACGCTTTTTATTCAGGCTCGTTCATTCTGAGACGAGCGAAATCTTCGAACACGATGTTATCCTCTTCCTCGTTGGTGTAAAGAGTATTTTCGTAGCGGTGTCTCTCAATCGACTGCATTTTCTTCATAGCATTGACGCGTTGGCGTTCAACAGTGCCTGGAAAAAAATTGAGCCCGTATTTTTTTACATAATTTTTTTTTAAACTAGACGGAGACTTAATTATTGTAATAAACATTTAAATAAATCGAACACAAATGTAATATTCTAATGTTAAGTACCTTCTGCGGGATGTAGCAGTTTGAAGGGCACATCAGTTGCAAGTTCTCCTCCAAGAGTTCCACAGTTCAATTTTACGCGCACTGAATAAGAAACGACGATACCGATGGCATCAGCTGGGCATTTGCCTTCGGCAACTAGAGTGGAGCTAGCGAGATTAACGTCATCTTCCTTCAGATGGCCATCCAATGCAACACCTGAAATAGAATATTATTTGGAAGTTGCAGAATGTTTGGACGAGTTCTGGATTTAATATTTTAATACATACTTCCCCTATTTTCAGCTTTTCAGTTATTTTTACGACTAATTTTATCATATTATAATTTTAGTAACTTCACTGAATTAACGGAAGCAAGATTTTGCAGTTCATCAATAGAATTTTATAAATTTTTATACTCACCACGCACATCCCTGCTATTGCGAGCCACTGGCACCAAATAAAAGGTCTTGGACAAGCTTGCCCCAGGTGTGACTGGGCATCCTTCACGGCTCTCCAGGGACGCAACATGGCGGCTAAATTGCGAGTTGATCATTGTAATCTCAACATGCTGCACGACCAAGCAGCGAATGCTTCGGACGGATTTTCTTGAGTTGTTCGAAACGATAATGTTAGCAGCGATTTTCTCTCCATGGTAGTAAATTTCCCTATCCAGAGTTACTTCCAGATTAATTTTTCCGTTGCTGAATGTGAATCCCTTACTAACAAGAGAGCTGGGAAGGCGTCGTCCTCGTGAAATTGGAGCGTGTTGCAGCTACAAAATAAAATTAAAATATTCCATTTTATTTTGAAGAGGAAAAAAGTGTTCCTGTGGTCCTTATAAAGTCTATAGAGTTACCTTCTTGATGGCTAGAGTAACCGAGCTCCTCTTGTGGCTTTTCTGGTCTTCCTGTTCAGCGACATAAGTTCTAACGCAGTATTCAACACCCATTGGTTTGCCTTGATCTTCTTCGGCAGGTTGGAGTGTCACCTTATTGATAAAATATTATTAGAATAGCTTGTCACCTATTTAAAATGTAATATGAACAGATTCAATGTTTTACCGAGCTAGGAGACATATCAGGGAAGTTGAAGGTGAATGGAAAGGCGTTGGGGCCAAGTTTCTTGAGTAATTTCTCCTGGACTGGGGTTAATTCCATTTTCGAGTTCACCATGGGCACAACCTGGTCTTGGCCAATGACCATTTCCTTAGAAAATTTCACTCCCATCACTTCATCCTCTTCCCGACCATAGCGGTAAGTTGTTACCAACTGTAGAAATCACAGAACACATTATTTTAGGCCGCGACACTTTTAACGTATTCAATAGCACAAATTCACCACACATATGTATTATACCTGGCTGTAAACTTTTCTCCCTTTCAGGTATTCCGTATCGACCACCACAACTCCATCAACGGGATCGCAGTAATCCACATGATCAATGAAGTCGCGTTTGCCAAGGTAAACCGTAATTTTTCCATTTGGGGTAGTTTTTTTGAATACTTTTACAGCGACAACAAATGCCATGGAAATGTAATCCAACATTTTTAAGGTCAATTAGGGGGAATTTTATGAATGGAATACTGTTGAAATGAAAATAACTGAAAGATTTTTGAAGGGTGCACTGGACTATGTTTGTTGAGAAGCGCTCACCAGAAATGAATAACGCAAGCATATTTTCCTTATATATGAGGGCTACACGTGAGGTTTCATGCAGATACGTTTACGGGCTAATAGGATCCTGACCGTAGGCGTGTTAATAGGATTATAGTCGTGTGACGTATAAACTGCGCCCATCTAATCGATATGATGGCACAACACTATAGTCATCAAAATTGATATTTGGGAATGTCACTGTATTGACGTTTGTTTTGAGGTTTTATGTTTGACGTCTAAGAACAAAAATTCGGTCTCGGAATATTACAATTAATTTTTAAATTAGGAGCATTCTGTTTATAAAAAGATGAACGAAACTTATAAGAATCTTCTTGAATAGTATTACTGTGTTTAATTTAAATATAGAATCTTTTAAAGAAATGTACAGCTAAAGTAAGTTTTGTTTTTATTTTTGTAATAGATTATGTAGGCCAGTATTCTCATTAATGTTAATTGTTTTTACTTCAGTTATACTATCAGTATGCCGACGTTCTTGACGCCGGGACGCCACGGGTATAGCGTGCGGTTTTCAAGGACTCGCCCTGATGCCTTAGCAGTCGCGACAAGCCAATATTATGGGCTGGCTGGAGGCGGAACTCTGTTTTTCCTGGAGCTAGCACCTGATGGAAGCACAATACTCGAAGTACAGAAGTTAGAATGGAGCGATGGTCTCTTCGATGTGGTAAGACATTCCAATAAGCTTTGATATTTGTTAATTGTTGGAACCAATGAAAATATTATGATCAGTATTTATAAAACCATGTATGGACATAGTTTATCGCCAGTATTGTTATTGAAGAATTTATTTCACTAAAATCTAGAAATACATTGATATCAGTTATATATTTAATTTTAAAATTTCAAAAACCCTATGTGAACCTGTTGTACATTTCATTATTTCATTATGAGAAATTTCTGTTGTGATGGTGGTATTTTTTGGACATTATTCTTCTTAATAAAATACCAAGATGTAGGATCTCTGTAAAGAAACCTTTTTAAGAAGACTTAACTGTATGGATATGGCTTAACATTTTTTTATTTACAAAAACTATTGTGTGCCTTGGTAATTGTTTTTATTGAACCGCAAGTCTACTGTGAAGCCACATAACTTTATAAATGTGTGTACCAACTTACCTCACCACTAAGTGACTTATAGGATTATATTTGTATTTATAGCCTTCCTTATACTCAGCAACATGTCATGTCATTAATTGTTTCTACAAGGAGAGTTTTTTGATGGAATTATGAGCCAATTACAATTCTGTACAAAAAATATTTGATGCTGATAAAGATTATAAAGAAAATATTTTTAAATTAAATTACCAGCTTTATTGTCTAATCCTAAATGTATTGGATTTTCCTGTATGAAAAATAGCCTAAGACCTTTTTGGATTTAAAACTTTTACACTATATATGCATATCTATTACATGATTGCTTTTTGGAAGGAATATAAATTAATAAACATTTCTTGTACTTATAACAATGAGAATCAAGAGAGTGTCTTAACAATTTTATTTGGAATATTTAGTGACACAATATAAATGACAATTGTATGGATAATCATTGCTACCACAATCAATAATTTGTTTTTATTATCATGCCATAATCCATTTATATCAGTACCTATTATAAATTTTAAGAACTGAAAATGATAAAAGGGGTATAAAACTTAAATGATAATTGAAGAAAATAATATTTATTACATGAAAAATTGATCCAATTATTCAACATTGGTATCATAGTATTACACTATAGTATTTATATGTGTATATAAAATTACAACTTATGTATGTCATGATAAACAAGAGAAAAGCCATAAATATGGAAGGCTTATGGCTTAATTTAATGCCAAAATAAATGTTGAATGATAATTTGTCATTTGTTTCAAATCAACACACAAAAATTACCATGTTAATGAGGAAATTATAAAAAAAACAGTTAAATACTCATGGTATTATTATATTTGAAGGTTATGTCTTAAATTATTGATTGCTAGATGTGTAAATTGTAAAGTGCCTATACACAGCACAAAATATAGATTAATCTTTTCACCTATTAAAGGATTTTGATAGCATTTGCATTTGGTTATTAACTGTATAAAATATATATTGTGGCAGATACAGATATCCAAAACCAACACTTATTTTTGCCATAGTTAAAAATTCTAAATATTGTATCTTTTATGGGGTTGACAAAGTAGTAATTCTTCATCCACGCTTCAGCTGTTTTAAGTTGATGTTACAGAAGCAAGCATATTCTGTGGACCTGAAAACTCTCAATAACTCTTTTTATTTCCTCGGACCAATAAGGCAATTAAATTATTAGTTTAATTTGTGTATCTACACTAAAGTAGTAGGAAGAGGATATTGAGGAACAGAATGGTGTAAAGGACTGGGAAGCGAGGGCTTTATAGAATTGTTGCAGAATTAGAAATGCTGGGAAAATATTGGCATTAATCATCTTGAAGCTACACCTGGCTGGCTTCACCTCCTATGTTAACATCTTGACTATAATAGTATGCTAAGATTTATCATCATTTTAAACTGTTTCTACCACATTGTGCATACATGTTTCAATGTTATGTATCTGAGACTTAGAATTTTAAATTGGATTACTACAACATGTCATGCCATATAATATGTGAATAATGCTTGTCACTTATTCTGTTCAACTTACTATACTTAAGCCAACACTACAGTATAATGCTGTTATAGTTACTATTTTAAAAATATCTAAGATAAGTATATCTTAATTCCGTAAATAATATTGATAAAGAACTGAAAAATAATACTTCAGCATACATATTAATTTTTTTTAATCGCTTATATAATTTCTTCATATGGTACAATTTTCTTTAACATTTTTCCTTTTTTGATGGATGAGAAACGAATATTGTTGTGTTCTAACTGCTTCGAAAAGAGCAACACTAGTGTTTCTTTTTGTTTTTGCTTTTCAAATAAATTTGATATTGGATTCAAAGAGGCTGTTTTCAGAATGTGACATACTTGCTTTATATGTGTCTTGTTTTAAACCTTATAAGTATTCTATCATCAACAAATTCGAACTATAATAATATCTCTAAATATTATATTGTTGCCTCACATAAATTTCCTATGACAGTGTACCTACCATATATACCCCGAGTCTCATAGCTTTACCACATAATTTATCATTCAGGCTAACAAGTTTAGTATAATAAATAAACCATTTCTCTTTTAATTACATGCAGGTCATTCACCTATTTGTTGACAGACTATGATGTGGCTAAACCACATAGTTTGACATTCAATAATATGTTACTGTCTAATCCTTTACAGACATGGTCAGGTACCACGGACGGTGCAGCGGCGTGCGGGGCGGGAGATGGGGCTGTTATTATATGGCGAGTCGGTTGCGCCGCCCCTCTGAGGGTCTTGAGGGCGCATACAAGTGAAGTCTGCTCTGTGGATTGGCCCAGAAGCCATTTACTTAGCGCCAGCTGGGATACGACTATAAAATTGGTTTGTTTATATTTTTATTTATTTATTTAAACTTTCTTGTTTAAACGAAATAATATGGAGAAAACAAAAACAAAAGCAAGAGACGGTCTTGTCGCTCTAGGCAATTTCTTCCAGACAACCTTTAGATGGATAATAGACGAGAAAAAATAAAGAGGGTAGCATAAATTTATTATAGGCCAAAGTTAAAGTAAAATATACATATGGCTATTGCATTTTTTCTAAGTAATAAAGTGTTTCAGTCAAATTCCACACATATTATGCAGTATAGATGTATTGCTTTTGAGCTTGATAAAATCCGCCTGAACTCTCGATTTCTCATAAATGTTGCTGGTTTAAAAATATATGTTTCAATTATTGAATAATTTAGACTTTCTGGGTAACATTTACATACCAGTCATAAATCACAAAGTCAAGAAATAATGTGACTTATTTTTTCTTACAGTGGGACCCAGATTCAGAAACATGTCTCAGTACATTTGCGGGCCACTCTCAACTGGTGTACACAGCGGCATTCTCACCCCATTCTCCTGCCACATTTGCATCAGTCTCCGGGGACGGTCATCTCAAGCTGTGGTCTTGTACAGAACCAGCCAGGCCAGCTGCGGTTGTCAAAGCTCATGATGCTGAGGTATTTCAACTATTTGAAATTAATGGTAATTCCAGTAACTACTTCTTGCAAATCCATATGACAGTTAAGACTTCAAAATTAATATTTTTGCCTATGTTTGCCATAATTTTAATTGATGCTTGTATGCACACCTGTATAGTGGTCTCTTTTATAAATACATTGATAATATGAAGAAATAATTAGTATAATTAGTGACTAAGAAAAAAAAAGTATAAAGTAAAAAGCTATGAAATTTGATAAATATTTAGTGAGAGAGGATCAAAGAAATTATAGATGTAAAAATATAGATCTGAATGGTGCCACGGCTTATAGGTATCGATAGAGAAAGACACTTATTCTGATAATCTAAAATAAAATTAGGTTCCAGTGAGGATTATGATGAATGAATGTTTAAGAAAATATATATTTGGTGTATATTTTTAAAATAAAATTTATGGATGCTCCTTTACAGGTTCTGTCGTGTGACTGGAGCAGAACAGAAACGCATGCTCTAGCCACTGCAGGCTCAGATGGTCTAGTTAGAGGATGGGATTTGAGAAGACTTACATCTCCAATGTTTACATTAAAAGGTAATTTTTCTATGAAATATTTTCTTTGATTTGGCCATTGCCAGATGTCATTACATCTGTATTCAAGGACTTTGTATAATTATGAATTAGTGCGTCCTTTTAGCAGTAACACGTTCCTTTTTAGAGATGCATAAATCTATTATATAAAAATGAATGTTTGTCTGTATGTCCTTTATAGTCATGTATGTATTTAGCAAAGTTGTTGTGCATGAGCCAAAGAAGGTTTTTGAGTTAGTACGACCAATTTTCGACAGATGACGCCACTGTCATTTCAATGTAAATATAGAGGGAGTGAATATAGGCACATACAGATAATAAAAAAATAAAAACCGTTGTGTGTGTTCGAGAGGATTCGAGAATGGTTTAGATTCACAATTGGACCTGATAGATGGCGTCGTTGTCGGTATGTCAAACGGCTGGACCGATTGGGATGAAATTTTCTATCTACCTATATTCCAATTGGTCCCTGGATGATTTCAAAACTCAATTGGACCCGGTAGGTGGCGCTAATAGCTATGGTGATTACAAACCCACTGGCGTAAAAAAAAATACATTTTGACGTTTTCCTAACAATCATAGATATTAAATGGATGTGGTTGTAAGGAAAACGTATTTTTTTTTAGTTTATTGTCGAGATTTTTTTAAATGTCACGATGTTTGTAATCACCGCAGCTATAATCGGCCTTAGTTTCCGATTACGGTCTAAATACACGCTGTATAAGTTGTTTTAACGGGTTGGCAGTGGATCAATAATTTTTCGTTCAATGACCTTTTTTTATTGATACAGTAAAATACTAAGCCATAATTTTTTATTGATCTGATTAAGGCCTGGCAAGACTTTGGGGCATTATGTAGAAAAAGCGTTGCAGGAAGTAAACTACCTTAGTTTAAATATTTACTGTTGGTTGCTTTATTTAAAGTTTACCAATACCAATTTTTTTTAAATGGAAATAGGAGGCAATCGAGCAAATGAGCCACCTGATGTTAAGTGGTCAACACCGCCCATGAACACCCATAATACCAGAGGAATCATCGGTGTGTTGCCGGCCTTTGAGGAAAATATAGACTCTCTTCTTGAAGGCCCCTAAGTCGTATCTGTTTGGAAATACCGCCGAGGCAAGCTGATTCCACAAAGATGTAGTGCGAGGAAGGAAACACCGTTTTTTGCAGTGATGTTGGCGTAAAACGAAAACGACAGACAGCTAGTTCCTCTTTACTAATATTTTTATTAGAAATTAAAAGTTCTTAGTAATTTCTTAGGTGTGTAGTCCGCCAACCCGCACTAGGCCTGCGTGGTGGACTAAAGCCTAAACTTCTCAGTTGTAGAGGAGGCTCGTGCCCAGCAGTGGGACGTATATGGGCTGATGATGATGATGATAAATATTTTTATTAAATTTAAAATGTTTTTGTTTGCAGGTTGTGAGTGTGCTGTGAGAAGAGTCCAGTTTTCACCACACGCACCGTCTGTTTTGGCAGCTGTATCATATGACTTCACAACGAGGTAACTAATATTGTTATTGAAATTGTTAAGTTACGGGTTCGATTCCTGGGTAACGTTCAATACGTTCAATTTACCTAATAACTAAAGTAAGTCTTAAAACATGTCTGAAAAACAAGAGTTTTCCTCATTTCTTACCTGAGACTTAAAATGCTGTTTGCCTATTATAGGACTAACTAATAACTAATGTATTGTTTTTTTAAATTTTAGTAGTACATAGTATTCCTTCCGTTCATTAATCACGTGATGTTTTTTAGCATTTTTTAACCCCCCCGACCCACTTGGTGATACGTGGTGAGCTTTAAGACTAACCCTCCTCCCCCACCGAAAATCACGTGTATTTTTAGTAAGTACCTACAAAGAATCTTAAAAGTTTTAGTATATTATCTTTAAATACAGGTATAAAGTATAATCTAATTTTATTGTGAAATTAAAATGTCCAGACAGAAATCTCGCGTTTGACGAAAAAATTAATACACGTGATATCATACTACACAACCTTGTGAAATTTCGTGATTTTTGCCAACCCCCTCCTTTCGAGCCTCACGTTATTAATGGATGGCTTCTAAATGCTAATATCCCTCTCTATTGTAGAGGTGGACCGTCATTTGCAGTAAGTTATATGGACTCATCTATGTAAATGATAAATTTTCCAGAATCTGGGACTTGAAACGCGGCTGTGAGCCGTTAGAAACGATCAGGCATCACTCTGAGTTCACGTACGGGCTGGACTGGAACATGCTGCGGCCGCACCAGGTGGCTGACTGCGGGTGGGACTCCCTCGTACATGTGTTCACTCCACGCTGCCTAGTATGAGAGTATGGGACAGGTAATACAAGTCCCTCGTATATTTTCACATCTACAACATATTGTGATATACGCATTGTGTCTATATTATAATTTGCATATATTTTATATGTGTATATTTTATGTGTGTAATTTGCCAACCCACACTAGGCCAGCATGGTGGACTAAGGCCTAAACCCTCTCAGTTGTAGAGGAGACACAGCAGTGGCAGTATGTATATGGGCTGATGATGATATCTATTTATTTATCTGTGTATACAGGGTTATTGGTTAAGTCGACCTATATCCGTTAAGAGCGTGTAGTTTACATCGTTTCTGACTGATTTGACTATTAGACACTCTATCCTAAATCTTACCGTTTTCGAGATATTTGAATTTAATTGTTTTTACCAAAAAACTCCCGATTTTCGGCTATCAGCTTAGATATTTTGAAATGTGTAAGTCTTATTATTACTATTATTTGATTTTTACATGTAAACTAAGATGCTTTATGATCTCAATAACCAAAATTGTACATAAAATGAATAAATAAGTCGCAGTAGACGATTAAAACTTAAAAACTTAAACAAACATTTAGAAAGTTTATTTTTCTCGTAAGGATATCAAAAAAAATTATTATGGCACCTGCTTTGCAGATGTGCTTATAAATATCTACGTTTCATAAGCTATCCAACGAGGTACAAAAATCTAGGGTTTTATTAATAGTTTGTAGAAAAATCTTAGTTTCATAGACTACAGGGAGGCAAAAACAAACTAAATAAAATAATTGAGTCAGTACAAAATACTAAATTTATTAAACTTTCCAGATATTTTGTTACATCTTAGTATAAATTTTATGTTCATCATGTCTGCCTCATAAGCAGTGATGGCCTCGAGGTTTAGGCGCGCGGTCTAGAATCTCGGCGGATGCGGGTTCACACCTCAGGCACACACCTCTGATTTTTCAAAGTTATGTGTGTTTTCACAATGAATTATCACTTGCTTTTACGGTGAAGCGTTGGCGTTGGTGTGCCTGGGGTTTGAACCCGCCACCGCCGAGCTTCTAGACCGCGCGCCTAAACCTCGAGGCTTATGAGGCTGACAAAATGAACATAAATTTTATACTAAGGTGTAACAAAATATCTGGAAAGTTTAATAAATTTAATATTTTGTAGTCATAAATTATTTTATTTAGTTTATTTTTGCCTCCCCTATAGCATAAATTAAACTATTCTACAAAATATTAATAAAACCCTGGATTGTTGTACCTCGTTGGATAGCTATTTTTAGGCACATCTGCAAAGCAGGTGCTATAATAATATTTTTTGATATCCTTTCGAGAAAAATAAACTTTCAAAATGTTTGTTAATGTTTTTAAGTTTTAATCGTCTACAGCGACTTATTCATTTATTTTATGTACAATTTTGGTTATTGAGGTCATAAAGCATCTTAGTTTACATGTAAAAATCAAATAATAGTAATAATAAGACTTACACATTTCAAAATATCTAAGCTGATAGCCGAAAATCGGGAGTGAACAATTAAATTCAAATATCTCGAAAACGGTTAGATTTAGGATAGGGTGTCTAATAGTCAAATCAGCCAGAAACGATGTAAAGTTCACGCCCTTAACGCATATAGGTCGACTTAACCAATAACCCTGTATATGTTAGCATATATGCATTTGGTTAGTTATAATAAATAAATAAATAAATACACCCAACAGTCACATACATAGTTCAGATCCCACACTAAGATGCAAGTCTTGTGTCGTGGGTATCAGAAACCACGAGAGACTTTTCGGTCTCACATACACCCAGACCCGAAACAAATATTTGTGGATCACACAAACATTTGTCTCGGTGCGGGGATCGAACCCGCGGCCTCTCGTTTCGCAAGCTGGTGTCTAGCCAACTGCGCCACGGGGCTGTCATTGTTGGTCTACTTGTTATTGTTTTTGTTTATATTGCTTTTACCTTATCATTGTTTATGCACCTATTTTCTTTGCATCACCCAAAGGTTGACTATTAGAGAATGCCTTAGGAATTAAGTCCGTTAAATATTGTAGGTGGTTTAAAAACAGTATGAATGTGGAAGCAGAATAATTGGATGGTAGAAGTAGCACAATGTGAGGCAGAACACGGAATGAGACTCATAATATCGTAACTGCTACTGGCAAAGTCTTGTGCTTAAATGCTTTTTACTAATCAATTTTTCTCATGATTTTTTTGTCCTCATGAGTTCTTAAATAGTAATAAATAATATATATATTACATATGCTTTTTCTAGTTTTTATTAATTTGATTAGTATAGTTAATTTATTGATACCTCCAAAATTAAGTAAATATTGTTGTCAGCCTGTAAACTTTCCTCATAATTATGAAGGACAACATCCTTTATGTGGTTTTAAATATTAATAAATTATAGAAATGTTACAGATTTTAATTTTAGTTTTTAACATTTTATTTGTTTAGTTAATTTATTGATTTATTACCAAAAATTACAATTGCAATTGTTGTTTACAGGTAAACGGCAGTGTATGTGATATGACAAAAAAGGCTGTGTTTGGTACGTAAAATAGTGCCAAAGTGGATTGTATAGATGTAAATTTATATTATAATCAGGGTTTAACATACGCTTCGCGAGCGGTGTAATGGTGCCTAGCATTTAAGTGGAGATGTTGAAACAGGGAATCATTGTTTGCTGTGCGTTGAGGTGATGGAAGGGATAGTGTAAATACTATGTAATATTCACATATACTATGTAGTACTAATTTTGTATGTTTAACTTCAATATGTTTTACTATCATTATAGCATAATAACCATAGGTATAAAATGTATGTGGTTGTTAGGAAAACGTCAATTTTTTTATTTTTTGTCGGGATTTTCTTTAACACCAGGGGGTTTGTAATGACCTTGGCTATTACCTGTCTTAGTTTCCGATCACGATCTGAATACACTCTGTATTATAACGGCAAATATCAAAAACATTCCTATACTAAGTAATGTTAACCTCATTTTATGGGTTGTCTTGCCTGTTATTGTTTTTTTAATATTTTCAGATACAATATCAGTGTTTATATCTCTTAATAAGCTATTAAAATTTGTAAAATATATTAAAGCACTTTCTTAAGTAATAAAGACAAAGATGAAATGAAATATTTTTGCTTGCATGCACTTGCTTACAATGAAGTAAGACATTGCGCTGAATTTATTTTATGTTATTATATTAACTATTTTAATTCTTGTTAAAATATTTGTAAGTTACTTGACTGATTTTTTTTAAGCATTCCATGTGAATGATTTGTGATTTTTAATCCTGCACTTGAATATTAATCAAATTATTATATGAAGGATTCATATAATATGTGAAGGATAAAAAAGGACCATCTCTTGTGCGAACATTGATAAATTGAATTAAAAACTTACCACATTAGCTACAGTGGCGCCCCCATTTAACAGTCTGATTCAAAGAGATGGTATTCTCTGCTCTTCATAACCTGATACAGAATATATCTGTAACAGGCCATAATATTTTTTTAGTGCAAAAACATAAATGTTAACATCTCACTTTTGCATTTATATAGGAAAACTATTTATTGGATGGATATTATACCAATGTTTTTTATTTTATTTTATTATAGCAACTAAGATTTCCCTATTTAATTATCTGTATTGTTTATAAAAAAACATTTATATAGTTATGTTGTAATCAGTGGCGGTACTTCCATAGAAGCCCAAAAGCCCAGCTTGCCTTATATTCCGAATAAGAAACATAAACTAGATATTCCTCATTAAATACAAACAACAAAATATTTCATCCAAAAACATAAGTTTACGTATTTTTGCCGCGCCATGCCGCCATGCCGACGCGCCGCTGCGCGCCAAATCCCGGCCCATATACTTTAATTTCAAACAAACGAAACGCGGGCGCACGAACGTCAATAGTTTAGAGTAAACATCAATGTTGAACATAATAATAATATCTATCTCCCTCTATCTCGTGGGCTTTAAATCGGGCTTCACTTTACTAGTTCCGTCCCTTTCGCACTACGTCGAAATTTCCATTGGATTTTAAAACATAGGCATAACCAAAATACCGTTTATATAGCAATTAGTATGGGCATTAGAATCCCGCTTTCGCTCTGAACTACGTGCACGTAGTTCAGAGCGAAAGCGGGAGTAGGGATGTCGGAAATCCAAAAAAATCGATATATATCGTTTCGATATATTTTAAAAATATGTACCTATATAAATAAAATTTAAAAAGTATCGATATATGGGTATGATTTGAGTAAGAAAGAAAGAAAAAAAGTTTATTTGTTAACAAACATACATAAACAAAAAATAATATAAAATAGACATAAATCACTTAAAAACGAATACGCGCGCGTTGAGAGTTGTAGACCTTTTCAATACTTAGAATTTTATATCGAAATATTAAATATCGTTCAAAATATCGATATTTTTTCAACAAGCCTAGTCGGGAGTGCGGTGATGCACATTTTGTTTGTCAAGGTCACACGTTGTCAATTGTTTACGTTTAGTTGTCAGTTCAATTTTTACTAATACTGACTCACTGAGCGAAAGAACCAAGTTAAATAGAATTTGTTGTGGTATTTAGAATATTACTACAGTGATTATAAAAGATGAGTGATGTTTATTGTTAATCCTCGTGGCGACTTAAAGTGTGTGCGTGTTTTGCTCTTCGAAGATAAGGTAAATTCATTAAATTGTACTGTGAAAAACGGCTCGTAACTTGTCCAAAACCTACATATAATTGCCAGACTCGAGTATTTCGAAAATTGTTAAAAATTATGAGCGAAGTTTAATAGATCCGAGTAGTAGTACACAACTAATTGAAAAGTTGAATGTTCAAATACGAAAAGGTTATATTATGTTTGTGTTGCATATTTTATATAATGGTTAAAATGTTTGGAATTCTTGTTGTAATGATTTAAATAATTTATCTGCTTCTTGTAGAATGCATGCAAATTTACAACACCACATACTTTCTACTTACACATTCTGATTTCTTTTTACAAATATTGTAAACAACGCGTTGAAGTAGGTATTCATTTCTCGTTTTCGAAATTTCAAAACTCTCGCGTTGATCATCATCGTATTATTTCTAATCCATATTAGGTATTTGTCATTTTGTTCAACAAAAAAAAACTTGCATTCAAGGTCATGACATGAAAATTTACTTACGCGAGTATAGGTAATTTTTAAAATTTGACTCTACTTTTTAATTATGTGGTTTGAAGCCAAATCGAGTCGAGTTATTTGTCTAATAAAATTCAATATGATATGATTTATTCCGTGTCTAATGTTTTAACATCTCGCATTCAAATTTAGAGAAACATGACGTTTGTGCACAAGTTGGACATATTATTTTTCTAATAATTTTCGCCGACATTTTATGGTTTTTGGTACCTATTACTAGCGACAAATTATTTCTTTGTTGTGCAAGTACTATTATATACCTAAATCTCGTGGTCTCGCGGTACTAGTATGTGCCGTGCGATCTAGAGGTCCTGGGTTCGATTCCCGGGTCGGGCCAAGTGTTATTGGGTTTTTCCATTAGAAAGTTCTCAGTAACAGCACGGAGTCTGGAAATGTGCCCGAAAAACGGCAATAGGCTCGCCCCCTATTACGTGGGACTGATACATACCTGGCGAAATGTGGGTGCAGAAATGCACCTCTGCCTACCCCTTCGGGGAATACAGGCGTGAGTTTATGTATGTGTATACTTAGTACTTACATCAATATGTCAAAATCTTGTATGTAAATAATTTGTGGTAGGTAGGTATATTATTTATTAGATCTCCGACTTTCTGGACCAAAAAATACACAATAAAAACCGTAATAAAAATTTGGGCTTGCCCAAGCTAGAGACCCTAGGCACGCCACTGGTTGTAATAAATACTTAAGTAGTAATAAACATATTTTAACTTGCAGAATCGAACTAGTATTAAAATTATCGATAAATTGTATCAATTGTTTATTGTAAATACTTTTTTTTGTATAATACGCTTTTGTAACCTGTATATTGTAGTTAGCTTGTTGAAAATATTGAAAATTATAAAGGAATGTTCCCTTATTAATGTGTTTTATGGACTCCATAAATCGTATCTAGATTTTAAAAAGCATTTATGTGGGTGATATGGCGGTTATTTATAAATCGTTATAATTTGTATTCGTTGTAGTAAAGTTGTGAATAGTTTCACTAGTTGACATCAAATAAGATTTGTTAGCCATTCAGTTAAAGAGTCGGTGTAAATATTGAAAAGATAAAAAATAATGAAAATAATTTATCGATCGTCAATTTTAAATCGATTGCTGCACTCTGCAATCAAAGTAATCGGCAATTAAATTAATAAATGTATGATTCCTAATGTGAAATTGAAGTTTCCTGTGTTGTTTTGTTTTATATTATTGTAATTCTGTATCTAAGATTGTCTTTGTTAAATGAATATTGCAATAATTAACTCATCCTCACACGTTTAAACGCACATGTATGTTATTTGTTTCGCAATAAAATTTTGTATTTATCCAATTAAATAAAAACCAAAATATAAAATACGTTGTTTATTTTAACCACATTTTGTTTCTGAACAGAAAAAAAATTGTTACACAAATTTCACTTCATATTGCTAAAGTGACATCTATCGACAACAAGTAGTACTAACTCGGTACATGGGTTTTCAACCTACGAATTCTTCCTTCGATGGCGCTGAGAATAAAATAGACGGATTTCAGATGTTCCCTGTCATGCCGGCAGATGTCTGTTAAGCTTGATGCCGGAGACAATAGATGGGAGGCGGGTTTCTTCATGTCAAAGTGTCGGCGTACTTTAAAGGTTTGACAGCTTTGTTCATGTCGCGCGCTCGGTTTCATAGTGCAAGCTTCGACTTTTGCGAGGCTTGTGTCACACCGGTATGCCTCGGTAGGTGGCGCTAAATGTTTCGTAACTAAAATAAGTTGCAAGGTGAGAACTCGTTTGTTAAAAGTTTCGCACTAACTTATTATATTTATGGGTATATACTTATATTAATTACATTTTCTAGAATTAAACATTTAAAAATGTCAGAGGAGACGCAAAGCATAAACATATGTGACTTAACCTCTGGTAATAAGATATAATGGATTTGCCTTCATTTGACAGTGGCGTTGCTTCCGCGACACATTAGCATGTCATCCTGTCTAGAAAGTGTTATTGTTTGTTTTTATGTAATTTAAGCAGTTGGCGAAACGTTGCAACGTGTAAATTTAAAATTAAACGACCACTTAACAGATTATTTCGCATCGTAAATGCTTAATTTTAAGCGTGCGTTATCGTATTTCCTTTTACTTTCGACTCTGTAAGGTGCTGAATAAAAAGATAGTTTGAATGATTTAAAATCGTTATGAGCTCAAATATACATATGTTGTTGGAATAGGCAAGAGACTGGAAAGAGCCTTTGAATATTTAATTATTCAATTAAGTACTACTTATATCTTCATCAAGTTATAAACGATCAAGTTTCGTAGCCATGGACGCCTAGGGGAAGATTGGAACTTTGGGCCCTTTAAAACATGTTGAACGAACTTAGTTCGGTAAAGTTCCTTAGGTGGGTCTGTGAATTCAACCCTTTGGGGTTTGTACCCCCGCCGCGATCTCTGGTTACGTGACGCTGCAAGTTGTATCGAGTATATTCGAAGATTACTACTTTAACACAGTGGCGGTACTTCCATAGAAGCCCAAATGCGTTACACGTTAATTGTGTAACGTCTAGTTTATAATTTTTTATTGTGGAGTCAGGATATTCCCATTTATATGTCTAATAGCTTTTGTTAAATGAAGATTTAAAGATTATGATTTGGAATTTTGTAAGGTAAACTGGGCTTTTGGGCTTCTATGGAAGAACCGCTAATCTTGAAGAACGTATTAAATGTGTTTAGGTATGCATAAAATATAAAAGTTACTCTATAAATAAAATTACCGTATACATTTTATAGAAGTTAATACTTGCACATATGTTTACAAAGAGTTGATGAGTCGACTTTGTAATAAAAAAAATCTCTGTACTAAATGTTTTCGTACGCATGTTGTGCAGTGGCGATACTTCCATAGAAGCCCAAAAGCCCAGCTTGCCTTACAAAATTTTGAATAATAATCTTCAAGCTTTAAATCTTTATTTAACAAAAGTAATTTGACATAAAAATGAGAATATCCTGACCCCACAATAAACAATTATAAACTAGACATTAAACTACTAACGTGTAACGCTTTTGGGCTTCTATGGAAGCACCGCCACTGATGTTGTGTTCCTTCAATATTTTTTATGACAATTCTATACTCGCAACTTTTATGGTAACACAAAAGACATAATTCTCAAGGCCGTCAAGAATAAAAAAGTATAACTTTGAAAGAAACAATAAAATAAAAAATATTAGCCTTACTATTTTCCTTAACTCGACCGATGTGTTTCGTCAATAAATTGCTGTAGTAGCGACATGACGCCGCCAAATGTGTCTTGACACATTCCTCCGAACAATCAGCTGGGGAAGTACCGTTGTCATTACATATATTTTTGGCAGGATAGTATATCTTATGATTATCTTAATTTTAGAATAAAATTAATGAAGAATCTTTAAAGCACATTAAAACAAAACCACTACCCGGTTCTGCCCGTAGTCGGTTACTATGTATACAAAACTCTTGTTATTAATTTCTAAATTATTAATTCAATTTCATTCTTTGCAGTCAAAAAGGTGACGAGAAACCTAAACTTTGATCTTTACATAATTTTTTTTTCACTTATATCTTTGGAGTCTGCGTGTTCTAAGGATAACTCTCTAGTACAGTACAGTCTAGCCAAACAAAGATTTCCTTCAGTGCGATATAGTCAATAATGAAATGCGTTATCAATTTACTTTTATCGTTGGTCAAGTCGACAAACGGTACACAAAACGACGAGCGTGTCTGAGTGGTGACGTCAGCCTGTCCATTATTTTTCTTCACTTCATTGTCTGGAAAGAATACGTAGATTCTATCAATTCTAACAAAACAAGTACAACAAAATAACTTTATACAGGGTGTATTCAGACCGTGATCGGAAACTAAGGCTAAGGTAGGTAGTAATAGTCAAGGTGAAAACGTCAATTTTTTTTATTTTAGGTCGGGATTTTTGTTAACGCCAGGGGGTTTGTAATGACCTTAGCTATTACATGCCCTGGTTTCCTACCACGGTCTAAATACACCCTGTATATTTTTTAATAAATTATTTTAATAGTGAAAAAGGGGTCTATTATTACGCATATACTCAATAACAATAATCAATAATAATTTATATTTGATTGCTTTGAGATGGTATCCATTTATATACACAATCGAAAATAGTAGTAAGTCCCCATTTACCTGTCTGAGTTGACTGATCTACACAGTTTTTTGGTTTGGGCAAGCTGGCGCATCTGGAGTCCATCACTGTCACTGAGTGAACTTCTGGTGGCTGAGCCATTGTGAATTTTATATCTTGAAAAAAAAATTGCATTTGTCAAAATCTTTTTTTAAATTAGAAAATAGAAATACTTTTGTAATAAAAATATACACAAATAATCTCTTGTGCTGGTATCTCCGAAGGGATATATTTATTTATTTATGCTTTATATACATATAAGTATAAAGGGATCGAGCCTATTGCCGTTTGTCAGGCACATGTGTGTAGAGTCCGTGCTACCACTGAGAATATGCTACCTATGTGAAAATGTTCTATAATACTTTGGCAACGGGACCAGAATTCAAAAAACGACAAAAACCCGCCTCCACTTCACCAGGATGGTAGACTAAAGCCTAATTCATAAGGCTAATAAATAAATACACCTAACAGTCACACAAATAACCCAGATTCTATTAATCCAAAGACAATAATCCTTGTACAACTCTATTGACTCGTAACATTCAGAAACATCAAATTATTATCTCGTTATGTGTAAAACTAATTATTTAAACAGTGTAAATTTTGCTTTAAATTTCATTTTAAGGTAAATCTATAAATTTAAGGTAAGTATCGACGTAAAAGGATAACTTTACCAGTTTCAAGCGGTCGTGAATTAATTGCGGCTTCTGTAACAGATTGTTGTTTGGTCAAAAAGATCGACTCCTGAGATGGCTTTAAAACTTCTTTGAAAACTAATTTTGTCGTTTCATACAGCGCTTTGTATACTGCAACCACAAATTCAGTAAAGATTGCGCCAAATATCCCATTATTTATGTAATTATATCTACATTTGTAATATCAATTGTCTCAACCTTTGGGCGAAAGAACTTCTCCCACAACATCGCCAGTCTTCTTCTGATGCGTCATGTGCTCCAAGTCAATAGGTTCCAATTCTGAAATTAATTCAAGTAATTTATTTACGGATATGGGCTTCCAAGTTGGTAATCCAATCTAGATTAAGATTTGGTAAGCCTTTATTACTTCTCAAACCCCAATTCCAATGGTTCCAGTGGAGAATTATTTTTCGAAAATGTACATGCTTACATTAAGCCTCTTCATAAAAGGCCATTGTAATATTACAGATTTAAGGCCAATGTTATTTTTAAAAATAGAAGAAATATTTTTTTCTTGCCGTTACGTTCATCTATACTTACTACAATGAAATTATTAATTATTATTATTTTAAAAATACCAATAAGGAAATTATTTTTGTCGTAACATCTTTAATAATTTGATTCTATTATTTGTAGGACTTACCAACATCATGATTTGACGGCTGTTTTTGAATGGCTGCATCCGTTCGTTGATTATGTACCACACAACGAGGTTCTTGGTAAACAAATACACAAGCTGTAATCATCAAATCTATATTATATAACTGATTGCATTTTAGGTAGGAATTTGAAGTGGATGTAAGTTTTTGCCAAAGGAAGTGATTTTTTCTATGAGATGACTCGCTTATTTGTTTGTATGACCTTAATTTTAGTAAATGTTGTCGCTTTAACTAGTTTGTAGAAATATAAAAATGAATAAATTGCAAAAGGTACATAAATAGTAATTTATAAAATGTTAAGTCTGCTATGTGGGTAGTTTGAGATTGTTATTGTCGCAATTAGAATGTTATGGTGGGGCGGTCTCTATATAAGCACGTTCAGTGCTAGCAGGAGCGAATAAGCCGTATCACGTCTTCGGTTGAACAGACCTAGATTATGCACCGTAGTGCTATATAGTAATGTGTTATTGCATGAAAATAAGGTTTAGAAAGGTGGCGAGGAACGGATGGATGAGGGATGCTCAAGACTGGGATGTTTGGCGCTTTCTTGGGGAGGCCTACGTTCAGCAGTGGTAATAAAGAGGTTGAGATAACATACGTGCATGTGTGTATAAAAAAAATACATGGATATAGATAAAGATGTTCTAATGATAGTTTTACCTGATGTTTCGTTAGGAAAACTTTTGAATTGACAGCATGTTGTATTCGTAGGGAGAAGAAAACGGGAGGTTATCGTAGACGCTGACTTTTGATTTTCAAACGCCGTAAAATCAGTAGCTGCATCACAGGAAAATACTCTTGATTTTTTTCAGAATATAAAATATTTATTAATTATAAATTGCCACCACCAATTTTCTTTTTCGTATTTTATTTAATTTTATTATTAAACTTAATTTGGAGTCGAATTTTGCTAATATAGGCACTACAAAAATAAATAAATAAAGTAATTACTTTTTACTCGACGGTTGCATTATGTAAATCTATTATTAAATTCTTACCTGTATTGCGAATTTCTGGGGAGGCTTGTAGGTTAAATTCTTTGACGTCTCTCGTACACAAATGACCTATTAATTAAACAAAAACATTACATTTTATTTTATTTTATTAAGTTGTTTGATATAAAAAGAGTTTGTGAGGGAAGACTTGGAATAAAGAAATGAGTGACGACACGGGTTTGAGAAAAACATAACGTATTAAATTCAAATAGAAATAAGGCACGGGAATGATAATTATAATCAATAATTTTAATACAAAACCAATATTAAGTCGACCTATTCCCGTTAAGGGCGTGTAGTTTACATAGTTTCTGACTGATTAGACTATGAGACACCCTATCCTAAGTCTAACCGTTTTCGTATCTTGAATTTAATTGTTTTTTTACAACAAACTCCTGATTCGCGGCTATCTGCTTAGATATTTTGAAATGTGTAAGTCTTATTATCACTATTATTTGTTTTTACATATAAAATAATAGTATTATTAGTAGTATTAGCCTGGGGTTTGAACCCGCGACCGCCGAGATTCTCGACCGCGCGCCTTAACCTCGAGGCCAAGGCGTGTTTTCTTAAGCAGCGGCTTATGAGGCAGATATGATGAAAATAAAATTTTGACTAAGATGTTTTGTTAGAACTTGAAAGTTTAATAAATTTAGTATTTTGTACTCAACAATTGATTTATTCAGTTCATTATTGCCTTTCCTATAGCCCATGAAACTAAGTTTTTTTAATATTTTTTTTTTGATAAAACCCTAGATTGTTATACCTTGTTGAATAGCTGATGAAACGTAAATATTTTTAGGTACATCTGCAAAAGAGGCGCTATAATATTTTTTTTAGATATCCTTACAAGAAAAATGAACTTTCAAATTTTTTGTTAGTTTTTAAGTTTTAATCGTCTACAACGACTTATTTCTTCATTTTATGTACAATATTGGTCATTGAAGTATAATAATAAAGCATCTTATTTTCACGTAAAATTCAATAATAGTAATAATAAGACTTACACATTTCAAAATATCTAAGCTGAAAAAAACAAATAAATTCAAATATCTTGAAAACGGTTAGATTTAGGATAGGGTGTCTCATAGTGAAATCAGTCAGAAACGATGTAAACTCCACGCCCTTAACGCGAATAGGTCGGCTTAACCAGTAACCCTGTATACTGTCATTATTAGGTAATACCTGAAGTTGTGTGATCAATCATGATTCGATTGTTGTTGCTGCATTCGGCAATTGAGTTTGTGTTCGTCTCTGGATCTGTTTTTACCGGAATTACATCTGCTAGACTGTCGTTGGATAATTTTATTGTTGGTGATGTCGAAACCACTGCAATCGTTAATTATATCAACGTTTTATTGCGCCAAATAAATTAATGTTATAGTTTTATAATTCGGTGGAAGTGCAATAAATACATACATACATAAACTCACGCCTGTATTCCCCGAGGGGTAGGCAGAGGTGCATTTCTGCACCCACATTTCGCCAGGTATGTATTAGTCCCACGTAATAGGGGGCGAGCCTATTGCCGTTTTTCGGGCACATTTCCAGACTCCGTGCTGTTACTGAGAATTTCCTAATGGAAAAACCCAATAACACTTTGCCCGACCCGGGAATCGAACCCAGGACCTCTAGATCGCACGGCACATACTTGTACCGTGAGACCACGAGGCACGAGGCAATAAATAACTTTTTTTAAATTCGGTCCTATTTCTTGTAATTTTCGAAAGACGAGGTTAAGTTGCTGCAAGATTTCGACGCATTATGAAATATCATGATTTTAAATCGAATGTGTGAGACTTGATTATACGAAAGTAGTATCGATTTACTGATCTTATAAGAATTTTTAGCAATAGGTTTATCTGTTACACTGTATTATCGTAAGTTATACTACCGTTGTCTTCATCTTTATTTTTGTCAGCACTATTCAACACTTTTACTTTATTTATTGAGCTTGTTGAACAAACGGTATCCAAGGAAAGTGGTTTCAGATCTTCAAAAAGGGATTTTTCATTTTGCAAAAATTGGTATGCTGAAATTAAATGGGTTTTTTTTAAAGGAATTGTTAGAATATTAGTTATTGGTATACCTATTTAGAATGCCTAAAGAATAGATGTGAAAGTACTTTGTATGAAACACATTACCATATTCTCCTTTCTGCAGCGAAGTGCATTTTCTAATCCAATTACTCGCATTCAACGCACTTGACGGCATCGAATTAGGATATTTCTGAGAATTTTCGTCTAAATTAGGACTTCGTTGTCCGATTAATCTCGATAAAGATAGTATTTTATCTCTCATAACATCTGAAACATTTTTTTTTATATTATAAATAAATAACATGGCTCCTTCGATGTATAACTCGCTACTTATTTATACTATATATATATTAGTATTTATATGTATTTAATCGTATGTAAGTCTATCTTATATTGTATTTTTTTTTTCACATATGTATACAAGTATATATTTTTATGTAAGTTTATTAAATATAGCACCGTCCATAACTAGTTTGCTTATTCCTCTCCCTGCAAGGTTGCCTGGTAGAGATCGCTTTAAGCGATAAGGCCGCCATTTTATGTCACCAACTATACTTTATTTTAAATGCTTAGTCTGTACATGTGGTGTGAAATAAATAAAGAGTTATTTATTATTTATTTTATTATTATTATAATAGCATTTCTGGCTTTGTAAAAGTTCTACCAAAGTTCACTAGAGCAGTAAAAGTATAGTTCAAAACCTGTTTCTTGTTTAAAATTTTAGGTTTGAATTGAGCATGCTATGCAGTCCAGGAACATCACAATAAAAATATGCAGGCAGATTTTAAAATTTCTTCCGTTACTAATGAAAAAATACACAATTGTGACGATGATTAACGAAATTCTAGTCGTGTATAAAATATCTCACCGTGTATTTTGGGACTCCGATTCTTGGAGATTTTGGAAGGAATCCGATTGCATGCAGATGTTGTTATTTCCACATTTCTTTGATGTGTCGATTTGGTCTGTGTGGCGTACTCCGTACCTTGTTAACATAAAGTAGAAACTCTTTTACTGAAGCCGTGGTTTCCTTCACTTCGGCTCATTTATTATTCATTGGTCACGTACGTAAATATGTTTTTAAATTATTAGACGTTATTGATATTAGGACTTTCACAGGACGTTTTTTTGGAGTGGAGGCCAATATATGAATGATGCTTTTTATTAGTAAATGTAAACTGTATGCGTGGTTATTAAAAAAAAATACACCCATAGATTTTTGAGTTAGTCATCAACTCCCAGTTTCGGGGAGTTCGGTTTATCACGGATATAAATAGATGATATATATATTTTAAACTTACACTGAGTGCTCGGTAGTTCTGTATTAGTGCCGTTGTCGTATGTTAATGCTGCACACCTGCATTTGCCTGAGAAAAAATATTAGTATATTGAAATAAGGATATTTTTACATTTTTGTAATTAATGTAATTAATTACTTGTACTACTATACTTTATTTTACATTTATATTATTATTGGTAAGCTTTTATTATTATTATTTTTTATTTTTATTGCCTGTAATCCACCAACCTAGCGTCCGTTTTGTCACTTGGTCCCCTCATTGAAAATCAGCGCTGCAACTCCGTGCAAGCGGAATTGCAGCATGTAGCTGAATGAGAGGACCATTGTTGGCTGTGTGAATTATACGAGTAGTTATTAGTTGTTTTCTTTAAAAAATTGTATTTTCGTGCACTAGCCAATAATAAAATCTTTTTCTTTCTTTCTTTCTTTCTTTGAAACGTATTAAAACATATTGAAGTATTGTATACCACGTCTAGGCAAACATTAAAATAAGAATCTGGTTGCGTGGATACCTAAACAAGAAATTAATACCTATATAAGAAATAAATATATATGCAGACCATACAAATATTTGTCACCGTACGAGGAACCCGTAGACCATTTAAATTTATTTATAAAAAAAACTGTGCAAAGCTTCATTACCGATAAGTCTGAAATGATCATAAATAATGTTTAAAAAAAATATTTACCAATTTTCTTGTAATCATCATTTATAAACAATGATAAAGCTTGCGTCGACTTTGTAGTACAGGTTGATGCTTGGTTCGGTTGTTGATGATGTGGTGGCAGAAATGTATCTGATGATGCTGAAGTTTCTGGTAAGAATATACTACCATGTTATTTTTAGGAATACTTTTTTTTTTTTAATCACATTTACAGCAAGACACCTTGTAACTTTAATAACACAATTAAATTCAATTAGCAAACTTATATAGCGCAGCACAACTTTACTTATAAAGCTTCAAAGATAATTGTGGTGATTGTTTTGTATCCCTAATTTATGCAATTTTTTACGACAAAAATACCTTACCGCAGCATCCAAAAGAATCATTGTAGAGATTTGTCCCCTCACAATCCGTTGAGGGTGCCATTAGGGGCATTTGTAAAGAGTTACGAGAATAAACGAGTGAAAAATCACCGCTCTGTACCAGTAATGTCGCGGGACGATCCTCTGCTCTAAATGTTAAGGAGAAACTCAAACGCATTCAGGCATCAGCAAAATTTATTAAAGTCCAAATTTGCCAGTGTTGGACACGGGCGTCCACTACAACTGAGGGAAATTGGACTTTAGTTCACCACGTTGCCCTAGCCTGGTTTGGCGGTCTACATACCTATGAATTTGCTTGTGGATAACTTTCTGGGTTTCCATCACAGTCAAATAGTGTATAATTCTATTTTAAAACACTAATCCTCGAATTGGCATATTTAGTGCATTGAAAAATTCGAGCGAGAGAGGGGAAGGAGAGATCTAGAATTTCAACAAACGACTCCGAATGTTTGCACAAAATTTGAATTTATATTCTGTTAAAACGTAGTTTCCACAAATATGTTTATTTCCTTTTTTTATTTGATGTTACCTGCATCGTTATACTCTTGCTCTGTCTGCGTAGCCATCTCCTCGATCGATTGGGTGAGTGTATAGGCAGACATCAATACGCTGTAGCCAATATTACTAGATGGTGTTGGTTTTTCGACTGTAATAAATGTTTTAATGCAATATTTTTGTATTGAACTTTAAATGATTTATTTGAGTTTTCTTTCCCATACTGTATGGATTATTATTCAGTGCATAGGGGATGTATTGGACGAAAGAAGAATAGATTTTTTTTATTTAAGTTCTTTACATATTAGGTAGGGGTTACGGGATATACTCTGCTCTAATATAATAAAATTGTCCGTTTTCTAATAGTTCCGACTAGAAATTGTACTTCATAAGTAACCTAACTCTAAGGCAAATTGTTTTTCTTTTACATTAAACTGCGCCTTAACAATCAAATGTTTGAGAAAAACGCTCCCGTTTCCGGAATGTTTGCAGTTGTATGGAACGCGTAATTTGTTGATATTAGGCGCGTTTTCATTTATTTGATTTTTTTGTTGTTTGCGTTCAGGCTGCCGAGGGCTCGAAACCATCAAGTCGTCGAATTGAATTTCCTCAAATGTAATGTTTTTGTTTTTAACTTTCTGTTAGCAATTTATTGTTGTGGTTATCGTGATTTTCCGTCTTGTTTTTATTCTCAAAGCATTATTTAGATTTAATTTAAATAACCATCAGATTATTCAACGTAACTTTTATCTCTTGGACGAATTGAAATAAAAGCTTATATTAGTATTATTCCTATGAAAAAGTAGAACATTACCTGATTTATTTCTTGAAGGCTTCTTTTCTGATATTTTGTCCACTGACTTCACCAAAGACTTGCCGGTTCCAATCATTGCTTGAAGTTGTGACACAGGTTGCGTTTCTACTTCAATATTACGATACGTAATAGTCGATACAGATTTTTCTTCAAGCGAAGGTTTATCAAATTGACCAGAGCCGGTAGTTTGTTCAATAAATTTTGATTCAATTTGTTTCTGAATATCACTATAATACTGAATATTATCGGATATGTCTTCTTTTGAAGTTTTATGACTAACTTCAATGGTATTTGTAAGTATTGGTTGTGTTTGCTTTTCAAGTTGAACCAAAGTAGATATAGATGCTGACTTTCTGTTAGCTAAAACCGTTTTACTCGCTACTCTCGTAGAATGATCAATTAATATTGATTCCTCTTGTTTTGCAATTGTTTTGGTTGACATTGTTTTGTTCTCATATACAGTAGTCTTTTTATCCATAATATCGTTTTGTACTTCAAATTCAGTACAACTTGGCACGGAAGTAAATACAGTCTTCGCTTCTTGTACATTTCTGTTGTACATGAACTCAGTTGCTTGTTCAACAAGTATTGGCTTAACTTCTATCTCAACGTTGGTATAAGCATTTGTCCAATTTAATTTACTGTCGACTATAAGCTCTCTTTTCGTTATAAAAGCATCTTGTTGAACGTCTTTAATTTTTTGGATTATAAACTCCCTTTTTGTTCCACACGCATTTTTTGTTATCCCTTTAATTATTGATTCAGTATCAGTATTAATTGCTATTGTAGAAACGGATTTGTCTTTGGTTAAGGTGCTTTTTTCGTAAGTTGTTGTTTGATTAATTAATGTTGGCAGTATATGTTGATCCGGTGTGGCATTCATACCGATAGATACATTTTTCTTTACGAAGCAGTTCACATTAATAGGACTCGTAGCTAACTCCAAAATTACAGGTTTATTTATTTCAATGTCAGCATAAACCGCAACAGATATTTTTTCTGCAATCGAAGTCTTCTCCAAATTGCCATTCTTGTTATCGCTTAGTTTTGGTTGAGTTTTAATTATGTAACTAGAAGTTGATACAGGTGAGAGGCACTTTTCTGAAAAAGCAAATCATTTTAAATTTCAATAGCGATAATAAAAAAAACACTAAGTTTTGAATTATGATACTTGATTTCGTTTTATTTTATATATCTAAATCGTCCCAAATTAGATTATTGACGTTTATATATTTTATTATATTTTTGGCGTGTATATACCCGTATTACTTAAAAACGGCAAAACACAACTCCAAGGGCCTGTGAAAAAATGTTTTAACTTTTCTTTCTGCCTGTCGGGAGATAAATGTAAGCATAAAACTTTGAATTGGCCGCTCAGGGCGTTTTAACGCTATTTTACTGGACTTTGTAGTAAGTAAAAAAGAGAATACACGGCTGTAAACTCAGAATTTTCAGTCAAATTTACTTTGACCGACCTTTTTATTGTGTAGTAAATCATTTAAAGTAGCACAAAACAAATTCTAAGGGAATTCAATTAAATGAATATTACCTAAACAAAAAAAATCTAATGTTTGCGTAAAATAGACAGTTGATTCTTAACAATTTTTTTATAATTTTTTTAAACAATTTTTTTATGTTTTCTTGCTGAGACTCAGTATTAAAATCTTACCAACTGGTTATCAAATTTCAGTCAAAGTATTTAAGACAGAAGCTTGGTCAAACACATGAAATTATGTGAATGTTGATTATCTGGCCACATCGCGATTACCTACTTTTTAATAAATTGGATTTTTTTAAAGTTGATGTTTAGCGGGTAATCTTATTCATTTTGTATTGTTTTTCTTTTTCAACTATAAAATATGTTGAAAGACTAAACTTAACACATTCACTGCCCACCACTCGGATCCGAGTGGAGTAGGGTCATAGTGGCGGCGCCTCACACTCGGATCCGAGCGAGCGGCCCGTTCATCTTCTTGTAGTCACCTTAGTTCTTGTCAGTAGTCAGTTCGGCACCTGGCGTGCTGTGTGCCGACCACTCGGATCCGAAAAATGTTTTTTTTTTATTAAAATAATAGTTATAACCATATACATTCATCTATATTTTTACATATTCGTAAATACTTAATCAAAATTTGCCTTACAAAAAATTGGTTCTCAGCTATCATTTTCATTAATTTCGAAGGCAGTGAATGTGTTAACTGACTGAACAGCCTTAGTCTATCACGCTAGTGCGTAAAATTTTGTGTGGTAAACTCTGATACGTATTCTCCCAAAATCAATTATACTTATATGAAATAGCTTATGATTTATTTGACGTCAATATATCTTGCTAAATGGAATATCTCGTCTCGTACCGTCGGATTTATAGTCGGATCGGCAGCATTGGCACTTTGGCAAATACATCAAGCCGGAACAGACTTCATTTCCATTCAAGTCTTTAGTGGACACACCTGTTAATTCATTATTTATTTAAAACATCGATAATAGGATACGGCTATCAAAATAATAAAATAGAGGCTTAGAAACCTTGTTTGGGTTGATTGACAATTGGATCGCAAATAAAACAAAAACAAAAAAACGATATAAAAGACATATATAGGTATGGTAAATAAGCGGACAGAAATTTAGTTTATGTTTTATCACGCCTAAAGCGCTAAAATTATTTTGATGAATTTCGGTAAATAGTTGAATAGTATTCTGGCGAGTTTATAGACTTCTGTTATAATATTTTACCTGTGTCAATCATTTCTTTTTGTGATGCAATTACTGATGCGGTTTTCATAACAGCTGATGATATTGACATAAGTTTAGGTCCTGCGAACAAAATAATAATTGAGACTCTTCTGGACAAGCTGAATGCTATATCATTATTTTAACGATATTATTTGACGATATATGTCTCAGGAAGTTCCTTAATAATTAATAATATTAACATAAAATTTGAAATAAATTAATTTAATTACTTGTATGTGTAAATGTTGTCATCACAGGCATTGCTTGAATGGAAAAGTTTTTCTTTTTCAACTCGGCGTAAGATGTGGCTATACCTTGAAAAAAACATATACGTATTATCTTATAAATAATTGCATCGTCCAACTGACCATTACAAGCATCGTCGCCGAACATAACAAAACAAAAAATTACACTAAGAAGTATTCCACCGCACTTCACAACCAACATATTTTATTTTTCACATTAATCATTCTGTTTCCCATCTAAGGGTAGCACACGTGGATTTTTCTCCGTCATATTGTCGCCCATATTTCAAAAACATATTCAAATGATGTCGTTTACTTCCACTTTGTTTGTACCATTAAGTAATTACTGGCTGCTTAAGATTTTTTTCTGTGTAAATATAATATTGACTAGAATGGAACTGCCTCGAGGTCTCGCGGCACAAGTGTATATCGTGCGATCTAGCCGTCCCGGGTTCAATTCAGGGAGTGTCAGAAAGCAGCACAGAATGGAAATGTGCAATAGGCTCGCATCTAGGACAAAAAGCACAATCAGCGAAATGTGGGTGCAGTATTGCACCTCTGCCTACACCTTGTCTATACTACTGCCATCGGGCTGGGTAGATTGCGAGGCCACTATTCTTTAGAAAACCAACGCGACAGAATCAAGCGTAACGTCAACCAATCTAAGGTTGTTTAGATCATAATTACACACTCAAACCTGTATCCCGAACACGTAGGTACAAATCACTGGCGGTACTTCCGTAGAAGCCCAACAGCGTTACACGTTAATTATGTAATGTCTTGTTTATTTTTGTTTATTGTAGGGTCAGATTTTCTCATGTATATGTCAAAAGGTTTTTCAAATAAAGATTTAAAGCTTAAAGATTATTATTCGGAATTTTGTGAGACAAGCTGGGCTTTTGGGCTTTTATGGAAGTACTGTCACTGGTACAGATGTATACACACAGAGCGAGCGTGTCGCCGTTTTTCGGGGACATATCGATCCACTATGCTGTTACTGAGAATTACCTAATGGGAAATCCTTATAGTATTGCCAGACCCGGGAATCTAAGCCGGGTACTTTAATTTGCCTCGCACACATTGTGATTGACGTTATTAATTATAATTACCAGTATCAACCGAATTCTTCATTGCATATTGTGATGTCAGAGTATTCGTTGAATTTACGTGCATTAGTTGAACTTGCGTCGGCACTGTAGAAGCACCACCAGTATCCATTGTGCACGTAGAATTATTTCTTTTATCATGATCGGAAAATGATTTCGGTTCTGTAAGAATTTTTTATATGATGTTGGGTCTGTCCTAAAGTAATTGGTAAGCTTTCTAGCTTGGACATTACTATATTAATTGTTATTCACGCCTATATTCCCGAATGCGTAAGCAGCGGTGTATTCTTTTATGGTTCGCCAGTTTATATGATCCATCAAATAGGAGGAATGGCTTGCTGTATATAAGGCACATTTTGATACTCTATACTGATACTAAGAGTTTTCTAATAGAAAAAATCAGTAGAAAAAAAAACAGTTTTCCCAACCCCAGAAAGAATCTGTTCTGGGTTCTTGAGCACACAAAGTTAATTAACATAATATGCAACGACCAAGATTTTGTAGGCAAAGTAGTAGGTAAGTATTTTTATTTTTAAAGCATTATTTATCTTACTTGGTGTATGAAGGAATGGAAACATAGATGGACCAGCGTTGATTCTGGCTTTGTTACTAATATAGGTTGCATCTGGAAATAATGATATACATTTATATGTAATATTACTTATAATGAATGAAATAATATGCATAAATAATTAATGCAAATAATAAAAATAATTTTTTTCGGTGAAAAAACAGGTAGGAAATACAGGTAGACACAGATAACAATTTTCTTGTTTATATTTTGAGAAAGCAACTTTAAAATTCATAGCTTAAAACCATTTTTTTTTAATTATTTTACAACGGGGCTAAATTTCTCTCGTTCATCATCATCACTATACATATATCCCACTGCTGGGCCTTCTCTACAACTGAGAGAGTAAAGGCCTTAGTCTATCATTCATTCGTTTAAAATTTGTATTCTACTATTACTCACTATGATAGTATAAACCGATACAATTACTAAGCTTAAATAAATTACTAAATAAATAAAAAACAAATAAAAAATACCGGAGCATTTAGCATAAGCATTCCATTCAGACGCCAATTTGAGAAGGGCAGAGATGGCGGCTGACTTCTGCTGCCTCAAAACTGTATCAGTGCCTAAAAGCAAAAATGTGTCAGTGTACGTGAAGGAAATAGTCTCGCCGATTTATGAGGGAAAGTACTTAAACTGCCCGATTCACAGACGTATGCCCTATTTTAAGGGCGTGATGTGTATTAACATAATAGTTTTCTTACGATGGATGAAAGCACACTTTATGGCAGTGACACTTGAATACTATCCGAACAGTGGGTTAAGTGCTTTTTTGCCACAACTTATCGACCATATTTAATTCTTATGGTAAGTGCACCACGGACTAATTCGTATACATAATAATAATAACACATATACATACAAAAACTCACGCCTGTATTCCCCGAAGGGGTAGGCAGAGGTGCATTTCTGTAACCACATTTCGCCAAGTATGTATCAGTCCCACGTAATAGGGGGCGAGCCTATTGCCGTTTTTCGGGCATATTTCCAGACTCCGTGCTGTTACCGAGAATTTCCTAATGGAAAAACCCAATAACACTTTGCCCGACCCGGGAATCGAACCCAGGACCTCTAGATCGCACGGCACATACTTGTACCGCGAGACCACGAGGCAGTAATAATAACATAATAAAACTTTATTTATCAAAAGCAATTCGAAATATAAATGAGAATATCCTGACCCCCCAACTAGTATATTCAACAAATGGTCGTTATCTCTAGACAGTCATCGAAATAAAACGTATTCGAAATAGAATAATAATATTTGATATCAAAATATGACATCCCGACGACGATCATTATACCCTATTCTGCAAGGTTTTAAATGTCATAAAGCATCGCTGTCTGAATCGGCACGATTAATTTAGTACTGATATAATTCACATACGAATAGCATACTCAAGGCTCAAAGTCCGTCAAAACGAATAGGTTACCAGTTACATAGTGACTCTTGTGTAGACTGATTGTCATCAGTAATATATTTTCTTGGCATTCGACACTCTATTTGGACAAGACCTGACATAAAAAATCCCCATAGTTGTATTTCATTCCAAAGTATACTAAACCAGTCCAATTCTCTACCATCGAAATCAAATATTACTTCAGCCATATAAATAGACTGTCGACACTTTCATGATATATCTGCGGGTTGTCCTACGAGTTTTTTGCTCCTTGCCCAATAAATAACCACATACCAGTCTCCCTATAGACGAACAAACTCGTTTGTACTTTGGCGTCTTCCCATAAGATAGAACGCTGCAGATAGTGCATCATGCGAACTGAAAACAAAGTAATTATGTAGGTGCTTGCGCAGATAAGAGCGAATATTTGGAAAATAAACTGTCTAGCTGCTGACGATAAAATTCAGTTCCAAAGCACTAATTAACTCACATATACGATGTGAATGGTTCTTTCAAAAATAAAATGACAACAGTTACATATGTATTTTTGATCCGTCATTAAGATAAAAGTCTTAGGTTGAGAATATTAGAAGCTACTGGAGACTTTTATGTCAGACAGACACCCAGATCCAAAACAATTACTTGTGGATTTGTCACTCAGCGGAGATCGAAACTATCACCTTTTTTTCAAGCTATGATTTATTTCTGGGACGGCGGAACCAACGATGACTTGTTTAATTAATAAATTTATGTAAAAATTTGCTTTTCCAAAAAAAACTACTACCACGAAGGCTGAAGTCGCTGGCAGCAGCCAGTTTCATTGAAAGATTAAAACAACTTACTTTTTTTCAGTTTCGACGGTGACTTAGACCAATGAGCCCATCGCTCCGCAGTTTTCTTCCATACGTGGTTCCATTTTTTGCGACATATTTTTATAGAGAGTTGTTTTCTGAACGAATCTAATCGTCTCGTGACTAACAAAGAAATGAGTAATTGTTACATTTACCGTCATTATTATTATTACGTCTAAAATAAGAGCCTTACTTTATTTGCGATTTGTGTAATTAGAAGGAAGATATGATAGGAACCCGCATTGAGAATAGAATGACTAAAAGCCTGCTTAAGAAAATTATGTACATTGGAGATTTGTTGAGTAGCCATAGCAGTAATAGTTGTAAGAACTTATTGTTAAGTGATTTTTTGACTGTTATTTCTATGAGATAGTTTAAAACTAAAACCAATCGCGTTAAAATAAATTTCGCACTAAGTTAAACTTAATATTACCTTTGAAAGAGTCACTTTGACATCGAGTGCTGGGGTATCTTCTTAATCTTTGCCACTTCATGCAGCGTCCTTTTTTGTCTTTAAGATTTTTCATTTTGAAATTTTGCCTATGAACTTGTTTCTTCCAGCAATTTTGTTTGTGATAATTTTGTCGAGAATCTAAAAACGATAATTTATTTGTTTTAGATGTGATAATAAATAAATACACCCAACAGTCACATACATAGTTCTGACGACATTAAGATACGAGTCTTGTGTGGTGGGTATTAGAAACTACGAGAGAATTTTCGGTCTCACAAACACTCAGACCCGAATTTAATATTTTTGAATCACACAAACATTTGTCTCGGTGCGGGAATCGAACCCGCGGCCTCTCGTTTCGCAAGCTGGTGTTCAGCCAACTACGCCACGGGGCTGTCAAATTACAATCTGATTTTTTTGTAGTTATTTTATAATTTTTGTTACTTTGTATAAAATATTTTACATAAAAAAATTATATTTTGTTGTATAAAATAAAGTAGGAAAAAAAAGATGCGTGTATAATGATTTCAATTAAAGCTGTGTTGATTTATATTTATCACACAGAATCAAAGAAAAATTAGGGTGGGACCATTGAGCCGCAAACAAATAATTTTCGAAAAGTTACTGTTGCATTTCGTTTTAAGTAACACAATACTTGTTACACTTCCTTTATTATAGCAACTAAGATTTAGGATTCCATCCTATTTCATATCGAAAAGTTAGTCGATCCTTTTTAAAAACAAGGAATTATTATGCTCATTTAAATCAAAATGGCATATTACAAACAATAACATTTAAAACATTACTCGAGCTGTCCAACAACTTATTACCATTTTGTTTACAAGATTGATGCAGAAATTGCGAAATAGCTTCTGTGTCATTCGATATGTTTTGCTCAAAGCTATTGCATCCTCGTGACTTGCACTGCGAGGCCCAATTATCTTCATATTGGCTCTCGAGTCCACAGCAATCATCTATTTGTTCCAACGTAAATTGGCTTGATAAGTCTTCCCGAACTTCCACATCAGTGCTAACCATACTGCTCGCGGTCTTCGGTGTATCAGAACCTATTGATCACATTATATTTATGGTATAAACAACGTCGCTACTAAATAATATGAAAGACTGTAAATAGGTCTAAGAATGATTTCCCATAAGACGGATTTTCTTGGTGATATTATACATAAATATGTACATACATATTTCCTTCAAGTATGGGTGATAAATTATATTATTTGTTGAACGTTTTCATACTCACAACACAAGACCTGTATCTTTCTGTTGAGTCAGAGCTAAAATTTTATCTATTGAGTACACATTTTATTAAATAAAAATCCATAATGGTTTTAGATTATAGCTATAAATAAGTATATCTGTACCGTCACCTTCGAAATTTGTAGTTTTTTGGAGTATTTCTGATGGGCATTCGACGTAAGAACATTTATCTTTACGACTCTCCTCGTCCTGATCACTGTGTTCATTTGTTGTAGGACTATATGCCGAATTTTCGAACAGGTTAGAGAAAACTGGCAATACAAATAATAATTATAGTCTTTATTAATAACCACAAAAGCATTAAACATAAACAATTAAACAAATAAAAAATAAAATCCAAAAATATAGATAAATAGATAGTTTTGCTAATTTAGGTAAAAACCTGTACCTAGATAATTGGCGCCACTTCCCGTTTGATATTCATCATCAGCCCATATACGTCCCACTGCTGGGCACGGGCCTCTAATTATCTATAATTTAGAGGGTTTAGGCCTTAGTCCACCACGCTGGCCTAATGCGGGTTGGCGGACTACACACCTAAGAAATTCCTAAGAAGTTTTAGGTGTGCAGGTTTCATCACGATGTTTTCCTTCACCGTTAAAGTACGTGATTATTCATTGTGAATACACACATAACTTCGAAAAGTCAGAGGTGTGTGCCTGGGGTTTGAACCCGCGACCGTCGAGATTCTCGACCGCGTGCCTAAACCTCGAGGCCGTCACGACGTTTGATATTAATATTTTTAATTTAGCCTCAAAAAATGGTACAGTAGAAAATCTATTTTGTAGTAAAACAATTTACCTTATAAATTAATTTAAGCTTAGTTTGTATACCTTTAATAATTTTGGACAGAGTAGATTTTAATGTACCTCTCAATGTGTCTTGTGCGTGTATAGTGCATAAATCAAATTAATATATTAATTTCAGAAAATACAATTATGTTATTTTAGAAAAAAAAGTAACAATAATGGTTCAATTGTATGTAAAATAAAATCCTCATTTCTTCGCTGTAATTTAAGACCCACGTCAGTCTCTACACTACCCACACCGGAGAAATAGAAAGATAAAAAATATTTAATACGTACTATAAGTACTGTCTTTGGAAACTTTTACTTTATCAACGGTATTTTCTAATTCCATATTATTAAATTGTTGTTTATCTTCTTTGTTTTCGATAACTGATTCTATTGGTTGAACAGTAGAACCTAAAATATTACTTTATTTGTTAATAATATAATAAAATATCTCATTACTTAGAGTTAAGGTAATGAATTACCTTTTATATCACATTGTTTAGAGACAACGAATGGTAAAGTGTAATTTTTATTTGTAGCATCCATCAAATTATCTTCATGTGTATTAATATCGCTTGAATCGTCTGTTTGTTTGGCTTTAATATCAGCAGCTCCACGGTTTTGAGGGCTCGAAGAGCGATATCCTAAAACAACCATTGCAAAAACAATACAGAGTTAACTGAAAGGAAATTATACGATTTTATCCACGCTGTGAAGCTTTGGTTTCAATCAAATTTGTTTATGTTTGCGTATAAATGCTTAATGATGATTGTTTTAAATTAATGCTAAAAAATACCAGATTCATCGTCAATCCCCGTGGATTCCATTTCCGATGTGATCCATTCGCTCACATTGTCATTTGTTGATTTGTATATTTGTTGAATTAGATTTGCTCTGTCCATAACGAGTAATGGCTCTTCGTAGCTGGTGCTCATTGCTGAATGAAATGTTAAACGTTTTAAATGATTATTGTTTAAAAAAATACGTAATATCAACGAAATCTGAAAAATTATAATTGCCAATGGTTCCCATAAAAATGAAATTAAAGACAAGCTTAGAGAACAGGGATTTGTATAATAAAATCTAAAGAATTTAAGAAGTAAAGGAAGGAAGTATTTTATTTAATTCGTAAATGACAGTATATTTGAAAATGGTTATGCATAAGCTAATGAGTATAATCGAGTGGTTCTGGATTTGATTTCTGGTTTGGGTAAAATGCATTTGTATCGTGCTTGGATTGGTCTTCGTGATACGAAAAGTTATTTGATTAAATTGTTGTATCATTTGTTTATTGTTCTTACCAACGTCCATTACCCCTCTCGTTGTATCATTGTTGATCGATGGCCGTAATTGTAATATTGGGTTGGATTCAAAAGAATTTAATGGCGTATTCAGTGACATAAACCAGTCTGAAAATGTAAACAAAGTACATTATTTCGTGAAATATTTAAAAAATCATTTTTAACAAAGGCTTATTTAAAATTGCTCCCTTGGTTATTTAAAATTACTGTTGAAACGTGGGTTTAGAAATACCTTTGCCTATAGATGTTATGAATTAAGTTTAAAAAAAAGCTGCTTTTGTCCAAAAAAATTAAGTAAATTAAGTGATAAACATAGTAGGTATTTATTTACCGTGAAAACGATCATTTCCCATATAATTGTTCCTTCGATATATCTGTCCCAGAGTGGGTATCGGTTTCGCTGACACTACAGACGATGTTTGCGTACGTTCTTCGGGACAGAAATCTGTAGTAATAAGTGAATATATGATGTTATTGTTAATTTTGTTTCATATGTTCTTGCTCGCGTTTCAGACGATTAATAAATCTGCGATAGGCCTTGGCCATGGCTGCGAGAAAAACTTCATGTAGTCTTACACACAACTGAGAACACTATTATTTTAATATTTATAGATAAATTACCTGCATTAATTAGCATTTGGACTCTTTGAATGTTTTTTGCTTCGAAAAGTAAACGTTCAGACGGCTTTTTCGCTGTCATATCATCGTTTATTGATTCTTCTTTAGCATCTCTACGCCGAGGTATTGCACTCGGTGTGTGCTTCTCTTCTAAAAGGTGATATCAGTTAATAGTAGTTTTGAGAAAGTCTTTGATAAATATCTTAATGCACGTCACTTACCCGTGTCATTATTTTGTGGTTTTGGCGTCCGACTTAACCGTTTGCTAGTGCCAACAACGTTGCTGCCTATAAAAGAACAAAGCAATTAATATTTTATTGCTAAAAGGTGATTTTATAATGAAAATAATAACTAAAAACTAATCAATACTAATCAGATGTTCATTGGTGACAGGAAATTAATAAATACCCGTAACATCTTTCCCGCTTTGCTTGACAACGTTTTTATTATTTTTGTAAAACGAAGGATTTCTAACAAATCTTGGTAATCTACTTGTGGTCGTCTTTTTTATTTGATCACCTCTATTTACTGGTTTTACTGCAAATATTTTCGTTTTTAATATATTTTAATATATTATATAATTATTAAGTAACTATAAAATGTACAGTACATACCATATTTGATTAGTTTATTCTTGCTGTCAATATTTTTTGGCTTACGCCCACGATTAGCAAATAAATTTTGAGAATCTAAACGTTTTATGTTTTCAGTTTCCATTTGTAATTATAGTACTATTTAAGATTTTCTAATACAGAAGTGGAGAATGGTATTTACTGTTAAATTCTATACAGTCGTACCTAATAAAAACCACAAATTGTTATAATTTTTTATATTTTATATAAAACTGAAACATGCATTTTGACAAGTGTCTAAATTGTTTTTTTTTCTGTGTCATCCTCTTTATCGATCAAAATTTTCTTTTTCTGTGTTTGGAAATGGATTTTTACTGGGTCCGGCTCTTTGTGGATTAATTTCTTCTAATTTCATTAAAAGATCTTCTTGTACACTATCAACGATTTCTTTCAGGGTCTTAGCTGCAAAATCAGAATTAAAAAATATATTTGAATTCTTGATTTTTTAATTATAAGTTGAGTAAAATTTTTTTTTTAAATTCTATTGTTTAATAAGCAAGCCGTTACGATGCCTTTTTTACTGCTACGTAGTTGACTAAATGGGCATACATATACACACACCAGTCTATTAAACTGGTTCGGACGCGATCAAGTTGGGTCCTTACTAACTATTGGCGTACCAATACAAAACATCTCGGTGTTCGTCGCACTCGAAAGTCGCGAAGGAGACTGAATGCGGACACTGAATGGAGACTGAATGCGGAGACTGAATGAAGGAGACTGAATTGTTAACTTAATGTTATGTCATTCATACCTGTTTTTTGATTAAATTCTTCCGCGATTAAAGATATCTTTTTAAGTGTCCCAACGTATTTTTCTATCTCACTGGCCACGTCATTATCAGTGCCAGTATTCACAGCTGCATCTATCATCATAGCTCGTCTCCTTTTATCGGCAGCTATTTTCAAGACTTCACTATTAACGAGTGGCATTTTAGGCATTTTGAATGACGATATGCGTGAGGCTGCTTCCAATTGTTCGATATGATCATCTTCGATTAGGGATCCTGTCAAAGGTGGCAATGACAAAGCATCTTTGGATATGAGTTCAGGTGCAAATGTTTGTAGTGTTTCAATTTTCATCGGTGAATCTTTTTTGGGTGGTGATTTTCTTGAAAATTTGATCGGTAATGCATTTGTGATGCTTTCTATGATTGTTTCTGAAAATAAAAATTACACTTGTTATTATTTATAAAATTGAATACATAGTATGCCAAAATATTACAGAATAAGATTTGGGAATCGTATTCTAATTAATGATATACTTTAAAAAAGAGTTTCGTTTTAAGCGTACTCCTACAACACTCACGGACAATATTTTTAGGTGATTCCTCTTCCTGTCTTTTTTTTGACGCCAGTTTTCTAGTTAATTCTGCCAGGAACATTGAGCAAGTGGGTCCTAATAAGAAAAAAATATTTAACACAAGTTTGATCGCCAAACAATAATTTCCTGGTGAGTCTTTATACCTTCAGTTTTGTGTTTCTTTGCTGTTTTCGGTTTTCCTGCAGATTTTTTCCCTTTCCCTTTATGACGAGGTGGTTTTTCCATGGCTGTGAATTCACGACAGTAGCTATCAATATTTTGCGTCGAAATGTGGATTTTATTTTCAAATTGCACGGCAACAATAGTTCCCCTTTGAGGCTCAAAGTAAAATGCAAATTTCATTTTGCTTTAGTCAAAGTAGGTAAAATAAAACGGCCGTTGATTGCTACCTTGTCAATCGCATAGGTGTCAGTAATTGCCTTTCGAATGTGTCGACAGTATCACAAACTCAATGGAGTCTCGACCTTTCATGTGAATAATACTAATCAATATACATATATAGTATAATAAAAATCTTGAAGGCTGGTGGCAATTAAGACTGAGATATATCGGCATCGGTACGTATTTCATTTAATAGTCACGGGTATAGAAACTGATAATAACACTCACCCTCTCACAATGGCTTTGTTTCCTACAAATCTTGTAATTCAATATCAAATTAATAAAGCGTTAGACATAATAGCAAGAAGTTTGGGAAGTCCCGTATTTACGGGACTCCCGGGTAATAATTTGATACTTAGTTTTCACTCCCCAATGTAACTAGAAATTTGATAAAGTTAAGCGTGACAGCCATCAAAATGACAGGCGTTGTTTTTGGTATTTAAACGAGGGGGTGTAATTATAGAATTGTAAGTCTATGAGCATTTTATTTCCTACTGATATGGTGCCGTATCGTACGGGAGCAAGTTCATTGAAATAGTTGCGTGTCATTTTCTAACGTCCCTATAATTTATCTTTTTACCACAACTTTTCGTGTTGTAGTTTAGTTTAAAAAAAATAGCAATTATTACTTTCCGTTTTCTACATTGGTGTTGTTGTAGATTCTTTAATTAAAATTCCATTAAATATTTCTTATGTAATATGTATAATTTATGTCTTAAAACTTAAGTCTAAAAGAAATAAAACGAATTATATGCAAGTTTTTATTTTATTTAAAAAATATTATACGTTTGATGTCGTCAAAAATCCGAAGTTAATCTATAGCAACCTGCTTCTTGTAAGTATAGTTAAAATTCAGTCACAAAAACATTGTTATTTCTTCTTTAATATTTTATTAAATTACAGCTATAATGTAAAATTACCTATATTACGCTGCGGTATTTCTTTTGTACTAGGTGGAAAAAGTGGCTTTTACTCCATACCTATCAGTATTATACCAAAGAATGTTACTTAGAAGTTTTAATACTCTTGCACTTATCCATGTCCTACTTTTGGCTCATTGCGGATGCGTAACAGGTTTCTGAAAATGAAATTGATCACACTTTGATATCGTCATCATTTAAAATTCAATCTGTGGCCCCGCTTATACGCGGCGAATCATTTTTAACAATTCAAGTGGAATTTCAGAGGGGTACCTCACTAAATGTATCGTTAACCAGTGTCCCGGAAAGAACGCGTGGGACGGTATTTATTACGTGCCTATTTTCTATCGGGTATTTGGCTTCGCTACGTGGTAAAAAAAACCTCTCTTAATATTTTACATACTTTACACATTTAGAATTTAAGCAGAAAATCCTTTCTAACAGGTAGAAAATTCACTAAGTGCTAGTTGAATCGATTGCATACATCGTAAGTAGCTACGATGGAGAAAAAAGCGTGGCTAGATCAGTACTTCATCCATTTAATCATCGGAATTAGAATTTTCCATTGCACCTAGTTATTAATTGAGCTTACCCCACAATCTATCTGTTTGTGATTTAATAATAGTAATCCCTTAATTTTCAGATATATGACAGGTTGCGGGATCAATTCCCGGGTCGAGCAAAGTGGTATTGGATTTTTCCACTAAGAAATTCTGTCAGAATTTTTAACAACACGGAGTCTGGAAATGTGTCCGAAAAACGGCAATAGGCCTGTTATGTGGGACTGACACATATGTGGCGAAAATGTAAGTGCAGAAATGCACCTCTGACTACCCTTTCGGGGACTACAGACGTGAGACTATATATGTATTTAATACTATATGACAGCTTGAATTAAGAAGTAAAAACATAGGGTTATATAATGACGATGTAAGTTAATAAAATGATAAACAAATTAGTTTATTAGGGGACTGGTCCATATGATCAATCCTATAAAGGCCTTAGATTATAATTGGAATTGTTGTACTAGAAGTTCACAATAAATCGATCATATTTACATCAGTTGCTGTAGGTTCCTCGCGGGCAGCAGGCGGGCGCTGGGCAATAGTTGTTTGTACCGCTTTTGGATTGTTCGTGTTATCTGAATGTGTCAGCATTAGGCTTGTTCCTGTTACTGGGGCTGTCGTCGGGAGTTCTGAAATGAAAACCCTATTAATAGAATTATTATATATTTTACATTACATTTGAACCCTGAATCCATTAACTTGTGCAACCTTTATAATTATATCTTTTGTCAACTCGCCAATACCCAAGATTGAGGTTGATAACTTCTGTCAAATCTTTATTATTTTTCTGTCTCATCTGTTAGATGCATTTAGCCATTTTATGATACAAGCTTAAACATAATTATTAAAAATCAAACTTTCGAAAGTAAAATAGATTAATTTACCTATAGACACACATCTAAATCCCACATTAAATGCTCACCGTATGATATGAATATCATCAACAGTATATAGTAGATATTGATGTTACAAACTCCCAAGACCGAAAGCGATTGTTTTAACTCCGTGTGAAGATCTAAGACGGAGCTTTTGAAACGAATATCATCATTATCATCATCAGCCCTTCTACGTCTTACGGCTGGGCACGGGCCTCTCCTCTGTAACTGAGAAACTCTCTCAGTTGAAATGAATAAGGTAATTAAAATATTTTTATCACCACATAGAGACGCTCAATTCTATGGAATTACCCGGCATGGTGTGATAGCTTTCATGCGCATCGAAGTATTCTTCTTTCGAAAGCGCCTCCACAGATGGCACAACAGAGCTCGTTTCAGACATTGTTGCGGACGAGTCACTTTCATGTCTTTTGATATGTGGCGTTGGATCTTTCTTTTTCTTTTTGAGCCTCTTTACCTATTATCAATAAATCGATATCAGTAAGTAAATTCTAGGGAAATGACATCTACGTATCATTGTTTCAACTCAGATCCAGGATCAACTTGGGTATATCGGGACAGGGCAAAAAATAACAGTGTCGACTGGTGTGAGATGAATTTTATGGATTTTTACAGGTTGCTAGTATTGAAGGCAAACTTAACGTTAAGTACTATTCAATCATACTGCAGTGTCAGGTCAGAACAGAAAAAAAGTAAAATATATACTATATATGTATGTATATTAATAAGACTAAGTGAAACAAAAAACAAACAATAGACTAAACTTTATTGACATTTTATATACATAAAATAATATTTATATATCAAGACACGATGCCGGTTACGCTGTTGTCTATTTGCCAAATACATCCTTGGCACAAGTTGCTTGAATTATACAGCAGTGATTTTTAAAAGTCGTCGTGATTTATAGCGAATACTTTACGATAAGTATCGGAAATTGAAACGTAGCTCATTGCCAAAAAATTCTGCACTAGATTCACAAACAAATGTAGTAGAACAGCTTAGTGTCGCCAATTCATTCTTTTGGATAACTTTTTGAATTATTTGTACAATTCTCACTATTTATTAAGAGCGTTTACGCGCCACGCGGCTAGTCGATTTCGGTAAATATGACTCGCGTAAATATGAGCGTTTATATTTAATGATATGCAATGAAAATGAATGAAACAATGTTTATTGAGTCTATAAAATGTTAAATACATCACTTATATCATCACTGATCATCATCATTGTTTGGAAGGCAGTCAGATAACCGCGAAAACATCGAAAAAACCAAAAACCGACGGAGCGCAGAGCGACATGTCCTCTCTGAAAAGCCGGACTGATTTGCACCGGGCTGTGCGCAGCGTTTTATAGTACATTTTAAAATATTTATAATAAAATAAATAAGCGAAATTTCTTCAAAACAAAAATTGTACGTTTTCAAGTACACGATCTTATATTATAAACAGTTATTGTTTTATTAAATTAAATATCATATATGGGTAAAAAATTACTGTATTCGTATGCCATAGATTTTGTATAACTTATAAATCTTATAATGTTTTTCTTTAACTATTTGCTTGTAGATATTTCCAATTCAACAAGATTTTATTTTGATAAAATATGTTATAAATAAACACGAATTTCACGAATTAATTAGTGATATAGGGGACTTAGAAAATGACTCTAAAAGTGAATTTATGAAAACCTTCGTTTACTTATCTTGTTATTTATCAAAATTTACCCGAAAATCTTAAAATCTTCACTTACTATTTAGATGACAATATTCCCTAAAATAATTGGTAATAACATGTTCGTACGATGAGTCTTTCATCAATTTTAAGAGGTTCGAAAAGTACTGTTTTTGCTCAAATTACGCTAAAACAGTGTAAACGCTCTTAATTTAAATACTCGCATTTACCTACATTTGTAATATTGTGTTTATTGGGTAAATGAGAGTTGTATTGAGTTTGATGAATTACAGTTGCAATATGGGCGTTTTCTTCGGTAAATTAGTATGGCGAGACATTTATTAGGAATCTATAGGTGACATGAAATATGAAACATCAAAAAAGGAACGACCACAAAACAGAAACGAGGATTTCTCTATTCGTGCAAACTCTAGAATGAAATCCTTGACTTAATAAAAAATAACTTTTTAATAAGTGGAAGCTTAGTTGTACTGTTTCGTTTAGAAACTTTTAAATTAACAGTTGACTAACTGAGGACTTATCTCTAAAAATAACTAGGAGGGCTTACGTTCAGAAATAGACGTCTTTTGCCTGATTATGATGAATAACTAGAAAAATTATATGCTAATAGAACGTGTCTTACGGTTGCCGTTGCAGCTTTCTGAGGCGTTGCTTCATCTTTCACCAGCTCATGAAGCTCCAGAACAAATGGCTTGCGCATGTCAAATATTGCAGTGTTTGATGACGATGATGATTCTTCGGTATCAGTCAAGTCAAGGATGTCGTCTATACCTGGAAGAGCTAAATGAACAATAGGTACAATAGGCTTAAGAGAGCAACAGTTCCTTGGAACATCTTTAGTGACATTCGTATCTGTTTGTATAGGTACCTACTGCCAGTTTGTGTACTGACAAATATTGCAGTTTTTATATTCATATGAGACAATATTTATTTATTTATTTATTTATGCTTTTTATACATAATAGCGTATAAAGGCGGACTTAATGCCTAAGGCATTATCTACCAGTCAACCTTAAGGTGGTGCAGAGATACATGGTAGGTGCATAAATATTGTTGATATAGAATATATACTCTTATATATATATAAATATATAAACAATAAACATAAATAGTATATTTGTAAAACCTACTTATATAAATATATATTATACATAAATACATAAATATATATACATATGTCGGACTTAAAATATTTGTTCAGATCTGAGTGTTAGGTGTATGACTGGGGCGGTGTGTTGATATAAAAAAATATACATATATGTATCGTATCTTTCTCTTCAACGTTTTTTAATACAGGCGATGAGTTATTCCGTCTACAAAATCCCGTATCTCAAGCACTGCTTTTCTGTTTTCACGCCCTAGCGTCTATCCTAAAATGGCTTTCATCTGAATCTACCAAAAAGACATAGGATGGATTGATACTTTACGTCCCTAAAATTCAGAGTTTTGACACAGACTAAGTGCTTTTATTTATGACTATACGTAACTGCAATAAGTTTAAGGTTTATTGCTATTAGTTTGAAACCGTGACTTTAACTTTAATCACTTATTATTATGTGTATGGAAGTCCTTTTTAACAAAAGAACCAAGAATACACAATTTTAAACACTACTAGGGAAAATTGAGTAAGTATGTAGTATGTATTGTGGAAGGAAGACAAAAACCGTTATGATATAGGAAGTCAAAATACGCTTAGTTACAACAATCCCTTTCAAATGTTATTATGAAATTGCGTGACATGGAAGAAAATTTACATTAATTGTTTAAAAGCTTGCTGTTTTTGTTTTCATTCAACATAATTTTGTTAGAAAGGACAACGCTTTGGAATTAATGAGACTTAAAGGTTGATACGAAGATGGCACTTATTCTACAACTTAATTTACTTGTGACAATGTGTAATATGACAGTTACGAATAAGAGTATACCAGAATAGCCACCCTCCAAATTGAACGCACGATGTTGTAGTAGGTACTATAGGAACAACCTACTACAAACTACAAAGCGTCTATTTTGGAACAGATACAGAAGTTTTTTGAAGGTTCTCATTCCCATATACATAATGCATGTCTCAATGCAGGGCACAGGCCTCCTCTACAACTGAGAGGGTTTAAGCCTTAGTTCACCACGCTGGCCTAGTGTGGGTTGGCGGACTACACACGTAAGAAATTCCCAAGAACTATTTAGGTGTGCAGGTATCCTCACGATGTTTTCCTTCACCGTTAAAATACGCGATAATTCATTGCGAATACACATATAGCTTCGGAAAGTCAGAGGTGTGTGCCTGGGGTTTGAACCTGCGACCGCCGATTTTCTCGATCGCGTGCCTAAACCTCGAGGCCGTCATTACTTACAGTAATTTATATTTGAAATACTTACAGTAGTTTTCGTTATCCATGTTTGGTATTTATAAATTTACTATTGAATTTATGTGCATATTGTATGATTTACGTTCGTTTCATTTTCATGTTTGAATATATTTTCCTTGAATTTAATTAACCTTCTTACAACGAATGATTTTCCATATTTGACAGGTGTCAAAAGTTGACAAACATATTCCATATTTAAAAGTAATAAAACTAGAATGTAAAGAGTTTGTATGTAGTAAGAAGTTTATATACCGAAAAAAAATGCGTCTCATTATACGAACGCCTTATCAATGTAGTCATCAATTACAGGCTTTCTAGTTACAAAGAATTATGATCTTGGTTTGAAATTTACGAGAAAAACTAAAAAACTAAGGCTCTTTCATCATATAAATTATTTTTTATAATAGCACGGAAAAGTGACAAAACACACCTGATGTTAGGCACGGTGCTGCCCAAACTGAGCACCAAGTGCTGGGTGACTCGCCTTTTGAGATTCGTCTACATGCTACGCTTAAAGAATAAAAGATAGAATGGAGGAAGGAACGTATGCGTAGGCAAACAATTCTACAACTTACAAAGATCCGAACTTGTGAACCTTTGGTTTCGAGCCGGAGCGGTAGTGATCATGAGGTTTTGTAAGCAAGTACATACGCGTCTTTTGTCCTGGAAAAGATGTGATGGAATTCGTTTCTGGTCTGGTTTCGGGTCTGGGTGTTTGTGCGACCGAAAAAGTCTCTGGTAGTCTCTGATACCCACGACACAGGACTTGTATCCAAGTGTGGTGTCAAAACTATGTACGTGACTGTTGGGTTTTACAACTTTTATGAGCATTCGCCATTATACAGACAGTAGACGAGTTTTATTTATTAGTTCTTTGAGATTTTATTTTAAATATGATTTCTAGTTTTTTATATTTGTTTTTATGTGGTGAACAGTCTTCAAATAACAAGGAGTAAATGCTTATAAGATGAAATTTTTAAACCACCTTCCACCATCCTTCTAATCCTTATTAACGTTAATTAAAACAAAACACAGAATTATACCCAATATACTAAAGAAGAATAAAATGTGTGAACCTATCAAAAACTTCTTTCAATTTTAAAATTGAAGCTTTATCTCTTCACACTAATTAAACCTCAGTATACTATTTAATGCATGTGAAAGTGGTAATGTAGCGTTTAAAAGTGTTTGTTCGCGCAAGGGTAAGGTCGCGCCACATAAAGCGACATTTATTTTTTACACAAGCCATAAAACTTGGAATGGACGTTGCCCTCTGTCGGAAGGTTTACGACGCGATTGACAGTGACCTCAGAAATTGTGAGGGTGATTTGTGAAAATTTTATCAAGATTTAACTAAAGCGTCGATGAGAAAATGTATGAGATGAAATGTGGTCTTAACTTTGCTCAACTTTGGTATATTTTAGAATTTAATTAGTATAAAATTAGATTTATTTTACTCCTCAAAAGTATCTGAATGAGATGATTCACAAGAGAAGTTCATTGACATCATCAGGTTCTTGAAATAGGGCGCAGTATTGGTGAACTTTGTAAATAGACAGATCCTATACAGATATTAACGGCTGTAGTTATAAACGTTAGTTAATTTTATTACTTATGAACTATTCTTCGCCTCGTTTTCTCTAACGTCACAGGTCGATCAATAAAGCAAGTCAAAGTAATTTTAAGTAAGATCGTCAATTATTAAAACGACTAGGAGTCTTTTTCATAAATATTTTATTTTATTATTAGAGTTATTTATTTCCTATAAATCAAAAACATGGTCTGTAGGAGGCTATATACTAGATATTAATGGCGAGCTGTGATTATCAGTACCGTTGTCATTCATATTCCTAAAATAAATGTATTTTTAAAACCATCCCAACCACCGGTAGGTAGGTACCGCAAAATAACTTGCTTATAAAGATAAAAAGCCTACACAAGAAAATGATTCGGAATTGAATACCATTATTTTTTTTATATTTTAAATATCATACAATGTATAACTAGTAGTTTTGAAACTTCCCCTGCTTTTTATGGATCTAGTCGTGCTTACATCCAAACCGTTCGACGTCAAACTTATAAAATATGAGAAAAATATTTACAGCCAGTATGCAAAACCTTTTTCATTCACAGGGTAAAGTTTTGTACAATTCGTATAACAGTTATCGTGGAAATGTCCCCAGAACGCATAGATTTATATCCAATGCTTACCAAGCGCAGCTTGTAAAAACTGCCAAGATAATACTATGTACGACAAGGGAGATTACGGCGACCACACTACTGAGGTAAGTAGGATATTTCATATTATCTTGTACGGCAAAAAATACATTCATATTACTTAATAAAACATTTCGATCTGCTTTATTTTCGCCGTCAGGAGAATCTAGTATAGGGGGTTTGATGTATTATAATGATATAATGTAGCAATATATATAATATATGAATTTGGATGTGTGCAGTCTTCTTAGAAATAGCAAAGATAGCCTCATATTCATCTTAAAATTTAATTTGAATAAAATTTCATAGTCGGTGATATTAAAAAACAGTAGGAATTTCAAATATATTATCAAATCGGGCGGACAATGTTCTGCCTGAAAGTTGACATACTTGCTTTTGTCAAATTGTTAAAAAAATGCTATTAGAATTCAAACGTGCCTCTACAGGAACTTAAATTTTAAACTCAAATTATTCAGAGGTACAAATATTGATTGATATCCCATCAATGTACTTGGAAGGAGCTCGGTGATACCTTAAATATCGCGTAAATACAGAAAATGATTTTTGCTGAACGATATCTTACTGGGCACCCTACATATACGTTTTCTCTAAAGAATTTGAATAGAAAGTGCAGCCAATAACAAGTTGTCTCGTCGTGTCGCACTATCGGCGTCGTAGGGCCGGGCTCTGGCACAGACCGTGAAAATGTACACGTGGACCGAATCACACGAGCCATAGGTTTTTATTGGAGAACATTCAAATCGCTTTACGAGAAGGTTTTATCAATATTGGTAGTGGATATAACAAATGTGCTACAAAGAATATGTTGAGATATTATAATATATTGATATTTTATCTGTAATTTATAACTAAGTAACAGGAAACTTGATGGTTGTGTCCTAATATTATTATTTTACAGAAAATGCATTCATATATAATAATAATAATAATGCATTTAATAAGGATCAACATCACAAGAAACTTGTAGTAAATTTTGTGTTTGTAAATGTAAGAAATTCTTGCGATCCTTGTACGAGTAGATTGAAAACCAGAAACGTGTGTACGTATTCCAGAAATTATTATGTAGTTTACGATACAAAAATATTTGCATTTGACAGCCCTGTGGCGCAGTTGGCTAGACACCAGCATGCGAAAGAGAGGCTGCGGGTTCGATCACCGCACCGAGACAAATGTTTGTGTGAGTCACAAATATATGTTTCGGGTCTTTGTGTTTGTGACACTGAAAAGTCTCTCATAGTTTCTGATACCCACGACATAAGACTCGTATCTTAGTGTTAGATCAGAACTGTATATGTGACTGTATTTTTTTTATTATTTATTTTTAATAAAATACGTCCCACTGCTGGGCACGGGCCTCCTCTACGACTGAGAGGGTAAGCCTTAGTCCACCACGCTGGCCTAGTGCGGGTTGGCGGACTACACATCTAAGAAATTCCTAAGAACTTTTTAGGTGTGTAGGTTTTATCACGACGTTTTCCTTCACCGTTAAAGCAAGTGATAATTCATTGTGAATACACACATAACTTCGAAAAGTCAGAGGTGTGCGCCTGGGGTTTGAACCTGCGACCGTCGAAATTCTCGACCGCGCGCCTAAACCTCGAGGCCATCACTGCTTCTTATATATGCTTATATAGTCTTCCATATAAGCATAGAATACACCGCGCTACTCCAACATATTACCGTCAAAACGTGGCAATGAACCATTTCCACGATGTTTTACGCATCCTGTATGTTTTACGATGTTTGCCAAAGCGATGTTTACGGTGTTTATCCACAGCGATGACAATCCGCTTTGATACACGCGACTCATTTGCTATAAAAGTCTATTATAAATGTTATTTATGAGGGCGCTGTTTACTAGAACACAAACATAGGCGAGAATTCGGCGAATGTTCTGGAAAGCTTCATTAGTAGTTGCTGAATTCCTTTCATGGATGTTGGTGGACTCCAAGTAAAATCATAATGATATTTTTTCTTCGGAAAACCATTTATTCAAGTTTTAACCCCGATGTGAAAGGCGATTTATATTTTTTTTGGATTTGATTCCCTGTCAACTTACTCGCTGAGTGAATTTATTATTAGACTTGTATGCCCCGAAGGAGTTTTTCTATATCGATATCTGGCCAGCTTTGTTTTAATTCCCACGTAAAAGTAATAAGCCCGCCCGGCTTATTGTAATTTTTAGGACAAATATCCAGACTATGTACTTGAACTGGAGACTTCTAGATCTATGGAACAATTCTATTCTTATTCATTAGCGCTAGTAAACAAACGAGGCACTGGGTGACAAATAATGCGACAAAGATAGTGAGTAGGTATTTTAACACACAAAAACAATCTACCCTAAATCAATAAACACAATATGTGGCCTGTACGGTTGTCTATAACACGGCCAGATAACTGGTAAAATTAATGGAAATGCGGGGACAACCCCGAGAAACAATCGATCATCGTACATGTCTCTAACACTTGCCGTAACACACTAGCTTAAGCAACTTTGCGTTAGATCAATGTTATTGGGTAGGTAAATACTAAATATCTCGTGTGATATGATCTAGTAGATAAGTCGTGATGGCCTCGAGGTTTGGGCACGCGGTCGAGAATCTCGACGGTCGCGGGTTCCAACCCCGGCACACACCTCTGACTTTTTGAAGTTATGTGTGTATTCATAATGAATTATTGCTTTAACTTGCTTTAACGGTGAAGGAAAACACCATGCATACAAACGCCCTTCTATCACATAAGGGGTAATATTAATAATAAATTGTAAGGTAGACGTTAAAATAAATTATAATATAAGCGCTGTTCTCCACTCAAATCGGTTCACTATATCACTTCACTCTGATATCGGAGTAGTAGTTTTATTTATACAAACCAAACCTGAAACATCTGGACATAACAATATGTGTTTACACTGTTTTAAGACTCACGTAAATGTAATCAAACATTTGTAAACTTAGATACAATTGTAAATCTTTTTTTCTGGATTAATTTCTAGATTGATCCATGAATGGAATCTAGGCCCATTGGTCGCTTGCCACCTACTTAAATCGCTAAACATATTATGGTTAAAAAATGATAGTAATTTAAATATTTTTTGCGAAATTACTGAACTGTATCCTTACTGATATTTTCCAAACGAAATTAAACTTCACAGGTTCTGCAAGGAACGTGAAGCGAATGGACGGTATTCGTTTACGTTCATTTTAATTAAAATTTGGCTATAATTTGTATTGTGATTTGTATAACATGCATTAAGATATAAATCGCTATTTCCGTGTCGGAAATTATTTTATGAGTGAATTATTAAACAATTCGAAATTAATTGTTTTTTTATTACGTTTAATTTTGTTAATTAAGTTATAATAATACATGTTTTATTTGGTATAAAATGGTTGTCATTATCAGATACAAGGTGAGTGGATAACTTAAGAGCCGTTCGAAGGGTAAAAATAGTTTGTCTGCCAAGAAGTTGTTATCTTAAGATGCTTAGGCATAACCAAGAAATATTTCAGTTCTCAGATGGCCTCATGGTCTCATATCGAGCACTGTTTTTACTTTACATAGGCGTGCTACCATTTTAGTATGCCAAAATACCAACATGATCTTGTTGACTTGTTTAAAATAAGGACAGTTGGAATAGATGAAGTCGTGATGGCCTCGAGGCTTAGGCACGCGGTCTAGAATCTCGACGGTCGCAGGTTCAAACCCAGGCACACATCTCTGACTTTTCGAAGTTATGTGTGTATTCACAATGAATTATCACGTACTTTAACGGTGAAGGAAAACATCGTGATGAAACCTGCACACCTAAGGGTTCTTAGGAATATCTTAGGTGTGTAGTCCGCCAACCCGCACTAGGCCAGCGTGGTAGACTAAGGCCTATCCTCTTCGTTGCAGCGGAGGCCCGTACCCAGCAGTGAGACGTATATGGGCTGATGATGATGATGATGATGATGTAAGTATATGAACACGATAAATCTGTCGGAAAAATACCTATTGATATCTAGATAAAATTACTCGTAGTAAATATTCCCTCATACGAACTAATGATGACAGCAATCGATTTCATGGTTTATGGATTAAATCAACATGTTTGGGCAATGGCTAGTCGAAGGGGCTAATGAACCTAATTGCTATAAAAATAAACTCGACGGCTAGACCTTTCGTACAATATAAAAATGAAACCACCGTTTGAAAACTGACTTTATTTTGCGAGTTAAACCGCTCTCCGCATTCTCAAATAACGTTCTCTCGCACAGTTCCAAACTACTTGAAGCAGTCGTGACGCGAAAGAATTTCAACGGTCCAAGAGCTCTATGTAATTTGAACTTTATTTAATATCCTCGCAAAGTTGTATTAATTGTTCGTACAGTTAATTAACTGAGAAGTACCACGGTTTTTAATTTGTTGACAAATTTGGGTCAACACATTTCGTAACGAAAGCTACTTCCTGTTTTGTTAATGGATTTAACAATTGTGTTTGTAAGTCAAATTTGATATGAATTGTTGTATAAAACTTCATTTAAATTTATTTTTATTTATAAAAGGCGCGATGGCTGCGGCGATTAAGGTGTAAAGTCTTATCAGCCTACAAATCTTGATGATTTTAGATGCTTTGCATTTGAAAATGTATGCAGGAAGGTAAAAAGAGGGACGAAGATAAGAAATTCTGAACCCGCGAAAAAAATCTTATTCGACGAGCAATACCAGGCTGTTAATTTATTACTTCACGTTAGTTTTCTATAAGACCTAGGTAGCAGTGGCGTGCTTAGGGTCTCTAGCTAGGGGAAGCCCAAATTTTTATTACGGTTTTTATAGTGTATTTTTTTGGTCCAGAAAGTCAGAGAACTAATAAATAATATACCTACCGCAAATTATTTACATTCAAGATTTTGACATATTGATGTAGGTATATTATAGTACTGGCCTAACAAAGAAATAATTATTTGTCGCTAGTGATAGTTAGTACCAAAAACCATAAAATGTCGGCGATAATTATTAGAACAATAATATGTCCAAACTGTGCACAAACGTCGTGTCTCTCTAAATTTGAATGCGAGATGTTATAACATAGACACGGAATATATATCATATTGAATTTTATTAGACAAATAACTCGACTCGAATTGGTTTCAAACCACATAATTAAAAAGTAAACAGTCAAATTCTAAAAATTACTTATACTCGTAAGTTAATTTTCATGTCGTGACCTTGAATGCAAGTTTTTTTTGTTGAACAAAATGATAAATAATATGTATTAATCTTAGAAATAATACGATGATGATCAACGCGAGAGTTTTGAAATTCCGTGACATAATTAACGAGAAATGAATACTTCAATGCGTTGTTTACAATATTTATAAAAAGAAATCAAAATATGTGGTGTTGTAAATTTTAATGCATTCTACAAGAACCAGATAAATTATTTAAATTATTACAACAAGAATTCCACACATTTTAAACATTATATAAAATATGCAACACAAACATAATATGACCTTTTCGTAAACCTTTTCGGGAACATTCAACTATTCAATTAGTAATGTACTTACTAATCGGATCTATTAAGCGTCCTCATAATTTTTAACAATTAGAGAAATACTCGAGTCTGGCATATGTAGGTTTTGGACAAGTTACGAGCCGTTTTTTCACAGTATAATTTAATGAATTTACCTTATCTTCGAAGAGCAAAACATGCACACACTTTAAGTCGCCACGAGGATTAACAATAAACATCACCCAATTTTTATAATCACTGTAGTAATATTCTAAATACCACAACAAATTCTATTTAATTTGATTCTTTCACTCAGTAAACGTAAACAATTAACAACGTGTGACCTTGACAAAGTGTGATTCACTACACTCCAGGGTTGCCATTAAATAAAAATATATTGCCGTGTTTTGTAGAAAATTTGAGAAATTGCCGTGTTTAATTTATTTTTTTCAATTACATTAAATTCTTATCATAAAATTGCCGTGTTTTATGACACGGCAATGAAATTCTGCCGTATACCGTGTTTTTTTTCCAACTGAACTGGCGCGGCTGTATGGCGGACGGCGGCGCGGCAAAAATACGTAAATTTCTGATTTTGGATAAATATTTTGTTGTTAGTATTGAATTATGGAATATCTAGTTTATGTTTCTTATTCGGAATTACGTAAGGCAAGCTGGGCTTTTGGGCTTCTATGGAAGTACCGCCACTGCTAGGTAGTACCAGTTTGGTAGAATTTCAGAGGGATTAAGTACGTATTATATACTAACGCAGCGATACTCTAAGTGTGTTCCGCGGAACCCTAGGGTTCCGCGAACGTCTGTAGGGGTTCCGCAAGAATTTAGAAAAAAATCAAAACACCTTTCTCTGGCCGAACGTTTTGACGCGGCGTATCACGTGGCGCAGCCGAACTACCGCACATCTTTTGAGAAGTATTTTCCCGAAGAAGAGAATACAAAAATGAAACTGAATTCATGGATTCATAATCCCTTTTTATCCAACTTGCAAAATCCCGAAAGTATGTCAAACGAGATATATGAATCTCTTTTAGAAATGTCATTAGATACAAGTAAGGAGTCACTGTTCAAAACGATGCCTCTCAATGATTTTTGGTGCAGAGTCCGTGATGAATACCCAATGCTTGGCAAAATGGCTCTGAATATTCTTCTCCCGTTCCCAACAACATATTTGTGCGAAACAGGATTCTCAACCTATGCAGCCACGAAAACAAAATACCGGAATAGACTGGACGCCGAACCTGATATGAGACTTCAACTGTCTTCTATCAAACCTATCAACCAATTGATGAAAAATAAAAAACAGTTTCATACCTCCCATTAGTTAGATTAGTTTGTCTTTTTTAATATCTTCTATTATTACACTTGTTAGTTGTTATATAGAAAAGTGAGTAACTGTTACATTGTACTTTTATTGTGCTTATTAATAAAGAATACACTTTTAAAACTATTGTTTTATTGTAGGGTTCCGTCAAGTATTTCGCTTTCCAAAAGGGTTCCGTCACCAAAAAAGTTTGAGAACCGCTGTACTAACGTATTAAGCACGAATATTAAATTATGTTCTTCCCGCTTTGGATAATACAAACGAAATAGTTCTCCTTTAATTGTGAAAGTAGAAAAAAAGTCTGCAGCATGTTAGAGTCTTCTAGGTTTGTATCAACAAACCGACATAATTGTGTAGACTGGCAAGATATCATCCCAATCACTTTTCGCCAGTCGACACCCCAGCACTTACCAGAAAAAGTCAGTTCGGTCATTTTGCCGTACCAATGTTTAAAAAAATACAAAATATATTTTAAATTCGATACCACGTTCCAACTTCACAACTGGCTGATTTAAAGTGTATTTTCTTTCGCAGAGAAAAGAATTGAAATTCCCGATATAAAAGTATAAAAGACATGAATAAAGATGTGAAATGTCACCCGGTGTGGGAAGCATGTTGAATTATTCAATAATATTCTGCGAACAAAACTCATAGCCATTTTATTACGAGGCATTGTGATACTTTCGTAATAAAAACGTGTTTATCATCTTCTCACCTCTTTGTATGGGATAAAAAATGTTTTGCTTTTGTTGTGGTAACAGCCTTAATTTTAGAAGTGATATTTATGGCTAATATATTGGTTTTATGTATTTGTAATTAAAATTGAGATGAATGAAAATATCTTACCTGAAATATAATGATTGAACTGCTTGACAAATAAATTTGCTATAGGCTAACAAGGTTGATTACGTAATGATTTTGTTAAGTCAACTTTCATGGATTTAAGATTCCTTTGAATGCTGGAACTCTGCTCTACAAAAAGTAATAATTAAGAAATCAATGTCTGGCACGATGTTATAGGTAATACTTCATAGCAACCAATAAAAAATGTATAAATCCTGCCACAATCTTACAGCCCGGGTAGAAAAGTTTGTATATATATACTCCATTGCATATTTTGGATATGCTCTTTGCTTTTAAGATTATTTATTTGGATTGAATATCTCAAACCCCCTTCTTTGATGTTTTATTACGTCTATTAAATATTTTTTAACACGAAAAATAGCCAGTGCAATCTTAAATTAATAATTTTTAATCATATTATTTAATTATTTTTGTTTGAATTATTTATTATATATGCTTTTATTAGGATTTATCGGTAGGTATAAACTTAATGTTATCGTTTCTTTATTATCTTTTTTATTTCATCTAGTATTCACGATATAGATTTTTTGTTACACTCCAAGGCCTTTTGTACAAAAAGAGTTAGTAGAGAGCCCTATTATTTGTATTATACCGGTTTACTAGATCAGTCTAGCATGAAATAGCATAGTCAGGTAAAAATAATCTGCAATCCTTTCCCTTTAATTAAAAGTTCAGGCAAACAAGTTGACATGTCGTTTACGCAAGCCCCCGGGTGGAATCGACCAAAACAATATTTATGTGTTTACCATTTAAACTAGTATCTCATACAACATCTATATGTCTGTTTTGACTTGACTATTAATATTGTTCTTTTTTGCACATACATTTCTAATTTCTGACTAGGAACCCAAAAATAATTTAGACTTTGTGAGTGTTTATTCTATGTAATAACGTCCGTGTCCTGAATGTAATACAAATTTTCTTTAAAACGATTTTAAGTATACCAAATATAGAGATTTTTTATAATTTTTTTACCTTTGTATCTCCGATAACTTTCCACAATTTCTTGTTTACAAAGAGGTTGCAAGACGGACGGCCTAAATCGGGCTAACAATGTCCGCCTGGCCCTAAACTCTTAACTTTATTTTTACTTAAACAGTTTAGTGCGGAAACGTTAATTTTAATTAAATCAAGGGTCAATACAAAAGAGCTGGCGAAATATAGCTCGTTTGCCTTTGACCTGGTTTACTGGGTCACGATACATTCAACTGCTACAAATTTTCATTTGGAGTCGTTGCCTTGGATTGTGTGTGAGCGAAATTTTGATCCTTAAGGCGTGGATGTTTTTGATAAATAAAAACCTACACTTTAAAAAAGTGTGTGTGTGCTTATGTACACGCGTTAGAAGTTATACCACACGACTGAAGTAAAACTTATAAATACGCCGAACAGTCACACACATAGTTCTTAGTTTACACAACATATTACATTTCTGAACGCACTCATAAATATTTGACAACTAATAAATATGTCAATACCTTTTTATTAAAGTCACTATTCTACATTTTTATAATCTAAAAACATACAAACTTTTTTTGAAAAATATTCGATCCGAGACATATTAAAACCTTTCTGATCCATTTAACATAGGCAGCTTCAATCTGTCAACTATATTGGAGCACATAGGCAGTTTCGACGTCTTGCTTTTGTGTTACAGTGATGCGCGCGCATCTTAAAATTTCACTCTCATCGTTTTTTCATAACGCGCCTAAAGAAGTATAACTTCAAAAACATTTGTAAATCACACAAACATTTCTCTCTATGCGGGTTTGAACTCGTGGACTCTCGGTTTACAAACTGGCTTGCAATACAACTTTAGTTACTGGAATAATAGAATACAAGATAGCAAAACTTGAAATTTGAGTTTTATCTTCAGAATAGAGCGAAGGAAGCTTGCGACGACGAGAAATACTGAACAAACTTTCCTTAAAGAAACTATTTAGATTAGTTCCTTTTACTTTCTCTAGGATTTAGTTCATTCGGAGCTCTACGCAAGGTAATCCTGCCGTTGAAGTAATGTTTTAGACTTTCTGTAGTCGTTCTTCTAGTTTAAATAAATAATACTCGACGTTTATCATTCAATAAAAAAAAACAAGAAAGTTATTACAAAATAATATACCTAATATATTATTTTCAGCCAGTAATTCTTATGTGTAGTATTTTTTTTGGATTTGCATTGGTATTTTTTTTCAGATACGTCTCTTTGTACTGAATTAAAAAAATATAAGATTTTTTTTACTCCAAGGATTCATTTTAATATTTTTAACAAACATTGCGTTTTTTTTACATTGGAGTATTATTAAGTGGTTAGCCGATTTACACAATTTCTATGTGTTAAACGAACCCATTAACAGTATGACAAGCTTTATTGCGCGAAGGTATTAAATCAAAAAAATTTGAATCTCACACATTTGTCTCAATTCGAAAATTGATAGATTACCTTCACATTTCGAAGTTACCGTTCACAAAACTGTTCTATACACGTCCTTCTATTATATATTTAGGTACGAATACTAGTATTACGGACACAAAAACCTAATAACTGTTAGGCGTTGTCCCTTCGCAACAAATCTTCCCAACAATCCCACTCGTACATTATTTTGCACTCCGCTGTGGGACGTGGATCGCTGCGACGCGAACCTTTTTGGTTTCATATAGGGTTACTGAATGTTTAGCATTATTTTTTTGCGGTCCATATATTGTTCTTTTGTCACTATGTATGTGTCATGTACACTGTATGTGTCATGTTTTTGGGTGATATTTGCTGGCTTTTAGTTTGGTTATAATTACTGATATAATTAACTAGTGGTAAACACGCAGGATTACGATACGAACTCTTGTACGTAATAAGATAATTTCAAAAAGACAAAATTAAGATCTAAATGTTATGAACTCCCTATTCTCAATCGAGTTTATATCCGACTAAAATCTAAAAAGTTTTGTATATAAAGACAACTTACAATAGTTTAAAGCCAATACATTCGCAATGAAATAAAGAGAAAATCTATTTGCATAATCACGTAACAAAAATCCATAGAGTCATAATAATATTATTCTCACAAAATATGTTTTTCACAATACATCAACATATTTATCAGCGAAAACAGGAAGAAAGGTCAACGCTGTTTTCGATCCGAAACTCATCTCTGCGCTTGATTTATCTGCTCATATCTAAGACAGCGCCACGGTACAAAAAAAAAATGGGCATCCTACAAGTCTTTGAAGTATGTAGACGAAGATATGTCGAACTAGTAACGAACTATAAGAAACAAATTGCTGGATCTACCACACTTGTTTATTACTTGAGCTTCTTGAAGTATTTGATGGATCGATGTTATCCATCTACGGTGCTGTGGATTAACATTGATGGCAGATTAATATTGATTGTTCGATGAACAATACCGTCAAATTATATCCCTAAATTAATTAATTTTCAAAAACTATCTTTTCTCAAAAACATATTAAATAGTTATGAAATTGAAAACATTTCGTTGCACTATTTTGAGAGGTTATTTGAGAAAAAAATATGATAATAATTTACTTAAATTCATGTTTAAAACAGTTGTTTTAAGTTATGAATCAATCGAAATGAGTTTGATTTTTTCTATTAAGATTAACAGTTAAATAAGACTGACGCACAGTAAAAACGGGAAAACATATTTAGAGTATAATTTTAACAAATAATTATAGAAATTTGTTTATGATAACGCTTCATAACAGTAAATGAAAACAACTTTGCTTTACAATTGACAAGAACGGTAGACGAAAACCTTACTTTTTCAATGCAAGAGCAAGAACTACATATTATGTCCAGTAAAGATGTCCATACTGATAAATCTGAAGCCTTTTTAATTTGTCAACGCAGTTTATAATTGTGAAATAGATGAAAAGACGCCTAAAATATACAGTGGCATTAACACCATTAAACTCCGAGTCTGTGAGAGATGTTTTCATGTTACAGTGCAATTTGGACAGTACTTTGATGACAATTACAGGAGTAAAAAATATACAACAATCAACATAGATATGCCTGTTCAAAAAAATAAAACACAATAAAATGACAAACTATTTTCATTATTTCTATAAAAAAATAAAAATATCTCTATTAAAATTATTATAGTAATTACGTTCTTTCATCAGAAATAATGAATATTAAAACATGAAACAAAAAAATAATTTCAAATAAATAGATATTGTGCCAAATACTTTTGTTTATAGATTGATTGATTACATTTAATTACAGCATTTCCATTACGCGAAATATCCTCTTGAACAGGCGATATTAATTCTAAGAAACTTATTCCTGCCGAATCATATAAAGGTCTCATCAGTACATAAATATTCATAAGCATCTTGTTAGTATGAGATGCTGGCAAGCCTTAATATTTCGACGTAACAATATTTGCTTAACATCATTATTGGATCATGAGATAAATAGAGGAGTATTTGGATAATCTTATTAATTTGAAATTTAATATTGTATCTGTAGATGCTGTAAGTTGTATTGGTACCCTCAAATATGCTTACTCAAATTTAAATGCGCCTGTACTTACGATCCAAGCAAAAAATTTATGAAATTGTAACTTTGTTTATGTATCTGTTACTACTTCACGGTTAAACAGCTTAACAAATTTTGATTAATTTAGTAGTGAAGTAGTTGTCACCGTAGAAAAGGCTAATTTTTTTACTTGATCAAGCGAATCTGGTCTAATTCGTTCTTCACTCAACACTATTTAAATTTCGGTTCAACCACTGTACTACCACTTTTTTCCAAGAAAAATGTAAATCGAATGCATGTTAAACTACCATGTTGCTTTTGGTTCGGTGTCATGCACGACATCGAACTCTCTGGTGGTAGGTTATTACTATCCATTCAGATAGCGATCACCGTATTTAAGGTGCAAAACCCACCTTAATAATCTAGGTCATCGAGGTTGACATAGTTATGTCGACTGACGAGAGATAGTCGCAATGCTACTCTACTTAAGACCACATAGAAAAAGAAACCACTACTGCGATTAGTGTTACGCTTCTAGATAACAGTATTGCATCCGTCCAACAACTTCCTCGACTTACAAAGGTCAAAGAGATTCCGTTCCACTGTCAATGTAATCAGAGATAAAGGTCGAATTAAGCCGAGCCCAGATTTATTTGAGGCTGTCCTATAACAGCGCTCTCTGGCAAAGACTTTTTACTATTCTCCTTAGCCTGAAACAAGGTCTCTGTGATTGCGGTTTAATCAAATTCAGTTTCCGTTAGTCTGAATAAGAATTTCTTATGATTCGCTCGGGGAATGGGGTATTAATATCTCTCTTCAATTGTCAGTTACATACTTTTCTTGAAAATATCGCCGGGAGCGAGAAGAAGGAAATTTGAACATTGTGTTTCTAAAGTTGAATAATTTTGTATCTTGATATTCAGCGAATAAAAAATAGTAAATAGATTCCATTTTAAAATTATTTTATTTTCATTGCATTTTTCCTTTCAATGAATCTGGAACAAAGAAAAAACATATTTTTTAATACATTATGATGGAAATTAAATCAAAATTAAAAATACTTCATCTGATTGTTAAAATCTTCAGTAAAATGTTTGTGCTGCAATTTTTAATTAGTAATAAAAGCCTATAACAGTTTTGATTTGTAAAAATATCATTATGCACGACGAAAAAGACATTTTGATTCATTTGTCTTTCATTCAATTAATAAAAAATCACGTCTTTCTGCAGACACGCCTCGCAATCTCAGCTTTATTCAATCTAAGGTCGCAATGTTTTCTTCCAGTGTCTGTGGTACAAATTATTTTGAGAGATCCGCAGTGTGTACACAAACCCTCATAAGGCAAGTTTCTTTCGTACTTTGTATAAAGCTACAGATTTCAAATAACGCTTGATTAAATAGTTGAAATTGCTTCATACATAGATACATACATAAACTGCCTCCTGTATTCCCAGAAGGGAAAGGCAGAGGTGCAATTCTGCATCTACATTTCAAAGTCAAAGTCAAAGTCAAATTATCTTTATTCAAATAGACTTTTACAAGTTCTTTTGAATCGTCAATTTTACACTTTTTAATATTTTTTTAAACTATTAAACTATTGCCGCTTCGAAACGTGTTATAGCTGTGGAGAAGAAACGGCAAGAAACTCCCTCAGCAACACGAAATGTAATTTTTTTTTTAAATAGAAAATTGCATATTTTTTTTAATAAACTGTTTCAATTTTACATGATAAATGTCATAACGTTAAATGTCATAACGATACATGTCATAATGATACATTTCATAACGATACAAACTGTAGCAACACAATAAAACTCCGATCAATTAACTTACTCCCAGGGCTTACTATCTTCAATAAAATCTGAAATTTTATAGTATGCTTTTTGGTAAAGTTTTTCTTTTATTAATTCTTTAAACTTATTCAAGGGAAGCTCCCTAATAGCCTTCGGAAGTTTGTTATAGAAGCGTATACATTGCCCCATAAAAGAGTTATGAACTTTCCGGAGACGAGTTACGTGTTGAACTAGATTACATTTGTTCCTAGTATTTTTATTGTGTACATTACAAATTTTATTAAATTGATCAAGATTCTTTTGAACGTATATAAGGTTTTCGTATATAAACTGACAAGTGACGGTAAGAATATTTATATCCTTAAATTTTTCCCTAAGTGAAGCCCTGGGACTTAAATTATAAATAGCCCTAATGGCTCTTTTTTGCAAAACAAAAATAGAGTTAATGTCCGCAGCAGCTCCCCACAAAAGAATACCATATGACATTAAGCTATGGAAATAGCTAAAATAAACCATTCTTGCCGTTTCCTCGTCAGTCAGATGTCTGATTTCGCCAGATATGTATCAGTCCAAGGCAATAGGGTGCGTGCCTATTGCCGTTTTTCGGGCACATTTCCACACTTCGTTCTGTTACTGAGGATATCCTAATGGAAAATACCCAATAACATTTTGTCCGTCCCAGTATGTTATATGTACATATATCACTCTATGGCCTAAGGCTAAGGCCCAATTTTCCCTAATAGTAAATTGAGATGTATACAAAAGTGGAACTATATTAATACTGTTATTCGATTGGGACACTACTCTTAAAAAAAAGAAGCAAATCTACGATTTCAAGAAATCCTATGACTTTAAGGAACGTTTAAATTCATTCAATATCCAGCGCACCTCTTTTAACAGCTTAACAGCTCTTTAAACAGCTTATGTTTTAATCATCATCATCAGCCCATACACGCCTCACTGCTGGGCACAGGCCTCCTCTACAACTGAGAGGGTTGCTTCAATAGATAACGCATATTGAAAATTTTATCACTTGGCACAACTCAAGCTTGGCAACTCTTAAGCGTACTGCATAATTTCGCTAGATACAATATTTTCTGTTCCTAAGTGTAACTATGAAGTCTCACTCGAGTCGGTCGGGAGCACAGTTTTATATCAGATTAAAGCTATAATACTTCAGCCTGTCTCGGTAAGATTAAATACAGTAGTAAAACTAGAAGATTTAGTTTTAATGCGTGAAACTCCAACTGTCGTCTGGAAACGATGAATAAAGATTTGACCTTCTGTTAGTGATACTTTGGTATCGGTTATTGTTTCGTTTAATTGAAGTGCTGTTTTTTTTTATTGACTTGAAGATTCTACATAAGTATAAATTGTTTTTTGTTATTAAATAACACATACATAAACTGACGCCTGTATTCCCCGAAGAGATAGGCAGAGGTGCATTTCTGCACCCACATTTCGCCAAGTATGTATCAGTCCCACGTAATAGGGGGCGAACCTATAGCCGTTTTTCGGGCACATTTCCAGACTCCGTGCTGTTACCGAGAATTTCCTAATGGAAAAACCCAATAACACTTTGCCCGACCCGGGAATCGAACCCAGGACCTCTAGATCGCACGGCACATACTTGTACCGCGAGACCACGAGGCAGTCGATAATAAATAATAATTAAACAAATACACGCAACAGTCACATACTTTATTCTGAGCCGACATTATGATACAAGTCTTGTGTTTCGGTGTCACAAACACCCAGACCTGAAACAAGTATTTTTAGATCACATAAACGTTTGTCTTGGCGCGGGGATCGAACCCGCTGCCTCTCGTCGCGCAAGCTGGTGTCTAACCAACTGCGTCTCGGGGTTGTCAATATGACGCAAATTTTCTTGTATTGTTTAATTTAATTTTTTGTTACAATTACCGACTTGTGATCAATCTACATTCAACTATTTATTTTTTAACGAAATAAAATATTTTAATAATTACGATCTTCATTTCATTCTAAATATATGTTTGTCTATAAAGCCGTTATTCTACCCAAGCAAGGGTGGCAATGGGCTAAACTAATCATGATGATAATGATGATGGGTTCACCTATGACATCGAGGTTGGCTGATTATCAGGTGATCTACAATTTTAGTTGGTCGGGGTAATTTTATGTAAAAAAGCAATTCGCAAACCAGTATGTGTACTGATACCACTACCAAGTGTTTAACAAGATCGATCCGGTCCGTTGCGACAATTCATGCGAATGCATTTAAATCCATAGTTTAAAATCTATACTTGCAATATCTTTTCGATACTATTATTTTAAGCTTAAACTATAATAATCCATCAATCAAACTATCTAGCTAGGAGTTGTTGGCTTACCGTATACGAAATAACTATTACAACATAAACAAACTAACGTCTGCAACCCCGAAGCGATAGACAGAAACTTATGTATATCTCAGGATAAAAGGGCAAACGTATTGCATCTTAAAAGAAAAACTCGACAAAAAATCTAACCCGGGAAGGGAATTGAATCTGGGTCTCACGATGGCACTATGCACACGTACGTCGCGGGACCAACAAGATATTATTACGGTTGAATTACAGGCGACTAAATACAAAAAAAAAAACTTTTTTTATATTTTTTTGCACCCAGCACTCACATACATAGTTCTTACACCACACGAGAGACTTTTCGTTGTCACAAACAAATACTTGTGGATAAAACAAATATTTGTCTCAGTGTGAATATCGTAGGGCCTGTCGTATCACAAGCTGTTGAAAAGATAAAGGTACGGTTCTTTCGCTATACGTATGTATATAATTAGATAGATATCTGGCGACGCGTCACGTTTTTTGCTTAACATTATCGGCATTTGGACTTGAATGTACGATTCGTGATTGGCCGGCGCTAGATTGATGGACTCTATCGGCTTTTATGTGAGGGATTCTGCTGGTTTAGTACTCCTTTTGTGTTATTAATGCGGTCGGTCCTATTGATTGGTTCCCTCGAGTATCGGAAGACAGAGAATGTTAAACTTCGATTAGGGTCACCTACATTTTGTTTTTTTGGGATTAGCATAGATTTGTTGTTAGGTTTACCTTGTCTTTAGACAATGACTTAGTGATGGCATGGAGGTTTAGGCGCGCGGTTGAGAATCTCGGTGGTCGTGGGTTCAAACCTCAGACACACACCTCTGACTGGTCGAAGTTATTTGCGTATTCACAATGAATAATCATTTCTTTAACGGCGAAGGAAAACATCGCGATGAAACTTAAAAGTGCTTAAGATTTTTTTAGGTGTGTAGTCCACCAACCCGCATTACGCTAGCGTAGCGGACGTAGGCCAGTTCTCAGTTGTAGAGGAGGCCCGTGCCCAGCAGTGGGACGTATGTATATGGACTGATGATGATGATGAGAGACAATGTGTTTAAATAATTTTATTTACGTTAATGATTTTCATTTATTTTTTTGGCTAGGCCAGTCGATAAATAAGAGATCCTGGCGTGTGATCGATAAATACTTGTTAAGGTTTTGGGAATAGGTGTATGTGGCTTTTGGGTGTATTTATTGTAAATTATAAAAGATAAAACTTAGTTCCGCGGCACAAATGTGAGGCGTACAATTTATAAAATGGTTTCGACCGACAAATATTTTAAAGTGTCATTGGGTTTTCCATTAAGAAATTCTTAATTCCAACACGGAGTCAAAAAGTTTTCTTTAAAAACAACAATGGGCAATCCTATAACGTTGGACTCAAATCAAAACGGCCAAAACATGGATGCAGAAATGTAAAAATATGTAATAAATAGCGAAACAAAGACATGGAGGAATAAATAAACAAGTGTAAATTTCAAACATTTATTCTAAACTCGTGTTTTTACAGTGTATAAACAAAGTACATTTTTTTGTGTTTTCTTTCATAGTGAAAAATAGTATTTTCTATAATTTACATTGACTTACAAGTACAGATACTTACAATATGCAATTTATCACTAGATAAATTTAATTTCCAATTCAAAAGTATATTTAAAAGTAAACGTGTGATAAAATAAATTTAATCAGACCAAACGAGGCCTTATTATTCGAATAACAGCGTAAAAGTTAATGTATCAGCGAAAAAGACATGAATTAATGCAATTTGAATAATAAAATACATTCTGTAATAAACATAGATAAATTAAAATTTGAAATAAGTTCAGAATATGAGGTCTTGAAAGTAAGTCAAGTGTTTATAATATATTGCCTTATTTTAATTGAATAAAACGCGATAACACACTTATTTTCTCTTAAAATACAACATCAAATTAAGGACGTAGCCGTGAGGTACAAGGGCGTTCTATTTTATATACACGAAACCTTGGTTATACATTAATTCACTTGATATTATTAAAACATTAATTATATTAAAATTTATAGCTCCTTGATTTTTAGTGGCACCTTGCATAAGCAAGTCATCATCATCATCAGCCCATGTACGTCCCACTGCTAGGCATGGGCCATTTGTTCATATATGAATCAGGATTTACTCCTAACAGTTAATACAATTCTGCCAGTATTTTTGTTCTCGTATTTCCATACTAGTAAAAATCACTTTTGAAACCCGATATAAAGGAATAAATTATAAAAATTTGCTACGTCCATATAAAATTGTGCTTAAGTAATCGTAATACCAAAATTTACAACGTGGTGTAAAGGTAAGTAGGATATAAAATTATATGAAAGATTTCAGGCAGCATTTACTATAAAATTTTGCCGCTCTTACTAATATACAAATAAAAACAATAATGAAGTACTAAACTAAACAAAAACTAAAAACTAAAACAAAAATAAATTTTTTAATCCTTACATTTTCTTTAAAAAAAAACTCATTTTTGCGTGTTTTTTTCTGCATATGAATCGACATAAATCAAGCAGTATAACCAGGTATTCCAATTAATATGAATACCTTTGCGCCACATTGTATATTACTTTATCATAACGGTGTTTTTACAAACGACATAACCTAAGTGACTAGAGTCTGACTCCAATAGTTTGGCACCAATTACCTAAATAACCTAAAATGTTCACATAAATTACGATTAACAATACTTAATTACGTATCTACATGTATTTGGTACGAGAGATCCGTTAGTCGTACAAAATTGTAGACTGAAAAAGAGTTTTTTTTTGTTTTAATAAATAGTCCCTGTATTCTGTTTGTTACTTACAATATAATAAATACGTTTTTCAAACAGTAATACATATTTATAAAGGTTATGAAACTGCGTTAAGCAAAACATATCAACAACATTTTTTTAAATTCTATTAAGCATTTAGTCGCTTTGCTATACTTTTTTTTTAAATTAAAATATCAGAAAGTGAAAAGAAATAGAAATTTAACTATTTCGAAATAACTAATTTGAAATCATAATAAAGTTATTATCTACACTCCATTTTTAATAAAACAAAGGAGAGATATAAGACAACAGACAATACTCGTATAAGACAACGAAAGCAGCGGGAGCTGAGAGTTTAGTTGAGTTTTCGTTACGCAAGTGCTTTTTTAAATTGAATTATTCTGATTAAATATTTGTTGATTGTTGTTTTCTTGTATTGAACTTCAATAATTGAAGCCTAAATAAATGTGATTATTGTGATTATATTTGATGTGTATTCTTCTTAAGAACTTGATTTTGTTATCATTTTGTGTTTTGTCTTTATCTTAAATGTTTTTCACTTCTGAAACCTAAATATATTATGATAAAAAACAAAATTAGTTGTATTTAACTTTAATTTAATCTAACTTCGAAGCCAGGAAATTTTAATATGTCAATAAAAATCGTATTCGTGTATCTTTTACTTGTTGCAATACCAATTTACTACTCTCTGTATTAAAATAAGATGAGCATGATATATACAATTTAAATTTTCGGAACATCATTTAAGTCAGCGGATAAGTTACGTTACAATTTAAAATTTAAAGTAGCTTAATAGAATCTATTCGGAAACTTTTTTGGAGCTACCAACATTTTACATTAATATTGTCAACATGCTGTGTACCCATTTTATTGACAAATTTTACATTCCCAAGATATTTTGTTAGCTTTTTGATATCAGGATTTATTCGCACAATGCTTTCAATCCCAGTATTTAATTGAAACAAAGTATTGATAAAAACATATGTATAAACATAAATTAATTTGGCTGGTTGTTTAAACTAAACCACTAGTTGAATTATTTAGAGTGAAACGTTTGAGTTTTAATAACATTGATCAAACACGGGCCAGGCCACAAGCAAACGTTAGAACACCCACCGCAAATCACAACGCTGATATACAAGAGCATACGTAATTAAATTCTATCATGAATACATTCTAATTTCACAGCGTAATGTATACGGTTTGATATCAATTTTAACGCTCCTCTGGATCTAATGCATATAAAACAAATTTAATTTAATGTGGTTTATATCCACTTGGCTTCGTGCTTTTGTAATTGTCTATTCACTATATTATTGTTTGTATGCAATGCTAAAAGCAAAAGAAATTAACCAATTTGAATCAGGTAAATTTTCTTCTTGAGAACCTTAATTTATTAGAATTTTTTGGTTTTAAAATCCTCTTATGAATTTTGGAATTGATAATGCATTGCCACCTATTGATATATCATAGGCGCCTACAGAATATTTATAGATATTGAAAATTCATATTTCATTCATGAATATAATAAATTCATGAATATTTTATACTTTGTTTTGCAGTATATTTTGCTTTAAGCAACATATCCCAAAATCACTGTAATGTCTTACGTAAATTTCTCGATCAAAATACGTATCAATTATGCCTTGCACCATGCATGAATCTTTTTAGATCCAAAGGACAGAAGTATCATTTATGTAAACCAAACTCCTCCTTCTTCCTATAAAAGATTAAGAAAACGACATACAAGCTCTTACCTTTGTGAAAAATCTTATACTTAATTAGTGATGTTGCAAAAATAGTTCTAAATATAAAAATAAAATAACAATATGAAATACACTGTGGTATTGACACAAAAGTCTAAGACAATAGAAGAAAAAACAAAAAAAACTGAATATTTAAAACAGGTAATATTTACTGCAATAGTCAGAAGAGAAGTTATGTTTGTAACATCACTACACAATCATTAACATCAATAAAATCTTACATTTAAAGTATACATAGAGGTATTAATATCTATAAGGCAAACACTACAAGAAAGTGTCGTCTCGTCTGCGTTGCGGATGGCAGTTGTTATTATTTTGCTGGCCTTCAGGCAAATGCAATCGGACTTTTCGCGAGTTTGTGCTGTTGCTCTGATGGATCCTCTGCTTCGGGAACTTAATGCTGTCGTCTTTTACCTGTTGACAATGTGGTAGGTTAATTTTAATACCTAATACATAGGGCTTCATGGATAAAAAAATATTATCCCTAACATAGAATGAAAAACGACGTTAAAAATATTAATTTGGAATCGCCCCATTCTGACAATTGGCTCTGTGGCATTAGTATGCCTATGAAATAAACAGATAGGACCTATTCTTGGGTATATCAAAATGTTATTTCTTAAGAAAAATCTCCAACAGTGTTCGGGAATTTCACCGGTAATAGGCTTGCCATCATTCGGTGGAAAGCAATAGCCGACAAAACGTGGATTTAGAAATACATCTTTGCGTGCCTTTCGCGAATACAGTCATGAAGGAATACATGCATGCGTTCTGTCTAAAGCTCGAGATGATTACAATGTGGCTCTTACACTTATAAAAATTTAGATACGTTTAAGAATGTATTGGATCTAGATTTCTATTACGATGACGCATGCCATGGAATCAATATTTCTTACCAGACAAATGCATTAGCTTGCTTGTCTGGAATTTGCGATCGACAAACTGTCTGAGAATTTTATGTCTAGGTTCGAACGTGCCTTTAATATTACATTTTGTCTAAAATCTTAAATATTCAAAGCTTTTAGTTCAAGTTTCGCCCTCCAATAGGCTTTGATGGATTCGACAAGGCTTAAAAGGTTTATTCTAAATATTAGCTTCTATGTAAAATGATTTAGAGATTTGCCTAAGTCAATACTAATATTTTAAAGAATTTTGAGTAATAATTACTTGACGGAGATTTGAATATTGTTTTTTTTTAACGTAAGCGGAGAGTACCTACGTAGTAATTCTGTGATTTAGTTTAGTAATCAAAATCATTAGTAAGATTGCTGGACCCTTTTTTCCAGTGGTAAATCTACCACAGTACCTTTAATCAACTGAACCCAGACTGTTACCCACCACCGTATCTAAAGTATGAAAATGATCATAGAGTTTAGTCATTTAACACTATCGCGCAAGTACCTAAAAGAATAAATGCCCTTGTTTCTTACCCTGATAGTGAGATCATGCCTAGTTCTTCTGTGCGAAGAAGTGAGCAGTTCCGTGTGGGCTCGCGACTCGTTGCCAGCCGGACTGTCGGTCGACTTCATTGTGCACCAGAGCCACTTGTACGGTGGAATGTTCCTGTTAAATATAGGTAGTATTAACAACGAGCACAAATCAAAGTTCGCCTATGTACGGTTCCCACATTCACTTGAGCCAAACCATCAAACTGGGTTTTATAAAAACTTGGCTGAAAAGGATATCTATCTATTGTATCTATACATTAATAAAATAAAGTGTCTGTTATGAAAATAACAACTGTTTTAATGATTGGGGGTGAATGTATAATAAGCGTAATGACAAAAACGTCTTTTAAAAAAAATTCGTCTGTTTATCTGTGCATTTGTTTACACTTATGTCCAAAACGGGTGAAAGACAGCTGGTGTGGGGCGGTGACATGGGATACTTTAATTTTAGAAATGCATTAATTTTTGAGCGATTTTAAATCGACATTGATGAGGTGACGAAGAGTCGCGATGCCATGGCGTCGTAATGTAAAGCTTCTCGTCGTCGAAACACCACGGAATAGACTATAGGCAACTATGCCGTGATGTTAGTAAAGGGATAGTTAATGTTGAGGTAAAGGGATAGAGTAACAAAGAGGTGAGGTTAAATTAACATCGTTGATTTGACGTGTTTCTGAAAAACTTTGCAGTTATAACGTATAAGAGTCAAGTTTATATTTACTAGAATGTTTTAAAACAAACAAACACTGGACCATATTTTCATTCGAAAATGTTTGTTTTCCATAAAAATAATTTAAGGTCTGTGGATTATCGGTGTAAATAAAAACTTTCTTTGTAAATTTAATGAGGCAAGGCTTAAGGAGATCGACTTTCGTTACAAAACTGACAAAAGTGCTTGTTTAAGTCATTTTTGACTCGGCGGCTCATCGGGCGGCTGCGGAATAATGGTGGGCGCTTCTTGCCCACACAACGTTATCGCTCTACTTAGTGCGAAGATGGCCACCGAGTAGTATTGGTCGGTATGCCGGCATTAACATATATTAAAATATATAAAGTAAATAATACTTATTACATAATAACACATACCTTATTTTTTCTAAGTCAATATAATCTTTATTCAAATAGACTTTAAAAGTATTTCTGAATCGTCAGTTTTATATAAGCTGTTCAAATATGTCATTGATGGGGAGAAGAAGCGGCTCTAGAAACTTAGCTCTCCTTAGCAACACGTAATGTTTTTATTTCTTTTCAGACTCATGTAACAATCACTTCTACATGTTTTTTTATTGCCACCATTCATTTATTTTTTTCAATGAGTTGAGATACTCGAATAAGGCAACATTTAATAAAATTGTATCTATCGTGTATTCAATTAGATGTTGACCTTTTCCATTTACAGAATTTCTCTGGTATCATTGTGTAATTTAAACTTTTAATTGTGTGGTGTAATTTGTTTCTATTAATTGTTTGCTTTCTCGTGATGATGTCGGGTTCGGATGTCAAATAAACGAATGAATTCGTTAAATGTTAAACGTTAATTAATTCATTTGAAATCGGTAGAGTTGGGTCTGAATTGTTTCCTTTTGATGTTCCTTTGTGTATCTGACGCGTGTATGATACATGTAAGGAATATTATATTTCATAGACTTGTTGCTCCTGAATAGAATGGCCTAATTTCTTAAAATTTCTCGACTTGAAAATTATCATGCTTGGCGAAACGAATTGGAAACTAAGGGTATAGAACTAATTAGTTACTAATTATTACCAATAGCATTGAGCCTTCAGAATCTAAATGTAATTAACACTAGTTTTATTCTAAATTGATAATAAAACTGTTTTTTTTTCTTATTAAATTTCGTACATTGTGCATAATACATTTTTTTAAAGTACAATCGAGTTCGTAGTAGTTTGCCAGCCTGCGTATTCCATACATTTTATTCGCATATCTATAATTTAAGAAAATGAAGCATAAAGAAGAAATTTTGACATGATCATACCGTTTGGCCAAAAACCGTCGTTGTTAAACTTGCTAGACTTGATTTGTATCACATGATTAGATTTTTTTAAATTCCGGACATGCATTAGCAATTAGTATATAATAATATAATTTAAGAAAAATATTAGTGTAATCAACAAAAGTAATGAATTATTATTTAGATATTCATTGCTGTATGGAACTGGAAGGTCTGATTCCGTAATCGAAGTGAGCGAGCAACGTTACCTTGAAGTTCATAAATCGTCTATACGAGGCATCAGATTCTTTAAGTGCTCGCCCAATAGGCGTTTTATGGCTTAAGTAAAAGCATATAAACCGTAGTGTCGTTTACTGCTAAGTGCAGTCGTTTTGTGTTTACTACGCTACCGTTACTGTAGTTTTACTGAGTTGACGATGTAGTTACGGAATAGTTCGGTTGTTGCTCACCGGGGTACACTATCCTTTAGTGTTTTAGATGTCATTAGAAGAACTTTTTGTGGCAACAGGAGAGATCCTGAATGTTGACTTACTGTTGTGCGCGTTGTACCTTACCTTTATCTCAAGAGGTTAAATCGAGACGAAATTATGGTGTCTGATTTTCTTGTGGTTCTAATTGGGATGATAATGAAAATGCTCTTTTTATATATTGACATAGAATAAGACCGTGATAAGTGCAGTGATGTGAAGTGGTCAGAAACTTCCACTGCATATCATTCGACATACTGATGCCAGGCTAACAACATGCTTCACTTTACTTTTAAAATACTTAGGAAACAGAAACCGACGGCAAAAAAGAAAAACCTATGAAGCTGACGTAAATACAAGTATTTGTCCCACATATAAAAGAATAAGTCTCTTGAAACTTAACGTGTATTGGATACCCATGAATAATAATTCGATACCCATTAATTTTCTTTCGATTTGTAATTTTCAAATATTATGGTATGATTAAAATCATTTAAGCTAGGTATTTTTTACACCGCAGTCGGGTATTTTAGTTTTTTAATTACTTCGTTTATTTCTTGCTTAGAATAAAATGTTTTTTTATTTTATTAAATTTTGTGGCTGTTTACATTTTTGTTATCTCTTTTTAATTCCTTTCATTTTTTTTTATATTTTTTTTGAAGACTCAATTAGCGGCCAAATATCCGCTTTTTTGATTTTTCAAGAATTTCATATACCTACCCAGTGTCCCTTTCGTTATCAAGACGAATCTAATGACGTATCATTTATAAAATAGATTTTTCCTTTCAGTAGATAGTTACGAGAGGACAAAGAAATAGACTTACATACATACGAGTCAAACACAATACCTTCTTTCGTAGTCGGGTAAAAATAATGACTTCACAAGATTTTCACTGCTTCCCTAAAATTCACAAGGCATTGTATATGCAACCGCACTCGCTTATCAACGGACTCATTCCGGTTGAGTTCACGTTGTTTGAGAATATTTTTAGATACGTTTAGTGAAGCATGAATGAGTATGACTTATGGCCCTTTTTATAATTAACTTGCTGGTAGCAGCTGCTATCTTTTGATAAAATTTACAGGTTATTTTTAAATTTGGAAGACTTTTTATTTATTAAATAAAAATAAATTTAAAGAAAGCAATGCGTTAATTTTTCTTTAATAAATTGTGTGCTTATTCTCGTAGTACATTTTGTTCTTAGTTTATTTCGTGTACAAAATACATTAGATCGTTTTAGGGTTTCCACAAAATAATTATATCGTCTGCGTGTTCTTTGTAATCAGGTCCATAGAGAAATAACAGTTGAAATGTATTTTGTTGTTCATATTCCTACAGGAAACTGATGTTTTTTCCCAGGATAAAGAATGTGACAGTATGCCAAATTTTATTCATACTCGTTCAATCATACACGATTGGGTAAGATAGATCTGAATTAAAGCATTAAACTGAATACGTTTATGATAATGATTATAAAGTAGGCGAGTAACACGATTCCGGTAGGGTATAAAGCTGATATATGACTACATTTAGTACATCTCAGTTATCTCCATTCAGGCATATAGAATTCGATGAAGTTATTTTACGTATAGGTAATACTTAAATTTTAAATGATTATTTGTGATATTACCTGAACTGGTAATGGTAGGCAAATCTAATGGGGGAAAAATGGTCTAATATTTAAGAAATCATATGTAAATAATTATCAGGTTTATATCTTTATAGATTTTCTTATGGTGTTTTTCACAATTTTTAATACAATAGGTCCTAAAAAATAATTAGCTTGAAACTTAAGTAACAAGGGCGGGGAATGATTTTATCACTTATTTTTTTGTATAATCCAGTTTGTCTTTATTACTTATTTTTGTTGTTCACTTCTTATATTTCAATTCTAATAATATGTGTTAACTTTTAGTGGAAACTGTTTTAGTTTATTAACTTATTATATTGTCGACTGAAGTTACTCTTTTTGTTGTCTAAATAAATAAAATAAAATACAAATTGCAAAATACGCATGTACTGCTACAACATTTTCTCCATAAACAAGAAAACATGTTTTAGTATGTTTTCTTTGTATTTTATTGAATTAAACTTCTGTCAGTCTCGTAAAGAATGACACAACTTCTCGCTTTTGTTTATTGAGCAATAAATTACGCCTGGGCGTCTCACCTAGTTCCCAAGTTCTTGTGAAGCCTATTCTTCCGAGTAACTTAGACAATACCAGACTTACTAACTCTCGTAAATCATTCGAGTGAATTTTAGAGTAGAGAGTCTATGTGACGTGCGGCTTAACTCAAAGCAGTGGAAATGGATGTATCATGGTATAAGTACCCTTCTCTCTAAACAAGTGTGTAAAAATGTAAATATTATACATGTACTAGCACTTCGTGTCACTCATATACAAAATATTCTCCCAACGTACTTCATTTAAATAAAGAACACTTCTGTCTCCCGACCCGTTTATATGTTTTGCTTACTCAATTTTATAGAATCTCGGTTGGATTGATTCATTTTGGTATAACCGAGTAGAATTCCCATCCCAATATACATCGGTGTTCGTAAGCTGATCAACTTGCGCGTGGGAAGCTACGCTCTACTAAATAACAGTATTAAGTTTGTTAGGTAAAGTACACATTGTCTTAGCAAAAATACTATTAAAGAATTAAAATATAAAATCTATCGATAAGACGTTTAAATATGTCCTCACAAGCAGTCTTCTATAAAGCATCAGAGCCACGTTTAGTCCAATTTAGGCTTAAATACTCTTAAGGAACATTTCTTTTTCATTTTTATAAGCCCAATAGCTTACGTTCATTCTTTCTTCTTTTATTTTTATTTTTAAAGAATATCAACATTTTATGTAAAATTTACTTATAATTCTATTGCTGCACGCTTGAAGTTGCACATTTCTGCTCCAAATACAGGGAAAATAAACTACGTTTTCTGTGAAAGTATTCAGGTACAGTGGAGTCACTTTGCCGTGCCAGAATAAAAAAAAAAAAGTCAATAACCTTGTATACATTTCATTAAAAAAAACATACTCTCTCTAAGCCATGTGTATATAACCTAACAAAAAATCAAACCTGTACATTTTATTTTTTCAGAACGTTTTCACTAATCCGATTGAATGTGATCCGAGCACGCACAGAAGGAACAACTTACCTGAGGCTAACGAATATTCGATTGGAGAATATGAAATAGATGACGGGGTTGGCTGCCGAGTTGAGTGGCGCGAGGCTTTGTATCAGGGAAGCTATCGCCACATTCACTTGGGTGTCGGGGACGTAACCGTATACTTGCAGCAAGTCGAAGATCATGTACGGAGACCAGCAGAGGACGAATACTGCGAACAAAATGTGATTTAGATCGAGGATGTAACTTAAGTACTTTTAGTGCATTTTTTAATAATTATGTAATGAATGCATGCAGTGGCAGTCGTGATGGCCTCGAGGCTTAGGCACGCGGTCGAGAATCTCGACTTTCTCGAATCTCTGACTTTTCGAAGTTATGTGTGTATTCGCAATGAATTATCACGTACTTTAACGGTGAAGGAAAACATCGTTATGAAACCTGCACACCTAAAAGTTCTTAGGAATTTCTTAGAATTTCTGAGAATGACAGCTCCGTGGCGCAATTGGCTAGACACCAGCTTGCGAAACGAGAGGGCGCGGGTTCGATCCCCGCACCGAGATAAATGTTTGTGTGATCCACAAATATTGGTTTCGGGTCTGGGTGTTTGTGAGACCGAAAAGCCTCTTGTAGTTTCTGATACTCACGACACAGGACCTGTATCCTAGTGTGGGGTCAGAACTATGTATGTGACTGTTGGGTGTATTTATTTTATTTACTTATTTAGGTGTGTAGTCCGCCAACCCGCACTAGGCCAGGGTGGTGGACTAATGCCTGAACCTTCTCAGTTGTAGAGGAGGCTCGTTCCCAGCAGTGGGACGTATATGGGCTGATGATGATGATGTAATGAGAATTTGGAATAAGATATATTGACATATCGTCATCGAGACGTTTAAAAGGTAATACGTTGTTTGCACGTTAAATAAACATGGTCAAAAATTAACTTAATTTAACAAATAATGTCTATGTGATTACTCTTTGTTTCTATAGACTCAGAGAGAGTTCTATACACTTAGACAAAATAAATTGTTTAAATATTTATTAGAATGCATGGATGCAATTTCGGAAGAGTGTATTGTTTTTAAATTCCATACTATAAAATATTCCAAATAATATTTTAAGCCAATATATTAGAGTTAAAGATATTAGTTTTTTGATTTTCGAACTGGTAGATAAAAAGTAAGACATACATACATAACCTCACGCCTGTATTCCCCGAAGGGGTAGGCAGAGGTGCATTTCTGCACCCACATTTCGCCAGGTATGTATCAGTCCCACGTAATAAGGGGCGAGCCTATTGGCGTTTTTCGGGCATAATTCCATACGCCGTGCTGCTACTGAGAATTTCCTTATGGAAAATCCCAATAACACTTTGCCCAACCCGGGGATCGAACCCAGGTCCTCTAGATCGCACGGCACATACTTGTGCCGCGAGACCACGAGGCAAAAAGTAAGACATCATAAACAAGTAACATTAACTGCATGAAAATCGAAGAGTGAGATTTTCGGTTTTTGTAAATTACAGTTTCCCTTTAACTTGTTTGTTTGCTTGGAATCCCATAGGGTTAGCTAGGATGCTGACAGTCCTCTTACATTTCTTCAACATTCATACATCTCCTCATACACATAGTTTGTTTGTTTTGGTTGCCTGGCCTAACTAATAACTGTTCATGAAAAAAACCACAATCACAATATTCGAACAAGCAAAAATTACAAAACGTAAAAAGCACAAAATATACGTTACTAAGCTGGGATCGAGTTCTGAATATAAAGAACACAAAACCTTATATAAAAAGGTGGCAAAGTTTTATCCTGTTGTACAAACCTGGATGATAAGGACACGATGAGAATTTCAATACAGAAAGTTGCGTTGTATAATCACAAATTCTGAACGAAAACGGCCAGACTTTGGATAAGATCTGCGAGATATGTGCTAATTCACGCATTCAACAAACAAGAGACACTCGAGATAAAGAAAATTGGATATATGGCCCGGTAAAATTTTATGGTGTTATCATGTAGGAGCAGAAACATAAACAGTTTTTGTTATTGTCACTATCTGCGGCTAATTTATTGTTATGCTGTTGGAGAAGACATGATGGAGTGTACCTATAATTTTGACGATCTACGTTGGTATTCGACTGAGAAATATGTAAGCTGAGTGACGGAACGAAGGCACTTCAAAAATGGAGAACAGAAGGGAAACATTTGAATAATAAAATAAAAAAGACTATAAGAAGGTAACAGTAAAATTAGTAATATTTATATAATAGTCAAAACAATGTTATTTTTACTAAATGAGTAAGTAATAAAGCAAAATTTGATGAATGCACACGAATAAATCTGTCTAGGACATTATAATATTATAGTATTATAGAATTACTCAGAAAGGTGAACAACAGGTGAACGGCTTTGATTAAGATAAAATTTTAGGCGTGTGATTTTTTATCATGAGTGAAGAATGAAAAATGTAATTATTTATCTCCTTTTTATTTCAATCAAAGTGTGATCACTGCAATGGTATAACGTAAGGAGTTCATTATTTTTTATTTATAACGCATCGTTCAAGTTGCTTGCTATGGCCGCGGGTCATCTAAGCGAACCTTCAGTTAGCGAAAAACCAACCACCTCTGCTACGTAGTATCTATTTAGACGACACGGTTCTTTCTATTAGATAGTAACTAATTACCAGGAGCCATTTTTCTCATAATTTGGTTAATGTCCGGCGTGCGATGAAGCGTACTCGGGTTTGATTTGGTTTGAAGTGTTCCTTTGGGTTTTTCCATTTGCAAAATCAATATCAATATTAGCATGATTCTAAAAACGTGCTCGCAAAACGACTTTAGATATCTACCTATACATGAAGGGATACCGGCAGGAATTTATATTTGTATGATTAAATATCATTACACACAAAAGAAGCCATGTAAATTCCTGGTACTAGAGGAACAACGATAAAATCACAAATCGATATGACAACAGCTGTTCCAGATATTTTAAACACTAATTTATTTATGATGATTTTTACGGGCAAAGTGTTCGGCTGTAAGTACGGTGACTCCGCCTAGACATGATGAAGGGGGTCGTAAAGTTTTATTGTGCCCGACGCTTTTTTGTGGCCTCTGGTTTTACCAGACCTATTTTTCTTATGGCTTTCTAAGAGATTTGGTCTCATATTATATTTTCACGGTGATACGAAGATTCGATTAAAGATATCGCAGTGTGTGAGCAGGGTTTTGAATTTTTTTCACAACACTAAAACTAAGGAGTACAGAGGACTAGAAAAGTACAATGGGCGGCCTTATCGCACAAGGCGATCTCTTACAGGCAACCTGGATTTATTATCATCATTAAATTACATATGTCCATATCTTTTATGATTAACACAGTATTACACGGCTTAACCTTATAAGCATATATTTTTTTAACAGCAGTGTAGCAAACAAAATATCAATTACCACTAGGGTTGCCACCTTTTTTTTCGCATTTAAAGTACATTGGTTGGTATAGGTAAGAAAAAAAGTACATGGTATCAAAAAAAAAAAAAGTGTGTGTGTACTTATGTACACGCGTTAGAAGTTATACCACACGACTGAAGTAAAACTTATAAATACGCCCAACAGTCACATACATAGTTCTTAGTTTACACAACATATTACATTTCTGAACGCACTCGTAATTTACATACATTTAATTGGGCGCATTTATAAGTTTTACTTCAGTCGTGTACATAAGTACACACACACTTTTTTAATCTGCATTTGTGTCGTTTCCGGTCAAAAGGACGAGTTATTAAGCCAGCTGACTCATTAATGGTACTAGGCATTCAGAAAGCTAGAGAGGTGAAATGCTATCATTAATAAGTTTTGTTTTTAATTCATCGTGGTTTAAATTTCGAATGGATTATACGAGTATACAGTTTTTAATGCTAGTATTTTGTCCTTGCTGATTTATGATGTCCTGGTAGTTGCGTAGAACATAATTGACATTTTCTTATTTTCAATTTTAGTTTTAATTTATTACTGTCACTATTCTACATTTAAAAAATCTAAAACATAAACTTTTTTGAAAAAATACTTGATCTGAAACATATTAAAACCTTCCTGATCCATTTGACACTTACATTTTTTTTCGAGACTTAATGAGCGGTTAAGCAGACAACTTCATACTAGCTAGACACCAGCTTGCGAAACGAGAGGCTGCGGGTTCGATCCCCGCACCGAGACAAATGTTTGTGTGATCCACAAATATTTGTTTCGGGTCTGGGTGTTTGTGAGACCGAAAAGTCTCTCGTAGTTTCTGATACTCACGACACAGGACTTGTACCTAGTGTGGGGTCAGAACTATGTATGTGACTGTTGGGTGTATTTATTTATTTATTATTTTATTTATACTGTTAATTTTGTGTCACAGATGCGCGCGCATCTTAAAATTTCACTCTCATCATTTTTTCATAACGCGCCTAAAGAAGTATAACTTCAATAAAGTACAATTTATGTTTATTTATGTTAAAAAATATTTTTTTTGCTTTTTGCAGTAAGTATTAAATTAGTATCTCTACTGAGCAATTGCACAACATCTTTACAGTCTATATTTAAATTAAAGTAAATAAGTATATTATTATTATTTTTATTTTTATTTTTCTATTCAAATTCAGAGAGGCTTTGTTTGTGTCGTCTCGTCATTTGCTAAGACAGTGTCAGATTTAGGTTGAAATAAAGTTTTATTTGAGAAAACTCTCTTATTTGAGTTATCAACAAATACACGGTAGTCTCTTTAATGTATTATGATGAAACAAAACAAAAAAAAATTAAAAGTTTGAGTAATACGCCTACTATGCAAAACAGCGTAAAAATATTTTTTCACTTTTACGCGCGTTCCGGTAGCGTGTCGGTAAACAAGTGTGTTGATACGTTTGTCATGTCACGTGACGTCATAATCGCGTAAAATGTTTTCACTGGCGTGTCTGTCTATCAAAACACAATGTTTGCTTTTAATATCACTAAAACGCGTTTAAGCCGTTGTATGTAACATGTGATTGTTTAGTCACACAATTTTGTGGCTTTATATTATAAAGTTAATTTTCCTTTAATAAAATATTAATAAGCTGCTTTAATAAAATATTTAAATCTAGCTCTTGGCCGCGACTCCATCCGCGTAGACTATAGGGTTCGGTTCAGAAAGAAAATAAGTTTTTTTTTTTTTTTTTATACTGGCACGGCAAAGTGACCCCATTGCACCTGATGGTAAGCGTAATGGTGTCCATAAAAAGTGCCGACCAGCGAGAGATGATGATTTCCCGTTGGTCGACACAATCATGCCGGCCGATTACCTCTTCACCTGTTTTGTGAAGAAGTTTTGGGGGACTAATGCCATGGTGAACAAAGGACCGACCGCGACAAACCGGCCAAAAAATGCTGGCACGGTCATCCCTTCACCATGATTGAAGCCCCCCCCGAAAAGCGGATATACACTGGCTGATCCCGGAACGCGGCACACTTGCATGTGCCACTATGGCGGGTTTTACGCCCTGTGTACGGTGGTCGCTATCCGGGCGGATACGAATATCCTACCACCTATAGTCTATTTTACTCCACAGAGTCCCATTTATGTCCATACCAAAAATTATTCACATCGGTCAAATGAATTAGGCGTAAAAGCGTAACAGGCATATAGTTATTTTCGCATTTATTACATATAATATTTTACTTAATTTAACTACTGAACGTTACGTGTCTGCCCGTTGGGATATATTTATATATGTAATAAAATCCAAATAAAAATGTTTCATCATTCTAGCTTCAAAAATGACGAATTTCCACACAAACTTTCATCCCCTTTTTTATTTTACTCCCTTAAAGGTATTTTTTTTACAAACTTTGAATGAAAAATTTATTTATATCTAATCAACAGCCTAAAAAATAAGTTTCAAGCTTCTAGCTTTAAAAATGACAATACTTCCATACAACCTTTCATCCCCCCTTTCAACCCCTTAAAACCCCTTTTTCGCAATAAAAAGTAGCCTATGTCCTTTCTCAGGCTCTAAACTATCTGTGTACCAAATTCAATTTAAATCGGTTAAGTAGTTGTAGCAGATTATTAGACAGGAGTTTAGGTAGAGAAATGTCAGTAGATTTCATGAAACGTATGACTTATCATATTTGCTGACGCTTAGAGTCTAAATAAGATATTGAAATTATGTGAATGTAGCTGTATTTCTCATCATTTCGTCAATGATTTTATTTGTACCAGAGAGACATAAGACAATATTATTATACAACGTATAATGAAAATTGTATACCTACAGTTAACTTTATTAGAAAGCTATTACAAGTAGGTACTTACCAAAGACTATGACGAAGGTCATTTTGACTGTTTTAATTTTCGCTTTGGGTATGATGCCTCTGCTGCTGGCTCGGCGGCTGTCTAGGTCATCGCTATCTGAAAAATAACCTAGAATTAATATAAAAATACTAATATGTAACTAAATGTTATGATTCTACCTCAAAGAAAATATAAAGAATTTGCAGCAGATTTTGGAGCCTACTTTCATCTGTTATTATTCTACTGAAGGACAAAGACCTTGTGTAAAAAGTGCCAAGCTTCTGTTTCAAGCTTCGCCGTATACTAATTAGTATATCGTAGTAGACAGTAGACATTATGACATTGCATTAAAAAGTAATGGTATAAATGTTTTTTAACCTCCCAAATTTGGAACAGAAAGCAAATAATTTACTGTAATTAATCTGCTTGCCACGCAAAACACTGATTGCACGTACGTCCATGAATCACCGAAAACACCAAAGATTAACCTGAATATATCACAAAGATAATTATGTGAGATTTTGCGAAACCTCCCGTCTGCTTGTACGGGATACAGTCGTTAATTCAAATGAGTCCGGTTTAATGGCTTTTGGGTGGCCGTAAAAATTATTGTAATTTTTCGCTTATACACTTTTACCACTTAATGACTCGGAGCGAGACAGTGTTACATTATATGAACATTTTTCATTACTTTCTCCTTTTGTACGGATATTCCGTCCTTGATTGATGTGTTTATAATGTGAGTGCATGTTTAGAATTTTGTTTTTAGCTATTGTCTATTTAAAGGGAGTGAGTGGTTGAAATTTGCTTTTGTAAATCTTCGGTAACATATCTTTGAATGTTGAATGAATTAAATGCGTCGTCACTCCCACAGCACAAGTTTAGGTTCGATTCCTAGGTCGGATAAAGTGTAATTGGATTGAGTAAATTTTTAGAAGCGATGTGGAGTTAAAAATGTGGCCGAAAAACGGCGTTAGGCTCGTTCGTATTACGTGGTATACGTAAGAAAATCATGATAAGTAAATGTGATATTATAACTTCGTGTAAATTTACCCACCAATTTTTTAATTTATTTTATTGAAGCGTTCTATGCAGCACAAACGTCATTTTCGTATTTAATTGAGACTAAAATTAGTTAAATAATACAAAAACGTATTTAACTCGAGCATTCTTCACAACAAACCCTCTTAAGTCGCCGGTTCATTTTATTGCAGCCCACTAAGACCCGGTTGCCTTATATTCAGCCACATAAAACTCCACTGGCTCTCGTCTTCATATTTCATAAGTGAAACGTATCGGGGCTCAGCTCACGTACAATCTAATTTGCTCCGTTGCCGAAGAGTTTTCTTCAACAAACATTTTTTTTTACCCCTTTCTTATTGTTTCAGTTTCGGCGAGTAAAAGCTTTATTTGCTGGGTTATGTGAATTAAGATACAGGAAAAGTATGCCATGATACTTCTACTTAATTTGGTTTTAAATCATGGTTTAAAATAATGTTAGTTACTTCGTTGACTAATATTTTTTTAATCATTCGTGATAAAATAAACCTAAATCTAGAATATGGAAAGACAGTTCAGCTTAAGTTTTGTAATTACAAATCACAAATAAAAAATCACACAAATCACACTTAATTGGTATTTTCTTAATACAGCTAAAATTATAATTTACTACAATAGTGACTTTACAACATCTAGAACATATATTGTGTCAACGTAAATATGGATATATGAACGACAGTAAAAACTATAGTGTTCCTTTTATTAGGTTATTTTAATGGATAACTTACATTGCCTCGTAGCGGTAGCTCGTCGTCCGAGAACTCTGTTACTTTTCTGTCGGATCGTGACAACGATGACGCCGTAGCAAGCAGAGATAGTGAGAGCAGGTGCCACGAACAACGATACAAATACGCTTGTCATCCAAATACGCCACTGGAGTTTGCTTATTCCGGACCAGCATTGTAGTATACCTGGGAAGCATTTGAAACCATATATCTTTTTACAGCCCCGTGGCGCAGTTGTTTAGATATTAGTTTGCGAAACGAGAGGCAATAGGTTCGATCCCTGCACCAAGATAAATGTTCCAAAAAACCATACATACATAACCTCACGCCTGTATTCCCCGAAGGGGTAGGCAGAGGTGCATTTCTGCACCCAAATTTCGCCAGGTATGTATCAGTCCCACGTAATGGGGGGCGAGCCTATTGCCGTTTTTCGGGTACATTTCCAGACTCCGTGCTGCTACTGAGAATTTCCTAATGGAAAAACCCAGTAACACTTTGCACGACCCGGGAATCGAACCCAAAACCTCCAGATCGCACGGCACATACTTGTGCCGCGAGACCACGAGGCAGTTCAAAGAATATTTATTTCGGGTCTGGGTGTTTGTGAGAACAGAATGTCTCGTAGTTTCTGATGCCAACGACACAAGACTTGAATCTTAGTGTGGGGTCAGAACTATGTATGTGACTATCGGGTGTATTTGTTATTTATTTATATTTCATGGAAACCAAATTAAACTTAGCGAACATTGGTACCAAGTTACATTTTGTGAACGTGGTATATCGTTGGGACTAAGTTTTTTTCACAATAGTAAGGTGAATTGAGAAGTCATGTCAATACCTGATTGTAAGCACCACCAACACTCGCGTGAGAGGCGAGAGATTATGGAGTATAAGAGAAGTTCAAATATGATAATAGAAATAAATATAAAAAATACCAATGCTTTACAAAGTAGGTACTCAAATATTACGCTTTTGATTCATAAAAATTCATAAAGTGTTGCATAAAATCATTCGTTACTCCACAGTTTATAATCATTACAGCATATTTAATACTCATAATTCAAGTTTGTTTTTACTCAACCGCCTTGCTTCGATACTTTTAGGAACTACACGCCTAACTTTAATTAATTACGTAAACTTTAATACGTGTCAAGAAAATTACGTTTAGCCATAACGGTACCACGTGCTACATTAACTCAGCGGGTTCTTGTGTTACACGGTTAGTGAAGAAAGCCGTTTTTGGCTCGAAGCCACCACATAAACTTGTTGTAAGTTGTTTGGCTAAAATGTTACAACTTTCCAAGGTATACACAGGGAAATAATCTTTTTATCTTGCCCCAGCAAAGTTGGCATATGACGGTAACAATCAAGACAAAAATCAACTAGCCTAAAATAATTTCGTAATTTCCATCCAATCCAATCCATCAGCCAATCGAAGTCCACTGCTGGACATAGGCCTCTCACAATGACTTCCACAGGGACTTGATTTCGTAATTTAATTATAAAATATTTTGGAAAATTTAACAGCTTTTTAATCATAGTGATTTTGGCAGATAAGGCTTGTTAATGCACAAATACCCTCATGATATTTGTGTTTAAACTAACACATGAGTAGGAAATACATACTTTCTATCTCTATCGTGTAAGCTGCATTGATCATGAGGCATGTTATCGTTAGAAGGTTACCTTCCACATTGGCTTCGTTGAAGAGGAACAGCATCGGTACGCAAAACAGAAAGCTGACCAGCCAAGCACCGAGAATGAGGGCACGTGCTCGGCGCCCTATTCGAAAAGAGAGAACATTATTTAAAAAATTATACACACCTGAGACTTAAATCGTCACACCAAGCGAGCAGCGAGGTAAAGCCATCCTTAAATTCTATAATTGGAATCTACACAACTATTAATATAACTTAACCAGTATGATTATTATTTGATTTACCATAAAAGTTTCCCTGTTCTTCTATTGCCATCAGTATTACAATCAAGTGCGTGTGCTTCATTAGTGGCTTTAAAGACTACTAAACTACTTTTGAAAAACTTCTTAGTATACTTACAGCTTCCTGTGAAGTTCATTGGATGAGTGATAGCATCGCAACGGTCCACGCTCAAAGCCACCAACACATATGTCGAGGAATACGTGACCACACCCTGAAACAGAGCTCATGTTAAAAGCTTTTGTCGTATTCGAACTTCGAAGTTTAGGTGGATGTTAATTAAGAGAATGTCGGTATAAAACTTGTACCAAGAATACCAGTGTAATCTACAAAATATGTTTCTCATAGACACAAGCTAAACGTGAACCCAGACAGTGTACCTTTGTAAGTGTTGAGAGCTTCTGTTTCTTATATTATTGCGAAAAATATAGTTCAAGTTATATCATCACTGCTGAGGTGCATAAAAGTTCCTAAAAATTTTAGTGTTTGTTTCAGGACATATTTAAAAAGCGATGAAATTATATGAACCGGTAAAAACCATTATGGCGGCTTTCTATGAATCAAATGTAGCAGCACTGATCTCATAGTACGAGTCTCTGTATATATTTTTTTTAGTTGACCCTTATTTACTGATGATAAGTCCAGTGCGGTTCAAATAAAGTGTCGACAGGTGAGAAACGACTAGAGTCATCCCCTAACCAGTCAAGTAAACCTGTACAAAAACTGATGCCTGAATGCGAACCATTTGCGTGAACTACGAGTACATACAGTTTATTTAGTAGGTACCAAATTCATTCATGCGTTACAAACGTATGCAAATTATTGTGATAATACTGCATTTAAACAATCGTGTGTATCTTATAATGTTGGTTTAATTGTAGACAAATGGTGTGTCGCACTCTGCACATACTCGTATATCATTTAATTCGTAAGTCGTCTCCATTTCAACAAATATAATTTAAAGCATTATTTCCGCAAAATGCAATTCTATATATGGGTTAAAATATCTTTAATATACTTTTATTTGTTACTATTTTTAATTGTGTCAATTATTTACACTTGCGTGTCTAGCGTAAATTTATTGGATCACAAAGTATAGAATGGGATCGTATGCACTTTATTTAATTTGAATGTTGTATACATTTCCAAAAATAATACATTTAATCGGATCGTATGCACTTTATTTAATTTGAATGTTGTATACATTTCCAAAAATAATACATTTAATCGAAGAAAAGTAATTCCTTTAATTTTTTCTATCAGAACACCGACCGTGGCCTTTTTATTTTTATTTATTTTTCAAACACTATGAATCATCATCTTACCTGTAAGTACTTCATCATTTTGCACGTTATCGATCCAGCGAGCCACGTGATTGTTATTCGTTGTATCAAGTCCGGAAGAACACTTATTAAACCCACCAATAGATCTGAAACAACGTTTATTTTATTCTAATAGCTTTTAGAAGCCCTGTAGTCTAACTTTAGTGGTGAGCATCAGAATCTATGAGAGACTTTTCGGTGTCACAAACACCCAGAGCTGAAAAAAATATTTTCGGATCACACAAACATTTGTCTCGGTGCGGGAGTCAAACCCGCGGCATTTCGTTTCGCAATCTGGTGGCTAACCAACAGCGCCACGGGGCTGTCAAGTTTTTATGTTTACTTACCAGCAATAGCCAGTTGCATTATGAAGAAGTTCATTCGACTCTTCCGAGACTTCGTGAGCAGTAAAGCCAGCACGACGGTGGCGTTGCCGGCAACGATTGTCACCAGCAGAATCCAGAGAATTGCCAGTTGCGCAGACTGCATGGAAGAAATAATATCATAAATGCCATCATTCATAAACGGTAATAAGGCACCAAAATATTTTTATTCACTGAAGACGTAATTTTTTAGTTAATATTATGAATATTAACATTAGGTACCAAAATATTCACTCAAGATAGAAAAATATTTGTGTTAGAAAGGTGGTTGGTCCCTCCAGACCTTCTATTCTTTTCTGAAATATTTTTAGTTTTTTATTCTATTCCGAAATAGTAATATATATAGTACCTATTTGTGTCAGATTTCAAGATGGAGTTTGCAATGATTTGCTGTTTTTAATTAATGATTTAGTATTTCTGGTGCCTGAATTTTTATGCATAATATATGAAAAAATTGTACATGTTAATTATTAAAGTAATGATTTGTATAAAAATTATGATATAATATTTTTTTTGTGTCAAATTAAGAATAAAATAAAAAACACCCAGTTAGACTGCGTGTTACTTGATACAAAATGCAATGCGTAATACACGGTATTTTATACCATAATGCGTTTAAGATTAACAGTGATCATATACCTAAAAGACAATTCAGAATTACTAACACCATACAGTACTAAACAATAATTTACAATCTTAGGAAACTCAATCGCATTTCTAGGCAAATTGTTAAACCCAGGAAGGAACTATAAAAACAAATAGCTGGTATGCATGTAATAATGCGCGAAATGTGAGGCAAAATCCTTTTGAATGGGGTCGGCGATGTCGCGATGTACGGACATTATGCAGAATTTAAAATATCCTGCCATCGCTAATGGATTTTGGGTTTAATTTATGGGAGAATGGTAATTTATATGCCCGAAAGCGTATTCATCTAGGATACGATAATATAGCTGAGTGCTTAATTAAACGATGATTAAGCAGTAATTGCTAATAATTACCTGAAATAAATCATGAAATGATTTGCTACGTAAGATTCATTTGCGTTGAGAATTAAATTACATTTATCTCAAAATATTCAGTTAATGTACTAAGTGTTTTTACAAGTATTGAAATTATGAATATCTAAAACAAGGACAGACTTTTTATGTCCCAAAAAGTCCCAAAATCCACTCAAATATTCATAAGTGTCACATTTATTTTTATCAATGTGGCGATCGAACTTGCCTCTAGCCAAATATATCAAGAAGGCATTCAACAGTTTCGCCTAACGCTTATCACTCGACCACCCATATAGAGATTAGAATACATCGTGCACGTCTAGACCCATACTTCAGAGCCCTTCCCACGCAATTTACTGTGACCCTAACATCCGTAACATAATCACCGTGTTACAATTTTATTAAAACGACATTTTGGCTTGCTTGAAACTCAGCAGAGTTTCACATCTTGAGAATTAATTTGATACTAGATTGCTTGGAGATAAAACAGATATTCATATTTTTTTAGAACTATTATAAAATTAGTTGTGGGAGAATACATCTGTTTTCTTTTACTTCTTATTTTGGTGGTTTAGGCAACAAAAAACTTCTCTATAAGAACCCTTAGGAACAGAAAATCTACCCGAAAGAATGGTTTGTCTTATTGTATAGTTATTTTTAATAAATGTCGCCCAAGTTTATGTACGTGCTGGGACAGATCTGGGTACTTTGATTGATAATTTGATATCTAAATGTCAAACTGTTGGGATGGTGTATAACTAAATTATAGGGCAATTCGGGGTCTTCTACTGGATCTGTAGTTTCTAAGCTGCTTTACATTTGCAAAATTTCTACCGAATCGAATTATAATTGTTAATAAGTTTTTAATGTTGATTTCAATACAACTTTTATTCCGTTTCAATCTTAATGCAGATGTTTAAAAATATCTGCTGATCGGTAAGAGTTCTTTCGATCTTTTTTAGTTAATCTTATGAACAAAAATTTTATAGAAAATAGTCTGTGCGGCTCATGATTCACAATATCTAGAAACTGTTAGTAAGTTCCTAAAATGGATGCGGGAGAGTAAGGAGTATGGAGTTTACTACTTCAATGCACTCAAAATTTACACAATTAGTTCTAAGCGCACATATTGCATAGAACACACGCAACTTTTTTTTTTACTCTGGTTTTCTTTCAATACGTACATAACATTTAATTTTTTTACAGAAAGCGTGAAAATCTTGCATTTACTTTATTTTAGTCGACAAAATTATGCCCCTATGTATTGTATTGGATAATAGGAACACAGGCTTTTTCTATGACTCGCCTCACTTACGTTCTTTCGTTTTTTCTATACTCTATGTACTGCGGTTGCTACAAAACAAATATCCCACTACTTGAAAATTTGCTTGAAATATTTATGTTCTTTCTAATTAACTATGTTACAGATTCAAGACAATTATGACCGCATAGAGACTCACTAAGCTTTACTGCTCGGTTTTCTGTGGATTCACTGCCGATGTACATGAGCTGCAGAGTCGAGTGATGGGTATAAAGTGGCCAGTTTATTTTTTATGATTGTATGGTTCATATTTTGCTTAATTGAAATTTATAAATTTAGGAAGAAGTATTACGCTAGTATAACGCTAGTATATAGGCTAATATGAAAAATAAAAAAATCTAATTTTCTCGCAATGTTATCCTGATTAGTTAATAATAATGATATTGTTACAATATATTTTTATTTAAAATAAGTACCTACATGAATTCCAGCCGAAATATGTTCAGTAACATCAGCCGCTTTACATAATGCTTAACCCTGAATTTACACTTATTTGCAAGTCTCATTAAAATAAGGTTAGAGGACGCGTGGAGCAAATGTTTCGTTGTAAATTACTACGCTATAGTTCGTATGACCCCGTTTATATAAAGCAAGATGAACGCAATAAAAATATATTTACTGTTTGGCTGAAATTTGCAACACGAGATGGGAAATGTTTTTGGTAATAGGTATTCTTATTAACTAAACCAGACAGCACAAAAAAATATCAATTAATTGTATTGATATTATGAATGAAAGAATAAAATTATCGTCTAGTCTTTTCTTCTTCTTTCTCCTTAAATTTTTGGAAGACTTCCACGATACCCTTATGAGTTTTCCTGTGGTGATGTTTTTATAAGGGTGATGCTACTTCACGTTGGAAGAGCTCCTTGCTCGTTTGCTGGTCTTTCGCGTTAAAAACCCATTTTAAAATTTCTCAAGTTAAGAAATCTTGAGCCCTCGATATACCTAAACATTAGGTCTTCCATGTCATAAATTAACATTCAATAAGATTATAGTAGTAGTTTAAACTTTCCATCAAAGGGGCTAATTATAGCCCTCTTCTAACCCAGCATACTGAACTCAAAGCACTGCAACGCTCCTTGAACGATCTTTAATTACTCTATCAAGTGTTCCATGAGAGACTAAATTTAATTTAGTTAGTGAACCACGGGTAACAACTTATCAACTTGTTGCAGAGCAAAATATAGCCAAGTGAAACTTCGTTATTGGAAATAATTAGCGGATATATGCTGCTGCTAATGGTTTTGTGATATTATATGGTAGGAAATTTTGCTAAAATGCAATTAACTAGAACAGTATTTGTTTCTATGCCTTTGTCGTATTGATTGTGACAAGATGAAAATGTTTCTGCTTGCACCTTTCTAACAATATCTACATTTTACTTTTTTTAATTTGCTAATCAAATGTGAGACTGCCTCTAAAGGTCCTGGGTTCATCCAGGTCGGGTATAATGTTATTGGGGTTTTTCAATCCAAAATTCTGAACACCAGTACGGTGTCTCGAAATATGCCCGAAAAGGGGTTCGTCGTCTATAACGTGGAATTAAAAACAATTTGTGAAAAATAGGTGCAGAAATGTATCCTGTACCTACCTATTAGGGGTGAGAGTGTGATGGCGTGAGTGTGTATGTATGCAAATCAAATCTTAGAAAATTTTACAAAAATTAAATAACAAAAAAACAACACGACCAAGTGAACGGCACGGTGCTGTCCAAATAGGTGATCGAGCGGCGAAAGACTGCCAGCTTTCGTCGCTCGACACAATTTTACTAATACGCCAAAATGCTTCACTGAATTAAACCATGCTTATGCTAAAAATACCTCGTTTACAGGAAGAAGTGTAATTACCTGGTAGAAGTAAAACTTGTTGATGACAGTCGCATTCCCGGAGTAGTTGGAGAACAGGAGGCTGTCATTCAGCTCAGCATACACGCTGCAGTTAGCGCAGTCTACTTCCTCCATGACCGTGCCTCTTCACATCTTGTATTCAGTATTCCTGATTGTCAAAAAAAAAACATATTTATTTAATTTATAAACTTTTTATTGTACACTGCGTAACTAACAAAAAACAATTAAGGCCAGAGGCCAGTCCAGGTTAGAAATAACCATCGAAAGGATATTAAAAAGGCACAAATGGGAGGGTTTATTTATTCAATACAATTAATGAAAATTATTTTATTTGTAATTTTTGTAACCAAAACCGGGGATTGTAACCCTACCATTAACTATTAAAACGTCAAGACACCAGCCCGACTAGAAATTTCGTCTAAACTACGTACATTTTATCCGTTCGCTAAGAAATATCTTATTTCATTAACGTTAAGAGGGAACGGAGTTAATTGCCAAAATGAACCTTAATGTTTAATTAATGAACCTTGTTTCACCCTGAAAGATATTCCTAATTGAAAATGTTTTAATTTCTTAAGTAATCTCATGAATTTATAACTCGTAAGTAGTAATACTGAAGGGTACGTAATTTCTTATCTACCGCGAAGGTGAGCCTTCTAAGAAATTTGGATATACCTAATAATTACGAAACTAATTACAGGATCACTCATGAAAATTTTGGTGTTGTTAAAACTCAGAACATAAATTTTCCTCGATTCCCTTTAAATTAAGTTAAAAAATAAAATTAATTTATCTAGGCATCAGAGTCGAATACATTTAAAAAAAAAACTACAGTATTTAAATTATTTTTTAAAAATGTACCAAATCTGTCATAATGTTCAATGTTCAATATTGTATTTTGTCGCCGAAAAAGAAATATTTTTAGTGATATTACTACGTTTCCAAGAATCTATTTATCAACGTCACTGCTTAAGCGTCATTTGCGCTAATAGCCTTCATCCTCAGTACTTGTTAATGGGATTTTTACAGTCCAGTTACTTTGACTCAAGTAGTTATCACAAGTATTGATAATTGATTTTTCAGTAATTTTATTAAGAAAGTCGAGTTTGTAGAAGGGCTGTGAAATTATCATGTTTGTGGTAACAGTTTTTTTTTTCTTTCAGTGATTTAAGCTTCAGTACCTTGTATTAACTCTGATGTAGCTGGTACAGGTCTGAAAATGAGACGTCTTGACTTCTTTAAAATTAAGTATATATATATTGTTTCATTGATTTACTATTTAAACACTGATTAGAAAAACATGTTAAAAATCTATATATGTATTTCTAAAAAAAATCGTAGAGAAAATTGAATTATAAATTTGTATTTTTTTTATTATGGTTTACTTTAGTTGAATATATTAATATTTTAGTTGAATATATTAAGAGTGTATTGAAAATACGTAAAGAATAAAGGTTTCTTTCTATTGTAAATCTGGCAATAGTAAAGCGAATTAAATTAGTGTATATGAATTTTCTTTTTTAATTTATTTCTACTTTTCACAATTTTATGTTCTACAACTTTTTCCCGGGGTAAAAACTAAAAAGTAACGTATTACTTATCAAGATCCCAGCTAAGTCCATACTAAAAATCATTGTAATCGGTCAAGTAGTTTTAAAGTTAAATCGTAACAATCAAACAAGCATAGAATAAAGTTTTTTCTCATTATAATATTAGTAGAGATAATTTCTTGTTGTTTTTGCATTATGTTATAATATTTTCAAATAAGCTTTTAGGTTTACTTTTGTGTTGTATTTTTATATCATCGATACATTTTATGAAAATATTATATCCACTAAAACTATGAATACGGATTCGATCATCAAATTCCCTCGTAAAAATGCCGTCGAGTTTACGATGTCACATAGCCAGTAAATAATAGCAGACTGAAAATCATGACATAAATAAAATACGATAGATGGTACTTGTGGGACCTACTTTAATCCTACAATGCTGTTGCTGGATAAATTTGTTGCGCAGCAACTGATGAATATTATTACATTAAGTGTCCATTATTTTCTATATTCAAAGGTATTTTGTGCTGAATAACGCTCTTACAGTCCAGTCAATTGCTGCTAATTAAAAAAATAAAAATAAAATCATAACTGCCTCGTGGTGACGTGGCACAAATATGTGCCGTGCAATTCAGAGGTCATTGGTTCGATTACTGGGTCATGCAGTGATATTGGGTGTTTTTCTATTACTGAAAGCTCAGTATAAACTAAACAACATAGATTCTGGAAATGTGCCCGGAAAGCAGCATAAGCTCGACCCCTATTGCGTGGGACTTTACAAATGGGGAAATGTGGGTGCAGAAACGTACCTCTGCCTCCTCTTTCGTGAATGTAGGCGTTAGTGTGTATGTACATAATGTATGTAAAAGCCTCAAGAAAATAAAATTTCATAGATGATATTCGATGGCCCTACTCGTAACATGAACTGCTTAAAGAATAAATTGGATGCGTAGCAAGTGATGTATTTATTTTTCATAATTTTCTGAATTAATAATACAATTTTTAAGTGAAAAAATATTTTATGGTGCAATCAAATCTTATTGAATTTAAGATTCATTACCTACTAAGGTTCTACTTAGGCGCTAATAACTTTCAGAGTCACAAACAAGAAATACAAAATTGTTATTAAAGTAACTTAAATCCAGATAAAACTTGTCCTCTGGATATATTTTTTTAAATCTACGTTTCAATGTATAGCAGGTTTTGCAAGCAAAACAGTTGATATACCCATACAATTGATTCCACTTAAGTAAATCTATGTCATGGCCATAAAAAATACGTGAGAATTTTTAGTGTGACCCAGATCCTATTTAAATACTTGTTGACGACATTGCTTCTGAGAGTGCAGTAATTAATCCCAATTTAGATGCAAAGTTCAAAGGATAGAGAAGGCAAGTGATTACATGTTTTGACTCAAGACTTACTAATTAAAGTCTCATATCAAAGCTCTAAGTAGTCAAGCCTCAGTAATTAGTTTAATAATAAAAGCGTAATAAAACAATTCCTTTCTATAATTCAGTGATGAGAAGATTAATTTAAACAATGCTATTTCACTATATTTTCTTTCGAACTTTAGACTACCTCATTTTTTAGACAAAACACCATCTAATACATTGCTTATTCATGTAGCTTTGTAGGTGGAATTTAACGTATATGTTGTAAAATTGAATATTTTATTAACATTACACTGAAAACAATTAATTTTCAGCTCGCAACGCTTGCAATGCGGTCACAAACCCCAGACGTCTTAAAGCCAGTGGCAGAAATTAAATTGTTATTTCAAATGAGTATGAAGTTTTAATGCGTTTAGAGGTGACTACAAACGTGCCAAATGCCCTGGGGTATTTTCGCCTACCAGTAAGTTTTACTAACACCTACAAAATAGGGTTGGTTATGTACAAACACTTAAGATTTTTAATGAAAATTACTGTATATTAAACCGAGTGAGTCTGACTGGGTTTTTCTCCGAAGTTTCTTCGCTACTGAAAATTAACTCTAACATTTGATACTTGATTCTGGCTCCTGCACTTTGTAACTGAATGGTAGAACGAATCAGGCCTTAGTTTTCGCCATATTGGATTTGAGGCTTTTACATATATTTTTTTAGTTACGTTAATAAATACTTTGTTGAAGAATTAAAAATATTTTATTAAGAAAAAAAAAAACAAAAATCACCTGGTCATTAGAATTAATTTAGAAGCTTAGAAAAAAGTCAGATAGAGTTTTTACATGTGCAACATGAAATATTCCATCATTTGAGCGAAGAGAGTTGATACAAGTTTATATGATTAGTACTCCAACTGGTTGAACTTTAAAGATACCTTTAGATGGGACCACTATCAAATTTAGCCAACAATTTATGTTATATTTGTTGAATTTATTATAAGTTCTTATTATATTTATTTATTGTTTTTTTTTTTTTTGCGTACATCATTTTACAATTCTAAATTTACTAAAATTATGACCACCCACTCTATGTTTCTGATCCCTCCAGTCCATCTAACGGTTGCCTGGAAGAAATCGCTGATACAATACAAACCGTGTACAATAAAGCATATTAAATTAAATTAAATTATGTCATATGGTGCTAAGGAATAGTGAGTATAAATCACGGCAAAACCTTTAAAAGAGAATAATAAGCGATAAAATAAATTGGGATAAAAAATGTCTCGTAGCACTACTATAATTAATATTCTCAAAGAAATAAAATATATTTTTGAGCAAATCCCATTTCAAATTATTCGAAATGGAAGCATAAATTACGTGAATAAATCAGTTTAATTGTTATTATTTCCTTCAGGGAAAACCTAGAGTAGTTTTATGTGATTGTATTTTAATGAGAATAGCAACTGGTGCCATTCGCTTTGTAGGTTTAACTAACTTAACTCTCGACAAAATTTGTCTTCCACATTGCGTTTTATTAAATATAAAAGAAGTAGAGAAAAAATTCAGTTTATTTTTAAAGAACTGTTTAATAATCTTATAGCTTTGAATATATTTTAAGTAGTAGAACCACGCTATAGTATTTAAAGCTAATTTATGAATAGAGAGTGGTAGTATTAGAATTATGGATGAAAAGAGAGATGATATACGTATATTAAAGCCACGTGGCTCTAAAAAATTTTTGCTCGACACATGTAAATTTAATTATTTCATTTAACCTCTTAATACCTTATAACAATGTAATAGATTGGAGATACCAAATACGTAAAAACTGTTTTGTTAATATTGTAATTCAAATTGACTTATCTTTTGTATCATTTATATTTCCAAATAATTTTAGTTAATCAAATGCAAAGACGCGCCTTGAAGAGATGCCTATCACCACAATTATTCATAGCAGCGTTTACACCTTAAAGTTACTTTAGGTTATTGAAATTACCTTTAACTTCGCTAACAATAAGGTTCATTTTTCTTTGACAAAAAATTAAGTAAGGTGGTGTAATCCATCAATCTGGCAGAGATTGGATTGGCATTTGAAAGTGATCTAATTTATCAAATATTCACGCGAAACTTAATTCAATTGTGGATAGCAGATGCCAATATGAAATCCTGATTTATTTAAATAGATTTTAATAATAGTTCTCTGGATAAATTGACAAGCCCGTATTAATTAAACGTTGCTTATCTTGGATTAATATGAATCCATTTATTATAAAATTGTGGATTTGATGCGAGCACTCAGTATTGTAAAATGGATAATTTGGATACATTTTTATCATATACTTTTTAATCATTGGATTCGTAGCTGGCAACGGGTATTGTATTGTAATAGAAAGATATCTTTATTCTGAGACGTAATCTACGTTTGTTTTTAGGGTTCCGTACCTCAAAAAAAGGAACTTTTAATCACATTGTTGTCCGACTGTTTAACCTGAAAAAAATATACGAGAGTTAATGGGGCAAACAACGCATATATCTCAAAGGAATCAAAATTCATAAGACACTTTCCGTAGACCTAGAACTATAAAAATTTGGCAAGGAAATCATCTTACACTGTAGATACAGAAAAAAAATCCAAAAACTATACGTCAATAACTTATGAATTGTAATAATGCAATATAATTTGATAAATATTCTCATATCAGCATTGGTATTTTTTAGAAGCGGGAGTTGAAAATGATATTTTACTTAAATAAATATAGAATAATAGTTAGGAAAAATCAAGGAAGAAAGTATCTTAAGATATAGAAAAATATATTCCAATATTATTTACAACTGATATATGTGTCGTTATTATAGGTTATAGATATCATAAATTCTTGGATCTACTTTCAACTAATGGCTTGTAAGCAATTTAATGTCTGCCATAAAGTAATGTAGGTAAATATGCTTGCGAAAAACTAAGCGTATGTTGTTTATCTTATACTAACTGTATATTAATAATATATTGGCGCTTCAATATCTAACATTATAACATGGTCACTTTTCTTGGAAAAAATCGTATTTGTTTCTAATCCTCATCAGCCCATATACGTCCCACTGCTGGGCACGAGCCTCCTGTACAACTGAGAGGGTTTAGGCCTTAGTCCACCACGCTGGCCTAGTGCGGGTTACAGTGCTGTATTAGTTTCTAATATAGCACTGTAAAACAACGTAAAGATTATAGAGCTTTCTTTCTTTTATAGAGCCACTAGGTTATTTGTGGAACCATAATGTAAAGAAATAATAATAAAAAAGATAACACATTAATATGGGAGGAAGAGTGAGTTTGCACCAATGTGTCGCCAATTGTACATTTGGATATAATAGAGTCCGACACTATTTGTTGTTTCTCGGGTATATCTACAGACTCTTTTACCAATTAACACTTTGCCCGACCGCACTCAGGAATTCTAGATCGTACTACATATACTTTTGCCGCGAGACCACGAGGCAGTTTCAAATTTAATTTATTTTGTTATTTAACTTGATCAATTTCATGTCACCGTGCAAGGCATTTACACTGTCTAATAATAATCCTAATAAGTTGTAATTCAAATTCTTAACCAAACAAATTCTATAGATGTTTATCATTCAGTATTTGTATTATAAATCTAATTACAAAAATAGGGAGAAACATGTTATTTACTTACAATTACGTTTCTAACAATATCTTCTAAAACAGTAGGTATCATAAAAACTATTCTGTCGGAAAAATGACACGTTACAGAATCTGGGTCAGTAAAACTTCGTCGCTCTAAAACAACGCTAGATTGTTTTGCATATCTAGAATAGTTAGACAAAACGGATCAAGGAACTAGGGTGAACTTCGAATGAATAATTTTTAGCATTTATACATATGTACATTCCCCGTCACGCCAGTATGTCCGAAGGAATGTACAGAAGTGCATTTCTAGAACAACGGTTAGACATCATGAAAAAAAAAAAACAACGCAACAAAATAAAAACAGGATTTGAAGTCGTAGCACTCATTCATCTCACAATTAGCATTCACAATGACTATAAGATTTTCGGAAACGATCGTCAAATTAAATTCAAGGAAGGATCTTATTAAAGCCTGTTGGAAGCTGTAGGAAATTACAAATAGCTCGTTCGCGAACCTCCAGCGGATTACGCTTGAGTCGTGCGACGCTCCCCCACAGCGTAATTGGATTTATTACTTGAGAGGATTGATTCCTGATTTCTATTCTTCGAACATTTTCATTATAATGATGAAAGTAAATTGAACCAGTCGGCTTAGTATATATTAATAATATTTTTCCTACAATAACGTTACAACTTTTGGAAGAATTAAAACTAATTCTTAACGTGTTAGCAGATAAAAAAACCTCCAACTGAGAAACAGAAAACATATTTTTTCTTCCAAGTAATAATTTAAAATCTGTTTTGCTTAACTATACACATCTCAAAAGCGTCATTAGTCACCAAACTTTCCCAAAGTCATTTGACTCAACAATAAAAATTCGCAGCTATCTGTAAATAAGTCTAACGCGACTTGTATATAAAAGGAAATTTTGTTTTAATAAAAGTAATTGCCGGATCAATAGACCTACTAATACCATAAATGTCACGATTTGTATTTCTCTTATGTCACCCACTATTACGTGGGACTGATACATACCTGACGAAATGTAGGTGCACAAATGCACCTCTGCCTGTGAAGGGGTCTTCGGGGAATACAGATGTGAGGCTATTTATGTATGTATGTTGTATATTTCTATCTGCTTAGATGTTTGTTACAGTATAAAGAATTATCGGATGAACAAATTTAGACAAAATCCAGCACACAATTAGTTGGCTATTATTATATACAAGGTGTGTTCGGACCGTGATCGGAAACTAAGGCAGGTAATAGCTGAAGTGATTACAAGCAAAAAATAAAAATTTTGAAGTTTTCCTAACAACCACATAGGTACATTTTATAACCTATGGTTGTTAGGAAAACTTTTTTTTTCATTTTTTGTCTGGATTTTCTTTAACGCCAGGGGGCTTGTAATCACTTTAGCTATTACCTGCCTTAGTTTCTGATCACGGTCTGAATACACCCTGTATACTTTATATCCGGGAAAAATAAAAAGTTTTTCAAACCGATCTATAGTGACTCATGTTTCATTTCGTTATGGTCTTCAGAATTGAAGTTCGCGAAGACGAAATTGCGAGCAAAACCTAGTGGAGAAATTAAATACGTCCTAATCTCCCAGCAAAAACGGATAATTTACCTTAGACTCCATCTAATCCCATTATCTACAACGCTTAATTTATTTGTATAGTTTAATTAACTGACTTTCTTTATTTTCTCATGGCATATTGAATGTGCAGAATTGTTAAGATTGTATCTATGTATGAGCTCGTCTGGCACATTGTACTTTGTTGTACTTTTAAGAAGTTATGTGGTGGCTAAAGTTTTGTAGTATTTTGTTTCTTTTATTTATCTCATTAATTTTATGATTGTGAAAGTTTCTTTGTTTAGATATTACTTATTTAGTAGGCTATGCAATTAACTTTAATAGCCTTCTATGAGACTTGAAATAAGGCTTGGCAAACATGTGTAGGAATAACTTGCAAACAGGTATACCTTCCCCTTGGAAATACAGTGTAAAAGAGTGTGTATTTTTTTTTATAATAAAAAAAGGAAAACTTAGAGATCTAATTAAATGTTAACAATATACAGCGAATAGCAATTTATAACGAAAGCTTAGTTAGTGTTAGTGCAACAGTGAACTAAATGAAATAAATACTCATTTTCGAAAACACAATTTCAGCAGCTAAAACTAAACCAACCTAATTGGAATTGAAATTCCTTGATCACTAAACCATAATATTCACAGAACGAATTTAGTTTAAACGTGAATCTAGTTGAAATACACGAAATCCGTTCTACATAAGTACTACATATTCATTATAGCCCCACCGACGAAATCAGAATATTCTTTCAATTCAGTCAGTTCTTTGTCAAAGCAATTTTGTTTGAAGCGAAACCTTTTCAACGCTTAATTCAATTTGTGTAAGTATTTTTTGCTGCCGAAACTTCAGCTCTGTCAGTGTTGAATAATGTTGTACAAAACAAATGACGTTGCAAGATAAATGTAGTGTGAGATAATGCTTTAAAGAGTAGCTTTCTTTTGATTGCAGTAAACGATCTGAGTTGACTTTTATCGGTACTTAGATTTTAATCGTCGTTGAAAAATCACTTGGAATAGAGTAAAATAAAATATATTTTTTTACCAGAAAAAGATTCTAGTATATTTTTTGTTGCTGTAATCGGTAACTCTAGTTAATTCTTATGATGTTAACCAGGACCGTTTCACGTTTAGTTTCAATAATGTCGTGAATCAACCGACATGTTGTTGTATACCAGTGGATTTGTACAACATACATACATGTCTTCGGTGTTATCAATCCAAGACTTTGTACTTAATTGTTTTGTTTTAAAAATTGTTTAAGGGTACATTACCTCGAGGTTTAGGCGCGCGGTCGAGAATTTCGGCGGTCGCAGGTTCAAACCCCAGGCACACACCTCTGACTTTTCGAAGTTATGTGTGTATTCACAATGAATTATCACTTGCTTTAACGGTGAAGGGAAACATCGTGATAAAACCTGCACACCTAAAAGTTCTTAGGAATTTCTAAGGTGTGTAGTCCGCCAACCCGCACTAGGCCAGCGTGGTGGACTAACGCCTAAACCCTCTCAGTTGTAGAGGAGGCCTGTGCCCAGCAGTGGGACGTATTTGCGCTGATGATGATGATAACATTACCTACTTTTGGGCAGGAATATAGTAAACATTTTATTAAGAATTGAAAGAAAACATTCATTTAGATTTTTGTGTGCATGTGGAAGACATTTAAAATGATCATTTACCGTCAGCGAAACCCATGAATGATAATAATAATTTCATTGTCGTGAAAAGCATATTAGATAAACTCAGTCTCCTATTTTCAAGTACAAAATTTTTAAAAGAGTAGTAAATGAAGAAATCATATTAAGAGAAGGTTGTTTTACACAGTTTAATGAAAGTAAAAGTACAGAACTCCCAGCTCAAGTTATAAAAACAAGGCTAAGAAAAATTCAGGCTAATATGTAGAGTTCATAATTTTCTTGTAAAAATATGAAGCGAAATGAAAATAACCTTACAATTATGTAAATAAGGCTTCCAAAATAACGTAGACAGTCTTATTTCATTTTCTTATAATTACTACTGAATCATAAAATTTATTCAAAGTATAGTTGCGCATTATATATAAATTAATTAGGAACGTAGTTGGAACAAACAATTCTTAGCAGGTACTAAAGCCATAAATTGTCGATTGAGGATAAGCTATTCTCCAATTCCCATACTTTGCCGTGCCAGTATAAAAAAATAAAAAAAACTTTGTTGGTAGAACTCAATACCCTTCTGTTTAAATAAGAGGGGGAAATGGATCCTCCCATTGAATTAAATATTGTAGTAGTAATATTTATGTTATTATAGTTGTGGACGTCATTTTTTGACATGCTACGCGTCTTCTGAAGACAAGATCATCGGTTATTGTCTCCTAAAGTGTGTGCGAAAAGGCAAATATTTAAACCATTTTCAACTGCCTCGTGGTTTCGCGACACAAGTATGTGCCGTGCGATCTAGAGGTCCTGGGTTCGATTCCCGGGTCGGGCAAAGTGTTATTGGGTTTTTCCATTAGAAAATTCTCAGTAGCAGCATGGAGTCTGGAATTGTGCACGATAAACGTGGGACTGATACATACCTGGTGAAATGTGGGTGCAGAAATGCAGCTCTGCCTACCCCTTCTGGGAATACAGGCGTGAGGTTATGTATGTATGTATTCATTTTCAATATGACCCAAGACAATTCAATGAAGAAATTAAAATGCAAAAAATAAATGGTTTCATCCACAGTTCTAAAATCTTAAAGCGACTTTAAATCACAGCGGTCTTTGTTTAATTTAAATAACTCAAAATATTTTTTTCAATGATCTTCACTCATAAAATTCCCACTCAGTCAATTTCTAACATGTATGTAGATTTAAAAAAAAACTCCGAGTGTTAAGTAACATATTGTCATTAAGGATAATAATAATAACATGAACATCTAAATAAATTACATTCGAAATTCCCCACACGGCAAAGTTGGCTGCGGAACCATGTTATCTATTGAGTTTAGCGTGACCTGGAATTAGGAATGCCGTATTAGGGATACCCTGCTGAAATACAAGTACATTCCCGTATCTTAATATTCATACAATACACCTACACTATGACTGGAATACGTGACTACTTTTATGAAAATATGTATTGTACTTTGAAACCAAGTCAGTGGTTCGAGTAATTTGTTTTTGTACGCATTTGATTTCAGCGTGCGTGGATTCTCTACGCGCTTGTCAAAAGAAATATGTACATATGTTTGGAGCAAACATTGCGAAAGCTGTCTTATTTACTAGACAAATGGTCGGACATGTAGTTTGGTATCATATTGAATATACACAGATGTCATTGTCTGATAAGTATTCTTTCCTGTTCGTCTATTTAATGTTTTTACTGTCATTCTCCTTATATCTCAATAAGGAGAAATTAAATCAAATGTAATATATTACATTTGATTTAATATCAAAGAAATTGGTTCAATATTCAATATTATAGATAATTACTAACCAATTGCAAATTTGGCTATTTTCCTTTCTTTATATTATAACTATAGAAAATTGAAGCAATTTCTTTATGCATAAATTCAACCTAAGCCGATATTTCATAAGATTTCAGCATGACTGCTACGGTTTAAATTTCAACTTGTCCACAAAGTTTTGACACGTTACTACGAGGCTGAGTGACGCCCGTGACGGCGGAAATTGAATTTCACGCATCCATCACCCGCAGCACTTCGTGTCGGTGGCATTTATTTCGAATGTAGCGTTCGATGTAGACACACCTGTCTAATCTTATGCATTATGCAACAGTTAAATAAATAAATACACACCACAGTACCATATGTACATAGTTCTGACCACACATTCAGATTGATCTTCACGATGGATCACGAGTCTTGTGTCGTGGGTATTAGAAACTACGAGAGACTTTTCCGTCTCACAATCACCCAGACCCGAAACAAATATTTGCAGATCACACAAACATTTGTCTCGGCGCGGGGATCGAACCCGCGGCCTCTCGTTTCGCAAGCTGGTGTCTAGCCAACTACACCACGGAGGCTGTCGAAATTTGATAACAAAAAGCGTTTTTTTTTCGTATTACAATTTCATAAATCAACTATAATACACTCACTCTACAAGGTGTATTCAGACCGTGATCGGAAACTAAGGCAGATAATAGATGCGGTGATTACTAACACCGTGACATTAAAAAAATCCGACAAAAAATAAAAATAAATACGTTTTAATTACAACCACATCCCTTTAATCTCTATGATTGTTAGGAAAACGTATTTTATTTTAATTTTTTGTCGGGATTTTTTTAACGCCAATGCCACCGTCGCTATTACCTGCCTTAGTTTCCGATCACGGTCTGAATACACTCTGTATAAGCCTAGTTGATGCGACATAAATGTGTGCCGTGTTCTTCCAGAATTAAAAAGTGCTAAAGACTTTCTCCATTGCGGAAATAATTAAAAGCCCAGTAAATACGATAGACTTGCCCCCTGTACTTGGCCCTTAAAATCCCTGGCGGAACGTGGGCGAAGAGTTAGGTATACATACCTTCACCTACCCCTTCGTGGAACCAGGCGTGAGTATGTGTGTGGGTACTTATGTCTGTCCCAAAATTCATCCTAATCAGCAGGTATAGCTTCTATAAAGGAAAGGATTACGACTCACGAATAAAGAACTCGTTGTATTTGATAAGTACAAACAAAGAAGAGCCTAACTAGCCCAGCAGGATGTGGGTTCAGTTCAAACATTGTGATTGAGCACAATCCAGTTTTGCAAATGAATATTTTCGCAAACAAGGCCTAATCGTTCAACAAAGCAGGCGACGATGGAATTACATTACAGTAATAAATGTGTGCACAATTTGTTATTAATTTATCGGAGTCCCGGTCGTCACATACAGGTTGAGTTATTGAGTTACGATGAAAAATTCGTGACGATAAAAATGTTTCGATTGTGTTTGAAACGTGCTCAAACGTATTCAGGCTGGTAAAATTACGAACGTTTTATATTGCTATGGGTTAAAATTTATAATATACATTTTAATACGTTATATTCTTAAAAAATATGAGCATATGGATAAGAACGGGGGAATCTTCTTATACCTTAAAAATATAATTTGACAGACTTAATTGACTCTTGACCATCGTTGTTTTATTATACGTATCTTCTAGGGCAGAGAGACTATTTTACTAGTAAATAAATCAAAATATCTATTCAGTTGTAGAGAAAGCCCGTGCCCAGCAGTGGATCGTATATGGGCTGAATGATTATGATGCTGCAGCTGGCATAAAACTCACGTTCCCTGCCATGGGCCAAACTGGTACATTTTTGCATGGAAATTGTATACATAGGTACAACTGTGACGTCCAAGTGCTGATGAAAATTTTATTTCCCTTCATAAAATACTAACTTTCTTCATAATACACGAATTACCAGAAATAGATGAACACTGATCCGATAGTAATTACATTGCCTTAACAACTGTAACTTTATACAAACTGATTCAGTTTTAATTAAACACGGCAATTAATCAACGTAAACTTCTCAAGGAAACAATAACAAGGCTGTGTCCGGGAGAAATGGTTAACTAACAGAAACAAATGTTACCATAAATACTCATAATTTAGCCCTTGAACGCAATGTTTTATTTCTAAAAAAACTTTTGTCACTATTAATGATTTAAAATCGTGAAATGTACTAAAACTTAATATAAATTTGAGAAAGATTAACAAGTCTCGGAAAAGTTCTTAGGAATTTCTTAGGTGTGTAGTCCGCTTGCACAAGGCCAGTGTGGTGTACTATGGCATAAACCTTCTCAGTTGTAGATGAGGTCCTTGCCCAGCTGTGGGCAGATGATGATAACAAGTCTCGGAGAGTTATTTCAAAGAGAACGAAACTAAAACATAGTTATGATTTTAAATGTATGTTATTTTCTCAGATTTTTTAGTATATCATTTTTTGCTGTAATATGTAACAAGCGTGCAAGTGTAATTAAAAGGTTAAATTAAAATGTATAAAAGGTGTCATTATGTTTTATTGTAGCTTGTTACAATGAAATTCTTTAATGTCATATATAAACTGTAATACTAAAAGCATGAGCACAAAACACAGAATTAAGTAAAGTGTCGTCATTCATGAATAAGCAATGCAAACAACGGAAAAACACAAAAACATCTGAACATAACATATGAGTATCACGAGAGTCGTTGGGAACTTTCGTGCCATGGTACCGATGTTCTACAAGGTACCTCTTACATATTCTTCCATACTTATCAGAAATTAGGTCTGGTTGTGCGTGCAAAAGGCCGCAATTGTTATTCAAGTCAACAGCACCGAGTTGAGCCGAAAATTGCCGAGCAGCCCCGAGGCTTCCGCTTTGGGATCTCTTAGCACGAACTGGGCGAAAATAAAGGAAACAATGTAAAGGCTTGTGGCGTGCTCTTGATAGATGAAAAATATCGTCGTTAGCAACAGTGCGGGCCGATTTATTCGATTCCTTTGTTTGCCAATATTAGAATGAAGTAAATAGGCTATTGCTTTGATGTCTACGCCAATTGAAGACATGTTTAATGTATCGTACTGTTCCACAAAGTCGCAATAAAACATCTTTAGTGGTAGGAGATTACATTTCTATGCCAGACGTCAAGGCACATTTATTTGAATAAGAGTATTAATGGTACCTAATTTATTTTTATTACTAGTAAGAACCCGGCCTAGGTTAGGTTTGATGCAATATACTTCAAATCATTTTCTTTAATCTGTCATAAATAAATCTAAAAAGGTTTTAGGTGTGAATGTTTACTCATTTCCTACTTAGCCTGGCGAGATGGTATCTCGTGAAATTGTGTGGCTAAACAATCTCCACATCACCCGCTCACTTACGGATCACCCAGTGGCGGTACTTCCATAGAATACCAAAAGCCCAGGTTGCATTATAAAAGCTTTAATCTTTATTTAACAGAAGCAATTTGACATATAAATGAAAATAAACTAAACCCACAATAAACAATTATAAACTGGATATTACACAATTAACGCGTAACGCTTTTAGCTTCTATGGAAGTACCGTCACTGGCACCACCATATTACTTTTAATTTCTGAAACAGGTACTGTTATCTTAATTTTTAAAAAGGCTACTGTTAAATAAATCTAGCGTTAGCGAAAAAACCTATCATAACAGTTCACATTACACAACGAAATAATCTATCTGCATATCGTATGATAATGCTGGTCCAATTGCGTGAACTATTAAGATATTATCGGTGACATTTCTCGACTAGCTAGACCTGACTGAAATTCCCATCTTCCCTGAAAACTGACTGACTGAAATTCCCGGTAATTTGACATAAAACGATGGTACAGAATTATGAGAAGTTATATTACGCAACATTTTCTTCTTATGGATCTGAGCCATTGTTGCAAGCCATGCCAAATTCGTACATTAAATGACGTGTGAGAAAAACACCACACCAAGCAAATTCAAAGTTGATTCCGTATGTAATCTGTTTATACAGTTTTTGGCACGAAGCGCGAATAAAAATAAGCAACAAACCATTATTTTCGATGCTAAGCGTATGTAACATTTTTATCATATAAGCTTTCCTCATAGATTTTTTATACCGTTATATATTTGATATGACTGAACAATAACATGATAATTACATTATGTACAAAACATTTTTTTTTATTTATTTATTATTTCAGGGCCTTTGGTGGTAAAGAATAGAACGCCTGTTACAATGTGTATTAGATATGTACGTATGTCATGGTATCGGTGGTGATTATATTATTGATAGTTTGACACAACTGGCACATGTACATGAAGAAATACACCTTTACCTACCCTTAGCGAAGAGGTATTATAATGTGGGCGTATGGTTTTTCATCTTATTTTTGTTGGTTTTATTAAACTAAACGATTGTAATTTTGAATTTAATATTTCCTAAATTGTATTTGTGTGTAAGAACTTTTTGGAAATGTATGGATTCTACCAGTGGCGGTACTTCCATAGAAGCCCAAAAGCGTTAAACGTTAATTGTGTAATGTCTAGTTTATATTTGCTTACTATGGGGTCTTTATTTAACAAATTGCATTAATTAAATAAAGATTTGAAGCTTAAAAATGATTATTTGGAATTTTAAAAGGCAAACTGGGCTTTTGGGCTTCTATGGAAGTACCGCCACTGGATTCTACGTATATTATTCCGAAGATGCGCTCCTTACGCGGATAGATTTGCATAGAAAACGTACCACGGAATAGACGTAGCACATTTTATATTATCGACAAATATTTGACAGCATGGAACGTTGACTGGGACAGATTTCAGATGAATCGTAGAGGAAAAGGCAGCTGAGATTTAAGATTAATAAAGTTTACCTAATATAACATACACAGAAGTATTCTCTGTCTAATTAATATGTTACAAGTTTTGTCTTCTACACCCGATATAAAAGCACTTGGACCACATAAACAAATCGCGCGTAAATCAAACTAGTCTTTCATATAGGGCTTTTATACCCCGAAGGCTATCAAATACATTTATAGCAGATGAAAGCATAAGAAACAATAGTGCGTGAATAAAAAAGAAAAGACGATCGGGCTCTTAAGCTGTCTTCATGATAAATAAATATGCTTTGCTCTTATTTAATTATTATAATATTACAATATTAAATACAATATGAACATTGAGCCTAGCCAGGAGTCAAACAGCACCTTTTTTCACATTTCACTTCATATTTCCCTGACGTTACTCTCTTTTGATTTCTACCTAATTAATCAGTCTAAAAACTAAAAAGAACTAAAAAGTTTCCACCAATTTCATATCTTCAATATATCAACATGATTTGATTTTCTTACACGGTTATAAGTGTGACTATTGGTTGCATTTATTTTTACAGTTAGGTATAGATAAAAACAAGATCGCAATGTGCTTAACTTGCATATCTTAACGGATCCTTCTCTTTTTTTCGAGGGGAAGGCTGGTTATGGCTCTACTTCCCGCCAGACCTGGGGGAGGGGGGCGAGAAGCGTATGTCCAGGTCACCGGCCTTCCAGCCCAGCGCGCGGCAACGTCACGTCCGCGCAGATGTTAATGCCGGGCTGGGTCCCTAACAAAATCCATATGCCGACATACCGACCCAAACCTCCCGGTGGCCATCTTCGCGCCGAATGGGGCGACCACGGTGTGTGGGTGAGCGGCACCCACAATAATGCCGCAGCCGCCCGATGCACCTCCGAGACGAAAATGTCTCGGGCGTATCGGAGTTCTGGGGGGCGCAGTTGCACCCCCAATAGCTTGGTTCGGGCGCCCAGTTCTGGGTGGGCGCCCGCGACGGACACAGGGGACACTTTCAATGGGGGCGCACTGCCCCCAGCAGCGCGTCAGTGACTCCAAATCTTAACGGATCAAAGTATTTTAAATAATAAAATATCTATTTGTTCTTTTTCTTAAAAGTTATAAATTCAAATACAGATAAAGGTATTATACCTTAAAAACTTATGCTATCTTTTATAAAACCGCGCCTGGGTGAAGCCGGGTTGGACTGCTGGTTACAAATGAAAATAGAAATTTAAATATTTTCCCTATCGAAAGGGCCCATGTTAAATAAGTGCTACCCCCATAGATCCCCATGGTTGATGCGCGCCTGTATCGAATGGCTTCCCAAGACCCTTATCAATCCACTTAAATCGAGGGCCGATATGCACTCCTCTAACATAGTGGCGATTCGTGCCTTAATGGCTGTCGATTCTGGGTAAGGCTAACTCCACATACTGTCAGCTCAAGTTATTATAATTTGGACGTGATTTTTATGTAATTTAAGAGATGAGTAATATTTGTACGTATTATTATTTAAGGACCCTTATATATGTGCCCGAAAAACGGCAATAGGCTCGCCCACTATTACATGGCACTGATGCATACCTGGCGAAATTTGAGTGCAAAAACACAGCTCTGCCTACCCCTTCGGGTAAGACAGGCGTGAGGGTATGTATGTATGTGTGCCCTTGATATAATAAGATTGTAGTGCTGTAATATTCTTCTTACAATGTCTGAACATTTTTTATTATGATTTTATTAAGTGAAATTGTGTTTTTGTTATGAACAGCACCGAGCGACGGTGTTAAATAATATTTTTAGTAGTGTTATTTTTCATCATTCATTTTCGATCATTTATTTTTCTGATTATTCATGAATATAAATATCAGCTTATATAGCCATAGATTTCTGAATAAATTTTATGTGATCATAAAGCTGACGGTAATAATATTTTATATTAATGAAATAAGGTCTCAAATTCATATTCGCATATTACACAGCATAAAAATGCCTTTGCGGTATCCATTTTAAAATTATTCTCCCCTTGCATCTTATGAGACGACAAATTGAATTTTTCAACGGCGATAAATTCCACTCCACGTTGAATACCAACAAAACAAGATATACTTGAATATCAAGTAATGGGCATAGGAGAATGAATAAGTTTGAATTATTCGATTCGAAGCGTACGAGGTAAATGATTTAAGAGTAGACCGTACATTTTGACATAAGTTCTACATTTCGCCTGAGGTTTTGTACGATTTATGTAAAACAATGAGGGATTAAAAATAAAGGATTAAAACAATGTAATTCAGGATAGGATACGAAATGTCCGTCTTAGTTGTCAGTTCCATTCCACGTGAACACACTTGGAAATAAAACAAAAGGCAACATCTAGTTTCTTTAGTACAGCTGTCACGTATTTACTCATACTAGATAAATCATTTAACCCATCCTTACCTTTATAAAGTGAATTTACCTTTTCCACCTTATTTTGGCGACCATCAAAATTTATATAGCAGTGTTAAAAAAAACAGAAATATACATATATTTTTCAAGTCAAGGATATCCTCTATTAATTGTAAACTTTTTCGATTTTTTTTTTCATCCTGAACGTGTCTCTATTGGCCCCTTGTAGAAACCTCCTTACAATAGAAATAAGCCTGTATTTAACACGTATACGGAACGATTACATAGTAGGGATTGTAACTAATCGGATTGTGAAATGAATAGACAATGTAATCTTATTATTGTAATAACTTACGTTTACGATCTAAACGGCTATTTATGTAACAGGTGACACCATAAACATTTTAGGCTTGTTATGTATAGTTTTTCATGAGTCCCAGGATCGATTCTCGTGGTAAATCTATTCTTTTAGGAAATTCATTACAGCACGATTAAGTGTGCCCCGCATATCGTAACTAGGCCGCTATGACTGAGACGCAAAAAACTACTGCAAAACGTATGTGTAAAAAATTATACTTCTGTCTCCATCGTCAGTGATACATAATCGTAATGACGGAACATCAATTTGGCCTCTGGCTGGAAAATCCGAGGTACAAGGAGGATTATCTCCTCTGATAAAATAAAAAACAAATGCCAACTCTAGATTTTGTAAAACATTTAAAAAAGGAATGAAAAAAATACCGCTTTTTAGTTATTTCTTTTACGAATTTGATAAGTGTTTGTTATTTATATACCTGTTACAAAAGTTCGTAATATGCGTCAATCACAAAGACACAAACCTTTATGCCCCGACATCCTGAATCCTTTTCTGACGTTTCTCATTGCTCATATCCTTCATCTTAATCCGAATGCTAGAAAAACTTGACAGACAAAACATGATTGCGATACATAAGTACGTACTTAAACGCAACGTTGTTATTAAATTCATGTACTATCCCTTATTATTTATATTTATTAAAAAATATAAATAAATAAAATATTGGGTACGCCACATCACAAAGAAAAGCGAAGGCAAATGAAAAGGAGATGGTAAGTTTTAGAGAAAAAGTTAAAAAAAGAAACAAATATGATACAGCGATGTCAACTAGGTCAACCAGCATTTTTTCTTCAGTCTTAATATTTATAAACGCAAAGTTCATATTTTTTACAATGATTTAAGTTACATAAGAACTAGACTGGTGGTATAGCTTTTTTCACGTTTCGGAGTTTTCATACATACATACATAAACTCACGCCTGTATTCCCTTAAGGGGTAGGCAGAGGTGCATTTCTGCACCCACATTTCGCCAAGTATGTATCAGTCCCACGTAATAGGTGGCGAGCCTATTGCCGTTTTTCGGGCACATTTCCAGACTCCGTGCTGTTACCGAGAATTTCCTAATGGAAAAACCCAATAACACTTTGCCCGACCCGGGAATCGAACCCAGGACCTCTAGATCGCACGGCACATAGTTGTACCGCGAGACCACGAGGCAGTCACGAGTTTTCATTTGTATCTTTTTTTCATTGGCTTGCTGATCCGATAGACATTGTCACCAGAAATGGAGGGGTATATGGGGTAAGGAACCCGAAACTATCACACACCGCACTATTCTATAGCAAAGCGACACATGGTTTGATATCCCACAAAGAGCAGTCTAAGCTGTAATTCAATTATATTTTTCCTTGAAATACCATACACAACCTATGGATATGGATGTTTGTCGCTGAGTGACACCAGAACGACTGAACGGATGGAAAATTTGGCATATAGACAGATAATTATCTCTGTAGTATAGACTATAGACAATATTATATGGCATTAAGAATAGTTTTATTCCCGAAAATCAAATAAAACGCAGATAAAACCACAGTTACAAGTTTATATTTATATAAATTTAACAAATCGCACAATATAATATTTCAGTTCCATGTACGTCCAGCGAGTCAGTAACATCGTCCATCTTCGCAAAAAAAGTACTTGCAGCGTTGTAACTTATCCCTTCATTTCAAGCAAAACATCCGAGTTTCATAATACGCTCACAAAAAAGGCCCCGGCATAAACGAAAAATTTCAGCCTGAACCGTAAAATATGCCCCGGGGAATAATTTTGTACACCGTGGACTGAGGAAAATTACGTACTGCTTATAGTTCATGTATTAATTTGTTTAAATCCCGGCAAAAGTAATACAAAACACGTCAAAAAAAGTAACAAATATTTGTTATTTTCTTGGGAAAAGGTATGAGAATAGTAGGATGTAGAGTAAACATTAAATAGCCTCGGCTGCCCTTTGGCGTGTGTATATATGTGTGTGTGTGTGTATTTTTAAATATTGCGTAGATAATTCTACATGGCTCGACTCCCTTGCGGACTCGCGCCACAAGTAAATGATTGTGTCGACCAGCAGGTGACCATATCGTTAAAAAAAAAAGTATATGACGTACGATCTATAGGCCCCGGGTTCGACGACCCGGACGGTCAAGCAAATTGTTACTGGGTATTTCCACTAGGAAATTCTTAGTGGCAAAACGAATTATGGAAATGAGCCCGTAATTTAGTGAAGATAAATTAATGTCCTACATGTATGAGATAGTTATTGTACCAGTAATATAGATGACGCTAGCAACCAATAGCAAGAATAAAATTCCTATTTTTTCACCTTTCGTACGATATGTTTGTACAATAGCTCGAAGTACATTTGAGCTCATATATGTAGATAAATGAGTATCTAACTAAGCCGTAGGATTAGTAGCGCATTAATTCATAAGAGCTAAGCGTGATTATATCATAGTATTTTATTGAAGTTATATTTCTTTAGGCGCGTTATGAAAAAATTATAACAGTGAAATTTTAAGATGCGCCCGCATCACTGTAACACAAAAGTAACAGGTTGAAGCTGCCTATGTTCTTCAATATAATTGAGGTTAGTTAACCCGGATGGTTATCCGTATGTATAACCACCATTGATATAAATTAAAATATTATTATTTAATATCATATTAATATTAAATGTTATTAAATTAATAATGTTAAATATTTGTTATTGGTTATTTAATATTTACAAAATAAAGAAATAAATCTAATAAAGCAAATTTAATAAAAAAAAATTGTGAAAAAATTAATATCGAACATCAAATTAAAATATTAATTTTTAATATTGATTTAATGATGCCAAATAAGTATAACTTCTCACGCGCGCACACGCACCATTTATTTGTTACTAAAGAACATTTTTCTGTATTTTTCGATATTTAAGCTTCAGATCTGAGGCCATTGCCATACACTGGCCACACCAATGGTCACCATGGTCTAGCGGTACCGTCCCGGGAACTCAGAACCTATAAGTTGCACTACTACGAGACAGTACCTATAGTATATATAATACGTAATGTAATATATTAACTGCTATGCTATATGATATTAAATGGTCCTGTATTTAAAAATAATTAACTATAATATGTCTTGCACTTGCACCAAAACTTTGGATTGACTCGCGCTGTTCTATAACTTAGACCACGCGAACGAAGGCTCAGAAGGAAAACAGAAGTTTCTCTTTAATCTCGACATGACGGTAAAGACTAACTCACGGCTAAGCTGGCAGTTTATTGCGCTACATTATGTCAACATTTTTGTGATACAATCAGATCTTATCGCTTAAGTAAGATATATACTTGCTTGGACTTTTTTACAAGCGTTGAAGTTTTCTGTTTATTCTTTAGTAAAGTTGAGTCGCGCGGGAAATTTAGAGTATAAAAAATATTTGAACAGTTTTTTCTAAGTTTACTTTACTGTACGGGAGAATTTAGACTTAAACAACTAAATCTAAGGCAAAATTTATGGACGACATGAATGTTTATCACAACTAAAAAGGTTCGTCGTCTGAGTGTGTTTGGTAATCAGTGTTTTTATTTATTTATTTATTAACTCTTTATTTATTTCTTTACTGACTGTCTCGTGGTCTCGCGGTACAAGTATGTGCCGTGGGATCAAGAGGTCCTGGGTTCGATTCCCGGGACGGGCAAAGTGTTATTGGGTTTTTCCATTAGGAAATTCTCAGTAACAGCACGGAGTCTGGAAATGTGCCCGAAAAACGGCAATAGGCTCGCCCCCTATTACGTGGGACTGATACATACCTACCTGGCGAAATGTGGGTGCAGAAATGCACCTCTGCCTACCCCTTCGGGGAATACAGGCGTGAGTTTATGTATGTATGTTATTTTTTTACACCACAAAAAAAACAGACAAAAGAAAAAATAACAAATGCTCCGTGTGTTCCTGGGAGATCCTGGGTTTTATATTTGGACCAAGCAAAATAATATTGGTCCCTTTTAATTAGAAAATTCTCAGTTTTAACGGGAAGACTGGAAATGTGTAAGAACAAAGGCAAAATATTTTTTCACTATTATGTGGGATTTAAATTAGAATCGGTGCAACGTTCGTCGTTAACTACCCCTTCGGCAATACAAGCATGAGTGTATTATGTACTAAGATGATTTTAATAAATTCTTTGTTGGCTTAGTATTGTTTAACTTTGGAATTGCTAATTGCGTGATATAAGTCGGTATGTTACACATAACACACACGCGAAGCTAGATACGACATTATTTCTGTTCATTAGTTGTATTATGAGATACGCCATAATGAGGGATGTCGGATAATGATTAAGACAGCGAGTCTTGGCATAAATTGATGATACTTTAGAAAGACGCATTATGTGAAATCTTCGTAAGCAAAACTTATCGAAACATTTTCTATGGCACAAAGTACCTACACTGTACACTGTATTACTGTACAACGTTGTTATTGTCATTGATTGGATATGAAGATTGAAGACGTGTAATTAATCCCAATATTCTTATTTTATTATGAAGCAGAATTCGTAAATTATGGTACTGTTGTGATTCTAGGCCTCAACCATTAGCTGAAAGGACTTTAAGGAAGGTAAGCGAGGGATAACTAGGTTATGTTATGGTTCCGCATAAATTGGCGAGTGCATTCGAAAGGTTTTTGGTTTCATTCCCGAGTTGTCGGTTCTCTGCGGCTAGAGACATAATCCCGAAGTAGGTAATTGCTGTTATTTTAAGCTGCTCTATCCGCAAACCGAACTCTATTTCACGTGCCACTGGATGCCGCAGGACAAAAAAGCAATCCTTAGCCTTCAAAATCTTCTGCTTGCGTAGCATATGGAAATTATATACTTTACAGGAAATTGCAATATGGTAAACTAGGACAAGAATGTAACGTTATTTCATTAGAGTCCCATTAGAAAAAAAAATCGTATAAAATCTCATAATAAGTACATAATAAAAACTTTACATTCTGCACATTTCTTTGTTAAAAATATTTGAATTCATATTATCTTGTCATCATCATCATCAGCCGAAAGACATTCACTGCTAGACACTAGCCTCCCCAAAGATTTTAAAAGCGCTATGTCGGAAGCGGCCTGCATCCATTTTCATTAAATCGTCAGTTCAGTACGCGGTCTCCTTTCCAGAACCTTTCTGCCCCAGCGGCCGTCAGTTCAACGAGCTATGTGCCCTGCCTATTGCCACTTCAACTTGCTAAACCTTTGGACTATGTCAGCAACCTTCGCTCTCCTACGGTTATTATATTATCCTGTATTTAGGTCTTACTAGAAAACAGGGTCATAGTTAATTCACGCTGTAACACATATTTTGAACGCTAATATATCCGAAACTAATGACTGAGGTAATAAATATTATGTTGTTAAATTTGCTTTACGACGCATAATTATTATAGAATGAGGTTAATCTATAATATTAAAATCCATTTGGACAGTAGCAGCCCAGTATTTTAACCTAATACTTATATCAGAACTTTTAAAGATACGTCTCTCAATCATTCATTCATTCATCATCATCAGCCCGTATACGACCCACTGCTGGACACGCGCCTTCTCTATAACTGAGAGGGTTTAGGCCTTAGTTTAAACCATTATTTATTATAAAAAAAGAAACTTATAGGTGTATTGTATGATTTAAAAGATAAGATAGAAAAAACGTATCCCATTAATTTCACTCACTGAGGACACTCTTCATACATACCTATATCAAGTGGCATTATATTCTGAGATATATTTCTAGACTCCTAGTCGTACTTCATGTCATACTATGTACCTGATTTTTAGGACAAGGCTGATATTGCACTTTAAACTTTAAACTCTTCTGTTCTCACAAGGACTACTCCGTTCTCAACCAGCGTAAAATTGTGATTTTAGTTCACATACTCATACTATCCTCTATTTGCAATTTGCTACTGTGTTAACGATCTCACTGCAATTTACCATCAGATATCAGTGCAGACGCTATGCCGTACTACTTTTAAAAAACATTACAATATTGAGATAAAGTTAGAAATAGGAACGATTAAATTCCTTTATTTTTTTAATTATAACTTTATAAATGTAGAGTAGAATAATTCCTTGATAACTATGTAAAATATTTAGCCCCGTTTTACTTGCCTTGTTGACACATGATTTAGAAGCACACCTGATAAACGATTAACGAATGTAAATTTTGTTCTTTTTATATACTCGTAATAGTAGTTTAATAGTGAGCAAAAAAATATTCAAAAATGAATAATTTAGGTAACCGTGTTTGAGTATTTTTCCTATGACCAAAATTGTGAACGCAACGACAATTTATGAAATTTGTAGCGGCATTAATAAGAAGGTATTCTGAGAAACTTTGAACTTGTTTTTAAAAAAGGAGAATGCACTATAAGCACGGTGACATCACAGCCTTTATGCTGAGCACGAAAGTAAGAGATGGCAAGATGTTTTTAAAAACAATCCTTTATATCTGTTGTTTAAAAAAAATACGACCAACAGTCACATTACATAGTTCTTAATTTACACAACATTTTATATTTCTGAACGCACGAATATTTGACAACTAATACTCATAAATATGTCAATCCTTTTTTATTACCGTCACTATTCTACATTTCTAAAATTTTAAACATATAAAAATTTTTCGTGACGGTGTGCGCGCGCATCGTAAAAAATTACTCTCATCATTTTTCCCCAACGCGCCAAAATAAGTATAACTTCAAAAATGTGATATATTTCTCGTACAATGTGAACGATATGTCTAAACACCACAAATAAACCCAACAGTGACATTAATCTGATCAATGTAATACAATAAAGAAAACAATAAAAGCGGAGCTAATAAAGTTGGTAATACGCGAGTCGACAAATAATTTTATTATCTGTAATCGCTGTCAATGTATTAATAAACAAGAATCTGTGTAGTATAAACGGATGATTTGGAGCGAGAAGAAGTCGGTAATATACTTTATGGCTATTTTAAGTAAAATAAATTGTACATTGTTTATCCGTGTAAATAGAAAATTTGTTTACAGAGAAAGGTATGTCTTGTCCTTGACGCATGGCTTGAGAGCATATGTTGTTTGGTCATAGAATTTTCTGGTATCTTCTTTCTGCTTGGAAAGATTGTATAAGATCACATATGTAAATATTAATTACCTAGCTCCAACAAAAAATAACAAATCGGTTAAATGTGAACAAGTTAATTTTCAAATTATTGTATTTCCAATAAGTGTTCTTTGTTACTCGATTCATGTAATGGAAATCACATAACTGATTTACTATTGAGAATAGCTAGGCCTTATTCCGTCTTATTTCTGCACCGACTTTTACCAGATGTGTTTGAAGACCCGTGTATAGGCGGCGAACCGGTTGCCCTTTTTCTTGTATATCGCACAATTTAAAATCATTTATTATTGTAACAATATGAATTCAACACAGATTTGTTTCCTTCATAATTTGTGTTAGAAATTCAGTGCGCCTCGCTAATGACCCAATTGTGATTGAGTCGCTTATGGAATTCTGATTAATAAACGATGGAAGGAACGATCCCTTGCCATTTTGACCGAGCTTTGATATTTAGATTCGTATAATTTATGGAGTTTGTAAAATGTGATTAACATTAAAGAAATAGGGTTGGATTATTTTGTAGAGATTTACGTATAGAAACATAATGTTCTCTTCTGTTAAAATGCGTTTGGTATAATAAAGAAGGCTAGTAGGCCTTACTGATTGTTTTAATAAAACTGCGTGGTTCAATGAAACTCTAGTCGTTTCTAGATGAAAACAGATTTAAGATTTCCGTATTCATCAATACCAAAACGTTTTATGTCTAAAGAGAATCATACTGTTATTACCAGTTAAAATTTTATTCATATATTTATATATACGTATAAATAAACGTATAGTAAAATTATCGTATTGGTCATTGCAAATATATAGAAAACTTCGAATAGTCAAGGTCTACGACTGCATAACATTACGTATTAGCTGACCCCACGCTGTAATCCCCGGGTTTAGATCCTCACGTTCCTCCATATAAGAAAAAAAAAACAAGATACAAAAACAATTCCAATTTCAACATGTTTACTCAAATTACTAACATAAATATGGAAAATAGACCAATTTACATTACCTGCCGTATAGAAAATTTCGATTATTGCCCCTATAATTTACAAACCAATTATTTTTATTACTGATGTCCAAAAACATATTTTTTTGTGCGTAAGTCCGACAAAATTGCCATCTTCGGATATTTTAGGATCTGCCGCAGCGCTTAATGGTAGGTAATGTGGTTTTTTATGCGGGAATTATGGAAAACTGGCGGGGGGCCAGACAGAATGGATACTGACGCCGGTGGCCGGCTCTCGATATTACTGATTTTCACTGGAGTTTCTCGCAAACTTTTTGCGACAGCGATAAACAATTCTTGATTTTTTTTACTATATATGCTATGCTTTCAAAACTTGGAGAGAGTATTTTAATAAGTTTTTGGTGTTGTAATACGCTTGACGCTTGAATATATTGAAATTCCATTCAGAAGCTTTGAAAAATTCGTCCATCATCATTATTATCAACCCATATACGTCCCACTGCTGGGCACGGACCTCCTCTACCATTTCTTTTCATCGTGAAAAATTTCGTCTACATGGTAGATATGCGAAATAGGCATTTAGTTATCTAATTCTAGACTTTATCAGTTTATTAATCGTGAAAAAGCTAGAGAATCAAACAATAAAATTTATTGCAACATGCATACATATGGAAATGCTTGTGTCCCTGAGGGAGTAGGCAGAGTTGTATCTCGGTATTTTGACGGTTGTATATAAAAATGTGTGTATTCATAACAGTACTTTAACGGCGAAGGAAAACATCGCTATGAAACCCGCACACCTAAAAAAGTTCTTAGGAATTTCTTAGGTGTGTCGTCCACCAACCCGCACTAGGCCAGCGTGGTGGACTAAGGCCTAAACCCTCTCAGTTGTTGAGGAGGCCCATGCCCAGCAGTGGGACGTATATGGGTTGCTGATGATGATATAAAATTCCACGCAATAGGCGACGCGCTTATTCCTGTTTTTCAAGCACATTTACCAACTTTGTTTTGATAATTTCATTGACCATTTCTTAATGGAAAATAACTCGTTATGAGACTTTGGAATCAAAACCGGGGCCACTCGATTGCACGCTGCGCACATATATAAAACGAATAGAACTAATATTTATAATATTAACCTGACTTCCTTACTATTTAATATCGCAGCATAAATATGCGGCGTGCCATTGGAAGTCCCGGTTCAATACCCGGGCGGGGATAACTTTTGTGGGTTTTCTGTAGGAAATTTCTACTAGTAGTATAGCGGCTACAAACGCACCCATAACTTGAATTTGGCGTAAAATACATTATACGACTCTGTAAACGTATTCGGAGATACAGGATTAAGAGTGTATATTCTACATGTGTATGTTTCCTTTGGTGTATATGATAATCCATCCATCCAAGACATAAAATCAAAGGAAGACATGAAAAACCAACCAAATGACATTGGACATTGATCGATAGTTCTTAATAATCAATGGTGTTGTGAGTAATGTTTACGAAATTGTATGAAAAAAACATTACTGTAGTGAAGTGCTTTTATTTATTGTTTCGGGCCCAATAAATTACCGATGTGATTAATGAGCTTTTGTATGGAAGTCTATAGCATTGATATCAGCCCTTTGTAAGTCCTAGTGTTGGCCATGGTACTTTCCTATAATAGGGTTTTCGATCTCTCGGACGTCCTACAAGTTTTCGGGCAACACATAAAAAATTGCTGTAGAAATTGAAACCATATGGGTGTCCTCACGATGTTTTTTTTAAGGATCTAGGTTCGCTACAAAACCGCGATCACTGTCACTTAACGAAATAAACTAATGCCTGCAATGTGTATACAATATCAACATTTTTATTCGGGCCCTCGAGGCGAGCCCTCCAATTTTAAGGAGGTCACTCTGTGGAAAATTCAAAACCTGCCTCTTATTTACAGCGAAAAACTTCACAGACATAATTTATAACAGACTATAAAAATATATTCAAGGTCCTATACTATATTCCATAATTAAACGAGAAACAGAAACAAAAATATTAACATATTGATTAACAACAATCAGTGTTCCGGTCTAAGACAAACGAAAAAATACAGTCAACAAAAAATAATTATTGTTTTTTCGTTTTCAGTAAATAATATACGAGTATTATCTTTTACAATTATTTATCTAGTACTTACTAAATATTTAATAATTTATTTTAAAGGAAATTAGCTTAAATATGTCCTTAGTGAATACTACTAAAATTTAATATTTAACGTAAAAGTAAAGTTACAATAAGCCCCATTACCCTCTTAAATTAGCATGATATATTAATCGTCAAGAATTTCCTTAATAGCAATAAAATTCCAACTTCATTAATGAGTTCCGGCGACTGCGTTAGTCGAAAATTGTCCAAGTTTAATGTCGCGCAATTACTTACAAATATATGCCTTGGGAACTTTTTTAATCTTCTGTTACGACACAAAAAGTTTATTTACAACACACTGGCACTTATTTACAATTGTCTTCATTAAAACACACGATTATTTAATTAATTTAGTCCAATAACTTTTAAGGAAAAAGATCGCAGAATATCGTCTGCGCGCGCTCTCACTAGCGTCCACCCCGCGCGAAAGCTAGCTTTAGAATCTGTTGGGTTCTCTTGAATGCTGAAAACTGAGTCGATGTGACGTACGCATTCTGTAAGGTCCTTTTCACACTGTCTTGAGGACGTGTTGGAACTCCGAGCATGCTTTGAAAGTTTGAAACGTGTGTTCTATTTTTTGAAATTGGGATGGTTTATTGAGCGTTGTTCGAAACGTAGATAGTAATAATAATGTATTATGCATTTAATTATTTGCGAACTACTTGGAAGGACAAAATTATATACTAAAAATTAAATAAAAAAATAGCAAAAGGGTTTTTTAAATAATCGGAATTAATATACAATTTATAAACTTATACATAAGTAGACGTAAGTGAAAACCATTCAACCTCTTTATTGCATACCTATATAGTATGTTACAATTGAGACATTATGTAAAGGTATGTTCCGATTTTTATCTAAAACAGATAATTACCTAAAGATATGTACCTACGTGTCTTAATGAAAGAAAAATAAAAAAGGTAGCGGTTCACTTATTTCGAAATAAAAATACATTATACTATAGTAGTATATTTTAATAAGGTACACGCAATTTTGTGATGGCTCACAATAGGGGGTATAATTATATAAGAACATGAAACGAATACAATAAGATCGTAATTGACTTATTTCTAAGAATTTGTTTTGTTTTGCAACCAGTTTTTGTTGAAAGGATGTGTTCGAATTTACCTTTGTTTTTTATCCATCATTCCGTTTTTAAAAATCCACCCAAATATATATTTTATAATATATCAGGATACCAGAAAATCTGACTGCCTCGTGGTCTCGCGGTACAAGTATGTGCCGTGCGATCTAGAGGTCCTGGGTTCGATTCCCGGGTCGGGCAATGTGTTATTGGGTTTTTCTAATAGGAAATTTTTAGTAGCAGCACGGAGTCTGGAAATGTGCCCGAAAAACGGCAATAGGCTCGCCCCCTATTACGTGGGACTGATACATACCTGGCGAAATGTGGGTGCAGAAATGCACCTCTGCCTACCCCTTCGGGGAATACAAGCGTGAGTTTATGTATGTATGTATGTACCAGAAAATCTTAGGGAGGAATTCATAACCGTCAATGCACAAATACTGAAAATCAGCTACACATTTTATTGATTCCAGAATATACTGAAAATATATTTTTCCACTGCTTACCATAATTTATGCCTGCGAACTTATGACCACTTCAATAATATGCACTATCATCCTATAAACTTTTCTTTTTGTTTGAATTTGATTAATATACTTGCGACTCGTCCCTGCACCGTAAATATGCTCACGAATTTAATAGGTTCTGGTACTCATAGCCCGGTCAAGTAAAGTTAATAGATTTTAAGTTAAGATATTATCAATATTTGTGTACGAATTGTGAACGCAACTTAGTGGTAGATACAAATAGTTGCCAATTTATATAATGTGGTTAAAAAAACCCGGTGCGAAACAATAGATTTGCAATCGAGTATCATTCTGGAATATAAATATGTACATAAAATTATTAAAATAAAAATATTAAAGTGTTATTGGGTTTTACCATTAGGATATTCCCAGTAGCAGTAGAGAAACAGTGCAGTTTGGAAATGTGCCCGAAAAGCGGTAATAAGATCGCTACCAATTACGTGGGACTGATACATACCTAGTGAAATGTGGGTGCAGAAATGTACCTCTACCTTCCCCTTCAGGAAATACAGGCATGAGTCTATGTACGCACTACGTAGGTATGTATGTACCATATACATATATATGTAAAAAAAAATCGACTTAAGACAAGATTCCTTTTATTTTCTTTTTGAAGTTATTTAATATGCTATTATTCCTTTTTTAAGTTTTAGTTACGTAATTAGAATATCTGCGTTAACAACAGTACAAGTAAATGTATTTTATAACTTTTCTATGTTAGAGGATAAAAGTAACTTGGATGACACCGAATTTAATTAAGAGACTCTCGTTGAAACGAAAAAACGATATGCTCTTTCAAAATATGACTCACAACTAGATAGATTCCCGAGTGGCAATATGCACTTGAAATCGGACATATGGGATAACTGATATAGTCTTGGTTGAAGAATAATTTCATTTTAGGTTACACTGCACCAGCACACCTAGAATATTGTACGTTATTTATTTAATCTGCTTTTTTAGCACAAGGTCAATGGCCTTGTAAAGAGAAGAAGGAGGTGAAAGGAAGGGTGTTAAAAGTAAGAAAGATGACGATCAAAAAATAAAAGTGAAATCTTTGCAACGTTGACATCTGTACGGGTAAGCCAATTAAAATATAATAATAATAATAAAATGATAATAGTTCCAGGTGTAACCTGAGTGTAGCCAAAATAAAAAAAAAAAAAAAAAAAAAAGCTAAAAGTTGTTCCAAGCTAAATATATTTTTTGGATCGTAGGCTTGGTCATTTATTATTTTGTTTTATTGCTATGGAGAATCGCCCATGAGAAGTTGTACATCTATGAAATGAATATAAGTAAATTATGACATCCATAAGTATTTTTGGATATGCCGAAAATCGGTAAAGTTGGTTAACATTTTTGGAAGGAAACACTGTCAGCGCTCCGGCTAAAACTACTTGTATCAAGTTTTATGTTTCGTACTCTTTCCTTTTGTGTCGATTTTGCCTAGGTAACTAACAACTAGGTAACTAACTTACTGAAAATATACGGTAATAGTTATAGCTCTTATAAGGGAAAGGCGTAGGATACGTCAGAGCCTAATTTCGAAGAATAATAAGCGTAGCCATTACGCTTTGTTCGACTCCTTTATGGATGTAATTAACTTCAAGGAATCCGATATAAACGAACCGAAGGCTTAACCCGTCACCCGCGCGACCGTTATCACAGATTACAAGTGGCCTGACAGACCCTATCGATACTGAATTGCCTCATTTTCACTATGGAGATCAAATAAATTTGCCTCTGCTTGAAATTAATCCGTAACCCTGAAATAACATTAGCCTTTTGACGTCGAGCCGAGGGTACTGAATAATAATTTAACGGTCGTCTTGATGGACTGTAAACGTTGGCAGTTAATTTTCGTAAATCCTTGTATTTTTTCGCTCTCGAATGACCTTATTTATAATTATTGAAATGAAATTATATTTATTGAATCTATAAAATGTCAAATACATCACTTAGATTCAGTCACATCAAAATTTGGTGTACCACCCTGTTCGGAAGGCAGTCATCACTAGAGAAGAACGGGCAAGAAACTCTAGTGTTGCTCTTTTCCAATCAAGAGATAGTTTACAATATCGATAAAGAATGAATTTCCCAAATTAGAGCAGCTCATTAATACAATACATTTTATTGATGAAATCGTTAATTAGTGTTCCAAAATTGCCTCATAATATTTTTTGTAGTCGCTAATATACAACGTGTAAAAACCCGTGATGGAAAACTAAGACAGGTAATAGTTACGCTAATTAAAAGAAAAAAATTACGTTTTTATAATTACCATAACTATTACATATTTTATTTATCGATACGCTTTGTTTACACCAGTGTCGGTACTTCCATAGAAGCCCAAAAGCCCAGATTGCCTTACTAAACTCAGAATAATAATCTTGAAACTTTAATTTTTTGTTTAACAAAAGCAATTTGACATATAAATGAGAATATCCTGACTTCACAATAAACAATTATAAACTAGACATTACAAAATTAACGTGTAATGCTTTTGAGCTTCTATTGCAGTACCGTCACTGGTTTACACCTGTATAATATTACAAAATATCAACATACATTTGTTTCCTACGCTTTTTATAGAGTGTAAACACGCCGTGATAAAAAACTGAGACAGTTTTCTATGGTAGTTACGAAATTTATACGAATTATATTTAATTTTTTTCGGGATTTTTAACCATCAATGTGTTTGTAACATTAACATTATCTGACTCAGGTTTGGATCAAGGTCTTTTTACACTCTGTATTTAGGTATATACTTCGTCTCTCGGTGACAAGAAAACAAAACATTAATTTTAATGCGTCTAAAATGTACGTGTACCAAAATGAAGCCTTTTTTTACCAAAATTGCCGTCACATTTCTGAATATCCATTATTACAAGATGACTCTTAAAGGGCCGGATGAAATTCTTTAGACGTTTTTATGTACCTAATCCTCAAGCACTTATCATACTCTCTTCCTCAATTCCATCGTCATCGATAGATATTGTTTCTTAATGGATATCATTAATCTTTATACCTTTCTAGGTATCGGGCTGATCAATTGCCAGACGGTTTTTATATACTGTTAGGACGTTAATATTTCAACTGGACCTAACAAATCGACTGTCAGTTGCAGTGTATTAAAAATCTTTAAAGCATCAATATTTCATGTGCGAAAATATTTCGGTATCGTTTATGTTTTTATTACAAACGCCGGCAAGTTAAAGCACAATGTGGGAGCGAACAACAAACACGTTTGTTTGTACATTTCTTGTCTTCTAGTTTCAATGTTTGATGCTGAACGTTTTCCTGTAACTATATAACGTGGTTGAAATCCATTGAATCAATGGTGGGCGATTCTCTCATTGAATGGCAATAATATACATTTTTTGTAGATAATGTCTATTGTTCTTCACCTTCATTGAAGAGTATTCTGATGGATACGCCATTTGAACGGCATAAATATATATCATAAACTTTATTATCAGCTATATGACATCCACTTCTAAATGCCTCAACAAAAGACTTTCAGAGTGACCTATTGGAAGCGGCTTGCATCTAATAGATATAGTTTGATGATATCATGAAGATGGTGTGTTGCTAACGTCCTAATAGAATCGTAGATGTGAATAAAGTTAATCCACGAAATGCACTCATGTTGATGAGCCGCTTTTATGGTTCCAGGCGTTGGCCAGCTCTGATGGTCTAATTAAGCAAATGAACTAACGACATGTTTGTTTTATTAGGCCACAAATGTACTGTAATTACTTCCTCGCAAATAGAGTGCTCGTTTTTAGTTGCACTTAGATGTATCATCATCAGCCCATATACGTCCCACTGCTGGGCACGGGCCTCCTCTACTACTGAGAGGTTTAGGCCTTAGTCCACCACGCTGGCCTAGTGTGGGTTAGCGGACTACACACCTAAGAAATTCCTAAGAACTTTTAGTTGCACAGGTTTCATCACGATGTTTTCCTTCAACGTTAAAGTACGTGACAATTATTTATGAATACACACATAACTTTAAGTCAGAGGTGTGTGCCTGGGGTTTGAACACGCGACCATCGAGATACTCGACCGCGTGCCTAAACCTCGAGGCCATCACGACTCTTATGTTTGTATGACTTAAATGCTTAATGAGCCAATTCATAAAATATTTTTGGTATGTTTTAATCGCTTTACCGTCTTTTGTTTCTTTCTATGTATGGTTATCAGTAGCCCAATTTGAAAGTCATGAATAGTAATTACATACTCGTGCATACATTAAACGTAATGTCGCGCTCAACATATATGTACATATGTATGTCCGTATGAATATACCTACAAATTCTACAAAGACATTCTACGACGTCGAAGATACCAGAACCCTTGCTTCTAGTTATTAACCGACTTCATTTTGATATTGTTTTCGGTCATTATTTTCATTAAAGTCGTCTTTCCTAATGTAAGTAAAAAAAAACCTTTTTTATATATTACACACACGGTACGAAGATCATTCACATAATCAAATTCACATAATATTGAACAAAATATTCAAGACTGAAAGATATCTTATTAAATCGCATTAAACTCTGAACTCTGCAACAGAATTAACATAATTAATTATGTTGTCAATAATTCACATTAATAAAGAAATAAATTAATTATACCGATTGTTAATTTTTGGGTCTTGTATTTTCCATACCATATTTATTGGGAAACACTCAGAATTGCATTAAATTTAGGTTGTCCTCATAACTTTATAAAAACAAAAGAAAAGTCATCTCAGATAAGCAGATTTATAAATAAAATAATTCAATATGGTAACGGTTCAATATGGAACATAAAACCTTTTTGTGACTTAAAGATTTGTTTATCATAACTAATTAAATAATATAATGTTTAGAAAGACTCGAAATCCAGTTTCAGTCCGCAATTATAAGAAATTTCTAGTATTGATAATACAGAAGATAAACTAATTTTGACGATGGCAAAATTATCCAAATATCCTAAGGGTGTTTTAAAAGATTGTCTTACTTAATCTATACATTAAAATGATCGAAACTTTACGTCAACTGTAACGAAATAAATAAATTACGAGTATTAACACGTTATTTATTATTTACCTACCGTCGAACCGAGGTTCTTTCGCTGTCACTCGTTTCACGAGCTGATGTCTAGCCAACTGCACCACGGAGGCTGTCAATATGTTCATCATCATTATCATCATCAGCCCATTTATACGTCCCAATACTGGGCCCGGGCCTCCTCTGCCATGGGTTTAGGCCTTAGTCCACCACGCTGGCTTAGTGTGGGTTGGCGGACTACACACTTAAGAAATTCCTAAGAAATTTTAAGTGTGCAGGTTTCATCACGATGTTTTCCTTCACCGTTAAAGTAAGTGATAATTCATTGTTAACATTTCAGGAATATTTTATTTATATGGTAAATATTTTCTTACTATAGAATTAATATTTTTTATTCACTTAATGCTTTATCTATGTCTTTGTGTCATCAATGTACATATTCGCATCACTCAAACAGGACAAACACAATTAGAAGTATCTTTTAGCTCAGATATTTTCTAACACGGAGGTCTACGAATTGTAGTAATAAAGGTAGCATTTCCCTTAGGGACATTTTAGGGTTCACAAAGGGATATCTAACGTTAGCACTTTTGCTTAATTTATTGTTTCTTGATCCATTAGTCACAAGCCAGTGTAATTTTACAACCGTTTCCATAACCGATAATACTCCCAAAGGTTATTATTATTATTTGCTATGACAAACCAATATTAGAGCTAAATTGGTATACATTGATAATAATATGGTAATTTTCTTTCACTCATAAAAAAGCATTGCAAAGAAATTAAAATCGTTGTTTCGTTTTTTCGTGACGTCACCATACGTAGGTACTTGTTATTTATTTTTGTCTTAAGATTTCTTCTACTAATTTTACCATTCCCATTAAGACTACAAAGGACCATGACAACAATTCCAGGGTCAAAGTACTAATCAAAGTTGACATCGTTAATGCTAAAGTTTGAATTATCAAACAATAAAACTTTTTATAGCTGTTATTAAAACTAGTACCTATAGAAATTACTCTACAGTGTTCGCCTATAGTTTGAATTGAGAGTTATTATAATGAACCTCGGCCAATTGAACAATTTGTTTGGTCTAAAACATTTATAGGTGCGGAAGATAGTGAGATTCTGGGTTCAATCTCCCGGTCCGGCGAAGTGATATTGTTTTCTGTGTTAGGAAATTTTTACTAGCATTACAGTGTATGAAAATGTACTAATGTGTACTTGTTTAGTAATATTAAACAACAATGATTTTCGAAGGCGATCGTTAAGGTAAAGGCGTAACAACCGAAGGGTCTCATAAAAGTTTTAAAACCTTTACTTTATCAAATTCGAAAGGTACTTACGTACCTCCCTCGCTCATACTTTTAGCAGGTCTTTTAAAATTTGCCAGCTTCCACCCCATTGCGTTTTACGTTATTATTTTCGTATCATGTCTTATGGTTTCCCGTTTTATGTTGAACTTGGAGCCATCAAGAGGTCAAGGTCAGTCAAGGGGAAGGGCTCGGGTTATGGGGGATATAAAAACTTCGCATCCTTAATAATAAGCTTTGTGCACACTGTCGCTAAATATCTGCTTGGTCAACCAAAATTCAAGGCAAGGAAGCATTTTTAATATAATATTATTTTATGTAGCTATATTCATATTTATTTAGGCTATAACGGGAGTTAGTGAGGTAGTGGGTTTGATCACCGCATCGAGATAAAATTTTGTTTGATCCAAAAAATTTGTGTCGAAGTTATCACTAACAATGAGAGACCTTTCGTTCTAACTCTATTGGTCCCATGGAAAATCGAGGATCATGTACATAAGCTTGCAGTTGAAAGACCTATGTTACGAGTAGACGATGTTAAGTGATGATATAACATAATCAGAATGTGTAAATACTTAAAAGTAATTTATTCATTTAACGACATGGTTTTTATAAGTAGTATACTCAATATAAAATACAGGGACAAAACAAGAATAATTATGGAACTAAAGAACATTAGAGGAAATAATACAAATCTGCGTCCATTTTATTCATTGAATTAGTTTAGATTCTTTAGATCACACATACATATATAAGTCAAAAGATCCTCCAAAATGCATATCAAAATATGCCAAACCCAGATCTGATAAAAAAAATTAAAAAAAACATTTTGTTCGTAAGATTTAAATTGGTTATATTAAACGAAATTATAATTTTCAATCTGATCGGATAATGTATACGATACCCTAGATCACGCTTTATTGAGCAAATTCATACTTATTAACAGCTTTAGTAACAACATAGTAATATTACGGAGTTCGGATCAATTCAGCCAAGGCGAGCAATTAATTGCACAGACCACTACGCGAACATAATTAATCCTTATGGCGTATGAAATGTTTCATTTACAGCGTATTAATTGCCTTTTTAACGGTCGTACGTTATTTATTTGTTTTCTTTTTCTTCATGCCCATTGGAATATATTATGCCAATATCATCGTAAATTAAGGTTTCTTCTACTTTTGAATTTATTTTTACATAATCCATTTTATTTTACTTAACCAGCCAGGAGTAATTTAATAAATTACCTAGGGTAGTCGTATTAAAAATAAAATTCCTTAAATGCGTTATTCTATTAGGGAGCTATTAGTAAAAAGACGGACGGACGGCCGTTGGAGCAGACAAGTGTTGGAGTGGAGACCGCGCTTAGGTAGACGTAGTGTAGGACGTCCTGCAGCACGATGGTCCGACGACTCGAGAAAGGTGGCGGGTAGCGGATGGATAAGGGCTGCTCAAGACCGGGATGGTTGGCGCCTACTGGGGGAGGCCTTCGTTCAGCAGTGAATGGCGATAGGCTGAGAATATAGTTAAAAGAACTTTGATATCTATTACTCGTGGTCATTGTTCGAGAAAAGACCAAATGCCAGACTAAGGAAATCTGGATAATTTTGTGTATATCAACGATAACTACGTAAGTAGTGCAAAAACGAGTAATTTTGATATGATCATACACCGAAGCAAGTTTGGATATAGATCATAGATGGGATTACGAAACGAACAAAGCATTTAAAAGTCGTACCATTAAAGGTGTAATACTGGCATAGTTTTTTTTTTCTTTCAATATTAAAATACATTGTTTTACGAAACACGTGACAATGATACAAGATATTCAAGTTGTAATCAATTTGCCCGGAGCAAAAGGGGTTGTAACCACAGCATGGAATAGACGCGTCGCAAAGCAGGAAAAAATAACAGAACGGTTTTGCTTAAAATTTCAATAAGCTCATTCCTATTGGTCTTAGGGGTTGTTTATTTGGGAAAAATAAATAATACCGTACCATTTAGTTATCAATGTATGCCACGTCTCACTGTTACGTTCGTTTATTGTAATGGATTGAGTATTTTCATATAAATGCAATCTTGGCATTTATAATTATAGTATACATAATTAGAAAATACTACAATTCCACTTCAGTTTCATGGACAGGAAGCGCACGTAGAAATTCAACGGACTAAGGGCGTACACTCGATATTTTTTATACAGCTTAAAATATATTGATGTATCAGAACATCAGTTATAAGTTACCTTCTAAACCCAAAGTTAGTGATTTCACAAATGTTTGTTTTTCTATGTATTAAGATTTTTAATATTTTTACTGAAGAGTCACAATATAATTTCTATCTGACGGTTGCCTGTAAAAATCATCCAAAACAATGATAGTGTCATCTGCTTTTTGTAAATTTAAATGTTATTACAAAAACAAGATATTTATACTCTTTTACTTAAGAAAAGTCTACAGAATTTTGTTTGTTACAAAAAAACGATGAACTGAGGTCACAGAGTTCACTGAGAGACCCACACATCCTCGCTGTCATCTGCAGCTACGGAGACATTTGTATAAAATTCTTCAGCAAAAAGTAAAGGAAATTTATTCCAAGCAAAATTTGTAAGAAAGACTAGTTAACTGAAAATGTGAAAATATAAATTTCAATAATAGATAAGTCGTAGCTTTGTTTGTTGAAGTAACATATCTTCTGATTCATTTTATATATACGAGTAGAAAAAGATCATATGCTTTATACATCCATACTACCTCACCCCGTAAGCTCGTTTTTTTATTATCAAGCTGTCTAATAAAGTGACTTAACGTGTGGCCAGTGGCGGTACTTCCATAGAAGCCCAAAAGCGTTACACGTTAAATGTATAATGTCTAATTTATAATTGTTTATTGTTGGGTCAGTATATTCTTATTTATGTGTCAAATTGCTTTTGTTAAATAAAGATCTGGGATTTTGTAAGACAAGCTAGGTATTTGGGCTTCTATGGAAGCACCGCCACTGCGTGTGGCGTTCTTTCTGCTATCTTAAAGCTTTAATCACTATGAACGGTTATTAAGAGTAGCGAAAAATGTTCAACTTTCACGACTTTATACATAAGTTGGATGGTGCTAATTTATATAGATACCACCAGGTTTCGTAACATCGTTTTTTTATTTCAAAGGTCTCGCGGCACAAGCATGTTCTGAACGATGACGAGGTCTCGGATTCAGTTTGTTAATTTTTCCATTGGGAATTTATCAGTAGTAGGTCGAAATTTAGAAATGTGCCGAAGAAGCGGCAATAGATTCGACTCCCATTGCTAGAGACTTTAAACGCGATTAGCGAATTGTGATTACAGAAATGCATCCTAGCACCCTTGTGTATACTCTCAAGTATTAGTTGTCATATTTAAGTTACAGCCTTGGAATACCCAAGTTAATAACGATAGTTAAGTCAAAGCCACCCATGCCGTATCACCTCATCGCAATTGCATACCTGATCCACGACTTTCTGCAACTGGTTAAAATGTAAAAACGCAGTGTTTTACAACATCTATCTTAGCATCGACATCTGAGTTTGTAATCTGGATGGGATAATTTAATTTGTCTTCTCAACTTTTAGTTTCATAAATCGAATCTTGGATTTGTTTGTTAACTTTATGAGTGAATTTAGCCTTTAGAAAACTATGTAGCTGTAGTTACAACATCGCCAGCAAAACATAAATTACTTAAAATAACATTTACTAACAATGCAATGAAAATATAATTTAAAATATGAAGAAAGATTAAGAAACACATACATTGCCAGTAATGGTTTACCAGGTATATTTCAAGGCCGTCTCAATAATATTTTTAACACACATACCTAATAACAATTAGCTTGGCCCATATATCGAATTCGGAACCCTTAAAACCAACACACGGACCCAACAAATCATTCTGAGCGATAGAGCAGTCTACAATTTTTTTAATTTGCTAAATATCTTTCAGCAATAATGGCTCATTGAAGTAATAACGGGCTCATTATTCACAAGCCCTCGTATTTCATTATAATTTGATTTGCTGAAAATGATTTACGTATTGCGTTTAAACGAATATCAGAGTGCAAAAATGCATTAAGGAAAACGCGATGCAATAAATATGCAAACTTTACAAACGATGTTATTTGTTATTTCGGACAAGTGAATCCGTTGCTGCTTCGTCCAATGTAAAAATAAGCATTTCAGACCGAATTGTGGTTCGTAATACTACTCCAGCAATACCTAATTATTATTGCACGGTTAGGCGTCAGGTACAGCTCTTAAGAATATTCAACCAAGGACAAGGAAAAATGTTGTTTGTTTTGAATTTTGCCGTCCAGTTTTAACATTCTCCAAAAAGGTTTAATATGTCATATTAAATGCTGACTGCTATACGATCTAGGTTCACGTGGAAGAGTATACATACTATATTTCAAGAGTATACAGCTGTTCCTACAGTTTTTATTTGGCGATAAATTGGTAATTGATATTTTAATTAGCTCAGTTTTTTAACATGTGTTAACGTGTTATAAGTGCTAACTTGTCATTTTTGCTTACATGATTAATAAAGGATCATTTCATTTCATTTTATCCATGTTGGAAATTTTAAAAACCAATAATTAATCATCATGTGTAGACAAAAATTCAGAAGCAGCAAATACAAGATGGCTCTATCTATCTGAAAAAATCTGACCTGTTTTCAACAAGAAAATCATTTACAGTAATTTTTAAGGAAACATTTTTATAAAAAATGTTAAACAAAATCTATATGTAGTCTTACTAATATTATAAATGTAAAAGTAACTCAGTCCGTCTATTACGCTTTGATGCCTAAACAGCAAACCAATAACAATGATTATTGGTACAGAGGACATATATGAGACTTTGGGAAGGACAAAGGCCTTTTTATATAAAATTGTACTCGTGCAAGCTAGTAGAGCCGCTATTATACTAATAAAATATTCTTGAGACCGGAATATTTCCCTTCCAAATGACATTCACAAAAAGTGCACAACCGCCACGTCATCAGCCTTCCCCATTCATGTTTTGTTTGAAATATTCCGCTTTAATTCATTCAAGCGTGGTAATTGACATTATTTCTCCGCCATTCCGACTGGGCCCTTGCAATTCAAAATTACCATTCTTTAAGGAACGGAAGTTTTAAAATTATTCCACCTTTACAAATAAAGCACGTGGGGAAACTTGCTGGTTGTTATAAATCAAACGTTTGTGTGTTTGGCCAATGTTTGTTCTATGTCTTTATTTTATTTATCGATATATTTTGCCATTTTAATTTATTCGTGACAAAGACGTTTGTCATTAGTGATGGAATCCGTTGCAACTTCCTCAGAAAAAATAACAACAGCCAACTATTAGTGGCGGTACTTTCATAGAAGCCCAAAAGCGTTATACGTTAATTTGTAATGTCTAGTTTATAATTGTTTATTGTGGGGTCATATATTTTCATTTATATGTTTAATTGCTTTTGTCAAATAAAGATTTAAGGCTTAAAGATCATTATTTGGAATTTTGTATGGCAAACTGGGCTTTTCGGCTTCTATGGGCTCGGTAATTCTACAAAATACAAAGTTTTTATTTATATATGTGTGCTAGAAAACCATCGCACCTGTTTGCCAAATACAGTGAAGCGAAAGTTGAGTTATGCTTATAGTACGTCCGAACTTCGCACTGGAAAATGTTAGGTCGTTATTTAATATACAAGAGTCTCCAGAGCTCGGATACGTTCACGTCAGATAAATAACATGTGAAATAAATACACTGCGAAAGAAGATATGTTTCCGTAAAGTATTGCAAGTCAGCGTTTTCCGTTTGTTTCGTAGCCTTAACTAGAACGCGGAAGAGATCCCGTCAAGTTAGTTGTGCTGACACAAACTTGCGGCTACAACTTGGCGCCATTCCAACAGTACTGTATTTTTCACAACAATTTTTATGATACGATTCATAAAGCACCTTATTTTACACTGTAATCTGTAGTTTTTTTTTCCTAGTTTGATTTGTATTTTAAATGGACAAATTTTAATAACCGGAATAATTTTGATTTCTTTTTTTTTTTCATTTATATTTCGAATGGCGAATTCTTAAGACTGTATTTCATATTAATTTATGTCTGTGCATTATTAAGTTTTTAATTATATCTTAAATTTTAATATATTGTTTGAACTCTAGGACCTCAGGAACTATTCGGAGTTGGAAAAATCATCATTAACATATTTATAAAATTACCTAACTCCGCGCTATTAGGTACTATAGTATACTAGTAATTAAAAAAATAAAGAGCTATAATAAGTTGTCTATTTGGTACCTGAAGAAAATCATGATTAGTTTGTGTATGGAGTGGGTAAGAAATTAAGGAATTGTTCACAGATGATAAAAAAAATATAAGCTTGTGGGAGCTAGGATTGGCTCCTTGTTAAAATATTATATAACCCTTTGTTTTATTAGGTGGAAGGAGGTGGGTACCCTTTACGAATTTAAACTCTTATGCATTAAAACATGGTTTTCGTATTTCGTGACAATTGTCATTTATTACATATTTGCCCGGAAAAAGTGTCAAGATTGCAGATAATTAAATATAACTGTCATGTTGAATTAAAAAAAAAACAACAGATCCAATAAAGAGGAAATTCATAAATTCAGTTTCAAACGGTAATCGAATTTCTGCTATAGCAACACGGCCTTTTCATACATCGTTCATTATCTACTGAAGAAAAGCTCTTGCCCTCACTCCGACGGCTATATTTAAAACTTGATTGATTGTCGAAAGATAAATCATTTTGCTCAACAAAGTATTGCCTTGACATGTCTTTAAAATATTGACGGCCACAACAATTGTTCAGCTAAATCTTTTGTTTACGTACTTATACCCATAAGATACTTGAGACACATTTATAGTTACAAAAAGTTGACAATATGTATGTACATATAAGTATGAATTACTCACGCTTTGTTAAATAAAGTAATATCATAACTACCACTCATAATGTTTGATTTCAAACTTCGAGTTGTCAAAAGAGCTCAATTTATATTTTCTGATTCTGCACATTTTGATCAAATAAGGGCAGGTAGGATTAGAATTGGACGCAGTGTCAAAATACTTCGTCCATACATAAGTGTGTCCCGTACCATTTTAGGGTTTTGGAGTAAATCTAGTACCTATTCGTTCAAAATGTTAGTCTTTTCCGTTTGAAAATTCTTAATAGTGGTAGAGTCTGAAAACTACCTGAAAAGGCAATAATTGCCCTATATTACCTGGGAATTAAAGACCAATATATAACAATAAAAAATAATACGTAACGTTTCGGAAATGTACAAGGTTCATCTCGTATTCACTTTAAAATAATAATAATAAGAGATTATGTATTTCCTGATGAAAAATAAATTATAAAAAAAACCGTAAAATATTTTATACAAATTATATAAAATGAACCATAAGTAGTTAAATTATAATGTAAAAGATTTTTCTTTTCTGTATTGACTTGTCATAAATGCTATTTGATTGCCTACGTGACGAAATAAAGCAATTTCATTTCATTTCAATTAGCATAATGCCGGTGCAAAAACACATGGGGATAAACTAGTGTGTTTCTATGTATTTAAATTATAAAGGAATGTAGACGAAAACGATAAAAATGTTTTTGCTCGTATAAATCTCAATATGAGCGAAGATGATATCCAGTGAAAATATTATTACAAAACCGAAACGAAATTCTAGTTTTTGCCACATTGAGAGAAATACTTTTGCCAAGTGGGGATGGAGCTGTCGACGATCGGCCCATTTGCACAGACGGCAGTATTTTTATACGAGTCTAGGGTTCACTGGTAACCGACCTCATCATTTTTGACTGTTTTAGTTGTTATCTTAAATGATAGTTTCTGTTTGTGGTGCGTATTTATTAACTATGAAAATTATATTGTAGAAATAAATTTTGATCGGGCTCGATGATCAATCTCGAGCCAAGTCTGATTCACGCCTGAATTCACCGAAGGGGTAGGCAGAGGTGCATTTCTGCACCCACATTTTAACGATTATGTCTTCGTCCCACGCAATAACGGTCGAGCCTTTGGTCGTTTTTCTGGCACCATTCCAGACTCTGCGCTGCTACCGAGAATTCACTCAAGGAAAAAGCAAATAACAATTTTCTCCAACCGGGCATCGAACCAGGGACCACTAGGTCGCATGATACAAACATTATGCCGCGTAACTACGAGGCAGTATTAAAATTATTTTTTTGTGACATGTGCGTCACTTACAAACTTTAACCTAACTGGTCCATAATTTGGATTTGGATTGACCTAGAGATACATTTTAGGATTGTTTAGTGACCATACCATGTTTATTCACCATGCTAGTCCAAGTGTCATTGCGAAGAATAACTTTAAGTTTATATAAGTTTAGCACTTGCTACAGAAGAGCCTACGAAGTGCGAGTATTTATGTACAATTTATTCTTAAATGTTCAAAGAGGTTACAATGACAATCTGTAATCTCTATGTTAGAGTATTTTTTGTAAACAACTTTATTGAAATTTTATACGGAGATGGAAAAACTTTTATTATCTTTACACAACATTTATTGGGAATAATTAAAACATTCGACTACAATTTATTTTACTCAATAATAAAAGCGTGCTTTGGGTCCGGTCGGCGTTTTATGGTACCGTAAAAAGTTTGGCGTTTGTCTGCCAAGAATACTTAAATATTTTTTTGGTTTCCGTCTCAAACTGTTTTACTACACTCAAGGGTTTTTTCGAAGACTATGTTCCCAAGGAAATCATTATTATTTTGGCAAATGACATTGTGTTATCATAAGGTCCAACGATCATGTTACAATCATATGGATAATAACTATTATACTTAACGACGCATCAACAGTTTCGACTGATTTTATTATGATATTCTTAATACTTTACAGTGTGTAAAGAATAAATCGGCCGATGAACAAGTTTTTTTTGTGACGCTCAGTAGCGCCCGTTATATAGGCAGCCGACGTGATCACGACGACCGCTACCCGACATCAATTTATTTCTGACAATATGTTATAAATAAACGCTCTAAAGAGCGTTTACGTGGTTATAGCGTAATTTAAACAAAAACAGTACTTTTCGACCACCTAAAATTGATGAAACACTCATCGTACAAACATGTTAATTACCAATTATTTTAGGAAATATTGTCATATAAATTGTTAGTGAAGAATATTTTAAGATTTTTGTGTAAATTTTGATAAATAACAAGATAACTGAACGAAGGTTTTCATAAATTCAATTTTAGAGTTAGTTTCGAGGTTCAAAATTCGGGTTTATTTATAACATATTTAATCAAAATATTTTTTTTTGCATTGGAAATATCCCCAAGCAAATAGTTAGTAAAAAAATTTAAGATTTAGATCCCTTATTTAAGTTATAAAAAATCTAACACATTCGAAATATTGAGAAATTACTGTCAATACAGTATTTTTTTTACCCATTTATGACAGTCAATTTAATAAAACAACCAGTTTTTATAATATAAAAATGTATACTTGAAAACGCACAAATTTTGTTTTGAAGAAATTTCACTAATATATTTATTTATAAATATTTTAAAATGTACTATAAATCGCTGCGCACAGCCCGCTGCAAATCACTCAGGCCCCTTCAGAGAGAGGACGTATCGCTCTGCGCTCCGTCAATTTTTAGTTTCGTCCATATTTTCGCAGTTATCTGACTGCATTCCGAACAATGATGATAATAATTGACGTATTTAAATTTTTTTAGACTCAATAAACATTGTTTCATTCATTTTCATTGCATTAACTATTGACGCTCATATTTGCGCGAGTCATATTTACCGAAATTCGATTAGGCGCGTGGCGCGTAAACGCTCTTAAGCTGTAGAAGCAATATTCCCCAAAAAGTGTGTAAAATCGAAAGTAAATCGGTGATATATCGGGATCCCCATTTATGGACCTTTTTTTTAATATGTCAATTCATCGTTGTATATTCTGTACATAATTTATCTGCAACTTGAATATATTCTCTTGCCTCAACTTGGGCATGAGTGTGAAGTAGGTCAATAAAATTTTCTGATGCAACTGGGTTCGCAAAAGCGTAACATTCCCTTCCGGCGAGACAAATGCAGACCGGTATATCGAATACTCACGGGCAGTATCATTTTTGCAGTTCCTGAAAGAGACATAATGTATTTCCGGCATCTTACTCTTATATTTGAATATTTTATTTTGTTGTTAAAGCCAACAATAATGTTAGACTGTTCTGTAGCATGATGTGTCTTGAAGTATATTTTGTATACGGTTTAAACATTTCTGAGCGTATAAAAACAAGAGTTTATTTAGATATAACACCTCATAAAAAGTGCGAATCCACTCCGTTCAACACTAAAACAATTTATCTTCACGGATCAACGCACACTGTCTTATTTATTGAAAACTTGTTTTTACCGGAGTTTCGTGGAATCCGGAGGATTTCTCACCCGGCCAATCCTGGCAATAAAATGTACCGTAAAACCTGTTGGCGGGAACATCCTGATAATGAGTCAAGGGCAAGGTTGAGGAAATGAATCATCTTTTAAGCAAGGATTTAAAAGGACTCTTTTATGTTGGATTTAAAGAGGTGACCGATATGGGTCCAAAAGTTATGATCAGCAATTCACAGCTTAAACGATTTGGTTATGTAAACCGATTAAGAGTGGTATTGTATTTTTTGTCACAGAACGAGATAGGCACTTTAATATCAAGTAAGATACACTTGAGCGTTGTGGCTGAATGCCAAATCCAATACCGAGTCAATATTAATGTATTATAATTACATAAATACATGTATAATCAAATATCTGTTGCAGATCAGAATGATTCCACTAAAAGTATCTCGAAACTTCGAAGCGACATATTCGTATTAATGTCTTACTGTTAACCAGTTGTATCATTCCTTTTATCATCATTGTTATCTGTTCTAAAAATCTAACGTTTTCGTGGTAATTATACGAGGCAAATGTAGTCACGTAATCGTGCTAGTTTATAAATTTCGTAATTGGTAACATCCAAAATAGTTTTATATTTAATGCAGAAAAGTACGAAATATTTAGAATAAAATAAAGACATTTTTGTTAAAAAAAAAAAAAAATATACTGGCACGGCAAAGTGACTCCACTGTACCTGATGGTAAGCACAGTGGAGTCCAAAAAAATAATACCGACCAGCGAGAAACGATATGGTCACCCGCTGGTCGACACAATCATGCCGGCCTGCACAAATGCTTCTTCACGCTTCGCTTAAAGGATCCAGGATCATAGGAAGGAGGGAATACGTGAGCCGGCAAACTATTCCACAGCTTGATGGTGCGGCAAAGGTAAGAGTTGACGAACTTTTTGGTTCGAGCCGCGGATGTTGTGACCACAAAGCTGTGGCTTCGCATGCCCGCACGCGATATAAATATAATATAATATTTATATAAAACACTAAATACCTATAAATACAACTTTGAAAAATGCATCATATTTCTTGTAGTTTACATCATATTGAAAGTGCAAATTAAGAGATAAAAATATTTTACCTTCTATATAGTTTGCCGACGCGCGGACATCAACGTGAGTCGAGATAAGCTTATTGAGTTTTCGATGCTCATTTTCCGGATGAATTTCAACCAGCGATTAATAATGACACTTATATTGGATATTGTGACCTTTTTTACCTTTACCAATCTGGCTTAAATAAAAATTTCGTATTTGAAATGCCAGAACTCAAGTAGCAAGTGCAAGTTGTATGCCTCGGCAAGATCCTTGCTTAGACTGCGTAATTTACTTCCCATCTCCACGAAAATTTCACAAGAGCAAACGCTGCTCCTTCCCATCCTTGATTATGCAGATGTCAGCTATCTAGATCTCACCGAAGACCAACTTAATAAACTTGAGCGCCTTCAAAATTTTTGTATCAGGTTCATATTTGGAATTCGCAAATATGACCATATTTCTGAATACCGCACTATGCTCAAGTGGTTACCTTCGCCGGAATTCTCATGTCCTCTTTCTTTTATTTAATATCTTATTTAACCCTCTTACTCCTACTTATCTCAAAACCCGCTTTGAATTTCTTCATGTATCACATTCAAAAACCCTGAGGTCGTCAGAAAATCTAAAGCTGAAAATGCCCGTGCATACCACTACGTTCCTGGATAGCTCTTTCACTATCAAGGCTCTCCGTTTGTGGAATGCTCTTCCTGTTACGGTACGCCGGGCTAAAACACTTTCGCAATTTAAAAAACTTGTCAAAGATCACTATCTCCATAATAATTAGTAACAATATCTTATTTATATTTTTATTTATGTATTTGTGTATGTATTTATGTGTGTATATTATGTTTTTCGTGTATGTATGATTTTAATCGTAACTTATATTCTATATCAATATTCTATATTTTTGTACACACTGCCCTCCAAATTAAATCCCTTCAGTTTGTCCATCCTATGGTTGCCTTGAAAAGATCGCCATGTGCGATAAGGCCGCCATTTGTACCTTTCAATGTATGTTATTTTATGTTTTTGTTTTATGTTTAGTGTACAATAAAGTGTTAAATAAATAAATAAATAAAAACTCTTAATTTATAATTGATATGTGATATGTATTAGCTTACAATTAGATGACATGATAGATACTTATTCGATTACCGAGTCGATATGATGTATCGATGTTTCTTACGCAATATTGAGAGTAATAACAGGTAGGTATGCATGGATTAATTTTAATAATAACTATTTTGAATCCCCGTAAATGGCATGTATTGATGATAACTCGACTAATTAGTAAGTAATTGAAGTCATGATGGCCTCGAGGCTTAGCCACGCGGTGGAGAATCTCGACGGTCGCGGGTTCAAACCCCAGGCTCACACCTGACTTTTCAAAGTGATGTGTATATTCATAAAGAATTATCACATACTTTAACGGCGAAGAAACCTTAAGTTCTTAGAATTTCTTAGGTGTGTAGTCCGCCAACCCGCCGCGCTAGGTCAGCGTGGTGAACTAAGGCCTAAATCCTCTCAGTTGTGGAGAAGGCCCGTGTCCAGCAGTAGGACGTATATGGGCTGATGATGATGAAGTAACAAGAAGAAATTGGTGAAGTATAAAATAAAGCTTCTGTTAAATTTTCTGTTAAACTGTTTAAAAGGTAAATACGAAAGTCAGAAAAAGCGGCGTGCAGACTAGGATTCTCATTATCGGGCTCGCTCGATCTACGATGTTTTTTATTTGAAGTGTATTGAAAAGTTGCCTACACAAAACAGAAATGTAAAAGTCTGCTGGTAACGAGGGGGTATAAGTTAGTTACAAACATGCTTGTGAAAAAAATTGTCATTTTAAAGTTTTACACAATGACAAATGACTAATGCTGTTCTTCACAGTCCGCTCTGATAATGTCTACCAAATTTGCGATTTCAGGGAAGAACTTTCAAATATGAAGGTTTTCTTGCAATGTTTGTTTTTGCTTAAAACCTAATTCATGAACATAAAAAAATCATAACATGAGCAAACAACACCTAGCTATGTCTTGTCTTTCTCGCTGAATAAATCACCAGCTTTTGCTGACACCATAAAAATCCGTTCAAATTACTAAGTGCAACGAACTCTCCCGATTTAACGTAGACATTTACTGCTCAATAAAAATTTTCGCTCGTTTCCCACAATTAGGGGAGATATCGCCGCGGTCTAGGTAGCTTAACGTTACGATGTTTCGTGTAATTTGGTTGACTTAATTAATTTCGAGATCACTGTTTACTGCCAATTTTCTTGGTCGCATGCTCGTGCTCGGGAACCTTGTTATTTGGCAAAATGTTTGTCACTTCGGTGTCTTCAATATAATTATAGACTCGGATGTTTCTGTGAATTCAACGCGACGGCACCGTGGAATTCTATTTTCTAGAAATTCTACAAATAGTACGCTTTCAAGTGGCGGACGTTTTGCTAATTGTTACAGAACGATGTAACTGATGTGATGACTAAGATTTATAAACTGTTGATATTAATTCATAAAGTTCATAGCTAATTAGCATAACTCATTTCTTCGTATACCTAGATATAAAACTATATTTTTGGATTTGGTTTAATATGTAGATATATCACATTATTATGTATATATACATAGATTGGATAAATGATGTCAAAGTTCGTCGTAATCCCAATGTCTCTAGAGATCAGTTAGCATTCCTTTATAAAAGGACAGTGACTCCTCAATTAATAGCCTCACAACGAGAATTCATTGCCATAAAACGACTTTATTAACTACATCTAATTGACAACGGTTTTTAGTGAAGTATTTCATGTCAACAACATGTTGTTAACCAAAAGATTCGTTTATCGTACCATCAAACGCTACAATGAAGACTATAGTGTAGAGACAGGTCAAGAAGTGGTCGCCCTCGGTCTGTTAGGACTCCAGCAGTGATAAAAGCTGTGAAGGCGCGAATTCAAAGAAATCCTAAACGTAAGCAGAAACTGCTGGCCCTTCAGATGGGGTTAAGCAGAACCACGGTAAAAAAGGTGTTAAATGAGGACTTAGGAGTCACTCAAGACATCCTAGATTAAGGCAGCCGCCGATATTGACATGGACCTCGTTCGTGCTGCGATAGACGACTGGCCGCGCAGATTGAAGGCTTGTATTCAACATCACGGAGGTCATTTTGAATAAACTTTAGTGTCATAAGAATCTATGTTTCAATTATTTTATCTTAAACATGTGACAGTATTTATGACCTGACTAGGTATTTAGATTTTTATATTATTTTTGATGAAAAACTCAATAACTTGAAATAATAATGCCCATTTTTATCTATTAACTTGCCAAATTCTCATCTCTATTATCTCTATATATAATGTACATAGCAATAACAATTAGCCGAATTTTAAGTCGATTTTGAAATACAGAATTTGTTTAAATTATCGTGTAGACCAGAGGTCACCAATTAGTTTCGTTCGGGGTCCGTTTAAAAAATGAAATGACCATTGTAGTCCGCATAATTTATTTCATCATCATCAGCCCATATACGTCCCGCTGCTGGGCACGGGCCTCTTCTACCATTGAGAGGGTTTAGGCCTTAGTCTACCACGCTGGCCTAGTGCGGGTTGGCGGACTACACACCTAAGAAATTCCTAAGAAGTTTTAGGTGTGTAGGTTTCATCACAATGTTTTCCTTTACTGTTAAAGTACGTGATTATTCATTGTGAATACACACATAAATTCGAAAAGTCAGAGGTGTGTGCCTGGGGTTTGAACCCGCGACCGTCGAGATTCTCAACCGCGTGCCTAAACCTCGAGGCCATCACGACTACACTTTTTATTTATAAGAAAAAATATTTATTAAACAAATGTTTATTATTAAAAAAAACGGAAGTTATTTATATCGGAAGTAGTCTATAGTGCAAGTTGCTGTGTTCTCGCGGTCCTTACAAAATGGGTCGGCGGTCCGGATGCGGACCGCGGTCCGCCATTTGACGACCCCTGGTGTAGACAATGATAAAATTACCATAAAATTAAAACATAGCACAACGACAAAGTTTCTACTAGCATTTAAATAGAACTAGACTTTATCTATCATTTCATAATAATAATGTTAATTTTACTCTGTACACAACGGTGTTATCGCTCTATAACATTTATAATATATTTGGAAATGACAGCGTAACAAGCAAAAACTCTCTGAATTTTTCCGTTAATGTATATAGTATATCTAAGACACTTATCATAAAATAGATAATAAAATAAGTCATTGGTATCTTTTGAATATTACCTGTCTTGCTAAATGAAGATATGTGTATTTGTTTTGCAATTCATGGATATTTTATTCATGTACATACAAATATATAAATCACTTTCATTTCTCTTCCTACATCGCCTTGTGCGATAAGAACGTCATTTGAACTAATTTAGTCTACTTTACTCCATAGTTTTATAGTTTTATCTTGTGTACAAAAAAGTTTTAAACAAATAATGCAGCATACACACTAAACTACGTTCACCACGTCAAATACCTACAAAATATGAAATATTTTATAACCCATGCATTCATGACCAACGTAACTTTCGAAAATGGAGTTATTTATGGTTTCCTGTATCACTATTACCCGAAGGATTCAAACAGCATAGTTTTGATTCCCTATTCGCACTTTTGGAAGATTCCCAAAAAATGTTCGCTACCGAACGGATACATTTGCTAACTTTACCAATATACTGTGCGAAGTTACAAGGTACTTAGGAATAGTTGTGCGTTAAACTCCTTTGTCGCTCCTTTATGGTCTTGACAGGGACGATCTCGATGACGTTTTTATTATAATAGGTGGAATTGATGGACTAATTTAAGCCATAGTAGCCGATCGTGCTATAAATAACATACAAATTACACTGATTTAGAAAGAAAATATTACTAAGAAAGAAACTAATTTTTTTGTGATTTTAATAATTTCGACCAAATTTAGTAAAAAAAAGCAACCTTAAAATATTTATAAATAAAACCTTAAAAAGTTTTATGGGTAAGAAAAAATTTGAGAATCAACAAAGCTTAAGTGAAACAGCAAAAAATATTTCGTTTAGCTTGTAATAATTACAGTAAACATTTTCACTCAAAGCTAAACATAGTAAACAAATGAAAAACATGAAATGTTTTCATTACAGTTCATAAGTACATGTATTTTAATCACCTTAATGTTCCTTTTACATTAACTAATCACCCCATAAACCATTAATTGTGGTCTTGACCTGAGATTTTCTATTTGATATGTGGTCTGTCGTTTAAACACAAGTTCATTTTCACACGGTGCTGAGTATACACTTATCTGTAGCTCTGACCAGGGCCGCGCCGCCCCTGTGTGTGAAGTGTGCAGTGCACACAGGCGCCAAAATAATAAGGGCGCCGCCACCGAAATTATATATGTTAAAATTTAACAAAAATATATTATTTTTAGTTGAATATCGATATTAAGTAGGTAAAATAGCCGCAACTTATGCCTTGTAAATAACAAAACATATAATGAATTCATTGTACAAGTGTCGCACTACAATATATTTATATATCATCAGGCCATATACGTCCCACTGCTGGGCACGGGTCTCCTCTACCATTGAGAGGGTTTAGGCTTTAGTCCACCACGCTTTTTAAAAAATAAATTTTTCTTAACTTTGTTATACATGGTTGTTTTTGTAATTTTTTGAAGTTTTCGAAAAAAAATATAACGGTTAATAGTATTTGTTTATAACAAATTGTTAAGTTATTAAACAATTAAATTATTTATAAAAAAAAAATATTTCTCTGTTATTCCATTGAAAAGGGTCAATGATGATTATTAAGAATAAAATAATTTCTTAACTAATTATTTAAATAATTGAAATATAAAAAAAAAACGATTGTAAACAATAAAAAGTTTTATTTAAGATATTTTTTTCTTTTTTAAATCATCATTTTACCTTTGCAATAAGATAGTAAAAAAATTTTTTTTTTAAATCGCAAAATAGTCTATTTGTTTATAAACAATTTCTTAATAAATGAAGTAACTTTTTTTTTTTCCAATGTTAATTAATACCTATATTAGATGCAAAAACAGCAATAATAAGATATTACCAAAAAAAAAAATGTTTTGATAACATTTTTTAGAAATTTCATTTTTAGTTAATTTAAAAGAATTATAATTAACAAAATAATAAACTTTAATATTTTTTTTCTGCATAACTTTATTAAGTACCTAATTAAGAAGAGCTCCACGAAGCGAAATATTTTTAGACTAATTTTTTAAACTTTTATGCCGTAATTTATAAAAACAGAGATTGGAAAAAAATTGTTAATTAACAATGGAGTAACTTTTTGAAAAGTTGTCAAAAAAAATTTTTTTCACCGAGGTCATTGTCGTTCAAGTGTCTAGATTACACCATAATTTATTCAAATTTTTAAATTGTTATTTAATATTAGAAAAAATATATTTTAGGTGATATACCGGCTTTTTAGACGACGCGCCTATGCCGTAACGCCCTCGCGGAGCCCTATTTCCAGCGTTAAATAAAAATTATAAATAATAAAGATAGAGTTCCGGGAGTAAGGATTTTTTTTATTGGAAATTTCCTCCTCTTTCAGGATCTTTTTTCATAATTCCTTAAATATAATTATTTTAAAAGTTATTAACGAAAAACTAAATACCTTCTTTTTTTTTCTTATTTTGTTAATAACAATTGCAATTTTTTATGTGCTAATATGCCCTTAAAAAACATTTTTCTAGACGTCATTCCGAATCGAATGAGGTATGGCACATATTTTTAGGAGCTTTATTTCTATTTAACACGTTTTTGTACTTGTTGACTAGACTAGTAATCATAGGGATTCGTGGTAGCAATATATTTTCGCCTTGGAATTTGACATTCAAAATGCTGGCATTTAATTTTTTAACGACTAATCCTATGCTAATTAAGACGCAAAATATTAGTTTGCCGGGATAAAAAGTAGGTTAAATCGGTGGGTCCCATCTATTTGAGTTCAAACGTAACAAACATACGAAATGCATTTATGTATAATAAAAATTCTTATGTCTCCAGACCAATAAGTCACGTACGAGTGAGCGTTTTATTTTATTATTGTTTTTTATAATTGTTTTTTTTTTTTAATATTATTTTAAGTCTTTTATTGCTCGTACAGATTGTTTCTTACACTTGTCTATGTCAATGGCCATACAAATATTTTGGCTTTTATTCCGGAAATCCTGATTGGAGATGACTGCATCTATATTAAGTTGCTCTTTGCGTCCTTGGCTTCTTTTACAGCAGCCTTTTTGTTGTTCTGAAAGTATATTGTTCTGATCTACGTGTTATATTAGTTCGCTAATGCACGAAGTTATAATTCTATATACGCTTTGTAGGCATGTATTCGGGTGGTATTTAGCTGGATTTTTAAGCTCAAATTTATCCTTTGGTAACATGTAAGTTTTACCTCGTCTAAGGAAAGTTTTGGATTTTTGGATTTTTGAATGCTTGTTACGAATAAACTCAAACTACTCGATTTCGATGATTTTTGGTATGGAGATAGACGGAACCCACCGAAGTACTTTTTATACCGGAAAATGTAGTATTTCTGTGGGAATGGGTATAAGTAGCTCTGTAAATATTCTGCTTTTGCGCCTTAACCGTGTGACCGATATGAATGATTTTTTGTACAGTACGTAAGTTTTACCTCGCATTATATAATTAGGTAACGTTTCGGGTGAGTTTATAAATGCTTTAATATCTAATAATAGTATTGGATGAATGAATTTTTTTAAATTAAAAACAAAATAATAATAAAATAAAACACTTACGTACTTACGAGTACGTAAGTAAGTGTTTTATTTTATTTTTATTTTTTATAATAGTTTCATTTTCAATACTATTTTAAGTCTCTTATTGCTCGTACAGATTGTTTCTTACACTTGTCTATGTCAATGGCCATACAAATATTTCGGGAAATTGTTGGGTAATGTCAGCTAAATTATGTAGTCATTCAAGGCTATTGCTATACAACTTTATATCTTCCATGTACTTTAGGTGGCTAAGAGTATCATCATCATCATCATCATCATCATAAGCATCATCAGCAGCCTTTCTTACATGTCCAGCAGTGGACGTAAGAAAGGCTGCTGATGAAGAGTATGTTCAGAGTTATTTGTCGTAACTTATATCCGCAGTTACTATTGTTTAATAAGTTTGAAAAAGGTTCCAATTTGAAGAACAGGAGACCAATTAGGTATTCATTGTTGTTTTTAAAATCTGTATAAGCGTGGGGTGTATTTTGTAATGTTGTAGAATATACATAATATGTATCAACCAGGTATGCGGGATTGAATCAAATGCCTTTTGATAATCTATATACATGGTGTATATATATTGCTTTTATTCCGGAAATCCTGATTGGAGATGACTCCATCTATAATAAGTTGCTCTTTGCATCCTTGGCTTCTTTTACAGCAGCCTTTTTGTTGTTCTGAAAGTATATTGTTCTGACATACGTGTTATATTAGTTCGCTAATGCATGAAGTTATTATTTTATATACGCTTTGTAGGCATGTGTTCGGGCGGTATTTAGCTGGATTTTTATGCTCAAATTTATCCTATGTTAACATGTAAGTTTTACCTCGTCTAAGGAAAGGTTTGTATTTATGGATTTTTGTATGTTTGTTACGAATAAACTCAAAAACTACTGAACTGATTTCTATGATTTTTGGTATGGAGATAGATGGAACCCACCGAAGTAACATAGTATACATTTAGTCCCGGAAAATGTAGTATTTCCGTAGGAATGGGCATAAGTACCTCTGTTAATATAGTAGCTTTTACACCTTGACCGTTTGACCGATATTAATGAATTCTTGTACAGACATAAATGTGATGCAGAATAGATGCTATAATATCACTATGTAGAAATTTAACAGAAATTTATGATGCCTTATATGAAATATCATATGATCAGAAGGCAAAACATGACGCTAAATGTCTAGAAGAAAATGTGTGCACCTTTTCATTCATTTGTTCATTAAATAAGTCTATGACCTATATTAACAAAAGTAAATTTTGTGAGCAAAATTCTGCAGTCCGTCAATGTGAATATGAAAATTGCTTTAGATGCTTTAATGGAATTAAAGAAGTTTTTGATAAAAATAAGAACCGACACATATTTTCAGGAAATTATAAATAATGCCATGAAAAATGCCAAAAAATTAGATGTTGAGGCTGAATTTGACACTTCCAGATCCATACCTCTACGCAGTAAAACACGACGAACAACTTATAAATGATCCAAAAACCTCTTTTAAAATTAATGTTTTATTTCAAATATATGAACGATTTCGCAAACAGAAAAGCGAGAAGTGTGGAAAAATTAGAGGCGCTTAATAGGTTTCCCACACAGGCGCTTCCGGGGGTCGGCGCGGCCCTGGCTCTGACCTATAAGTATTCTGGAATCTGGATCGACAACGGCCGATGTTTACGTTAAGCTATTGTTAGGAAATAAGATCTATCTTAGTCAACGCGAAAATCAAAACTTTTTATGAAAATTCTCGCGACACAAAAGTTTTGACAGCAAATCTTGATTGTTGTCAAACTCAGATGCGAGAAATTTAATAAAACTTTCTCCAGTATTTCATCAAGATAAAAGGCAAATTGTCTTTTTAAAAACCGTGCCTAGTCATTCAAAAGGTAAACTGAAGCAATGTCTTATTGCTGTTGGTCTTTGAATGTGCGATTTGTTAAATGACAGTTGATTGAGCTTTTTGTCATAGACAGGCACGTTAGTCGGAACACACGGTTTAATATACTGAGTAAATTATTACTTTAAACGATAGGGAAAAGCTGCATTAGAGATCAATTTATTATATATAAACAGCATCATATAAAACATACTTATTAAAAATGTATTTTAATGAATACCTTATTTTTTTACAATAAAATAATCTAAAAGTCAAGATGATACAATGAAGTACTTAATATCGAAAAAACTTTAGTGTAACATCAGACACAAGGTGCTTGATGTAACGAGAATTAACAAGTCACATTGTTTACAAAAGTTTGAACATTACTTCGTATGATCTCACTTTTGTTACAAGAAAAGATATAGTCTAGTTAACAAGTTCCAAAACGTGTTAAATAGAAATAAAGCTCCTAAAAATATGTGCCATACCTCATTCGATTCGGAATGACGTCTAGAAAAATGTTTTTTAAGGGCATATTAGCACATAAAAAATTGCAATTGTTATTAACAAAATAAGAAAAAAAAAGAAGGTATTTAGTTTTTCGTTAATAACTTTTAAAATAATTATATTTAAGGAATTATGAAAAAAGATCCTGAAAGAGGAGGAAATTTCCAATAAAAAAAATCCTTACTCCCGGAACTCTATCTTTATTATTTATAATTTTTATTTAACGCTGGAAATAGGGCTCCGCGAGGGCGTTACGGCATAGGCGCGTCGTCTAAAAAGCCGGTATATCACCTAAAATATATTTTTTCTAATATTAAATAACAATTTAAAAATTTGAATAAATTATGGTGTAATCTAGACACTTGAACGACAATGACCTCGGTGAAAAAATTTTTTTTTGACAACTTTTCAAAAAGTTACTCCATTGTTAATTAACAATTTTTTTCCAATCTCTGTTTTTATAAATTACGGCATAAAAGTTTAAAAAATTAGTCTAAAAATATTTCGCTTCGTGAAGCTATTCTTATTTAGGTACTTAATAAAGTTATGCAAAAAACATTTATTAAAGTTTATTATTTTGTTAATTATAATTTTTTTAAATTAACTAAAAATGAAATTTCCAAAAAATGTTATCAAAAAAATTTTTTTTTGGTAATATCTTATTATTGCTGTTTTTGCATCTAATATAGGTGGTGAGGTCGTAAGGTTCAATTTTGCTTGTGTCAGTGGATTGGTCAGAGAAACACGTCTTGCCTTTGTAATTGTTTATTGGCAACTAAATCTACATCGTGAAATTACGTATACGTTTTTATGGTTCGATAAATAGATACAAAACAGAATCACCAATAGGTATTAATTAACATTGGAAAAAAAATGTTATAATAAAGTATAAGACATAGATTGTAATATAGAATAGAATTATTAAATTTAACTATTAAATAAAGATTTAGAAAGGGCTCTGACCTCATTTCAGTGGTAACTGCAACGCCCTGTGATGACGGGTGAACAATAAAAAAAACTGAGAGAGGTACATAAAAGTGCTATAGTACTTACAAGTGATGTATAACGTTTCTACTCTGTGTTATAATTCTCCGGTCAAATTAACATAATTCAAAGAAAATCTTGCAAATGAAGTCGTTGTTGACTATTCAGTCAAACTGGCGCGTAATCAGAACTTTTTGTGTGGGTTTTTTGACCGCTCCAAAAAGGTTTCCCTTGAACAAAAATAAATTTGAATGAATTTTTTAGACTAAAAAGAGGCCTGAAGCTTGATACAAAATTTAGGAATTTTTAAACCTACATTAAAAAGCTATTTAAAATCCTGCGTAAATAAGGCCCATAAGAGATAAACGTAGCCTTATAGCGTAATGTCTCCATGCCGCGAAGATGGGCTAACACTGACAAATCATTTTAATTCTTTTTCTCGAGCAAAGCATAGAATCATTATCATCGGCTTTATCGCTAAATCAATTTTAGTAGCTTAAGGACTTGGACTGCTTTTTTATATCGAAATTAATTAAAGCTGTACTGGGACCCTGTTATGAAATTATTTTGCGAAATTACAACATCTCACGAAAAAGATTTGAATAAGCTCAAAAATTAACAGCAGCGTCCTATGATCATCTGTTATCAACTGTCATCATCATCATAAGCCCATATAGGTCCCACTGCTGAGCACGGGCCTTCTCTATAAATAGGCGGGTTTAGGCCCCGTGTCCTCACCATGTTTTCACACGTAAATTCGAAATATCAGAGGTGTGTGCCTGGGGTTTGAGCGCGTGACCGCCAAGATCGATCTCGACCGCGTGTCTAAACCTCGAGGCCATCACTACTTTATCAATTTTCTATATTTATTACTTGTTTATAAATATCTTTCATCAACTAGCCACCATTGATCTTAACTGTTAAATTTTCAGTGGCTTATTGTATCCCAATAACAGATTTCGAGGCGCAGTCGATATTTCAGCCTAGATGCTTGTGAAACCAACACTTCTTTTTAGTTTCTCGAACCCATAATACGGACTTGTGTCTCAGTGTTGCGTCAAAAATATATATGTACCTGTATGGAAGTGTGATAATTTTTTCATTTGCCTAAAAATCGCATTGCGATCATACAATGTCAGGTATGTTTATAGTATTATGCAAAGTACTCCTAATTCTCTCACCCAAATCCGCATCTGCATTGAATTTACCTTCGAAGAGGAGATTATTTGAAGCACCATTATCAACCCAAAGGGGCTTATTAACTTTAATCATGAAAAATAAACCTGTTTATTTCCAAAAAAGGCTTCCTTTCATGTTGCCTACACAATTAAAATCCCGTTTTGCTTTCAATATTAGACCGTCAAGTATTTGGGTCCGATAAATACGTGCAATTAGTAGCGAAGCGTAACACACTTTAAAGTAATTGATATTTCTTTAATTATATAATGTACTGGTTTCCTTTGATTTAAAGGACATGAAATTTATTTTTATGGAAAAATCCAATCATTCGCTTTGCATAAATTTAATGCCAATATTCTACTGAAAACTGACTTTGTTGTAGGTATAAATGATTGAGTGATATAATATATTTTTTTTAATTGACTCTAGCTTCAGACTGTTAGGATTACAGTATGAATATAGCTGTTAAATTAGGTTATAGCGTGTAAAAAGAAGTCGAAGTCCTAAAAAATTACATAGCACTTCAACATTTATATTACAAACTTCTTTCACAACTTTTATTAATAGATCCACTGAAACACTACAATATAAACTCAAAGGATTTTATCGCAGCTGCCAAACGGTGTCTTAAACGATTTGTAGATTTTTTCCTCATTTAATGGAAGGAAAACTCATTTTTTTTACTTAAACAATGACGCATGCACGTTCGTCCTGGTAAAAGTAGGTATACAGGTCGCTTCCAAAAGATAGCTCTGAAAATCATTGGGTAATTGATAGTAATGACGATAAAATGATGCTATTTTTAGTTGTTAATAGATCAATAATATAAATAAAGCGGCTTAAAAGTGGTTAATAAAACTCAGTGACTGGCACCAAGAGTGGGAGTAGAGTTGTTTCCCAAGATTTAAGTTATGCGTACTATTTTTTTTATTACCTCTAGCTTCTTTTTTGAACCACTGATATTTTAAGTTACGTGTAAAATCGGTGTTACTTAAAAGGAAAAACAATGAGAAAATTGTTATCTCAAGTACTTCTCAAAGAGTAAGGTTAGTCAAAATAGCTCTTGGACTAATCAACTGAGGCCCAATCCATCTTATTCGTAAAGTACCTATGATGAGCAGCAAAATAATTTTGTATACAAAGTTATAAATAATTATGATAATTTAGACTGCCTCGTGGTCTCGCAGTACAAGTATGTGCCGTGCGATCTTGAGGTCCTGGGTTCGATTCCCAGGTCTGGCATTGTCATTGGGTTTTTCCATCAGAAAATTCTCAGTAACAGCACGGAATCTGGAAATGTGCCCGAAAAACGGCAATAGGCTCGCCCCCTATTACGTGGGACTGATACATACCTGGCGAAATGTGGGCGCAGAAATGCACCTCTGTCTAGTGTCTACCCCTTCGGGGAGTACAGGCGTGAGTTTATGTATGTATTTTATTTTATTTTATTTTATTTGTTTAGCACACCAACAAAGTAATTACATACAACAGACAACTGATTAAAAGGTATTCTTAAAAATATAATACATTGTAATCACTTAATTTATAGGTACGCATGACATTTAAACACTATATTTTGTGACAGGCAATGAAAGCAGAAAACATAATAATAAATTAAATTTACAAATATACTTTAAACAAAATTAAAACAAATAAAAAGATAAAAGTAAAAAGTCTCGTAACTAAAACTACCTATATGTATTAAAATTAGCTTATATTTATTAAATTTGATATTACCTAATCAATTTTCAGGTTTAAGATATAGGGACCGCTTGTATACACAAAAACGCTGAGAGAATATATCAATGGTATTATTTTTGGTGCATGATATGTCATTATATAACCTTGCCATTCGCGACAATGGACTATTATAAGAGCTAATTAGTGTTGAAGTCGGAACAGCAAACACACGTGCATTGCGAACAGCTTGAATATTCGTTTTGAAGTATAAATAATTAATTAGAAAGGCGTCTAAGGAGCCGTTAACAACTTTATGGAGAATCAGCATGTCAGCTATGTTGCGTCTCTCTTTCAAACTCGTAATATTGAAATGCTTAAGTCTATTGTTATAATCCGGAATAGATTTACGAATGCCGTTACGCATGCTTTATCATATCTCATATCTCACGAACCGAGTCTGTACAGATTCCACAAGGTCTATAATGATAATTTATAAAGAAAATTCATCAAATACCTACCGAAAAACGTTTATATGAAGCTTTGTTTTCATCAAAAGGACGGAATGGTCAATGTCACGAACAACACCTATCCGAGCCTATAAAGTATAAACAATACGAGCGGGTGTCCAAACCTTCCGAATATTGTACTCCTACTCATTCTGACGCTAATTTCGCCCAACACGGAGTGATATTACCAACAAAGGCTTTAGGATTATGTTAAGACAAGCTAACAATAACCGATTTAATGACCTCACTTTATCCTTTGAGTCTAGACGACAGCGAGACGTTACATGGGGATATTTACCTTAAACACACATCAAAGTAATGCCTATACATTAGGGTGGTCGTTATTCCGAAGAAAAAAAGTAATCTCAGAATCTTCATTATAGTATTATCTTTATGTATTTATTATAGTATTTTGGTATGTATAATATTTATATTCATATTATATTTATATATTTACTATTATAACTACTATTACATTAAATTCATTACTTATTTTCTTTACCAATGTATATTGGCTTATAATATGTGTATATATGTATGTGTATGTTTATAAATGATTTTATTTGCACACCTAATATGCATCATCTCTGCATCACCCAAGGTTCGACTGGCAGAGAATGCCTTAGGCATTAAGTCCACCTTTACAATTATGTGCTTAATTGTATAAAGTGTAAATAAATAAATAAATAATCTTTTATTTCGCGGGGCGTCACGTAATTTGATTATATAGAATAAGGAAGTATTTTAATGTTGTTTTTGATTTCTCACGGGAATCGTACATATTCCGAGGATAACATGTAGTCTGTTACTTCATAGGGTCCCATTTATGTCCATACCAAAATTCATTCAAATCGGTCAAATGGTTTAGGCGTAAAAGCAAAACGCTCACAGAGCTACTTTTGTATTTATAATATGTTTATTCCACGAGAACATTACATAAAGCCGGGATAAAACATAGTCTATGTTTTTTCACGGGGTCCCATCTATGTTTATACCAAAAGTCATATAAATCGGTCATATGGTTTAGACGTGAAAGCATACCAGACATAGCATAGTAGGTAGTTACTCTCGCATTTGTAACATATACCCATTTCACGGGAATACTACATTTTCCTGGATAAAATTCTGTTACTTCGGTGGGTTCCATCTCCATACCAAATGATTTTTGGTATCTCTATTTTTGGTAAATCGGTTCAGTAATTTTTGAGTTTATTCGTAACAAACATACAAAAATACAAATCTTTCAGCTTTATAATAATAGTATAGATATAATAAGTAAATATAATATTAATATTCCAGCCATTGAGTGTAAAAAGCATAACACCCGAACTGGCGGACTACCTCGTTATCTCGCGACACGAGTGTGTGCCGAGCCATCCAGAGGTACCGGTTCGATTCCTGGATCGGGAAAAGTTTTATCGGGTAAGGAATTTTTCAGTAGTAACACGTAGTCTAAAATTGTGTCCCAAAAACTGCAAAAGCCTCGCCCGCTTTTACGTGAGACCAAAATACAGTTGGCGAAATGTGGGTGCAACAATGCCCCTCTGCCTACCCCTTCGGGGAAAATAGACGTGAGCTTATGTAAGTATGTATGTAATTATTACATAATTGTAAGAATGAACGTCACCTAAAAAAACAAAAAGACATACAACGAAAATACTTCTGGCATTACTCATATTAAAATAACAAATGACGTCGTGAATGTGCGTCACTAAGGATTTACCGTTTATAAATCACTAAAGATAGAAGTCGTGATGGCCTCGAGGTTTAGGCACGCGGTCGAGAATCTCGACGGTCGCGGGTTCAAACCCCAGGCACACACCTCTGACTTTTCGAAGTTATGTGTGTATTCACATTGAATTATCATGTACTTTAACGGTGAAGGAAAACATCGTGATAAAACCTGCACACCTAAAAAGTTCTTAGGAATTTCTTGGGTGTGTAGTCCGCTAACCCGACTAGGCCAGCGTGGTGGACTAAGGCCTAAACCCTCTCAGTTGTAGAGGAGGCCCGTGCCCAGCAGTGGGACGTATATGGTCTGATGATGAAATCACTAAAGCTGAAACTTTAAAACTTCGGATCTCGACAACTTAAAATATAGTTTAAGTTAAATTGTTTCGGTTTCCAATCCGAGTAATGTAGTTTGAAATGTTGGATTTATGTGGAGCTTGGATGTATTAGTTCTACGACTTTGACTTGTTTGATTAGGAACATTCAAAATTAGCACTGTTTGAATTAGATGAATATCAAATATGAAAAAGAAATTTAACGAAAAATTGGACGCAATAATATACCGAAGCAATACAAATTACATATTACTGATTTTTTAAATAAAAGCATAATAAAATTGTGGTAGAGGTAGTAGAATCACTTTTCTAGTTAGTTAGGTAAGTTTTAAAAAGTTTATATTAATGTATTTTATTGAAGTGACGATTGTCGGTTAAAAGATTACAATTCTAAGAGCGATGAAACAATAAAAACCGATTCATGATTTCACATTGCAATAAAGTTTTGGAAACCATCCAATCATAGTCTCGGTGCATTTGAGAATGCTATAAAATATTTTAATCCTTTTATTTGTGTCATCCACTATGCAATTATTTTTGTTAAGTACCCATAAAGCTTTCTAGTTGGACAGTTCTTTAAAATTGTCCTTTCTTTAATCTGAAACTTGATTTAGCTGTATAAGAAGTTAGATTAAGTGGCGTTAGAGCAATGTCACCTAAATGATATCAAATGCAGTGTGGGTTTTGTTATTATGGGTGGAATTTACATTATTAAGTTGACAAATTAAGTGTTTGTTTCAGAGTAGCATGAACCTAGAATTATTAAGTTTAGAGTTAATGATAGCATTCTCTCAACCAGAACATGATACACAATAACATCGTAATAGCAATTTTATACACTTAAAAAAATTGTTTTAATTAAAATTGACTTTAACTCTAATGCTTGTTAAAAATCATTGGTTGTTTAAATTTATTATAAAAAATCCTATTTTGCAGTTCTAAAATTATGTTCAAGCAGACAACAATAGAACTCTGTGACCACATAAAATTCATTGAGGGTCAATAAAGGGGACTCTCAGTGAGCTTCGGGGTGTCTGGACCAACAAGCGGGTTTTGTATGCTCTCTCCGAAACCCAAGCTGGTTGGTAGGACGCATGATTTCGTTTTTGTCACAAACTGAAGCCATCTTCTCGGTAAGAAAAGATACAAGGATATAATCCCTTGATCTGACGGTGACTAAAAGCTTATGCTTATGCTTTCGCTTCTGCTTATGCTTATTTTCTAGCTTTCTAGCCTTATTGCTAGAAAGCCAGTAAATACGAGTACATCTTGTAACACAAAATCATTCAATATGCTGAAAGAAAGTAGATTTAAAACGATCAAGATAAGTTTTTTTTAAATAAAAACGACCATATACATAATTCTGCGGCTCTTATATGATGCAATATAGTTGGAGATAGTGTGTCAATTCAATACTATCCATACAATCGTATTACTTGCATACCCTGCTTATTTGCCATGCACACAATCAACCAAAGCCAATCTGCTATTTCGCAAATAAGACGTCCGAATAAAAGCCAGTGCTATCTCGGTTGAATTGGTGCACGCTACAATATTGTAATGGTGCGGTCGCGTCGACCGGCCGGATATCTCTAGCCCCCGAGCGTAACGGGCGAGAACAAGGTCAAAACCCGGCTATGGCGACGGTCGTACATGTTTCGTACGACGAACCCGATATTGAGAGTCAGAGGGGCTATTATGATAAATGAAAATCCCTACTTTGTTTATAACGTCTACCGAACCGAGACTATGGTTAAATCAATTATATCCGTATCTATATTTTGACTGTCATCCTAATCTAAAATCATTATTATAAAAATACTAGGTGATCTGGCAAATTTTGTTTTGCCATATAGGTACATTATGTTAATCGGTTATCGACCGGCGAGGGTTGAAGATTAATTCAAATTGATAAAAAAATTACATACATACATACATAAACTCACGCCTGTATTCCCCGAAGAGGTAGGCAGAGGTGCATTTCTGCACCCACATTTCGCCAAGTATGTATCAGTCCCACGTAATAGGGGGCGAGCCTATTGCCGTTTTTTGGGCACATTTCCAGACTCCGTGCTGTTACCGAGAATTTCCTAATGGAAAAACCCAATAACACTTTGCCCGACCCGGGAATCGAACCCAGGACCTCTAGATCGCACGGCACATACTTGTACCGTATGCCGTACCGGCAGTAAAAAAATTAATTAAAGTAAATTGTAAATATAAACTATACATGAAAATTTATCGTAATACAATTATTATATTCGATTGCCTTCTTGCAACCCTATAGCGAATCTTAGGATGGAACATAAAAATATAAAAATCGCGATTACAGAACAGGTATTGTTTGTAGATGGATGAAAATTTGGAATTGTGTGTATTTTTCAATGCTGAATCATAAAAAATAAAAACAAAAAATATTGTCCAAAAAGTCAAAATAAAACTTCTGGGGTGGACCACCCTTAACACGTAGGGATATAAAAATAGATAACAACCTATTCCCAGACCTACTAAATATACATAAAAAAATTCATCAAAATCGATCGAGCCGTTCTGACAAACGCAGTGATGAACATTCATCGACAAAAGGGAACGAGAACTTAGTAAATGGGGCATTTCACGTGAAGCGGACATGAAAAAAAAAGTGAGGTCTTCAATTTTGTTTATATTGCGGTCAGTTAAAGTGTTAATAGATGTAAACATGCATACACATTTTTATTCTCGTGTGATGCTTATTTGCCCAGTTATGGGCTTCTGAAGATTTGACAAAATTTGAGACAAGTCATTTTTGGACGTTGCGGTTGGTATCAAGAAATTTATAAAAAAATTTAAATGGAATTGTTTCAGATAGTAAAAAGGATGCACTTTCAAAGTTTTTAGGAAAAAAATTTTTTTTATTTTTTTTTAGTATAGAAAACCGGAAGTCAACATTTCATATAAGATTTTGACAAACTTCGACCCTTTTAATTTTTTATATTTTAACTTTAAATTAAAGCGTCACGATTATACATTATTCACCAAAACTTGTAGAATGGGATCACCATTACTTTAGAAGTTACAACAAATAAAGTACCATCATAGAGGTGTAATACGTACGGTGCGCACTATCCAGAGCTCACTAAAGTGAGCCAGTATACACAATAAAATAAAACAGTGCCGGATATTAGGTTGTATACATAAATATACACATGGACTGCATGAATCGAAATTGATTTTGAAAAAAAAAAATACATGTATTGTTTATTTTCAAATATTTACAATTTCATTGTAGAAACTAGCACTTGTCATTTTTACCATATGCTTACTTTTTATAGAAGACTAGCGTGAACACTTAGTCCCAAGAATGGTAATCGTAATCGTCGTCATCGTCATCAGCCCATATGTACGTCCCACTGTTGGGCACAGGCCTCCTCTACCATTGAGAGGGTTTAGGCCTTAGTCCACCACGCTGGTCTAATGCGGGTTGGTGGACTACACACCTAAGAAATTCCTAAGAACTCTTAGGTATGCAGGTTTCATCACGATGCTGTCCTTCACCGTTAAAGCAAGTGATAATTCATTATGACTTACCCACATAACTTAGAAGAGTCAGAAGTGTGTGTGGGGTTTGAACCCGCGACCGCCGAGATTCTCGAGCGTGGGCCTAAACCTCGAGGCTATCACTGCTGGGAATAGCAGATTCAAAACATTTTATTTGAATACTTAGCGTAATTATACGAGTAGAGTTTCAGTCAGCGATGATTTTGCTAATTCATACTGTATATATGTACATACATAATAATTATTGTAGGTGAATGTAAAGTTGCACAGGTTGCTAAACGTTTCAGACTGCTTTTCAGACCATCACATGGTCCCTTTCCATGAGATGTAGCATGAAAATTACTTCGTGCAATTATATTTAAAGAACAAGTGCTAGTTCCTACAATGAAATTGTAAATATTTGAAAATAAACAATACATGTAATTTTTTTTTCAAAATCAATTTCGATTCATGCAGTCCATGTGTATATTTATGTATACAACCTAATATCCGGCACTGTTTTATTTTATTGTGTATACTGGCTCACTTTAGTGAGCTCTGGATAGTGCGCACCGTACGTATTACACCTCTATGATGGTACTTTATTTGTTGTAACTTCTAAAGTAATGGTGATCCCATTCTACAAGTTTTGGTGAATAATGTATAATCGTGACGCTTTAATTTAAAGTTAAAATATAAAAAATTAAAAGGGTCGAAGTTTGTCAAAATCTTATATGAAATGTTGACTTCCGGTTTTCTATACTAAAAAAAAATAAAAAATTTTTTTTTCCTAAAAACTTTGAAAGAGCATCCTTTTTACTATCTGAAACAATTCCATTTAATTTTTTTTATAAATTTTTTGATACCAACCGCAACGTCCAAAAATGACTTGTCTCAAATTTTGTCAAATCTTCAGAAGCCCATAACTGGGCAAATAAGCATCACACGAGAATAAAAATGTGTATGCATGTTTACATCTATTAACACTTTAACTGACCGCAATATAAACAAAATTGAAGACCTCACTTTTTTTTTCATGTCCGCTTCACGTGAAATGCCCCAAATATCAGACGTCGCGTCGCTGCATGCAGTCCACTTAGAACAGGTCGCTTTTGAAGTCTATACAAAAGGCTTGTGTCAAGAATTGGACGTACCAAAAATTTTTTTTTACATCATGGTTTGAATATTAGAGACTAAGTCATGAAACGGGTGGCTGCAAGCTTGTTTTCTTCAGTGGGACAAATGCTTTATTCGGGTCTGGATATATAAAGTAAGGCAAATAAAAAGTCTCTTGATTTTTTTTTGTTTAATTTGGTACCTTAGGTACCAGATTTCTACGTTAATGTGGTCGGAATCATTCTATGTCTGGTACGTGTGTTTATTTAATTATTCTCACTAGGTGATTCTATACTTACACTGTACTTGGCTTTTCATAATATTTGCTTATCTTGCTAGTTAAGTAACACGACACTGAAGCTAAGTAATAAAATTGTTCGCGCAATAATCTCACCCGCACATGACCTTCAAAATTGTTGGCCTTAGGGAAACTGGTAGACCGTAGTATCATCACCCGTCTAATAACCGTTTTATAAATTACCTTTTTTTTTAAAATACCTTTAATTTGTCATCTAAGTTAAAAATAACAACATTTTTTCGAAGAGCTTATTACGATTACCGTAGGTTTTTTCGGATAGAAAATCCACACTAGTAACCGCTTATCAGTTAGTTTGGGTTCAATGTGATATTTGCATGATCTCAAAAATAACATCAATCTCTTACCTCTTCCCTTCAGTCTGACAATGAAACGACCCATCGAATGATCGTATGGTAAATCGATCGCAGACTGCCTTTCGGTAGACGAAAATCTGTAAAAAAAAAAAAACTTCACTAACGCCACGAATTTATATAGTGATCTTGGGTTAAATATCACACAACCCTCCCTAAACCACTCTTATGTTACACACCAAAAAATTCACCTCATCATCAGCCTATATGTCTGCTGGGCACAAGCCTCTCCTACAACTGGGACGTTTTAGGCCTTAGTCCACCTAAGAAATTTCTAAGAACATTTAGGTGTGCAATGTGTATGTTTCTTCACGATGTTTTCCTTCACCGTTAAAGTAAGTGATAATTCATTATGGATACACACATAGCTTCGAAAAGTCAGAGGTGTGTGCCTGGGAATTAAACCCGCGACAGCCGAGATTCTAGACTGCGCGCCTTAACCTCGAGGCCATCACTACTTAAAAAAAATCACCTACGATTCGCAAAATATTGTATTGTACATGAACCCTGCTTTTAGTTGTACATTATTGGCATTAATTTTTAATGTGGCTAAAGGTTAAATAGGGATAAGAATTTTGTGCTTTAACATTGATTGAAAGAAATGTTTCTATCGTGTCAGCGATCAAGTCAGTATTCTGTAGGACCGAGAAGACTTAATCATGGCTCTACCATTTTTAGTGGTGGCGTTCCTTTTTATTATGCGAATCCCTTACCGTAGGTCAAGACATTTTAATAAACCGACTAAACCAATATAGTATAGCTTGCCACCGATAAAAATCGAATAACAAAAGAGCTAAATACGAGGTCAATATAGTAACGAGTTAATACACATCAATGGACTTATCACCTTCACAAAACATAAATAACACGTTCCAAATAAAAAAGCAAAGAAAAATATTTTGTCAAAATATTGTAAGAAACACTGATCCTTTGAATTGAGGCTTCCAGTCGTCCATATCCCATTGGCTGAATGGAATCATTCTCTCACAATATATGTCTCGCTGCGTTTGTATCGAAACGTATTTTCAATCAATTCAAAGAAACGTCTTTAACGCGATTTACTGGAGAGACCTTCCAGAAATTGGTTTTGTACTAAATGTGTTGATGATTTTTGACATTAATTTATCAGAGTTAAGAATATACGAGTACTTAATGTATAAGCCAGCTTAGACTTTACCGTAAATTAAAAGTCTCATTCTCGTCTCCTACAAAACAATATTAAAGATTCTTCACAATTATCAGGCAATTAAAGACATATTAATTTTGTCTCTTTATTGGTACAATCTACAAAAAAAAATGTGATCCGGGTCTGTTTCTGAGTTTGTTGATGCGCCAATGGAACGGAAAATATTAGTTTAGGGTTACTAATTAAACAAAAAAACTTTAGTAAAGTTACTTTACTTCTTTTGATATCCAATCATTGTAGCTTTCATGTATGAGGACTTATTAAATGATCCAGGAGTGAATACGTTAATAGTTAATAGTGAATATGTTCGTGTTTTTTTGTACAATTGGAACATGATCTGCTTCCATAAAATTAAAGGATCAATTTGATCCATCCCGTCAATAGATGGCGTTAGCATCGCAGACGAGATCTCAGACAGTTTCAACCCCCGCGGTATACGATACGCTATCAATGTTATGTTATGGTGATCGAACGTTTACAAGTCTAGACATTGGAAAGATTTCGTGCTATCGTTACGGTTCCCACGCAAAACTTTATCCAATTCATTGTTTGATGCCGTTTTGGGTCTACTCTTTTAATATGTTTGGTCATTAAAACTTCACTTATTAAGTTCTTGAAATCGAAAATGAAAATATTTTTTTTCGTAATAGTTCACACTTTGCAAATAGACATCAACCAAACAAAAAATCTTTAAACTATTTATTGTAATATCAAGTGTCAACTCACAACTATATCGTGTATGAGGTTTGGATGTATTTAATTATTATTTTTATGTGATGGCCTCGAGGTTTGGGCACCCGGTCGAGAATCTCTACGGTCGCGGGTTCAAACCCCAGGCACATACCTCTGACTTTTCGAAGTTAGTATTATCACGTTATTATCACGTACTTTAACGGTGAAGGAAAACATCGTGATGAAACCTGCACACCTAGAAAAGTCTTAGGAATTTCTTAGGTGTGTAGTCCGCCAACCCGCACTAGGCCAGCGTGGTGGACTAAGGCCTAAACCCTCTCAATGGTAGAGGAGGCCCGTGCCCAGCAGTGGGACGTATATGGGCTGATGATGATTATTTTTATAGTTTTAAAATATTTTAACACCGTTTTTTACAATATTTTTATACTGCTGATAAATAGATAATATTACCTAAAACTGTAGTAGATGGTTCGACTGAAAAAATAAGGATGAACGACGAAGAAGAAATAAAAAAGATGAACGAATTATGTCTTATAATCGCACATTTATCCGCCATGATCCTGGTACGACATTATATGAAGATAAGCATTCATTTCACGTTCACTGTTCGCGTCGCAGCAATCGACAATTCAATTATTAAGCCGACATATTTATCACATCGCGAATAATGTTTGCAACATCGCAATAAACCAATATAAATATGGTTAAAGATGTTATAAATTGATTGTTTGTACGGACATGATTTAATCTCATTTATAAAAAAAGATATGTAAGAATCGTTATAAATTTGAAGGGCGAAAAGGTAAAAAATACACAGGCTATGAAATGGAATTCAAGCTTTTAGAGTTAATTAGATACATACACTTACGCTTGTATCCTTTAGGGGATGGGCAAAGAGGTAATACCGTACCTATATTTTACTCAATGTGTATTAAATGACGAACGTCAAACGCCGCCCCGTTTGACTTGAGTTACATATTTCCGGAGCAAAATTGCAGACTGCGGATTTTGAGAAATTTCCATTCGGAAACTCTCAAATGCAATAGCCCGACACAGGTATCGCACCCAGCACCTTTCAAACGCACACTTATGGGACCAAAAAGGGTATTAATATAACATTTCCGGCACCTGGCCTACAGAAAGAAAAAACATCGCAATAAAATATAATGTCTTAATAAATCTCAGAAAATGGCAGATTCATCTACTCATGTCACATATAAACTTCGAAAGCCGTTTTTAATATTATACCCTAAATTACCCTTTTAGGAAATATTCCTTTGTTCATTATTTTTGATCTCGAGTTAAATTCAGCGTGCTCTACATGGCCCCTGTGTTTGATTACACGGTAATAAATTTCAAGAATGAACGAAATAATGAACAATTTTTCAGCCGAAATATAAATCTTTCGGTAATTTATCGTACCTAATTTTTGTACTTTACCGAATCATTCATGCAAAACATGATTAAACTATTACTGATAATTTCCTAATGGAAAAACCTAATAACATTTTGCTCGACCCGGGAATCGAACCCGAAATCTCTAGATTGCACGGCACATACTAGTGCCGCCAGACCACAAGGCAGTCTTAGGCATAATTGAACTTCTTTATTTGAAATAACTTATTGATATTCAATCAATTAATTATAATTATTATCTCATGTATTTCCATTGTTATCATCCAACATCATCAACATCATATTTTTCCTCACTATTTTTTTATTTTTTGTATTTGTGAGATCTTGGCGATGACGTTCAATCAAATAAAAATATATCCATTGCTCCCTACTTATACGGGATCTTCAACGGGAATTCGATTGGGTGTTCCCTATGGAGTGTCAATTTTCCTGGTTCAGCTTATTCGACAATAACACACAATTTTGGGACGAGTGACCGAAAATCACATTGAGTTTATATCTTCATACGAATTGATATTATTGGATGAAAACAGATTTATTTCATTACTTACGTCATATTAGAAACCAGTGAACATTGTAATTGATGTAGAGTCGTCTAAATAGCAACCACTGTACGCTAATTAACATGACGATATCTACTGCCCCGTATGATATTTTTGATTGGTTTTGGCACTAGTCACGGCAAAGTGTATTAATGTAAAGATGGTTAACATCGACGCTACCGCGGTTATTAAGGTTTCAGTACCTTTATCAAATTGTGCCTACTAATAGAATAGAGAAATTGTCAGGCATACAGTCATTACTCATTTTATTTCCCTTCACCGCTATGGTGCGTACAAAGTAACTAAGAATTCACACAAAGTTTAAAAAAGTTAACGGTCTTAGGATGATTGAACGAAAAAAAAAACATTTTAGAAAAGAGTCATGTTATACCTAAAGCTACGAAATACTCGTACTCATGATAAAAAACCTCTATAATTCAATTGAATTACTCTTTCATTTTTAAGTAGGTCATGGAACTGAATTTTATTCCACGCTACTCTAGCACGTTAACATTACCGATATAAATGTAATAATTAAATTATTTCTTTTGTTACAACAAAAACCTTTTAAGGAACTTAATTTTCCTATCCCTTTTATCCCTTAGGGCTGATTATGATTTTATTTTGTGCGATATGAATACAAAATATTTATATTAGAGTTAGTTGCTATAGCGTCCGCCGTTTTCGTGACCTAAGATAATGTTTTAAATTTAGCATTTTTATTTTTGTTTTTATAGCAAAATGTTATCGCTGAATGTTTGGAAACGATTAGTGTTATAGTTATGCCTTGTGCGGTAATTTTGTTATATTTAATTCTAAACTTGGTTCTTTACTTAATTTTTAGTAGTTCTTTACTTTATTTTTAGTTTTTGGTCATGGATTCATTATTTAAAGCTGAATTTTATTTTCAAATTTTCCGTTATTTAAAGCTGACGGTATACTATGGAAGTATTCTAGGAAAGTGTCTGGCGTTTTGAAGTAACGCTGTTTTAAATCGCGTATTGAAACGGGCTTCAGACATGACATAACATGGATTTCAACGTCATTATACTACGTCCGTTTTAAGCAGTAACTAGTATAATAAGAAAACTATAAAGAAAAGGTAACTATAAAGAAAAGGATTCGCAGAATTAATGTCACACGCCAAAAATTTTTTTTTTTTAAAGTTAAGAAATATTTTTTTGTATTTGCCTCTAGTGTCCGATATATGTAAAATGAAATATTGCATAGCATAAGTCAGAAAAATAATCTCTTTTCTACTTGATACTTCTCGACAAATCATTTAATCAACCTTCATTTTATTTTTGCTTTAATGACTACCATAGTAGTTGTAGATTAGGAGTTGTGTTACAGAATATATCTATTTATAATAGTAAAAATAAATTTCAGCTATGTGAAGGCAGGCAACGTTCCCATGAAAAATATGTAGATTAATGATTATTGTAACAAACCCAAAACAGATTTGGTATTAGCGATTAATATGAGCTAAACGTCAGAGAATATAACATAGCATAATAATGCACAAATCGCATTATCACGATTTATACATAAAGATACATACTGACTTGACCATAACTTGGATTACAAACTTGCTACCGCGCGCCCCAATGAACGAACACTTTCCGTGCATCGAAGATGTGGAATTGTTGCTTTTGGATCAGATAATAATTAGATAGTGGAACAAAAAAGGCCAATATCTTTTAAACAATTTAATGTTATTTTTCAAACTAAACTTATACGTGACTATAATAAACCGATTATTTTTATTAATATACAGTGTTATTTCTGCCACGCAGTAAAATACGATTAAGTTAATCCAATTTTGTCTATACTTTAAGAGCACAAGCTAAGACCATAACGGCTATCCTTTGCTCTTTGACACCCTTACAATTATGTTAGTAATAAAATTGGTAGTTCATCTATTTTATCTTTATATTCTGCTGGACTTTTTCCGACTCTTAAATCCACAGTCGCTCGATGAATTTATTTTTTAAGCCATTTTTCATCCATACTCTATCCTCAACGGGACAGTTATTTTTTATTTTTATATTACAATCCGTACTAATATTTTATTTATTAAGGAACTTCAACAAAGAATACACTTAAAATAGACCGAAGTATAGATAGATAACATCGTGATAAAACCTGCACACCTAAAAGTTCTTAGGAATTTCTTAGGTGTGTAGTCCGCCAACCCGCACTAGGCCAGCGTGGTGGACTAAGGCCTAAACCCTCTCAGTTGTAGAGGAGGCCCGTGCCCAGCAGTGGGACGTATTTGGGCTGATGATGATGATGATGATAGATAGATAGATATACAGTATTTAAATAGATGGGAACTTGGGTAATTATGTAGGCTATTCTTTAAAAATTTGCGCTCATGCGTCTTGAAATGTTTATTACAACTATGACCAGCAACAAAAGTAGTGATAATACCTAGATCTCCAGAGGCTTATAATTGGTTGTTGAGCCAAAACACAGATTCAGAAAACAGTGTTTTTGGACACGACACGTATCGTATTAAGCCCTCACTCTGGGCTTTTAACCACCGGTGGCTTGAGTCTTGGACCACGTCATCTTTGTATTTTATTTTATATTTTTAAATGTTTTTTATCTATATTTAAAATAAAGTTTACTATCTATATTAAATTAAATAACTACTATCCACATTCAGCAATTCTTAGGTTTATGATAGTCTACAAAGCGTAGGTGTAGGTATAGTTAAATTGGAATTCCTCAGGGTTGAGTATCCTTTCGAAGTCTGCTATCGCGAAACTTTGACTACGTGCCTGACACTTATTACAAAAGGATTTACGATTAATCGCAACGCTTAACTCAGGTTTCAAATTGACAAGTTTTCTTCACGTCACGTAAATTTCTAAGTTTACTTTTTGTCAATTAAAAACTAACTAATGATCGTTTTCTTTAAAGATAGACTATACATAGTCTATATCATCATATCATCTACAGATGATATGAATTCTTGTGAATATAATAGATAGTCTAGCAAATTTTCGTAAATAAAATGTCTTCATCAAGGTCATCAATTATAGTATGGACATTCAAACTAAACTAAATTCTACATAAGTGGAGTCTTAAGATTCGAAGGATGATCTGTGACCTTAGCCAATATAGAAAATAGGAAAGTGTTTTTGCTCAATCAGTTCTATCGCCTGAATAATGACGATGATCTGAAGAGTTGTTTAATCGACTTTCTTCTTTTTGTATCAGAACCACGCGCTTTGACATGTGAATTTTTGTGGTCACTACTGTTATGGCTCGAATTAAATGATTCATTAATTATTAATTCATTTCTTTGCCGGTCTACCGACCCGTACAACAGTTTGCCAGACCACGTTTTTCGTCCTTCCTAATAGTCCTGGGTACTTTAAGCATAGAGTGAAGATGCATCTTAGTAAGCGACAATGAGCGTTTGGAGTGACGAGAGATTGAAAGTATACTTACCATCAGGTACCTACTGTTATTTTATCGGCCAGTATAAAAAGGACAAAATATTTCTTAGTTAATACTCTTTTAAAGAAGTTATAATTTGCCTACTTGCAAATAATCTAAAAGAAATTAAGGCCGCCACAAACAAATTGCCCGCAAGATTATTCTGCAAGAACGTACACTTTTTACAGTTCGCTTTATTCTCTCCGTAAAAAGACAATTACTATTTTCAAACCACAAATTGTACCGAGAAACCGCTTAATTCCACCAGTACAGTTTAAGGGTCCCGTTGGGAGATAAATACGAATTAAAATGCCACAACACTCATTCTCACAGCATTACCGGCGCGCAGTGGACGACACCGTTCGTACGATCCTAATGCTTTGTTTATTTTAATTAAATATTTTTCTTTAATTCCGTTAGGAAAACTATTTTAATAGAGTAGTTCAGCTTAGTTATATTTTGAAAAACCTAATAAAAAATCTCTTTTCTAAAAATCGCTGTGAGATTACTCAAGTTTAAAACAATTACTAATTTATCATTTTTTTATTATCATCACCTCACTTATTTTTTTACCGACACGGCAAAGTTGCAATGAACAAAAAAATACAATGTACTGCAGCTCAAATAGAGCATCGATCTGACAGAATGTTCACGACCACAGAACAGCTGAATAAGTCATATTCAACTGATCTGGGTTCAGGACGTACACATTTGAGCATTACATTTACAGTTATCTTTCAATGTTTTTACTTTCCTCTTGTTTTTGTACTCGTATACACGATGTATTTGCAAACACATAAAGATAAATAAAAATACAAACAGTAACTAAATAGGACAAGATAACAATTCTATTGGTCATCATTCAATTCCGCAAACTCGTCAGATGCATAAAGAAAGAGACTTTTAGTGCTTTAATTTTCAGAAAACATTATTTCAAAGGTATACCTATGTACATTAAAAATCAAATCCTTACTACAATAATGCCAAGTTGAAAGAAAAAACTGGGCATAAATGTGGGAAATTATACAATAGCCGGGGCACGTGTTATAAACAATAACATAACTTGTTAAATTAATTCCGCACTTGTAAGTTATCTACGGTGTCACCTACAGAACACACTTTCCTATTGTTTAAGTTCCACGTGACTTAGTAAACTTTAACAGGTGAGGAGAAGGAAACGTGTCTTGCAAAACCTATTCAAACCTTACAATCTAGTCATTGTCCATGTACGCTTTATTGTTATTCTGTTATATTGTTTAAGTTTATTATTAATTAGTACTTAGTACCAATAGGTCAGCACCTTCTTATTCTGAATTCTTTATACCTAAGTAACAACATTTTTTTTTTAATTCTGGCACGGCAAAAACGTAAACGGAACCTCTATTTTTGAACTAACGGACGCTGCTTGATCAGCTAAAAGACCTGGGACTTCACAATATTCGTTCCTTCGAATTCGTCTGGAAAATAATTTTTTTTGAGTTTTATTTGTAAAAAGTGCCTGCTGAAGTTGGTCTTCATTTTGTATATTTTATTCTTCACGAAGGCCCGATGTTAAACAAGGTAGTTCGGTGTTTAAGTTGTTGAATTTCTTATCGAAGAATCGGAATATAATCTTGATTCAGTAAAACCAATCAATGATACTGGTGATTTACTAAGCTAATATTTATTTAATTGTAGTATTATTCAGTTATATAAGATTAGTTCATACATACATAAACTCACACCTGTATTCCCCGAAGGGGTAGGCAGAGGTGCATTTCTCCACCCACATTTCGCCAGCTATGTATCAGTCCCACGTAATAGGGGGCGAGCCTATTGCCGTTGTTCAGGCACATTTCCAGACTCCGTGCTGTTACTGAGAATTTCTTAATGGAAAAACCCAATAACACTTTGGCCGACCCGGGAATCGAACCCAGGACCTCTAAGATCGCACGGCACATACTTGTACCGCGAGACCACGAGGCAGAGGTTAGTTAAATATGAAGAGCGAATTCTGAAATCGGATTTAAAAAATGTATATTAATATTTAATACGATAGTTTAACCCTCTAATCCCTAGTCTCAAACGCGTGTTGTAGTCTAGACGCATGCAGCAACGACTTCAAGTTCATTCTGAACTATGTGACTTGAATATAAAAATACACTTTTCGAACTCTCTGGTTTAGGGAAAGTATGGTATGTTTAATTTTATACGTATTTTATAAATGACAACTGAATAGATAATAATAAATTAATTTCACAATGAACTATCACTTGCTATAACGGTGACGGAAAACATCGTGAGGAAACCTGCACACCTAAAAGTTCTTAGGAATTTCTTAGGTTCTCACGCTCACACTAATGAATCACACTGCGCGGCGATGTAACAGGTAACAGGTGTAACGGGCTGGGCCGGGGTGATAGCAGAGGTGCTTTCTTTGAAACTCGCGTTGGCTATGACACGGCCAGACGGCAAATACTCTCATTTCATAATTATTATTTTTTATATTATAATAAGAATCGAGTCACCAGTCGTCTTGTATAAATAGGGATCTCCGACATTCTAACTTTTTCCAAAAGTCATATGAGTATATTAGTCTTATCCAATTGTACATATTAAACGCCTGTATCGAGGGGGTACGCAGATGCGAATTTCTGTTACCACGTTCCGACAGTGGTGTTCTTGGATTCCAGGTAATAAAAAAACAGGTCTACGTATTTCATTTATCATTTGCATTTTCGGGCTCCGCATAGTTACTAAAGATTTGAAGTAGCAAACCCTAACGACACTGCTTCAACCCAGTCCTTAAAATCGCACGGCACACATCTGAGTCGCACGAATAATTCTTAATCCAGTAACCAATTTTAATAATATCTACTATAAGTTATTAGTCCGCTATTATGGTATCAGATTTGAGAAGTTATTCCTTCGTATCCCACCACACACCCGCCACTGTAACTTAGAGAGAGGACGTATCGCTCTGCGCTCCGTCGATGTGTTCACGGTTATCTGACTGCCTTCCGAACAATGATGATGATCAGTGATGTATTTTACATTTTATAGACTGTTTGTAAACATTGTTTGTAAAACGACTAGCCGCGTGGCGCGTAAACGCTCTTAAGCGTGGCAAGTCGATTTTCGGTAAATATGACTCGCATAAATATGAGCGTCGATAGTTATGAAAATGAATGAAACAATGCTTATTGAGTCTATGAAATGTTAAATACATCACTTATATCATCATCATTGTTCGGAATGCAGTCAGATAACCGCTAAAACATCGAAAAACTAAAAATCGACGGAGCGCAGACTAAATGACTGAAATTTCTTCAAAACAAAAATTGTACGTTTTCAAGTACAAGTTCTTATATTATAAAAAACTGGTTGTTTTATTAAATTAAGTATCATATATGGGTCAAAACAAATACTGTATCGACAGTAATTTCTCAATATTTCGAATGCCTTAGTTTTTTTATTACTTGAACAAGAGATCTAAATCTTAAAATGTTTTTCACTAACTATTTGCTTGGGGATATTTTCGATTCAACAACATTTTATTTTGATGAAATATGTTATAAATAAACTCGAATTTTGAGCCTCGAAAATGATGTAAAAGTGAATTTATGACAACGTTCGTTCAGTTATCTTCTTATTAATCAAAATTTACACAAAAATCTTAAAATGTTCTTCACTAACTATTTAGATGACAATATTCCCTAAAATAATTGATAATTAACATGTTTTTACGATGAGTCTTTCATCAATTTTAAGTGGTTCGAAAAGTACTGTTTTTGCTCAAATTACGCTAAATCTGCGTAAACGCTCTTAAGAATGTCGACGCATCGGACACCAAATCGCAATATCTATTTCGACCCGCATCGCAGCTGCCCTCTAAAGAAAGAGGAGAATTGCTTTCCGAACCGGACGGTTTCGACCTTTTATCACCTGGAGAAATATTTGTAGGTGACATTTGTCACCAAAAAGCCGTTTCGGTCGGGAGTTATTCGGTGACCTAGGGGTCAAAATACTTTTGCCGAAGGGGTTCCTGCCGCGGTCAGGAGGATCGTCATTACAAACCGACATTGTCCGAATAAAATGAGCCTAGAGCGAATTAACAATTTAACAATTTATCCAACTAAGCCTACCCTCACAACAAAATAAAATAACTTACCGTTGAACACTAGCAAAAAACTATTAAATCCAACGGAAAACACTAAAATAACTTAAGCACAAACCAACACAACACAATTAGAAACACTCACAAGCCGGCAATCAAACCCGAGACACGAAAAAACACAATTTTATAAGCACATTGTCGAACCGTGTCCGCACAGTACGCGTGTGCGGAGGGAAGTCGAGAAGGTATATTTATTAGACTGTTTATACCAATATGACAGTGACCGCCCTGGCATGTGATGTGAGTTTCAAACAGTCTAGACTGACTAGGAACTATTACGTCTGATACTCACCACTTGATAGAATTATACTAGCTTGTTTATTACTAAATGAATGAATGAATTGAATTCGGAAATGACCTTGCAACAGTTCTGACGCGTGGCTCTTTTTATCTTAACACGTTAAACACCAGACTAAAAAACATGTATAGCCCAGTGGGCCGCGGCGGACACCTTGCGACCGCCAATACGTCGGGTCCCACACGGGGCCGCCGTCCCTACCTTGGCGGCCCCCCAGGTGTAAATAATATATTTTGGTGTGCCTCTTGGCACCGCGCAGAGGCGGTCCCGGAGCAATCCATAGCTCTGGCTTCAGGGTATTCCGGGGCCGCCTCGTTGAATGCGCTGATGGTGGCCGTCGCGGGGTTTTTAGTCGGTATGACGGCGCATTGATTTTGGTAGGGACCCGGCCCAGCGGCCGCCCGAGCACATTCACGGGCGGTAACATCCATGCTGGGTCGGAAGGCGCCGGTGAGTCCGACACACCCTCGCCCCTCCGGGGCGGGATGGTCCGTAAAAGGATTTTCCCCGCGAGAAAAAAAAAAAAAAAAAAAAAAAAAAAAAAAAAAAGGGGGGCCGCGTCGGACACGGTGTGTCTGCCGTCCCTCGATCACACAGAAGCATCTAGGCGGCCCACGGGCACTGTTTCGACTCTTTTTACTAAGGCAAGTGAACCGCGCGGCCCCACAGTAGGTACAGCCTGGCCAATTGGCGCAAAAATAATGAAAATAATGAGTACATCGCTATTTCCTTGGAAAATTCTTGATATATTGTTGCGGCCCCGGGGGAAAGTATGCTGTTGGACACATGGTGTCCGTCATGGCGTTCAACGTGTTAATTGAGGATCCGCTATTTTTTTTTAAATTAATATTCAATTGGAAGGAATAAAAATACACCAGTGATACGACACATTTAATAATTTCATCTAAAGAATTATATTTTTTATACATTTTTATTCACAGTACAAAAATAATTGTACAATTTTCGTAAGCCTCTCGTTTGTCCGTAATTTACAATTATACAATACATTATATCGATGTATCTTAAATTAAACGGGTACTAATCTTACATAGTTAGAATAATTATAAAATTATTTATTAATACTTTTAATATAAAAATCTCTACATTTTTAAAATAAGTCGTTATTTTTCCGATTAAAAATTAATTTCTCTAACATAAGCGATTCTGAAACACGCGCATTTAACGCTTAACTACCTTATACATATGTATGTGTTGAGGTGAATAGTATATGTATATAGTTTTTTTAAAATCTAAGCCTTATTAAACTCTGATAGAGCCTATATAATGAATTGGAGGGATTATATGCCCGAAAAAAACAAGTTTTCTTTTGAGTGTTAGTGTTAAAACATTGAGTTGAAAATTGTTTCATCTGGAAGACATATTTTAAGGTTGTCATTTAGCCTGTATTTATAGTAGTAAAAGGATTTTACAGCATGAAACATGAAATACTTTCCAATCTAGTAATTTATAAATTAAATTCAAAAATAAATAAATTTTGATATAGCTCTTTAGGTTTTCCGGTATCAGTTATTATGTACAATTTAAGAAAGTGATGTTTAATAGTCTTTGGTATATATGAAAATTGCTTAATTTCGACGATGGACAGATATCGATCTAATAGAAAATACATTAAATTTAAGTTTATACAAAATCTTGATAGTTCAATCTCTATACTAGTGTTACAAAAATGTTTATATTCAAATTCATTACAATATACACCATACTGAAATATAGCTTAAGTTTAATAAAATATTATGAAGTAAAAATAAGTACCTACTGATTTGTAAGATAAATGCGCCGTTCAAACATTTTGATCGTTGGACTAGATTTCTTGATATAAAATGAATACTTACAGCTACGATTACATTTTATGTATACGAGTTTTGTACGTCGTAAACTGGTTATGAAATGTACAGATGCATTCTCATTTATTTTTGATTTAACATAACGTAGAATAGTCTATTTTGACACTCGATACCAACACCCATTTGAAATACACCTTGCCTTTAACACGAAGATCAATTTTAAAAGTTTAGTCAAGAGTAACTCATTCAATAGATTTTTGTGATATAGCCACAGGTGATTTCTATAAAGTCACATTCATTAAAATATGACCCAAAGCAACACGCAGTAACACTTTTTAAATTTCTGTCAACCCTAATCATAAGGCAGTAACCGGTCGAGTGACCCTGGAATATTCTGGAATCAGTGACGTCACATTAGTAAACTCGTTAGTTCAGTAGGGTTGTGCGGCGTGCGGACACGCCGAAAATCGTTAAAGCATCACATCTCGGACCGGCTCGCTGATGACTCGCTGTCAGTCTTTGGTCGACACCAGCACCAGCAGCTGGGTGCGGCGCTGCTCCACCTGCGGACGAGACACGCTGCTGCTGCGCGTGCGGTTCAGTATCTGGAAGAGTGCCTAACAATTACATACTCGACAGCCTCTGTGACGCAACTAGTTGGAGAGCAAACTTGGGATTAAATGTTGGTGGGACATAGCTGCTTAGTGCTGGTTTGGGTGTGTACACGGCTTGAGGTGCATTATAAACGTGACTGTTGGGGTATTTATTTTTTATACATAAGATATTAGTGTTCTATGACTACAATATGTTCCCGTCTTATATTCTATTTGAATATAATCTCTTATTGCCGTATAAACCACGAAAAAATTATAACAACGATCAATAATTGCATATCTGGGAATTGAACCCGAAACCTCCCGATCGCACGGCACACACTTTTACCCCGGGCCGATTCTGTTTTATTAAACAGTTTTAACTTATTTATAAATATCAAATTACCATGGCAACAGAATGCGATCGTTTGGTATGTGTGGAACTGAGCAGGTCAGAGTTTGCCGTAGAATCTGATCTGGAGCGGAGAGTGCCGCGGCCCAGTCGCTTGCGTCGGCGAATGCACCACAACCATTTAAATGGGGCCACTCGTCTGAAAATAAAAATCCAAGAATATTTAACAATTATTACATTACGACGAAGGCAGTTCAGCTAATTTTATGGGGTGGAAAATGTTATCGCCACCCATGAAATGCAAGATTGCAAGAGCCAAATCCGGGACTACCAAGCTTATTATTATTTAGGATGGTCAAAAAATATAATAGAGAGAGAGGGCTTTAGATGGTTTGTGAAATTCGTGCAGTATAAGAACTAATCAACAGTATTTGAATGTTTTCGCCTTGAAATTTTAGTGATTTTTTTTTATATTTAACAATCATCAAAGAAAAACTTCCTCCAGTATATACAAGTGTGAGCAAAATGATCTCATTTGATACCATATCTCTAACTAAAGAATGTGGGTGTTTTTCATGCGAATATTTTTATTGGAAATCATAATAATGTTAAGGTATTGTTTAATTCGTTTATCACTCTACCAGCACCTGAATTAAGTGTAAATTAATAATTACCTTAAGCTGGTACATATGTGAGGTGAGAACATGCAGCATATTAAAGGATTCGCCGCAGAGTTGAGGGGCGCAAGGCTCTGTATGAGCGTGGCTATGGCGAGGTTCTGCTGCGTCGGAGGTATGTGCTTGTACACTTGCAGGAGGTCGAATACTATGTACGGTGACCAGCACAGCACGAATACTGTAAAGCAGATAAGTATAGTGTTAACAACAGTAATATAAGTCATCTCATCTCATCATCATCAGCCCATATACATCCCACCACTGGGCACAAGCCTCCTCTACAACTGAGAGGGTTTAGGCCTTAGTCCACCACGCTAGCCAAGTGCGGGTTGGCGGACTACACACCTAAGAAATTCCTAAGATCTTTTTGGTGTGCAGGTTTCATCACGATGTATTCCTTCAACGTTAAAGTACGTGATAAATCATTGTGAATACACACATAACTTCAAAAAAGTCAGAGGTGTGTGCGTAGGGTTTAAACTCGCGACCGCCGAGATTCTCGACCGCGTACCTAAATCTGGAGGCCATCCCGACTATCTAAGTATCAGGCCATAAAAGCCGAACTAGTCAAGTTCCTATACTAAAGTTGTTAGTGGTATAGTCTTTGATCCTGAATAGACTGTACCTAAATGCTCCAAAATATAATATATGAAATTATTGTTAGAGCCATGTTGTAGTCAGCTTTGACCACAAGAAAACTAAAGAAAACACTCTTGTGTCGTGTGTATTGTTATTCACATTAAAAACTTGAAGATAACTTGAGGGTCTTTTTACAAATTATCGATCTTAACAAACTCAAAAAAGGTTTGTGTATAATTTGAACATTTGTCTCCGATGAAAAAATTAAACTCGCGAACTTTTTTCACCATGGAGGCCGTCTTTAGCATGTTTGACTATAATTAAATCAGCCAGAACAACAATTATAATTTTTTTAAACATATTCTTATAGGCATGGAATTTCATACGGTAATTTTATTTTTATTTTGTGATTGACTCTTCTAGTTTAAACTCACCAAAAACAATAACGAAAGTCATCTTAACACTCTTTATTTTGGCTCTGGGAATCAGTCCTCTGGAACTCGCCCGGCGGGAATCCGGGTCGCTTTCCACCTGACCTGGTAACAAATATATCTCAGAGTTAATTCTAATGTTGAATGCAAAACTATTTGTAGCACTTCTCAGTATTTTGTAGGTGGCACGGTATTTTTGTTTGTTGATCGTAACTGTTTTACACTCCATTTACACTCATTCAATTTTTCCTTTACTGTTTTTCACTATAAATTTCGTAGTTAGCTTTTGAATACGTAGGAAGAAAAAATCGTAGAAGATCTATGATGTTTTGCTTTTGTATTATTATTTTTATAATTTCTTGAAATATTTTCTATTTTATAAAGATTACATTTACGGCATATCGATTTTCATTATCGTCCTAATGGTATAGTATAGTGTATATAGTATGATAGTATTTTAGGAAAAAGGAGGAATAAGAATTATATTAAACTTCAATACTACTACGTATATACTACGTAGTTTTCTAAAAGATTCTTAAAAATGATTTGTAAAAAATTACAGTAGCTTTAGGAAAAATCTCTATTTCATATTCCAATTTCATTTTGAAGCACATTCATGCAACTAATTCTTATTTAAAAATACATCTGCCTACACCTTCGAGAATAAAGGCGTATATCGTGTGTTCATTTTTGATTCCAAAATATTTGGAACAATTCAGACTACTTAATGATTGAAGAAGTAGGCCTCATTACAGTGGCGGTACTTCCATAGAAGCCCAAAAGCGTTACACATTAATTGTGTAATGTCTAGGTTATTGTGGGGTCAGGATATTCTCATTTATGTGTCAAATTGCTTTTGTTAAATAAATAAATATTTAAAACTTAAAGATTCGGAATTTTGAAAGGCAAACTGGACTTTTGGGCATATGGCAGTACCGCCACTGCCTCATTCTAACCATTTCTCATGGTCTTAGTTCTTCTAGAGTTGATGGGTGGACTCATGACGACGGCCTTGCTCTTGGTCCAAATGGTGAGGACGATGACGGCATAGCACGCTGCGATGGTGAGCGCCGGCAGCACGAAGATCATCACCGACACTAGGGTCATCCAGATCTGCCATCGCGCTGGGGTGCCCAGGTCTATCCAACATTGGAGCTGACCTGGAATTTATGAACGGAATAATTTGTTAAATTGTTTGCGTGTAAAATATTTTTTCGAATGAAAAGATCCTATCTGTTCTCTTGAATTTATTTTATACATACATACATACATAACCTCACGCCTATATTCCCCGAAGGGGTAGGCAGAAGTGCATTTCTGCACTCACATTTCGCCAAGTATGTATCAGTCCCACGTAAGTCGCACGTGGCGAGCCTATTGCCGTTTTTCGGGCACATTTCCAGACTCCGTGCTGTTACCGAGAATTTCCTAATTGAACAACCCAATAACACTTTGCCCGACCCGGGAATCGAACCCAGGACCTCTAGATCGCACGGCACACAGTTGTACCGCGAGACCACGAGGCAGTTTATTTTATATAATGTTGTATTCGTAAACATACTATAATAAAGTATTTAAAGCATCTGTCAGCAACAGGTGGACTGCGGTCCGTTTGCGAAAGGTTGATTCTCGGATCGCCAAATATTTTAAGGATCGCGAAACTTCCGAGAGCAAATTCGCTCCAGGCCGTAGGTGTAGTTTCACACATGATTTTAGGTCTTAACTTTAACAATTCAGAATTTGATTTGTAATCTAAATATAATAATAGGTAGCAATTAATTATATTATCAGTTCTTTTTTTCAGGACCTCGATAAAAAAAAATGAAGTATCCGGACGTTACCCAAAAATACTTACTGACCCCTGCTTTAAAGGTGACATTGATTATGCTATGTATTTTTTTTAAAACATGACCAAAATCTACATAAGTCTTTAACATTTAATACGCCGTTAGTCAGTACCCACACGCAAGTTTTGCTTTTTATTCAGTTTACAATCTTACCTTGAACTTCCTTAACTTCGTAGAGGATCAGAAGAGGTATGGAGAAAATAATACTGATTAACCACGCCGACACAATGAGGGCTCGTGCACGATTCCCTGAAAATTAAACCAGGTATTCCATTACGTCGTGGTTTAGGCATGCGGTCGAGAATCTCGATAGTCACGGGTTCAAACCCCAGGCACACACCTCTGACTTATCGAAGTTATGTGTGTATTCTCAAAGATTATTTTATCACGTACTTTAACGGGGAAGGAAAACATCGTGATGAAACCTGCACACCTAAAAAGTTCTTAGGTGTGTCGTCCGCCAACCCGCACTAGGCCAGCGTGGTGGACTAAGGCCTAAACCCTCTCAGTTGTAGAGGAGACCCGTGCCCAGCAGTGGGACATATATGGGCTGATGATGATGATGATGCTGATTCCATTACCATCACATATCACCATCATAATATGTTTGAAATAATGCTGACGGTAATCAAAAAAAGTGTATGAAAAAGACAATCGGGCGATAGGTAAGTAAAATAGTAGGGAAAGAAATGAATTGAAATTAGTGGAGTGGATATAGGTAAATGGTCTTGATGTTCTCAAAGTTAAGGCGCACAGTTTTGCTTTTTACTTTCAAAAAAACTAATTGAACGTCCAATTATCTCTCTTATTGAAACTTAATTCATGCTCTCAATGTAAAAATACCCGAAATAACATTTCAATCGACTTTACTGTCAGCAGTAACAACCGAAACGGCAAAATAAAGAACTTTTTAAATTAAAATTAACCCAATAATACCATAACGACACTGGCTTTTGTGGCAAATAGGAAAATAAAACTTTTAACTGCCTATAAATTGTGTTACACGATCGCACCGGACAGTTTTAATAAAAAATACTTGAAAAATAGCGTAAGGCTAGTTACACATCAAATCTGACGATAGGGCTGGCTATCGTCAATTAATTACCAATTATTCCAAATAGCATTAAATATAACAGCTATCATTCAGGGTTGTCAATACGATATGACCATCTGATTCACAACATAATTATGATGACGTCAATCAGCTGGTATATGAATGAATGAATGACGATGTGATATCTCATTCATTTTACATGTGAACGGAAAGTTTAGGCTGTTCCGGAATGTTGCAAATTGCTTTGACTCTTTTAGAGCAAAGGTTAAGTAAAGGTTTTAAAAATTATTTTGTAACCATTAAAAAACTCGTACACACTAAAACCGACCACAGGGGCTTAGTAAGTATTTATTAAAGCCTAAACCCTCTCAATGGTAGAGGAGGCCCGTGCCCAGCAGAGGGACATATGTATATGGGCTGACGATGATGATGATGTAGATGTATTTATTACTAAGCCCATAACTCACCAGCTATTTATGACACACGCAATAGGGCGCGAGGGCTACTCAAAATTATTTAAAATTATGTCCTACATACTTACGAAATCGAACCTACAACGTCTTAAACGCACGCGTTTTATTCATCGTGGCTAACAAGGCAGTCGTTCGAGCAATAGTTTACAATAAGCATTTAAGAAATCTAACAGAATTTATATAAAAAAATAATTGTGAATGAGCGCCGAAAGGTTGGTAATTATGTGTTATTTATTGAAACGAAAATTGGAGCAGAAGTTGTGCGACTGTGCGGAAATGTTTATTGTCGGCGTATTTTTTTTATTTTTTTTTATTTGTATCGTAAAATATAAAGATGACTATAAAGATGTTTGATTGGTGTTGAGTTTATTTATATACATATTAAACATATTTTTTTTCAGCCAGCTGTAGGTCAGTCAGAAATTATATCAAGAAGGCCAACTAGAATATCACGGGATCTCGTAAATGCTCAGACTTTTTATCGAAATTTTTTCATCATCATCATCATCAACAGCCTTTATAGACATAGACTTCTCCTATGACACGCCATTGAGCTCGATCTTTGGCCCTCCTCATCCAACCGCTGCCCACTACCTTGTGGATATCGTTATCCCACCTGGCCAGAGGGTGCCCTATACTAGTTTTGCCGAGGAGGAGGAGTTATCTGTTCTGCGATAAATGTGACTGTTAGGGACTTTTTATTTATTTTATATTTTATTGTCATCCCTTCTATTATGAAAGAAAATAAAAGAACGTCTTACTTCCTAATATGTTCTTAACGACAATTTCTACAATAAGTAAGTCTACCGATAGATAATATGTTTAAAAATAGGTGCATTAGTAAACATAGTGCAATATATTTTTAAATAATAGAAAAGCCTGTGCCCTCTTGTCATGTCATATGTGAATAACGGTAATGTAAACAAAAACAACATAAATATAAATAAATACATTATATACAAAGTCACGCCAGTATCCCCACAGACCTGAAACTACATTTATCACAAACTCGCGAAATCACATCGTGATGTCACGCTTCAATGCATTTGAATTTAAACATTATATTCGGCAATAATTAGTATTGGAATTAGACATCCCAAATATATCTATATTGGGATATTCAAATAGGAAATTCCCAGTGGCAGTTTTGAGTCTGGAAATTTGCATTAAAAACTGCACTAATCTCGAAGGGTTATATTACCGGGGATTTAAAATACATACACGTACAATAAATACAGGTTTGCATACCCATTCAGTAAAAGCCCTGTAAATGTAATGACATAAATATACTTACAACTGCCTGAGAAATTCATAGGGTTCGTGATGGCGTCACACCGGTCTATGCTAAGCGCAACGAGCACGTAAGTAGATCCGTACATCACCACTGCCTGGAAACAGGAGAATTACAAAATTAAATCACATTCATAGTCACCCAAATGGTGTGGACTGTTAGTAGATTTTTTTTATTTATATACTGGCTGAAAAATTTACAACAGCTCAGCTGATGGTAAGTACGATGGAGTGTAACTAGAGCATCAAGTGGCGAGAAACTCCCATCTTTCGTAAATCGATACCTGCTATTCTTAAAACCTCGGCAAAAAGATTCTTAAAGGGACTTAATAGAGCCTGCATCTAGTCATCTTATTTGACTTTTTAGTTCTTTATTAGTGATCGCCGTACCTACGGAGCAAAACTATACCTGCCTTAATTTTCGATCAAGGTCTGTTTACACCCTGTAGACCCATAATATAACATTGTGTACTAGTAGGACGTCATCACCGTGTCTCAGTACACTATACTTACCATAAGGTGCCAGTGCGACGGTATTTGAACAAAAAAGATACTAAAGTGAAGATAAAATCATTTAATAGTAAAATAAACGCACAAGTCATGAATCAAACAAGTCGATTTATAATATTCGTAAATGTCAGGAAATCAGAAATGTAAATCGAACGAACTATCGCGTTAAAATATTGACCGATTTAAAAGTTTCTATAAATATTTTAAAACATTATAATTTCATGAAATTGAATGCAGAAATAAACCAGGGCATTGACGTCAAAGACGTGTGACTTTTAAAGTTCGGTTCGAAAAAATATTTGTATTTAGTATTTACTTAATCTAATACAAAAATTTACTGAACTACAGATGAATACAAGATGTGACTTATGACAAATAAGACAAGATTTTAAGAACTAATAAAATAAACCTGTTTTTCTTAATTACCCACCTGTTTTAATTTATGAGGTAAAAAGAGCATGCAAGCACGATTTTTGTCTTAAAACAATGATATCATCTCACATTGTTTTACTTTTATAGTTTGTACATGTAACTACTAAAGATAATATTATGTTTAATTATATTATTTCTTTCCAAATAAACTACATGCATAGTCCAATGATAAAGTGGCAGAATCAACAATTGTAAGTAGTACTTTTAATATCTGTTTGTAAAAAGGAGTATAATTTTGTTTTGATTCGACATATTATTATAATCGACAATAGCCGGATGTCAATTTCTTATGTATATCTAATATCGATTAATTTAGTTTCGGGTCGAAGACTGGGACTCCTTAGACTCGCTAAGCTTCACTGCTCGATGTCGATTCTATGCATGCTACTATCGATCGGTAGTGGGATAGGGCAGTTTTCAATACTTGAATATACCATAATTATTGTAAATTAAAAAGAATATGTTTATTATTACTAAAAATAAAACCAATCATTTTATTTCCAAAAATTATACGAAAATTGAAATGGAGAACCACCTGGACAACCTGTGATAACAAAGGCCGTTTAATCGAAAATTCTTGTAAACACATAAAAATAAAAAAAACACTGGCGGGTTCACTCGTGTTTGCTCACACGTTACCGAATGTGTGCGTAACATTTTTGTTATTTGATTTGGCACAATTCTCTATTTTGATTAGAATTTCACGTCAAACGTATAATTAGAATGAGAACTGGTCGCAGATGTGTATTCTAAATACTTTACTGAGACATTGAGTCGCATTCGTTTGTTTAGTCATATTATTATTAAAATCATATTAAAACAATCCTTTTTGTTATAGAAGTGTATTACAAATAATATCATAATTTTTTGTCATTATTGACATACAGTTTATTTTAATTGAATTAAAATTGCATTTATGTTCAATATGTATTTGTATGCCATACATAGCAACACTGAGATTATAAATCATGTTCAAATTTAAAAATATCCGTGATTAATGATAAAATGTGAAATATAATCCGTGATTTAATTAACTCAGCGCCGACAACATCAAAATATCAAAGCAATTTTAAACAAATTAATTAATCTCAACCCTGCATTACCAGAATTACAAAACTATAATAGGCCTGTCTTACCTTCGTTAATCGAAATCCTCTAAACATCATACGAGTTAATAATTTTTAATTTAAATTACTTGGTTTATTTTTATAAATAAGTTTACTTACAAAATTGGTCAAAAATAAAAGACAGTTGCGATCTTTGTAGATTCAAAACAGGGGTTTACATTATGTTCTTCAAACGATAAAAAAGTAGTTATAGGATTCATATACCTAACTAGGATTATCCCTCACCTGTCACCACAATCTTGCTGGCCTTTTCTAAACAGATAAAACACAGGCTGATCCGAAATACGACATCTATATGTGAATACTTTGGTTGATTTCACAAATAATTTAAGTTTTTCGCTGTACATCATCAGCCCATATACGTCCCACTGCTGGCCACGGGCCTCCTCTACAACTGAGAGGGCTTAGGCCTTAGTCCAAGCGCTTTCGCTGTACAAGCGGACAAGAATATCCCACTACGACCCACCCAGTAAAAACAATATATAGAAATCCCTAGAGTCCCAAATTCTAGCTAAAAGATATACTTAGTGTATTTAAAAATGTACCCACCTGAAGAAATTTCACCGTCTTGCACATAAATTCTCCGGCGAACCATGCTATCGTGAACTTCTGAATTATATCCGGGAAAACGTAAATAAGACCCACGAACAAATCTGTAACAAATAATGTTATGCTAAAGAAGTTTTTTACACTAAGAAAATGAGATTAAAATATTACATGATCAACATAACACGGTAATTATTTTTATTGCTATATAATTTTGTATTTATCACTTTTTTTCGCATCGCTAGGAAACAACAATACACTATGACTACCCCTAATTATTTCCTTTTAAAATGCCCATAAAAAGAATAAGATTTATCATTTGTGCCTATATTTTTTGTTTGTTTAATTTAGGCACACTTGCAATTCTACATAACAATAATATGAAGAAACTTAATTTATAGAAATAAGTAGTTTCTGAATTTCATAGTCCGCCAACCCGCACTAGGCCTACGTGGTGGTGGTAGAGGAGGCCCGTGTCCAGCAGTGGGACGTATGATGATGATGATGAAAATTATATAATTCAATAGGTATATGATAATCAAAACTTATTTTAAATGAAATAGAAATGCATAATATGTCACTAAGCCGATCATTAAATTTTAGTACATAAAATCATTCACACGCACAGTTGTGTGGCCTTTCGACCCATCACTATGTACATACACTACCGACAAAAAGTTTGGAAGCACTTTTAATACTCTCAATTACTTTAGAAATAATATAAGATATAGTATTATTTAATTAAGAATGATTAGGTACTTAATTAAAACAACAATTAAACTATGAAAAAAAACCATATTGTTATTACTAAAATAATATTATATTTTATTACAACATCGATAAAATGTGTTATTATCAATTTGCTATTTGTTTTTACAAAAATTATAGGTGCTTCCAAACTTTTTGTCGGTAGTGTACATAAACCAAACAATATTTACGTCCACACGGCCACTTTCCATGATGTAATGCTATACCACGAGCATCTTAGCCCAAGTTAATCCAATAAATCATCCAAAAATACCATTGGTTCGGGAAAAATATAAAGCAAGTCATAAGGAAGAATGTACGGCGAAAACATATATTCCGAGAAGTATTAACAATTTTATCGGTTTAAAAGATTTACAAACATGCCCAGTTGTTTGGAATACATCCGTTACTTCATTTTTACTGGAACGGATAAGCTCCGGGTTGTATAACTAACAGTTTTACGGTATTCAATAAGAAGTGCTATGTTCTAATGTGAAAACTACGCCTATTTCTAAACCTGACATCAGTCCGTTTACGTATTAGCAGCCTCTGTGGTTCAGTATTTTAGAGAACAACTTTTAAAACGGGTGGCTGAGTATTTGATCCTAATACAAAAACAAATGTTTGTGTGATCCACGAAATTTTTTCATGCTTGGTACTTGTGACATCGACGTGTAAGACATCATTTCTAGCGACCGATGAAACAAGACTTAGATCTGAGTAATGAGTCAGGGTGAATTTGGACTATATTGTGTAACTGCAGACTATGGGGCTGTTTGTGTTTAACGATTAATACATATTAAAAACTGTTGTCATCCGTTTCTAAAAAGACTAAGACAATTAATCAATCAAGGCAATTTTCTAAGAAATCGAGTGTGATGGATGGCGTTGTATTCCTAATTCTTTCTTCAAATATTAACAAGAGTGACTATTCGTAATAATAGCACATAAGGGTTTGTGCCTTAATCAATCACGCCGGCACAATTCGGATTTTCGATGACGAAGATGACTAAGCTCTATGAGACCAAGGTAATGTCAAAATTATCAATCTAATTTCGACATGAGGTAACTATCAAAACGGAGGAACTAAAATATCCAAGAGATTAAATGTTTTCATTAGTAAACAAAACCATCTGGCTTCTTCAAGTTGTTATGAGGCTGGATCATATTATTCAAGAACGATTAATGCTGTATTGTCTACACATATTGGACGCCTTATATACTAATCCTATGTAAATATCTAGTCATCAGTTACGAGATCAATAACTTGCGTGGGCGGTCACATGAGTCAGTTGCAGATTTCAGAAAATCTATTGTTTTACGACAAAGGCGCTTGTGGTTTTTGGTAATAATAAGCCGGTTTTCGTTTGTGTTTCCATCGATTTATTCATCACAGCGATTCATATCTACTACTGTAGTAACAAAACCACTTTCGAAAACCACAAAATTTCACAGCGCTTTTCAATCGCTATATCAATTTGCATATTGGAAGTTGCAATATCGTTGAAGTAGCAAAGCCTACTGCAAACATTTGGTCCAATATGATTGTTTGTGAAGTTTGTGCGCATGTTCCGTTATTGCGCTGGTTATTTATTCCATAAACACACTAACTCAAGCCTGTACACCTAAAAAGGTAACCAAAGGTGCATTGGTGCACCCGCGTTTCGCCAGGAATGTTTTAAGTCCCAAGCAGCTTAGAATTTACGGAAAATCCCAGTTGCATTTTACCTAACCTAGAAATCGAACCTGGGAGTTCTAGATCGCACGACACATACTTGTGCCGCGGGACGACCACGTGGCATGTGGCTGTGCCATAATTTGTTTATTCAATTTAATTAGGTATCAATTTGATTTGCAAATCATCTGTTCAAACACAATGCGAATTGTTATTATCACTCAATAAATTACGTTTGCTTAATTTGAGCCAACATCTATTCACCTGATGTTACAAATTCATCAGTAGATCCAGAAATATATTTACTATTATTTTTTTCTAATATTAGCTCATCTATGTACGTTAACCACAAGTATGAAAGTTCTAGATTGTTCTACTGGATAGTTGATAGTTCTATTGGATGTTTCGAGCGTTGGAGAGTTAGATATAGAAGCATTATTAACAATGAAAAAGCACTTTTTAGTTATGTTTTATCAGAATAATTCTGAGTATTATTTTTTGGATGTTAGTCAAAATAAATATTATAGATAAACAGTATTTCGAACCATGATAAAAAGTAAACACCATAAAAAAATCATTAATTAGCTGCCACGTTGGTCCTGTAGCACAAGTCGGCGTGCAACAGAGAGATTCAATTCCTGGGCCGGGCAATTTATATACACATAAACAACAATATATGTAGAAAAAATTAAAGAAAAACAAACACGCCCTTACTTATACAGCATTAATTTATACTACTGCGTTTATACTTTTATTTTAAACAATACCGACCCGAATATCCTTATAAAGCATTCTATTCAACTACAATATTATGTATTTTACTTTCTAAGCTATTATCAAATATTGGTTCTAAAATAATTATTACTTCGCTTAATTTTCAGTTTGTTGTTTCATTGTTCTAGTTTCATTAGTAAAGACTATATGCTTTATATAAGAATATATATGCCTTGGCCTGCCCTATTGATTGGCCGTGCCTCTAGAGAAAACGAGGCAAAGCATATTTACATAGTAGTTAAATTAATAAACGTTTATAAGTAAGACTCTGGTTCTGTTCATAAGTAAGTTTTCGCTTTTCTCCGTTCCTCTGGTGGATAGAATTCGTAATGAAGTCACCCGCCAGAGAACCGGAGTCATTGACATTGCCCACAAGATTAGCACGCTAAAGTGGAAGTGCACGCTAAGTCGGACGACCGGTGAACAGACAAGTGTTGCAGTGGAGGCCGCGCTTAGGCAGACGTAGTGTGGGACGTCCTGCCGCACAATGGTCCGACAACTTGAGAAAGGTGGCGGGTAACGGCCATCTGTTCACTCATCCATATGAGGGCCACTCAAGACCGGCATGGTTAGCGCTTTCTTGGGGAGGGCTACATTCAGCAGTGGAGGGCGATAGGCTGAGTATATAGTATATAAATGTATATACATATATGTATATATAAATAAGACCCTTAATCTAAGCTCTGTTATCTGGGGATAGCCACCTATGTAAGGCGCAATAAAATTGAGGAAGCCTTCATTTTAGAAAATCTCGCTTGGGCAAGGCTCTGCAGCACTTTATTTCATATACATAATGTAATAATTCTTAATTCCTTTTTTTTAATTTTATAAATATATTTTACCTGCTATAGCAAGCTGCATGATGAAGAAATTCATTCGACTCTTCCGTGCGTTGGTGCAAAGTAGAGCTGCAATCACCGAAGCGTTCAGCATCACTATTGATATGAAGAGAATCAACATCACTGTGAATTGGGCGGTCTGAAACGTTGAAAAATAATAAGTTAATCGAAATATCAATAACATTTTAAACATAAAGAAATTTAAATAAATAAAGATAAGGATGTTGAAACAAACTCTAAAATTACTAAAAATACTCTAAAATTTTGAATTTCAAAAATATGTTTTTGGTATTTATTAAAAAAATAAACATGAATCATTTTTCAGAAATTTCTCAAAAATTAAAACTTTCTATAATTTGATAAAAATGGAACACGTAACGTACATTTTTTTTTTTTTTTTTTTTTTTTTTTTTTTTTTTTAAACTGGCACGGCAAAGTGACTCCACTGTACCTGATGGTAAGCACAGTGGAGTCCAAAAAATTAATACCGACCAGCGAGAAACGAAGGTCACCCGCTGGTCGACACAATCATGCCGGCCTGCACAAATGCTTCTTCACGCTTCGCTTAAAGGATCCAGGATCATAGGAAGGAGGGAACACGTGAGCCGGCAAACTATTCCACAGCTTGATGGTGCGGCATAGGTAGGAGTTGGCGAACTTTTTGGTTCGAGCCGCGGATGTTGTGACCACAAAGCTGTGGCTTCGCAAGCCAGCACGCGTGGTTCTGGTGAGGAAAGGAGAGGATGGGACAAGCTTAAACAATTCTTCAGAGCATTCACCATGATACAGACGGTAGAACACGCTAAGTGCGGCAATGTCCCTGCGCAACTGTAGCGGCTCCAAGTTGGCTGTGACGTCTGCATCATCCACAATGCGGATGGCACGCCGCTGCAATCCATCCAAGGCATCGAGAAGGTATTTGGCGGAACCGTCCCAGAGGTGCGAGCAGTATTCCATGCCCGGCCGAACCTGCGCTTTGTATAAGCGGAAAAGCTGACCGGGCGTGAAAAACCGGCGCACCCTGTTCAGGATTCCGACCCTGCGTGAAGTGGCGGATATAATGCCCTCGATGTGAGTCCTTGGATTAAGATCGCAGCGGATATCCACACCTAGGATATTAAGGCCGTTCCGCATTGCGAGTGAAATGCCCTGAAAAGTGGGGAGGGGAGAAAACGGGGATTTTTTGCACGAAAACGCACAGACCTGGGTTTTCTTGGCATTGAACTCAACCAGATTCCGGGTACCCCATGTGGAAATGAGCTCCAGGGTCCGATTGAGCTCAATGACAAGCTCCTCGCGTCTACTCTCAGTATCCGCCCGGCAACCTGGTGGCTTACTGCAGTACCGCCCATGGACCGTGCTATCATCTGCATAGCAATGAATGTTGCCAAGCGGCAACATATCATTGATATGCAGAAGAAACAGGGTGGGCGATAGCACAGAGCCTTGTGGAACCCCGGCACTAACTGACATGAGCTGTGAAGCGTGCCCGTCGACGAGGACACGCATTCTACGCCCATGCAGAAAGCTCGAAATCCACAAACACAAGTTGCCGGGAAGACCGTATGCCGGAAGCTTGGAGAGAAGGCCACGGTGCCAGACCCTATCAAATACCTTGGCTATGTCGAGACTCACGGCAAGAGCCTCGCCATGCCGATCAATCGCCTCCCCCCAGTGATGCAAAGCAAACGCTAGAAGATCACCCGTTGACCGGTTACGGCGGAAGCCGTATTGCCTATCACTGATCAACGAGTGATCCTCCAGGTAGCGGACCAATTGGATGTTAATGATCCGCTCCATCACCTTGCAGATCACTGAGGTTATGGCGATTGAACATTATTATTGAAAGACATACTAAGTTTACTTAACACACATTTCATATTATTTAGCCAATATTTGTACTAGAGGCAAATATATTATATTGAATTAAAAAAATACAAAAAATATTTCACTTCATTGCAAGCAAAACATCCTTTACTTTTATAATTATTTACGACTACATTTTATTATTAATTCTGATATTAAACTTCAATGTTGGTTTTGCGGCTTAAGTTTGAGTTCGATACGCGAATCGGGCAAACGGTTTTGAGTTTTTTCCATTAGGAACAATTTTCGTAGTAGCACGGAGCCTAGAAACGTAGGTACCCTAAAAACGGCAATAGGCTCCTCCCCTCTTACTTTGGACATTAACAATGATTGGCGATACATTTTTATTGGTATAAAGGTCTTGTATCATACCCAATTCGATCTTAAACAAATTACCCCGCACAAAATGGTTGCAATTACTACGACCATGCAAACTTAGGTAATTATCCACCACATCAATCAGCTCACGTTCCACGTGGGTGCTCAGCATTAATCTTATTAAGAACTGCCAACACCTTTCGTACAAGTTGCAGATCCAAACTCCTCTGGATTATGAAGTTTCCGTTTGCTCAAACTAAAATGCGAAAAGTTTAAATTGAAACGCAAGCGTGAGATATTATTGCTTTTGTTACTTTCTAGATACTTGAAGACCTGCTTTTTCCTTTTCTGTTTTAGAATTGTAGGCGATATTTTTATTTTCTGTATTTTTTAATCTTTGATTTTATTTTTAAAATGGGAAGGACTAAATAATAAAATTTCATTATCGGCAATATCGATTAGAACATCAAAAACATCATCAGTTTTGCGGTGTTAAGACCTTGGTATTCTATTTTAGCTTTAGCTTCTTCAAATAGAATTTGCTTAGTATTTTGTGTATTAAAATTAATTCTTTTTGAAAAAAAAATCGATTAAATTAACTCAATTAAACATCGACGCCAGTTAAAGGAGCGGAGTTTTTAAGTGACAATATTGTGTAAGACGCCGTACAGCCTGTTGGCAACACGTTAACATAATAAGATGGACGTGAAGAAGCAATTATTCTTAAAATTAAAATAAATTAAGTAGCGTCTGATTCCGCAAAGTTCTTTGATTTTATGAATTGTATAAGGTCCTTTTACGTCCGAGTAATGTAATCATGTAAGATTTATTGCAATTTCCCCAATGCTTTACTCGTTTTTAACTCTTAACACAAATAAATCACCATATTTATAAGCCACTGATATCACATGCTCACGGATCATAATTTTCCTGACCCTCTTTCATGGTGTGTGAAACATCCGCAAGCAATTTAGAATCGCGCAAACACACATATACACATGTTTTTTTGGCATAATTTTTCTTCGGTTGTTTGTGAAGTAACCTTTTCTGCGATCTGTTCTTCAAATGTAGGTTTTATTTGTCCCGTTAATTTCTAGCCCTCCCTTTGCTTGAGAATAGAACTTTTATTAATAGTTAAGACATCTTACTTAATGAATAAAAAATTTATCATCATCATCATCAGCCCATATACGTCCCACTGGTGGGCACGGGCCTCCTCTACAACTGAACCATACTGGCCTAGTGCGGGTTGGCGGACTACACACCTACCAAATTCCTAAGAACTTTTAGGTGTTCAGGTTTCACCACGATGTTAAAATATTATTTCTTAATATTCTATGATACCTCGTAAGCGTTGTTGTTTGTTGTTCCATAAGAAGAAAAAAACAGCTGACGAAAAGTTGTCTTAGAAATATTATGTAAACCGCTGAATTCTCCTTCCAGGATGCAGATATAAGTAGATATTTGCGTACTAAGTGTAAACATAGTGTGATCGAAAACTAAAATGGGAATAGTTGCGTTGATTACAAACACATTGACCCTGTATATTATTACAAAAAGGCTCCTAAGGCTTTCAAACAAGATGTAATCAGACCGTGATCGAAAACTGAGACAGGTAATGGTGATAAGGAAAACGTCAATTATTTTTGTTTTTGCGATATTTTTGCGTAAATGTATTAACTATAATCACCGTTACTATTACCAGTCTAAGTTTTCAATCACGGTCTGTATACATCCTATATATTTTGTTTTTCTTTTATAAAACGTGTTTTTTTTCAACAAATATAACATTTTCTAGGATTTCTAAAACAAATATATTTTTATGACTGCCTCGTGGTCTCGCGATACAAGTATGTGCCACGCGATCTAGAGGTCCTGGGTTCGATTCCCTGTCGGGCAAAGTGTTATTGGGTTTTTCCATTACGAAATTCTCAGTAACAGCACGGAGTCTGGAAATGTGCCCGAAAAACGGCAATAGCCTCGCCCCCTATTACGTGGGACTGATACATACCTAGTGAAATGTGGGTGCAGAAATGCACCTCTGCCTACCCCTTCGGGGAATACAGTTGTAAGTTTATGTATGTATGATATATTTTTATATCCTTATTCAGACACGAGGATAATACAAACACCCAAAATATAGTCGCACATTTAATCTAACCAACAATACACCGTGTATAGATAACAGCCAATCCACGCACATCCGCTGACGCGATATCGCCGACAAAATGATTAAAATCTATAAGCAGTACTCACAGGTGTAAAAGCATTGTATCAACGCCATCGATACGGCTATCTATGACAAGCTCTCAGCGTATCACCGAGCCCCGAATATCCATTACACGATTAAAACCTTTCAAGTTTTATTATACTTAATCTACCTGAAAATGTGGTGGGTGGGACCGACGCGAACATCGCCTTTTATGAGATTTGTACATTTGCTTCAGACAGTTATGTGTTTACATGTACCTACTGATGTCCAGCGCTTGTTGTTTCTGTTGTTTTTTAGCGTAACCTTACTTTGCGTAAAAATTTCAATTGTATTTGGGATCACATATTTGTGTAAAGTCAATCGAAATAAACATCTGAAGTCTTAAAAATTAGCTAAATGTTTTGAGCTTTAGGTGTTGCTTATATTTTCATTTAGTGATTTCTTTCATTCACCACGGTGCGTGGCTCGAATCATAAAACTAACTTTTACCCTTGAGGGAACTCATGTGAACCGAGCAAGTAGTATTGGCTGTATTGGAAACTTAGTTTAAACATCGTGCAAACTACTTAATACAGTACCAGTTCAAGGCTTCCATATGATGCAAGTACCACCAAAGTTATATCATACTCGTATCAAACTTCAACTTAATCTGATCTATGAAATAATAACCGATAATCTCCAAAAGTCTAAACCAATCTAAGCGCAACGTTGATAAATTTTTTTTACAGCAAAAATGAAACAAAATTTCGACCAACGCGTAAGGTACCATGAAACAATCCTATTTTTAAACTAAACTTAAAAAAAAAGAATAAACCTGAAGAACGCGTAGTAAATGAAGAAACATTTTGTCCACAATCTTAAATAACGTAGAATGCAGTAGTTTAGTTCATGGTCAGTCTATTATCGAAACTTCGAAGCTCCATAACTCTTCAATGTGCTCTGATACTCGAGAAAAAATGTTATTGACAGCTTTGAGTGCTCTTTATGCCTTTAGGCGAAGAGAGACATTCAACACTAATAGTTTCGTAAGTTTGCTGAGTAACACCGCGTTTTATGTAACTGGCATTGATTACTAACATAACAAAATAACTTATGTAACAAATAGCTTGAACGCCGATTAGTTCTTTAAATATTGGTAACTTGATTAACTGAAAGTGGTTAATTGAAGAATTATTTTGGTTATCCATAGTATATCATATTATCTATCTGTTACGCTTTCACGCAGGAACCAATGAAAAGATTTAAATGATTTTCGGTAATGTTATTAATAAGACCTTTGACCGATGACGATGAAATTTAAAATTGGATCTGGGCTAAGCCAGGCCCTGCAGCTCGTATGTAAATTACTTATTTTAAATACATACATATATAAACTCACGCCTGTATTCCCCGAAGGAGTAGGCAGAGGTGCATTAATACACCCACTTTTCGCCAGGTATGTATAAGTACCACGTACTAGGGGGCGAGCCTATTGCCGTTTTTCGGGCACAATTTCAGACTGCGTGCTGCTACTGAAAATTTCCTAATGGAAAAACTCAATAACACTTTGCCCGACCCGGGAATCGAACCCAGTACCCCTAGATCGCACGGCACATAATTGTGCCGCGAGACCACGAGGCAGTTATATAACTTATTTTATTATAGCAAAAAAAAAGAGATTTTACGTCTCATCTCCACTGGGCTATTCCGCTTACATTACAGTAACATTTTACAAAAGCTTGGAATACAAAATTGTCAAATATTTTCTTAATATTATCTGATTTTGACAAATTCTCAAGAGTTTTCGCCTTTAAAAGGTTATATTAAAAACGTAAAGGTCGAGGCGTACTCATACATTATTACTCTATGCTAATTCGTTATTCTATTGTTATCTTTAGAAAAAAGTTATATAGTAAAAAATACGATTTAACGTGAAAACATTATTTTTATTTTTTCGAACGCCGTTCTCGACTCTGTGGTGTTGATAATAAAATTAACGGAAAAATCCAAAGACACTTCGCTCGACCCGAGACCTGTCGATCGCAGGCGCCAACCTAACGCAACACTGAAGCTTGTGATTAAAATAAACATTAATTAAAGTGCAACTCACATCGTAGAAGTAATACACGTTGACTACTTCCCCGGTGCTGTTGTTGAGTGGGGTGATAGCAGTGGAGGGATACTCGGTCGGCGTGGACAAGTCCACGAACTCTTCCTTCATGATGGCCGGTTCCATAATCCTGCAGACAAAATTTTAAAATTTATATATATTATATTTCTTTCATGCAGTGCAAAGTATGTCAGGCGGGATCCGCAATTTAACCACATTTGTACCTAAAGTAAGTGCAGTCTAAATAAAACATCCATGTTTATCCGAATATAGTACGTATATGGAAAACTTATTATTAACGATTATCATTTTTTATGTCTTTATTTATTACAGAGGGTTTAATCAAAATAATAATTTCACCCTCGAAACAACGATTATCATAGTGGAAGTAAACTTAGAATGTGGTTTTCTTGGTGGTGAAAAAATACTATAGCTTATGACCAATTAATTATCAAATAGAGAAATTCATAGATATATACCGTTTTGATATCATGAACGAATCGTGTATGCCTAAGGCAAGTTACTACTGAACAGGTATATATTAATATAATATAACAGCTTTTCTCTCTTGCCAACGTTTTGCTACCCCTGTTTGAAGTCTCACATAAAAGCTTAGATGTGCCCTATATACAGACTTCGGGCTGCTATTGAGGATTTCGTTAAAGGAAAAATCCATTTAAATTTAGATTACCCGTCGTCTTTTAATGATGAAGCCTGAACCTTTGTTATTAACAAACAAATATCCAAAATGCAAAAAAAATATGGTCATAACTAATCTTGAAACATCCATTGCAGAAATTTTAAGAGCATTGAAATTTACAAAACTACTTGTAAAAATACTGATTCATCTTTCAAGACCTTAAATGAATTCGCCCCAAACACTGAGTGATCTACAAATTATTCCCGACCTCGTGATGTTTACGTAACCATTAAAATTCTGCGCAATGCCTCCTTTTAAATATAATATTTAACAGTGAAAATACTCTCTTGGCCTCTTGTTGATAAAGTTTTAATCCTTACAACACTCCATCGTTTTACTTTCAAAAGAGTTTCAAGTTAAGTTACCTTTCTCAAAGTTCTACTAAATTAACGTAAGAAGGACTTTTTATTATCTTTGAAGCATGCACAAGAATATTGAATAGTATGTATCAGGAACCAAATTTCTGCTCCCTCATATTGCATATCAGAACTGAATACGAGCCTTTTTCAACTAATTATTATGGTTCTTAAAATTATAGTCGAACTCACACGTTATGCTCGTCGCGTTATTAACCTTGATTTGAATTCTTTGAATTATTAAAAAGTGGTTTCTTACTCCATAAAGTTTAATTTGTTGTGTGACGTTCAGGACGTACTTAAATTGGCGTGTATATTCGGCACTTTTTCTGGACTCCATTACACTTACCATCAGGTGCAATGGGGTATACTGGCACTTTGCCGTGCCAGTATACAAAAAAAAAAAGACAAAAACACAAATAACATGAATTCAGGTTAAGAACCATTTTATGAAGACAACAGGTAAGTGCATTTATCATTTATAGTATACTAGCTGACCCGGCAAACGTTGTTTTGCCATATATATAAAATTCTCGTGTCGTGGTGTTTTTTGGCAAACTCCTCCGAAACGGCTCGACTGATTTTTATGAAATATTGTGTGTATATTGTAGGTAGGTCTGAGAATCGGTCAACATTTAAGGGTTTAACATTTAGGGGTATGGTTTTTTTTCAATTGACTTTATTTTCTTTATTTTTTATGATTCAGCATTGATAAATTATTATAATCATAAATTTTCATCCTTCTACATTCAACCTCTATCTTATACTGACCATTTTAATTTGATTTTTTTTTATTAAAATGTAAATAAATGATAACAGCACTGAAAAATTATAATGATACGTATAACAGTCATTGCTTTGATCGATATACAAATTAAACAAAAAAATATGGTCAAAATTGTATAGAGTGAGATATACATATACATCTACATATATGTATATATATAAAATTCTTGTGTCACAGTTCGAAACACACCCTTCTACGAACAACACCTGTTTTGTAATCGCAATTTTTATATTTTTATAGCTTTTGCCCGCGACCCCGTCCGCGTAGACTTCAGGGTTGGGCGCAGAAAGATAATAAGTGAATCTATAAATCGTTCCTCAAGTGCCCAAAATGGCACTTACTGAATTTAAAAAAAAGTCAAATCAATTCAAATAGTTGAGGCGTAAAAGTAAAACTCTGACAGTTATTTTCGTATTTTTTATAATATGTTTATCCCAATGGGAACATTACATTTTCCTGGGATAAAACATAGATAGCCTATGTTACTTCACAGGGTCTCATTTATGGTCATACCAAAATTTTTGTTTTTGCGTGAAAGCGTAACAAACATCCCTACATTCACATTTATATAAATAGTAAGGATAACCATTCCCACCTATGTTACTTCGGTGGGTCCCACCTATCTGCATACCAAAAGTCATTCAAATCTTTTTTCAATCATTTTTCAATTCTTTTATCCTCCGTATTTTTTTTTAATAAGAAGAATCCTATGTCCTTTTTTATATCTCGAAGACTATGTGTACAAATTTTCATGATAATCGGTTAAGTAGTTTTGGCGTGAAAGCGTAACAAACAAAACATTAAAATTTATAATAGCTGACCCGGAAAACTTCGTATCCCCTAACAGTAATTGAATGTAACATATTTACATATTACCTGAATTTTATTTTTGATTGTATGTAAATAAATATTAAGTTCAGCACTTTATTGAGATAAAAATACAGAAATAAATAAGTCCGAAAATTAAATGCATCAATCGTGTCTCCGCAAGTCATGATTTAATTAAACATGTACATATGGGATGGGATGTACCTAGTCGGTTTTAATTCTCTTCATTGAAGCATCAGTGTGGTGGACTGAAGCCTAAACCCTCTCAGTTGCAGAGAAGGCCTATGCCAAGCAGTGGGTCGTACATATATGGGCTGATGATGATGATGATGCACCTTGTGATATACATTTTTAATATATTTTTTAATTGTCTAAAAAATCACAAACATCTTTTGTTAATCGTCATTGCGAAGGCATGACGAATCGGGAACTGAATTCGTTTGAACTCAATGGTCATACCCGTTAGGATCAATGAAATCTTAGATCAATCTAATTGATGAATTCTCAAGCACCAATTCATCTCTAAGTTGTCTTTTCAGTATCGTCACGTGAATAACATTACTCAACAATTTTCTTAACGCATTCCATTGCATAGTTGTGGGTGTTTTAGATTTCAAACCGAACCTGCCTTCGTTTGTAAATCAGGTACAACCAAGGAGTTTAAAAATACATTTCTGAACGCACGCATAAATATTTGACAACCAATAAATATGTCAATCCCTTTTTATTACTGACATTATTCTACATTTTTAAAATCTAAAATACGCAATTATTCGAATATTCTGGATATATGTTGTCGATTCAAAACCTTTATTTAAATACGTTCTTTAATTTGAGGGGACCATTAACCATATTGACGGGATAAACATAAAATGTTTGACAGAATATTAGGTAGAACAGTTTATATGAGAAAATTAAATTGTTGTTTTTACCATATTCCTCGCAATTTTCTTAACTTTTTCTTTCATAAGATCCTTCTCCTAACGATAGCGAACACAACAAAAAAAGAATTAGCGAAATCGGTCCAGGCGTTGTTGAGTTATGCGCTTACCAACACATTTTGCGATTCATTTTTATATATAAGAAGATGTATGGGTTATTTTGTATATCATAGGAAAAACAAATGTGAAACGATGCTTTTATTTTTTCAATTACTTTTTGTACAAATAAAAACATAATATGCGGCGAAGATCAAGCCGACCGCTACACGCTACAGTTTAATTAACCTGATGAAAGGTCATCTTCACGTTGTTACTCTTAATTAAACTTCTATTCACTTTGTATTTTTGTGTAAGCGTGACAAATGTTACGGCAAATATTAAAATAATAATTTTCTATGACAAATCATAATCAGCTTTACTTACCTATTATTTTCAACTAAATGGTCTCAATGGTGAACAGCCCCGTGGCGCAGTTGGCTAGACACGCGGCCGGAGACTAGAGGCCGCGGGTTCGATCCCCGCACCGAGACAAATGTTTGTGTGATCCACAAATATTTGTTTCGGGTCTGGGTGTATGTGAGACCAAAAAGTCTCTCGTAGTTTCTGATACCCACGACACAAGACTTGTATCTTAGTCCACACTAAATAGTTCTGATCCCACGATCAGAACTATGTATGTGACTGTTGGGTGTATTTATTTATTTTACCATTATACACAGAGTGCCAGATTCAGGAACTTTTAGTTTATCAACACGCATGCTTAAGCAATGCCTAATGTTAAAATCCAGTTATAAATTTAGTCAAAAACATAGTTCAGCTCCAATCGGAAATGTAAAAAACTGTGAGAAATGGCCTCACATATATTGTGTAAAACAGGAGACAACAGAATGCCCGGCATTATGACGTGTCTTGATCAAAATGATTCACAGTAAATGAGTGTTAAGGAAAAAAACAATAAAACTATAAAAAGAAGCACAAAATACGTTTTGTAATTTACTATCTGTATTATTGGAATGCTGATATCCATTTCCGTTTCAATTAATCAGTTGATATTTCCGCTGATTCCTATTGCTTTGCGTGTGTTTCACCGAAACATTGCGATGGCCTTAGAATTTCATGGAATGCCCAATATTGGATTTTCCTTGTAAAAATCATATTGTTTTTTATATAAAATATTATTTATATCATTAGTATCTTTATCGACTCAAATAATACATTCCGCGTGGATTTTCCTTGTAAAAAATTTATACGTTTTACCACAAATTATTATTATCTCGTATTCGTAATATATATCCTAAACCTTAATATATCTAATTTATTTGTTACTACCTTTGCTCGACAACTTTACCCCCGTCAAAATATATTTTCCGGGATAGATATCAGCTTCCTCCACATCAAATTTTGTCAAAATCAGTCAAGATATTTGATGGTGAAGAAGTAACTAACATATAAACACACCTGCACACTCACCAACTTTACGCTTTAAAATAACTCTGATATTGGCGAGGACCAAAAGTGATGGCCTCGAGGTTTAGGCACGCAGCCGAGAATCTCGGCGATCGCAGGTTTAAACCCAGGCACACACCTCTGACTTTTCGAAGTTATGTGTGTATTCACAATGAACTTTACGGTGAAGGACAACATCGCGAGGAAACCTGCACACCTAAAGGTTCTTAGGAATTTCGTAGGTGTGTAGTCCGCCAACCCGCACTAGGCCAGCGTGTTGGACTAAGGCCTAAACCCTCAGTTTTAGAGTCCCGTGCCCAGCAGTGGGACGTATAAGGGCTGATGATGATGTAAACAGAAATAAAATTATAGTCTCGGTGATAAGCAGAATAAAAATTAAAGTAAAAAAGAAAGAGAGATGTTTACGTACATCTTGTACTTTAGGCTACTACAACAAAATAGATTTAGTAGTACTATGAGTCCACCAACGAGAAACAAACAAGAGTCAAACATGATATAAATATAGACTACATACATACATACATAATCTCACGCCTGTATTCCCTGAAGGGGTAGGCAGAGGTGCATTTCTGCACCCACATTTCGCCAGGTATGTATCAGTCCCACGTAATAGGGGGCGAGCCTATTGCCGTTTTTCGGGCATGAAAAAACCCAATAACACTTTGCCCGACCTGGGAATCGAACCCAGGACCTCTGGATCGCACGGCACATACCGCAAGACCACGAGGCAGTCAGTAAATATAGACTAATGGTCCAATAAAGCTACCCAGCAATGCATAAAAAGTCAAACAAAAATATTCAAGAAGTCAAAAGTATTCGCCTACTCTCAAAAACATTTGTTAATTCTCCTTTTTTAAAACTTCCGCACGAAGTATACGTAAAGATGGCAATTCTTTGTTAAAGTTCTTTAATTAAATCGCAACTGGTATCCGTCGACGGAAAGAGAGCAACGTTTGGAACAAGTTAATTGAAGCATAAGAACGAGATCTTATTTGATAATGTGACATTTCGGCCCTTTTCTTCTCGATTTATCATGCGGGTGCCAGAGATTATTAAAATAATTTGATTTTTATTAAAAAAAGTATATTAAGAATACACACGCTCACAGATTTTAAGCGACGACTGTTCCATTCACAGTTTTATTCTTGATTAAAAAATACTTATTTTTTATATCTTCAAATAGATTTGCATCATCATCAGCCCATATACGTCCCACTGCTGGGCACGGGCCTCCTCTACAACTGAGAGGGTTTACGCCTTAGTCCACCACGCTGGCCTAGTGCGGGTTGGCGGACTACACACCTAAGAAATTCCTAAGAACTTTTAGGTGTGCAGGTTTTATCACGATGTTTTCCTTCACCGTTAAAGCAAGTGATGATTCATTGTGAATACAAACATAACTTCGAAAAGTCAGAGGTATGCCTGGGGTTTGAACCTGCGACCGCCGAAATTCTCGACCGCGCGCCTAAACCTCGAAGCCATCACTGCTTTGTATCTACACTTATTAACAGCACTCCAGCTGTAGCAAGGTCTTCGTCTAATTTTCGCATAATCCTACGTTCTAAAACTTTGTATAATGGAGGAATGTACCATATTTACGAATGTACGAGTATTCCTGAAGAGGCAGCTTGAAGTGCGTTTCTATCCTCGTTTCGTAAGCTGCATTTTAAGACTCCCGTTATACGGAAGGTAGGCAGAGATGTTTTTTACACCCACATTTTGCCAACGTATTAGGTCCCACGTTGTAGAGGTGAGCCTATTGTCATTTTCAGGCACATTTATTGACTCTGTGACGAAGAATTTACTCCTAGAGAAAAAAAAAAACCTACCATACCATGGCGGATACTACGCCTTGTGTATAATGCTATAAACTAATAATGTATTTACAAGGTTGACTGACGAAAAAAAAAATCGATAGAAGATTTGCGCTAAGAAGTAGAACGTATACTTCGTGTTGTTTCATTCATTTGTAGTATGCAAATTGAATACGCGTCTATTAAATTCAAAGCCAGCATATGCCTCTTAAGGTTTCAACGCTCCAACAAATAACTTAACCCATTTTTCCAAATTAAGTTACACACTACAAGACCATTATCGAAGTTTCGTGAACCGCACATAAATATGTAATAAAGATAATTTAAGAGTGTGTGTTGGACTGTTGGTGCCTAATGATCGCCTGGTTCACGATGTGGAAATTAGGGTTGAATGGTTTCCGGAGTTCTGACAATATCCCGAACAATGTTTCATCCTTAATATCTTATTTTGGAACTTGTTTACCAACAAACATGTTACTAAATTACTTTAACGATTATTTGTTAAAGACAGTCCATTAGACATCTAACAGTTAAGTCAGCCAGGCATGATGTTTTTGTGGCAAATAAAAAAATTACTCAGTATAATCTAATACAGCATCTATAAAAAGGCACTATATGTTCTATAAGTTACGCGAAGGTTTATGGGACTCGGTAATATATGAATTATTTCCCTACACTAATCTATGTATAAAATATTATTTGCTATTTACATAAAATTTGACACCTGTATCCCCAAAGGGGTAGGCAGGAATTAATTTTTGTGCTCACGTTTCGTCATTCCTATGTTTATTTATTTATTTAACTCTATTGTACACATTCAAAATCATACAAAAAATCATAATATATACGAGTAGGTATATAACATGATAGGTACAAATGGCGGTCTTATCGCACATGGCACATGTTTGTTTTTTTGTACATTAACTGACAATGTTATATTGTAAAAACCCAATTACATTTTACGCGACCGAAATTCGAATCCCAGACGTCTAGATCGCACAACACACTTGTGTCGCTGAAACCACGAACACTGCGATAAAAATAAAATACTTAGATGTTTCTCATTTTTTTTCTTTTTATACGAAAAATTTATAAATACATCTTTCAGGATTACAAAATATATAAATATTTTTTTTATTGTTGCAGCATATTATATTTACATTCAAGGCAACTCTGCAGTAAGCCCTTCATAGATTAATTGGCGGAACGAACGCGCAAAACCTTGTGTTATTTATGAAAGGAGAAAAATAACATTTTCTCGGCAAATGTATTGTGTTGTAATGTAACATCTTTTATGAAATGAGGTGTTAATATTTTTTTCACACACCAAGTAAAAAGAGAAAAAAAGAGGTGCTCTTACGGCTAAAACTCAATTCCATGATTACAAAAGAGGTTTTATTAAGCAAAGATCCAAATGAGAAGTATGGAACCTCAGCACTTTTATTAAAGTGTTAGTTTGTTAGTGTTCTGTTGAAAGCTACAGTATGGCTCTTTTCAACCCAACTCGCCTAGCTTTTGCCAACTAGCCTCGGTTTTGGCTAGGCCGGCTTAGCCTCGGTGTCGGTTAGGCTGGCTTAGCCACGGTGTCGGCTAGGGTGGCTTGGCTTAGCTTAGTTATCGATTAGGTTAGCTTAGGTGGGGTGCTTTAACAGGAAACCTCCACGTGGTGCACCCTGGGCAACGACGGCCAGCATAAGTTGTTGCAGATAGCGACTCGTTATGCTGGCCGGCGGCTAATTCCTTTCGGTTAGTCATATCCCCAATGCTCCGGTTCAATTCGCTTAAAAAACTGTGCATGAATAATAATTTACTTGAAAGTACATTAACACTCTTAGAAATGCCAGGTCGCCGCCGGGGATGTTCTGGTCGTCTACGTAACCTTACTAATTGTGTGTGTGTACTTAATATCACTTTATGACACTTAACCGCACTGTCTAGCAAACTGCCCCACGGGGCTGTCAAACATTTACATCACATCACCAGGTTCTTAATAGTATTACATAATATGTATATTTTTGCACACTAAATTCTACTAAGACATCTTCTCTAACCACAAATTAAAAATAACACTTTTCTAACAACCCGTGCGTATTTTGCGGGTAACAAAAATATGTTTGTTACACGTCCAAGGAATGTTAGTTTTTTATTGCTGTGTTTATGTTCTTAAATGTTGAAAAGATAGCTATTAAAATGATATTATATTGACCTTGAAAACAGTCGTAAAATTTTTGATTGTTCCTGGAATTTTTGCATAAATCTGATATTATTAAAACTAACACTCAGTTTTATATATGTGGAAATTGATGAAATTTAAAACACTTTTTACCTATCTCAGTTCATTCAGGTTTATACTTTAACAGACAAAGCATTATGACCAGATGAAATAAATAACTTAAATCACTATTATAGTAAAAACTACTATAGCTAAATATTTTTTATAACTTTTTTACACACATATCTAAATATAAAATTAATTTGAAGGTAATAATCAAATTTCCTTGTGCATTAAAAAGTAAATAAAATAAAAAATAAATACACCCAACAGTCACATACATAGTATTAAAGTATTAAACGAGTTTGATAAAAATATTATTTTTATAAACATAAATGGTTGGAACATAAGCCCCTATTATTGATATGTAGTAACAGTGTGTAAAAACATAGGACTTGGTAATAAGTTCCACTAGTAATAACAGACTTCTAGAGTGACTCGAGTTTAGTGCAAGTTACTCAACAGTACATGAAACCACCTAATTATACTAAAAAACTCTGAATGATCCAGTTATTATTTTTAATCCCAGCATAGTCCAAATCCATTGACTATTTTCTTAAGAATAAAATAAACAATCTTCTTTCACAGAGCCTGCAATTCATTAAAAGCATTTAAAAGTAAAAAATTGCGTCATATCTAATATCGTTTCCCATTCCACATTTATCCCTCTCATCAGCAAAATTATTGCTTTTCATGTTATGACGCACGACATATCGGTATGGTATCGTGCAATCTCGTAATATATGGGCCATGATTATTTATCACTCCATGCCGGTCAAACTTTTCTCCTCATATCGCCAACTTTGCCAATGTCTGCTGAGCAAATGGGACATTTTTTTTTTCTCCTGTTAAAGACGGTAGGGAAACCCATTGGTTTATTCTGTTCGTGATATTTATTTGTAGCAAGAGGTACCTTGTTTGTATAAAGTTTGGTGGTATGGTTTTACTTTTCATATCGTTTATTTCATTTCTGTTTGTTTCATAAAAGTGTAAACAGCTCTTAACAATCTAATTAAATCATTCATCTCTAAAGAAGGTCAATCTTCTATTTGATACCACTAACACATCATGGTAATCACAACACGAAGGACGGCTGCCTCAGTCTGGAAAATCATGAATTTTTCAAGGACACGTGTCATATGAAACTAAGTGCGTTTCATCAAAACAATCTTCACAATTGCTATCTTTTGATTCATCAAACAAGCTTTTAACAACTAAAGTTCTATTTAAAGATACATAAAGATCTTAAAGTTGCCTATTTAATAAATCTGCTTACAAGATGCCTTTGAAATGCCCAAACTTACTAGTTGATGCTTACTACTGTCAGCATTAGCGTAAACTTAAATTAAGAAACTAAATCTTTTATACTAATCTCATTGACTGATAATAATCAAACGCCTTTATTCCCAGGTAGACGGTCCTTTTGTTGTCAGACAGTTTAAATAAATCTAAAATTGTAAAAAGTGGTTTCACAGGAAATTATTGTCTGACTATAATATCTGAACATCCATTATAACGATCATATTTCTTACATTTACTTAAAATATAGATTTGACCACAAACAAAATTATAATGTTTGTTATTGAATTATAGATCGGTGAAAAAAAAAATTACTATCAAATAAAAGATAATTAAATTTTAACTATATACCAAAAATCTTGATCTACATATTTATATCCTTTTTCTAATAACTATTTGCGATAACGATACTTATTTCTGCCGATAACTTTTGTTTATAATCAACAGTTTTAATCGATTCTTTGTTTCATTATTACATACAATGACCTACAGAGTATTTACTGAAACCTATTGGTAAAATCCTGTTACACGTTGCTGTGCTTCTTGATCACACTCCGACGTGCATTTAAACTGAGATCCGGAGATATCCTCTTACGATCGGATCGCCATGTGGACAATGCTATTATTGTGTAGCAATACGTCGGTAGTTCCCTATCAGAGTATTGAAAGGAATCTTTAGCACTTTGCAGAACAAGACACAGATCCAATATCTAAATATAGTACTGCACCTACTTTGATCTTATAATACCTAATCAAACAAATTATGTTTCAGAATTATTACATTCCCAGTTATGGTTCAAAATATGGTTTGTGGAATAAAAATTCTTAACGTTGTTGTCGCGTTGTCTCTTGGCACAATTAAGTGTATATCTCATTATTAAAAAGTGAGTTCGTTTGTTTCTGTAGAAGCGTAACTTTCACGCTTAAGCTGAATTGATTTTGGTATAGGTAGATATTATTCAGAACCAAACTATCTCAAGATGTACTGAGTTACTAATTTATCTGGTCAAATACATACTATCTTTGAATTCGATAACACAATAGGATTTGAAATTAATTTCATAGCCAATACGAAATGATTGAGTTGGAACCGACAATGTTGGCATGCCAAATTATCAATTTATCATTCAAATAGTTCTGTTGTGAGGTTTAGAAGGATTAATAATTTCTTACAATTATAGTTTCTTAACTTTATGAGAAATCGTTAGATGAAAGCACAGTCACTTTTGGTTGTGGATGAAAAGAGAAAGAATAAAAATATTATAGTTATATACATATTCATAGCCGTCTGAGTATTGGTAAACAAAGTTTGGAACCCTCGGAAACTACTTAAAGTGATATTCTTCTTAGAGTGGATGACCTACGATGGATGAGAAAAGCCGAAAACCGTTTTTAGTCTACCGCTATTGGTTGGTGATGAGGAAGAATATAATTAGTATATAGAGTAAATGGTAATAACTTTTTTTAGTTGTAGAGGAGACCCGTGCACAATAGGACTTAAGTGGGCTTATGATGATGATGATGATGTCAATGTGATGTAAAACGACATGTAAATCGAATTTACAAAACAAATTAATTAATTAAAAAGTCATATCACCAGTGATGGCTCCATTTGGGACTACATACCAAATTTACAGTAATTTGTGAAAACCAAGCCATGATCAGATTATTAACGCATTTTGATGTGTGAAAGTGGAGATTAAATAAACATTGAAGGCCAATTTATGGGAATACCAAAACCGCAAAATCCGGTAATGATAAAATTTCACCGATGCTTGGGATGTTGCGGTTTTAAGTGTTATCAGCAATATCCTTTTATAACGAAGATAATCAACAAATTATAATAAACACGACTGAACTTCCTACTTGCAACTCAAAATTTTTAAATCAAAAACAAATATTATTATAATAGTATTTTGAGATTAGATAACTTAGAAATTTAGAAATGGAAAAAAATTCTAAATAAATTGGAAGAGGATGTACTCATTGACATCATTACCATTGAAACGCGGTCGAGGGGGCGGAATAGCAAGATCATCCTAAATTTCAAAATAATGAATTAAAGAACTCGATTTTCATGTCACCAATCTCAATTATGTGAGAGATATCTTATTCAATTCGCAAACGCTAACAGTCTATACCTATCCCCTTGTTTGTCGAACAATACTATAAATAGGCTAGTATTGTTGTACAAACAAGAGTAAAGGCTTTGTGTGCACCATTACCTCGGCCTGAAGCAAGAAATTCGATATACCTTTCATCTTATCACACCATTAAACTGTAGAATTGTTTAGAAGTCCTCACTGATTTTAACTTTGGGACTTTAAGCTTAAAGCGTCGAATTATGACTGTCTTTTGTCTTCTGCCTTTCTTTAACCCTTATTTATTTCTTAAGTAAAACAATTCTTGTATCTTGAGATGTTTGATGATTAATAAGTATACCCCACTTCTAAGTTGTATTGTGTATAATATAAATGATCATATCAGATATGATGTTTTTTTTTAAACGTAGCAAATCGCTTAAATTTCGGTAAACAAATAAATACATTAAGAAAATAAATTAAATTTATAAACTAACTTAAATATTATGGACACAAACACACATCTGTGTGATTGACAACGGGACAGACAATATATGAATGTAATGTATTATGTTCCATTAAAATACATAATATACGTTTACAGTTACATTTTTGTATGCTTTCATCGTTCCTTATTGAATTCATTCGAAACTGTGGCGTACATGGTACAAGCTCCATGTATCAATTGATATTCAGCTGTATCGTCGAGGTACGTTGGCCGGTATATGAAATTTCATCGGGTGTATTCCATGCGAAAGCGCTTATTGCATACTCATCGTGGCATTCGTGTATTGGAAACTCTAGACCGTTAGCTTTGAACAAAAATGGCTTACAATAATGTCAATAGGTTAGTCATAAAATTTTGGGTTTGGTTTCTATGGCATTGGTTTTCCTTCAGATTTTACTAAATTTAAAAAACTGGCTCTATATTTCCGTTACATAAGTAGTCGGCGGGCGATCGAGCTGTACCAATTATATTGCCTGGGTCAGATAGTGACATTAGGATTTTCTGTTTTAAAATTTTTAATCCCACAAGTCTAAATATGTCTGCTTGTCGTAAGAGATGGCTCATAGGAGTCCTTGGGTACCCTGCAGGGGCAGTGCGTCCTCGCTGAGAAAGAAGAGTCTTAAAATGTCTCCGAAAAACGACATGACGCCCGCTCTTCATGACTTGGAACTGGCCGAATGTTTGAAGAAATAAAATTCTGCCTTCTCCTTCAACGTTACTATTCGTAACTTTATGTTTGTATGTGGAACTTTAAACGATAAAGTCGGTAATGTTTTAGAACTATGTTTTAATCCAAAATCTATCGAGTCTGCTTAATTAAAATTACGAGGATTATCCCAATTAAAACATGATTTATTGGTATACTTACAAGCTTGACTGTGTTTATCTGACCTAAGTTATGAGGTAGTCATTTGGACCAATATGGTTAAAGAATTAATCTTTTATTGTGATTAGCGCAAATTAACAAAATATTATGTCTAGTTACAATTACTTTGTAAGTGTATAACTGAGGAAAAAGCAGATTTTGTAATTGTCAGGATTATTTTTAAATCATCAAAAATCATTACATGCATGTTGATTTTATGTTATAGAAACAAATTCCAAGTCAAGTCGTTTCTGTAATATCTAAAATGGTTACAGCTTGGCTCTATTACATAATTCATATCCCAAAAAGTTCAAAGTTCTTCAATAAATTTTCTTCATATGCTCCCCGTCTAGCATAAACCTTCGGGTATCGATTCTCGACACATTCACAACATCTGCGAGCGTATCTTTATGAGCCGTAATTCAAATTTGTGTCTTCATTAGGCACAATATGAGAGTTTTATTGTTGCCAGCGTAATGGCATTTCTCGCTTAGTATCTTCTGGCTTTTAGCCCGATGTCTGAGGCCTTTCTGAAATGCTTGAGTTATTTCTTTATTCTATTTTATCCCCCGTTGGTTGCAAGGTAAGCATTTTCCTCCATTTACTCATATGAGGGCACTAATCTTTATGAACTGTTTACGGAATAGCTAATATGCGATATAGTTGGTCTTCGCTTAATTTATTGTAATACTTGCACAGCATAGACATGATCAAATGAATTCAAAATGACTTGTCATCGTTTAGATCCATGGTAATTTTCTTTTATTAAGCCCCCGGCTCGGAATAGAGAATTTACTGAAAATATCGGAAAATCAATAAATCATTGTAGTCGTGTATTGGATTCGTTAAGTTTTACTTAGATTTTTGGGGCTAGTAAAGTATTTTGTAAATAACATACATACATAAACTCACGCCTGTATTCCCCGAACGGGTAGGCAGAGGTGCATTTCTGCACCCACATTTCGCCAAGTATGTATCAGTCCCACGTAATAGGGGGCGAGCCTATTGCCGTTTTTCAGGCACATTTCCAGACTCCGTGCTGTTTCCGAGAATTTCCTAATGGAAAAACCCAATAACACTGCCCGACCCGGGAATCGAACCCAGGACCCCTAGATCGCACGGCACATACTTGTACCGCGAGACCACGATGCAGTATTTTGTAAATAATAAAAATAATAATGCTCCTTCTCTTTTTCTTTCAAATTAGTTCTCAGATATTTTACCGGAATGAGAATAGAATGAATGGCCAGACGTATTAATTGCACGTATAATTAGAAATCCATATTGTAAGGAATTTTAAGCTTGTGTAATTAATTATGCAAGATAAATCTCCATACAGCTCTTAAGAGGTAAATGTTGAAGTATCCAATACATATTGATCCACATCTTTAATTATTAGATCCGTGACCTCCCTTGTAACGGCGACGAGAAATTTTGATCGTAGCTTAAAATTATAATAACGATGGATTCTTCGGTAAACCTAGCCCGAAGATAATTTAATAGTGGAATAAATTTAAATTCCTTCGGTTAGTTCAAAAAGTATGTTATAATAATTATTAATGAATTTTTTGGCACATAATTATATTTTTTTGGAATATACCTAAATATGCCCAGCAGTGGGACGTATATGGGCTGATGATGATGATGATGATGATACCTAATATTATACAATATTATCTCCTATATGTTGCCCACGTCTCCATCGAGGCTGTATTTTTGTTTATACTGACACGAAATAGTGACAAAACGACACCTGATGGCAAATACCTAATGTGCTGACCAAATGTCTATCTGACTAGAAATGTTTTGATACCTACTCAACAAAGATGTTACAGTTAAGCAGCATCACTTTTGATATACTATTTCTCATTTTTAATATGTAATTGTGATATAAAATGTTTTTCGCTTTAAGCTCTTTGTGGACCCAATTATATTTAAAGACAGCCGTTCTTTAATGTTTCATTTGCTACCAAATATCTGCCTTTATATTTTAGTAGGATGTAGTTTTGATTTAACAAATGAGGACACTAAATCTGCTAATAGTTGTTAGCTCTGTAATTTTACGGTTAAGTATTAGGCTTTAGATAATTAATTATAGCAAAACCCGACGGCTACCACCCTTAATTCTAAAGTTTTATTGGTTTTAAACACCACACCTATAAAATAAAAACGGGCAAAAAAAGTGTTTTTAGTTCATGTTAATGGAACACAAACTTACTAGCAATAGCAAGATGAGCAAGATAAATAATCATAACTTCACTCACATGCCATTTAATTTCGTATTATGGAACCCTTACTAATTTTCAATAAAAAAATACGTAAGTAACTCCTCATGACAATCTATGAGTAAATTCCACCACGGCGACATGATCGCTGTAGCGACAAAGCCCTTTAGTATAACATTAAAGATAATTTCTATGTTTTAGATATCAGCTAAAACGGACAGATTTCTTTTTTTTTATCTTTTGGTGACCTATGAAGCTAGAATTATATTTTATTTCGTTAGTATTTATATGAATAATAATTATACTTTAATTATGATAAATACGAGTACAATGAAGTACACGAGAAATTATTGTGAATTAATGTAATAACATTATCCACAGTTTATACAGGTGATTAGTATAATGTAAGAAACAAATAAAATGTAAAGAGCAAGGCAAAAATTGAGAATTTGTAAGGCCTTCAGTCAAAAAGCTGTCATTTAGAATTTCTAAATACATTAATTAGACTCCTTTACTACCAGTTTGAAAATACCATTGACAGCTAATATACAATGATCAGATAAAACCATCTTAATAAACGCGATTACGAAACCAATTATATTGAATGCTCTGTCAGTAGTACTTTCAACGAATAATTCACTCCGACAACAACAAAGGCAGTCGTATATTATCGTATTGGCAAATTCAGTGTGTACTCGTAAATCCATCCGTATAAAATTAATATGGAAATCATTCCGGTTGCATGCAATTCCAATGATAGTTATTGTTACGTGTTGTTAAATCGTTACTGCAACAGAATTATCTATCGCGATACAATTCATTGTTGTTTGCATAATAATTGCGATGTTGCATAAAGACACCTGTAATCCCCGAACAGTGAGGCAGAGATGAGTTTCTACGCCCACGTTTCGCCAGCTATATATATATTTACACATACATACATAAACTCACGCCTGTATTCCCCGAAGGGGTAGGCAGAGGTGCATTTCTGCACCCACATTTCGCCAGGTATGTATCAGTCCCACGTAATAGGGGGCGAGCCTATTGCCGTTTTTCGGGCACATTTCCAGACTCCGTGCTGTTACTGAGAATTTCCTAATGGAAAAACCCAATAACACTTTGCCCGACCCGGGAATCGAACCCAGGACCTCTGGATCCCACGGCACATACTTGTACCGCGAGACCACGAGGCAGTCTATATATATTTATACCACTATTTTACTGACTACTACTATAGTATCGGTGAAACGAAGTCACATAGACTTCGTTGTCTCGGCCACGTGATGAGGATGGGAGACGATCGAGCTACCAAACGGGTCTACTTGATGCGCAGTATAGGCCTAAATGGTGTCTCTTGGTGTCGGGGGCCAGGACTCATTTTGCGCTGTGATAAGTAAGTAAGTATATGACTAACTTAGACTACGTATATCGAGCACATTTACAGGCTCCGTGCTGTTCCTGAGTATTTGCGACGTGGAGAACTGAAATTGCTATACCTAATCCGGGAATGAAGCAGAAAAGGCAATCATAACTTATAGCCATTAGCTTTACGCGCGACGACATCGGCGTGCACTTCAGATACAAATAAAAAATTGCATGAATAGAGAACGTTGTCCGTTTTGTAATAACCCTCATCAGAATTCCATGTATTTTTGCCGACAAATGAATTAAATCAGTGCATAAAAATTTAATAAACAGTTCACTTTCACATGTATAAGTTGGAAGTGGTTATTTGAATTACATTACCCGAAGCTTGAATGAAATACAGAACACTTTGTTGTGAATAGAAGAAAGTGAAGCTAATAATGAACAATATCTATGCACAACATATTGTGCATATGTAGCATAATATGTCATTGCCCTTTTGTTGCTTCTTCTTTTTAAATGAAAACTAATCTTAAAATAGAAAAGGTAAGCGTGTTAGAATTGCGAATAAAAAAAAGTCCAAACAAAACAACAGTTTGACTATCGTCCAACAACGTACTTAAAAAATAATGCTTCTCAATTATAGTTAAAGTCTTTAATCTGGACTCATCATACGAGTATAGTTATGTTTAGCACAAATTGACTAAAATAAAAAAGATTATAATTTTTAATTAAAACGCAATTTTATCCGATCGTAAACTAAGACTAACTACATAAGATCAGCAAAGTGTGCAACTCTTGAACAACTTAAAGAAGTTTAATATCGGTAACGGAAGTTTGAAGTTAAGAGGATTTCAAAAGTATTAAATTTAAGATACATTCAAACTCACACCTTTTCACAAAGACTCCCCATATATTTTTTTATATGAATATATATATATATATATTATTTTCTTAATTATTTTTTTTTTTAATATTAATTTCTGCAACAAAATCTTATACAAGGTGAATCGCGGTGTCGGTTCAAACAGTTTATTATTATTAATGCGTAATCCTGAAACTGACTTGTTTATTGTATAATTATGTAAAATAGTTGGGACATCCTGTGCGGGTTATCTATTTATCTGTAAGCGGGGCACGTTTTGACGAAGAGATCGTTTATTAAAGCACCGCTCGTCTTGCAGCCCGTGCGAGAAATGTCTAATGGAAAACGTCTCACGCGATGTCAGCTTTATCAAGGCGAATTTATCAAAAGTCGAAGAGTACTTTTTTAACTTTTGAATACCAATTAAATGTTCCTGTTATATGTGAACTCACGTGTTGTCATGAGGTCACGCAAACTGTTCGGAATATCTTTATGAGACGGAATTTACTAGATACGATATTTCACTAGCGGTTGTTCCCGCTATGCTTATCTTGTTTCAACTAAGTCAATGCCAGTAATCATCCTAATCGTTTGTTTGTAATTAATCTGTTACAAACATTGTTATAACCAATCAAATCTTTTTTCTTTATAATCTGTATTTTACTAATATTATAAATGCTAAAATAACTTGCTCTATGTGTTACGCTTTCATGCCTAAACTACTGAAATTTGGATGATTTTTGGTATTGAGATAAGGTCGCATACCTTGAGAAACGACATTTTTTTAGAAAATTGTGCCCAGGAGAAGGGTTGCCAAACGGCTAGTATTATTATAAATAAATTTTCCCTAAATCTTCCTTATGACAAATATTTTAAACTGTATGTCATTGGCAGATCTATAAAGGAATCCAAGGCCACAAACAATTTGTAACAACCCAAAGGTTATTTGGAAATTCCGAATTTCGCACGGCTTTGATAATTAGAGAATCCCTTTAAAGGGTTTTTATTGAACGCGAAATTTATTTACAGATCGTTAGCGCCGCTAATGTTGTAAACCTCTTATTGAACCTTAATTTTTGTAAACAGGGAACATTAATTTACATCCCAAGATATTTTCGCAATAATGAAATATTAAGAAAAATATCTGATGTATATGATCTATGAAATCATAGGCGGGACATATACTAAATTCTAGAAATATCGGAGATTGAGACAGCGGGAAACGGACGAGGAATAATGTTTTTTTGTAAAGAGAATCAGCATTGTCTGATGAATGATGATTCCAAATATGAGCTTTTACTCCGTAATTAAAATGTGAAAGAGAGAAAAAATAAGATAAAGTATCATTATGATAACCCCACGGCAGCTTAACACATATCTAGGTAAAAGAGTGACCTATAGGCTACTATGTTATTGACATCAAGATCTCGTCTTATTTCATCATTCACAGCTTTATTCATCCCACTGCTGTGCATAAGCCTCTCTTTTAGCATGCTATTCGTATTACCCAGGATAGGGATCCTGGGCCAGTCGCATATAAGATCTGCCATCCACCTGGACCAGATTGTCCATCCATCTTGCTACTGATCGGCCAATACTGCGCTGGCTCTGTCTCGGCTACCATTGCCCTGTTCCACCTCCCGTCGACCCGTCTTGCCAAGACATCATCTATCTTTTCAAAAATTCATCAAATTAATTCTGTGACTTAGGTGTTTAAGAACAAACAAACTACTTTTTGGATTTACAATATTAGGATAAAAGATTCAACAGCATTGCTACTTGATCTCACGCGTACTGTATAATTCGTTATAGTCTTTTAAGGCCTTGTTACAATAATTAAGCTTTTTGTATTCACCAACTTCCCGCGTCTCGGTGCTTTACTTGCAATTATTTAGTTACTGTGCCTTGAATAAAGGCACTTGTTGCTTAACACATATTTAAATTTGGTAAAAAAACGGCCTTCTGTTAAGATTGCCGTTATGCCTGAAGGGATTGGCAGTAGGGCTGTCAGATATTCCATAAGGTTCTACTTATCATAGCCGGGACAATTCAAAGACAACGGTGTCAGGTCGCGGCTATTATAGTTTTTTTTTTTTCAAAGGATTTATATTTGTATTTGACAAGGATATTGCCATTTATTTTCAAGTACATCTTTTATTAGTTAGGTATATACATTGTACATACATAGTAGGTATTTACTAAAACTAATAGGTTTTCAGAATCCGGGACATTAAGGCCTAATACTGGATACGGGACCAGACGCAAAACCCCGGGACAATCCCGGATTTCCCGGCCATTTGGCAAGTCTCGTTGGCAGACATGTATTTCCCTCGGTTCGCCTGCCATATTTTTCCATGCCATGTAATAGGAGGAGAACCTTGGGACGTTTTTCGGGCTCATTACTAAAAATTTATTTATGAATAATCCTAGGAATTGAATCTGGCAGCTTTTAATTGCCATGTACTTATGCACGTGATCAACAAGACTAATTCGATAACTTTTCTTTTTAACAGTAAATGATAAAATATACAGGTCTGTAGTGTCGTTATTTCAAACTGAAAATATGATTGGATAAAATATTTCGCCGTCTGAACATTGAACTGTTCGTTAAGCTTAAATTTTAGAAATGTGAGTTTTGTTTTTCATTAAAATTGTAGTCCCAAAGTCAGCTTAAGCGATACAAACGGTTAGAAAATTTATTTTGTTTTAATTGCAGACAATTAGTTCTGATTGTTGAACAAATTTTAGTCTGAAAGCTTTCAAAATTAATTATTAATAAAATTTGAATGTACTAATTAAAAACTCATTTTGTAACTAAACTTGTTAGATAGTTAATTTTTATAAAAAAACTGCCTTGAAATCGTTTGAATCCCTAAGAAAATATTATATGTAAATGTAAAAGTAACTTTGCCTTTGCGATGCGGATCCCTACCGCCTGTAGTTTGTGTTTTAACAAAGTCAATATACTATTATCGAAGATTGTCTATAAATTAAAAGTCTACGTGTTACAGTTATTAACATTTTAGTGTCAAGTGACAGCTCGGGGATTTGTTCCTCGCACCGAGACATATGTTCATGTAACACAAACATAATTATTTGCTCTGGATCTGGGTATAGTAAGGTTGAAAGTCTTTTGATATGTACGGCATAAAAATACAACTAAATCAAATTAAGTCTCCAAAATACATGTGACTCACGTAGAATAACGAGCAATGAGCATTTTTTTTCATAATTATATTTTAACCAGTTTTCGGCCTTGTAATAATTCACTATACCTACTAAGTTTAAAAATAATTCATTACAAAACTCCGCTATCATCATCATGACAAAGGGACAATTGCCATGTATCGTTTCTCGCGTAATATTTACAAAACAACAAAGCCGAGCCGTCGCGTCGGTAAGGTTTTTCTGAGTTATTTAATAAACCGTTAAGTTGAGAAGGGTTGTCTTTTCATTGGTCTTGTGAAGATAAGGGACCCTCTTTATTTTATTCGTTTTACAAATCGACATTTTTCATTTTGTCTTCTGTTTTAAACATTTCTTTGGATAAAAAGATTTGGATAAGAAAATGTTAAGATAATTTAAACATTATGGATTACATGATGATGGATTCATGCTAATGTTGCAGATGCGAAAGTAAGTTTTAAGGCATCACTGCCTCGTGGTCTCATATAAGTATGAGCCGTGCGATCTAGTGGTCCCGGGCTCAATTCTCTTGTGGGGAAAAGTGTTATTGGGTTTTTCCATTAGGGAATTATCAGTAGCAGCACGCAGTCTTGAATTGTGCCCGAAATTGGCTCGCCTCCATTATGTGGGACGAAAACATAATTGGGTGCAGAAATGCTCTCCTGTATACATATGTGTGTATGTATATATATTATGTATGTATGTATGTACCATGCGCAAACAACAGGTAGGTATCAGGTAAGTGTAACACTTGAAGGTAATTCGCCAATAACCTTATCTAACCACTTGACACAATTAAGGTTGCTCAGAAAATTTACACTTCTAATGAAATACTCAGGGTTATAAGAAGGAAGGGAAAGAATAGTAAAAATTCTGACAATTTTAATGACAGCTACCCTAACATCAAATTCTTTACAACATTTTATTTTGCAAAATCACGTTTATTTTATTTATAATAGGAAAAATATGAAATTGCGAAGTCACCGCACAAATACATATTAATCAATCGCTACCTCATTTCAATGTTTATCAAATTTATTGAAAAAGAAAAACTTCACTGAATTCGCAACACGTGTATCCGTTCTAGCGTTGAATTTGTGTATTTTTTATATTTATTTGTATTTATTCTGTTCATTTAAATGTGGTGTTGGGTAAACACTCGTTAACATTGTTGACGATAGGGAATGGTCCCAATGACAGCGGATATTATTAAATTCTTAATAAAATTACATTTACAAAAGTGTATTTCACTGTGTCTCCAAGAGGCTTTCACGCTTAATTTAAAACTTAGTGACTAAGGTCTAAACCCTCTCAATGGTAGAGGAGGCCCGTACCCAGCAGTGCGACGTATATGGGCTGATGAGAATGATGATTACTGTTGACTTTTTTTTATTTTTCAAAGGGAGTAAAGCGCCCTAAGCTCCCCGTTTCGTATCTCGAGGGAGGTCGCAAGGGATATGTCAGGATCTCCAGCCTTCCAACTCAGCGCGCTGAACTGTTGGTCGCTTGGCTGAGTTGGGTCTCTAACCAAAAATCCTGTTCCGGTATACCGACTAAAACCTCTCTATGGCCGTCTTGCACATTGACCTATGTATTTTGGACGCTCACTTGGTGTGAGCTCACTCCCGAGAACCTCCTCCTGATAACCTCTTACGACACGCAGGGGGTGCCGTGGTGGAATTCTTATGCCCCTAAACCACAGGGCGAACTCACTGTTGAGTACCTCGTGGTTACGCGGCACAAGCATGTGCCGTGTGATCTAGAGGTCCCGGGTTCGATTCCCGGGTCGGACAAAGTTTTACTGGGTTTTTTCATTAGGAAATTCTCTTTTGCAGCATGGAGTCAGGAATTGTGTTCAAAAAACGGCACTAGACTCGACCCCTATTACGTAGAATTGATACAGGCCTGGCGAAATGCGAGTGCAAAAATGCACCTCTGCTTACAGGCGTCAGGTAATGTTTGTAACTAATTATTGCCAGTAATTTTCCTGGATGGAAGTTTTCTAAATGATATTTTTTTATGTATTTTACATTGAAAAATGCTTACATTATTGCTTATAGCCTCAAAACAAGTTCCATGTACCAATGAAATTCGCATAAGGAAATCTGTCCTAGCTTTAGAGCTTCAAATTACATAGTTACAGACTTAAAAGTAGTAAATTTAATACCGTTTGAGGTACATCATATACATAATGCACTAAGACTTTAGTATAAATGTAGTTGGAGCGCCTTATAACTATTTTGTACATAATTGGTCGTTTTCTCTCGTGTCCCAAGTTGCTATATTTCAATGCAAAACAACACACTGCACTAGAAGTTTTTATATAATTCATTATTCATGGATGAAGCATACATGCATACATAAACTCACGCCTGTATTCCCCGAAGGGGTAGGCAGAGGTGCATTTCTGCACCCACATTTCGCCAGTATGTATCAGTCCCACGTAATATCGGGCGAGCCTATTGCCGTATTTCGGGCACATTTCCAGACTCCGTGCTCTTACCGAGAATTTCCTAATGGAAAAACCCAATAACACTCGACTCGGGAATCGAACCCAGGACCTCTAGATCGCACGGCACATACTTGTACCGCGAGACCACGAGGCAGTCAATGTCATGGATGAAGCGATAAATATAGCGATAATCCTCGCATTTTATATACACGTAATATATAAAATTTCCGTCTACTGTTTGAATATTGTTAGTACACTATCTAGGTAAATATTAGGCTAGGTCCACGCTATAAACAACTGTATTGTTTATGGGTATCTGATTCAGTTGAATGGTTTTTCAAACAAACGCTAATTGGTCAATAGAGTCGACGATGCATAAAGCTACGGTGGGAATGAAAATGGGAATATAATGCAACGCTTAAAGGTGCACTCGGTGTATAAATAAAAAAACGATTTATCAATGATGCCAAATCATGTGATTTCGCTTTAAGTGTTCTAAGTTGCTTCTATAGTTAAAAGAGGTTAGGAGTTAGGACTTGTTGAGTTCTTAAATGCCAATGTAGGAAATCTGTACAAATCTATCACTGCTACACATGCCTAAGTCCTAAAAAACATCTCATCTTGGCGTATAATGATTTACTCAAACTTGATCTATTAAACAATAAAAAACTGATATGAAAATATTATTTACTTATAATATAAAAATGTATTACAAATACGCGCATAACTCCGCTCTAAAACGGACCACGTAAAAACAAAGTCAACATAATTCTGGTGTCAAGAATTCTGATTTCTAAATGTTTTTCACGAGCAAATTCTCTTTCTAACTCTCCGAGGAAACTGTAAGATAAACTGTGAACAAATTTTAAGGACTGTTAAGTGTTGATTTACGTGTAGCAGATATTTAGCGATGGTTGTGGCAATTAACCCATTAGAAGTCACCGGACTCATTTGAGTACAGCTATATTTCTTGGCATATATTCCAGAACTCGTTAAGTGTGCGTGGGGTACTTTATTATTTTACTTAATTGTACTTACTTTAAGTGTATTCATAAATAATAAGTGGGTAGTGGGTCATTTTTTATTAAAAAATGCCACTTGAAGTTGTGTTACGGAAACGTCATCGAGGTAAGTAAATGATTTTAGATTTTTTCAAGTAATTAGTGCTTCTAAGTATTTTATTTCGATTTATTTCGATGTATTAGATGTAAAAGAAAGATATTAAAAACTGTTAAATAAATTACATATTACTATAAAAAAATTAGAATCTTGTAAATGTAGCTGTACTCAGTTGAGTACACTGACAACATACGTAACTAAAATAAGAAGAAACAGCGATTTACAGCTCAAACTAGTTACAGTGGGCTTCAGGAAGCTATGGAAGCTGTGTTACAGGATAGCGAACATGACGAATGTGACTTGGCTATCATACCACTTGATCCAAGTGCATTGACTGATGAAGAGGAGGGTACCGACGAGGATACCAATATGTGGTACTATTGAGGTATTTAGGAATCGAGAGGATAATGGTAGCGAGGATTCTACGCACAGTGACAGTGATGATGAACCACTTGCATAAAAAAAGACGAGTTGATTCTATCCTAAACCTCGAGGCCATCACTGCTTATAGGTTTAGGCGCGCGGTCGAGAATTTCGGCGGTCGCAGGTTCAAACCCCAGGCACACACCTCTGACTTTTCGAAGTTATGTGTGTATTTACAATGAATTATCACTTGCTTTAACGGTGAAGGAAAACATCGTGATAAAACCTGCACACCTAAAAGTTCTTAGGAATTTCTTAGGTGTGTAGTCCGCCAACCCGCACTAGGCCAGCGTGGTGGACTAAGGCCTAAACCCTATCAATTGTAGAGGAGGCCCGTGCCCAGCAGTGGGACGTATATGGGCTGATAATGATAATGATTCTATCCGGCAATCTTCGTGGAATCCGAACCCAATCTGGCGCAAATGTGCCCCTTCATATTTTTGGACTTTTCAGAGTTCAACAGAAGTCTGTACTGTCAAACGCTGGTGTCCAATCAAAAAGGAGAAGATAGACGTAGCCATACCACATTTGTTCCAAACTTATAATAAAAATATGAGAGGTTTTGATGAACTTGACCAGTCTGTCTCATTATATAGAATTGCTGTTCACGGAAAAAAGTGGTGGTGGATATTATTTACATATATGATAGATATGACTGTTTCTAATGCCTGGCATTTACATGTAATGTGTAATGATAATCCTATGAATCAGCTCATGTTCCGACGTCACCCGATTTTATTTACGCCAGAGTGAACAAAGAAAATCAAGGCAAGCAGCATCAGTTGTCGAAGAGCTACCTCAAGATAGAGTTGGAAATTAACTCCGCAAAATTGATAAACTGCTGCGGTGTGTAGTTTGCTGTTCAAGAGTGCTTTGGATTGCCAACGCACACAACGAATCAATAAGAAGAGCTTGAAAACACTTTGTGTTGAAAAAACGTGTTTTGAAAATTTTCATACTTAGGCGGTCAGTGTACTCAATTGAGTACACCCCTATATTTTCATGAAAAACAAAATTTTCCATAACTTTTTTTATTTTTGTTTTCCTTTGTACTTAGTTTAATATGAAAATTAAAAAATATATGAAAAAATATTTGTAGTTTTCATTTGACCTCTAATGGGTTAAATAAATCGCTGTTGCGGTCAAAGGAAGTGTTAAAATAATTTCGCTTAAAACTTGGTAACGTAAATACTATATTGTGTAAACAGTTTATTTATTAAAAAGGCATGACTTACGAATAAACAGCTTCATTACTGAGCATGGGTATTTTAAATTTAGTAAGGCTTTTCAGGCCTATCTTAAGCCTAAGCGATCGCACTAGCACCACCATTAACAAGTGTATTACTAATCGACACAGTAAGTAAAGTAAAATAAGTAAAAGAGAAAAGTATAAAAAATATACCTAATAAAGTCTCGGAGGCCCACCGGGCGGCTGTGGATAACGGTGGGCGCTTCTTGCTCACGTACCATGGTCGCCCAACTTGGCGCGGAGATGGCCACCGGTAGGTTTTGGTCGGTATGCCGGTGTTGGCTAGGGTTTGGTTAGGGATCCAGCCCAGCACTAACATCTGCGCGCGCGTACCTACATGACGTCGCCGCGCGCGAGCTGGAAGGCTGGTGACCCCGACATACACTTCCCGCCCCCTTCCCTCCAGGGCCAGCGGGAAGTGGACCATAATTAGATTTCCCCTCGAAAACAAAAAAAAGCCTATTCAATGTGACTACGGTGGGTTGTACCATTCATACCATGAGGTAATTCCATTTGCATATAGCGCTATCCTGCTGCGTATAATGGCCGAGAGGAAAATATTTACACAGTGGAGTATAATCAATTATCGAATTCAAGATGTTTTAACAATTTTTGTTAGAGTATTTTTAATTAAGTCAATTGAACGTAGTTCCATATCAATGCCAATTTTTTATCTTCTCAATGGCTCGATTATGTAAATAATTACATACATATTACCATAGCCGCCGACAATAGTTAACTTCTTTGCCTCTTTTTAACCGATTTCAAAAAAGGAGGAGGTTATCAATTAGTCTGTATTTTTTTTTATGTTTGTTATCTCATAACTGTTAAGAAGCACGCGTCACGTTTTTAGTGAAACACCGAAGTAATGAGATCGTATAAGAACTGACCTGGCGTGATATTTGACCTTCGGAAATGAAATGTACTTAAAATGTGTTCTTCTGGGTTTGTTTTCAGTCATTCCTCGATATAGTAGGTATGCGTCTGCTTGACTGGTAAAATAAATAATACATAACATTTAGTTAAAAAGATAATTGTAATTATAACCATTATTATTTTAACACATAATTCGGTTCCAATTTTTGGTCAAATGTATTTTTTTTAATTTTCTAAAGTCTACCTAATTAAATCTTCGCAACAATAATTCCAAACTTTCCTTGCCACTAATAACTTTCATTGTCACGTAAATAACACTTTCAAGGCCAGACAAGTTCAGAAACTTCTCCAAAAATAACTGATCTGAGCCGCGGAGAAAAATAACTTACACAAAGGGTAGAATTAAGGTTCGCCAAGCCAAATTGCTTTGCCCTGTGTAAATTGGTTCCTCTTTATCTCTTTAACGAATTCGGAGAATTTTCATTGAAAGCAATATACGAGGGCAGTCCGATAAGTACTTAGCCTCACCGCCCGATGGCACCACTATCGTAAGATAAATTTACCATCATGTAGCACATCTTCGTAGACGGCTATTGTCAAAATTTCAGCCGAATTGGATTTGTAGTTTTGTTTTGACCGCGTGTGTAAGCGGACGTGTCCGCGGATTTTCGAAAAATGGAAAAAGAGCAATATCGGCCGGTGATTTGATTCTTGTTTTTGGAAGGGAAATCGCGCAGCGATATCAAAAAGCGCTTGGATGCTGTTTACGGTGACTCTTCTCCTTCAATGGCGACCGTCAAAAATTGGTTTAACGAGTTTCAACGTGGTCGCACGTCAGTTTTTGATGAGCCACGCCCAGGTGCCCCAAAAACGGCTACCACGGAGGATAACGTGAGAAAAGTCCCGATCTTGTATTGGCAGACCGCCGATTGAAGGTGCGCGAGATAGCTGAGACAGTAGGCATCTTAAAAGACCGCGTGGGTCATATCCTGCATGAAATATTGGGCATGAGAAAGCTGTCGGCTCGATGGCTGCCGCGTTTGCTCACTTCGGACGACAAGCGCATCAGTGACACAACTTCAGAGCAGTGTTTGACACTGTTTAGGTGCAATCCGAAGGGGTTTCTGCGTCGTTTCGTGACCGTCGACGAAACATGGATTCACTGGTACACACCAGAGACCAATAAACAGTCGAAACAGTGGACTTTACCCGGCGAATGTGCTCCGAAGAAGGCGAACACTGTCCCATCGGCCGAAAAGGTGATGGCCACCGTTTTCTAGGTTTCACAAGGTGTGATTTACATCGACTACCTGGAGAAGGGCAAAACGGTCACAGGGCTCTACTATGCCGAACTATTGGGCCGATTCAACGCTGAATTGTAGAAAAAACGGCTCCATTTGGCGAAGAAAAAAGTGCTCTTCCACCATGACAACGCACCGGCTCACACCTCCGCCGTCGCAACGGCCAAATTGGTCACATTAGGCTACGAACAGCTGCTCCATCTACCGTATTCTCCAGATTAGGCCCCGTGTGACTTCTTTTTGTTTCCAAACTTGAAAAAGTCCGTCGCCGGACAGAAATTTGAGTCGAATGAGGAGGTTATCGCCGCCACGGAGGCCTACTTTGTAGACCTCCAGAAAACGTTCTTTTCAGACAGCTTAAAGAAGTTGGAGCATCGCTGGGTCAAGTGAATCGAGTTGAAAGAAGACTGTGATGAGAAATAAATCGCCACTTTTCCAAAATTTTCGTTTTTCTTTTGTAGGCTAAGTACTTATCGGACTGCCCTCGTATTTGGTACGAGGTCGCTTTTCGACAGCACCAGAATGTTGGATCGACAATAAATTTCCTAATCCACATTATTAATTGGTGTTTTTATTTGGCAATTAATTGGCTGATCATCAATCATTGAGCGCTCCAAGGGCACGTCCGGATGAAACGAATGATTCCTTTGGTCTGTAACTTCCTACTCTTATTTTTAACTAGCAACTCGGCCCGAATTTACCCGGGAGCCATGCGATATATAAAAAAGTAGCCTTAAATCCTCTGAAAGGTTCCACCTATTCCTGTTCAATCATATAACAAAGGTAGTTTAGCGACTTAGCGGTGAAAATATAAAAAATAAGTATTTTCGGATACATTAAATTGTACACACTAGTTTTGTTTACGGTGCGATATAAGCTTTATTGGAAGTGGTAGAGCCATGAAACAGATAAAACTGCAAAATGAAGTAATACATTTTTTGAAAAAAAAAGTACTACATACACTGACACATACCTACATACATCCCGAGAGGGTAGGGTAAGGTACATTTAAATTATCTTGGCAATGTTAAAATTTTACTTCATAAAAGGTGAGCCTATTGCAGTCTAACAAACGAATTTTTAATCTCAAAATATTCATAAACTGATGCTTTTATAAATATTTTCCTTATAAAAATTAAGAATCAAAACTGAGGAATTAAACGGAAAGCAATCGCGATTGTAAGAGTCAGTTTATACTGCAATTGATGTTGTTTAATTCATACTCGTAAAGTCCAACTCACCTAGTAAATTCTAACTCATATTAATGAGACAAAGCACTACATGGGATTAATTGCTGCCAGCCGAAATTTCCAAAAGCAAGTGCCCTAGATTATGTTCTGGATAGCTAACTCCTTAATTGCACGAAATTCTTTGAAGGTAATGGCCTAAGTTTGCTGTATAAATTCTCAGACTAGGTGAGTGGCGCCCAACTCCGCATGCCAAGATCAAGGTGAAAAACTTTAATTGTGAAGACGTTAAAATTCATTGCATTACTAAGAGCATTGTTAAATGTATTTATTTTGTCTAATGGCCTCTCGGCCGTGCGATTGGTAGATTGATATTGATAGGGTTCGATTTCTCCTTCAGGCAAAGTGTGACTGCGTTTTTCCTTTAGAAAACCCTCAGCAGCAGAAAATAGTTTGAAAATGTGCCTGAAAAATAGTAACAAAATAGTAACCAGTTTACTACTGGTTAATGAATATTTTTTGCTACTAAAATTGAAGTTATTGTTTGTGATTTCAAAATACAAGTGCAATTTGGTGTTTTTTGTCTGAAGGCACTAACTTCAGTTATTTTATATGGTGATGTTCTATTTTCACCCATTATTCCCGGCATAACAGACGCCTTATTGTCAGCTGCTTTGATCCTTTGAATCTCGAACCCAGATCAAGTAAATCCATCCAGATCGATACACAATACCATCTCATATATAAAAATATTTTATTTAGAAAAAATGCTGCGTGTTATCGATTTTTTAATTAAAGTTAAATGAATGTATTTATAATATTGATAATCAGATGGGCCTCCTTAGAAATTAAAAATAATTATAATTTATACGAATATGTATTATAAATTCGAAAGTTATTCTGTCCATTACGCTTTCACGCCTAAATCGATTTAAATGATATGTGGTATAGAGATAGATATGACCCTGTGAAAAGAACAAAAGATATTCTTTGTATCGAAAAAATTTAGTGTTCCTGTGGGATGAGGATATAATTTAAAATTCGCCCGGGCGATCCCTGGCCCACAGCAAAAAAGTTGCAGTAATGAAAGAATACGTAAAATACATTCATGTTTTGAAACGTAATTTTTAGTACAGCGATTATTTCGGTACGACACGGCTGCAAATTCAGAACATCAAAACAAATGCTCTGTTTACACGATCGCGAATGAATATACAATTAAATTTAAAATTTTATTAATCGGGACCCATTATAATCTACCCCTTTTGATTAATTTTATTAATTCCGAATTTCCGCAAAGCTAGCTAAAATTAACGTTTTTATTTTTAATAAAATATATAATACTAGACTACCTCGTGGTCTCGCAGCACTAGTGTGTGCCGTATGATCTAGAGGTCCCGGGTTCGATTCCCGGGCCGGGCAAAATGTTATTGGGTTTTTTCATTAGGAAATTCTGAGTAGCAGCACGGAGTCTGTAATTGTGCCCGAAAAACGGCAATAGGCTCGCCTCCTATTACGTGGGACTGATATATACCTGGCGAAATATGGGTGCACATCTGCCTACCCCTTCGGGAATACAGGCGTGAGGCTATGTATGTATATATGTATCTATATACATTTAAACAAATAGTCCGCGTGACATTTAAATGTTTCAACTCCCATAAGTAGCTAAAATACTTTAGCTCTTTAATTCGATAAGTTAAGCCTATGCATGTAAATAAGTATAATATCCAGTTGATAATTTTTATCGTGTATAATATGAAAATATGAAACAACAGATTTTACCTACTTCAGAAAACTTTAGAAAAAAAGATCCAAAAAAAAACAAGCACAAAATGTTTTTGTACTTGCGGTGTCATGTAGGTGCGGTGACATGCCAATTTAAAAAAATGTCCAATGCGTTCATTTCATTCCAGTAAGAAAAAGACACCAATATTACGGCATAGGCGTAAAGCAAAGACTCAAAGCCCATCCAAAATTAACGCCGCATAAATATTAGCGTGTTCCTTTTAACTCTGATTGGTGATTTAAAACAACAATAAAGCAGTCGAATCGCGGCGTCAGTACTCATTTCATACACCTAAATACATCGTTAACCTATATACGAAGATTCGATGAAAAATGTGGCTTTTAACATTTATTTATATGTGTTAACTAAATGGTCGGAAATGCATTTTGGCCGGCAACAAAATTTGCATGTGACGTGCGGTTATACCTTTTTATGTATGGATGCGTGCAATTTATAAGCGATTACGATAATTTAATATTCTCTTAGTGGTGCATAAAAAGTACGTTAAGCTTTGAGAGCGGCCGCGGTGTGAACATGTTGTTAAATTTGCCACGGCTACCCTTTAGCTGAGGAAGAGCCACAAACAATTATTTACGTCAAGAAATTATATATTGAAAACATGTTAACATTTAATTATGAGTTAATAAATATTGTGAAACCAAAGAATTTTTCACGTTAGTAAAATAAAATAATATGTCAAAATGTGGATGTAGAAGAGCACCTCTGCCTATAGATACAGGTATAAGATGTATTTGATGATAATTCAGGACTGAAACATCCCACATCCAAAAGTTTTTCATCCTTTTAAAATACGATAGCTTAGATCGGTAGCTTCTAGTAACTGAATAACTATTTTCTCACTTAAATCATCATTAAGTCTATCTCCTAAATTTCTAAATGATTTTTGAAAAGAGTGAACATATTTTGCGCTTCAAGACAATCTAATCAACCTTTTTTACAATGATAATAGAAACCTTTTTGGTGATAAAACATAAAAATACAATTTATATTTGGGTGTGACCTCTCGATGGCCAGTATTGACCGTGGCACATCATTAACGACATCGGGAATGATCAATTTCGTAAGTCGTAACGTTTTCAGTAACCCGCTGTCGCCTCATAAAAACCTTTCAATAAAACTCTATCAGTGTAATGTATAGAATACAGCGGGCAAATCAATTAAAGTGGCTCACAAAATGATTGAGTTTTTGAGATATAAAACTATAAAATACATCTGAATTTACGTTCAAAAATTCTGGATTTTTACCTTCCAATGTGAATAATAATGAATGAATATGGTCAGCGACAATAGTTTTGAAGATATCAGCTGAAATAAGTCTCACTTCTGGACCCGGACCTCTTCTTCAACCGAGAAAGGATTGGTCTTAGTCCATTACGCTGGATTATTGCGGGTTAGCGGACTAAACATCTAAAAGAATCATTAATGATAATTACTTTACGGCGGGCAGGATGGTTCACGATGTTTTCCTTACTGTTAAAGTACGAGATTATTTATTTTAAAAAATCACATACCCACGATAACTGAGATTTGTCTCCACCACGCGTAAATCCATGGGTCAATCGCAAGTTACTCATTAATTCCTAGACTCATAATATAAAAAAATATAACAAGTGGAAAGTTCAAGTTTGAATATAATTGTTTTATATCCCTTTTTTCTGGATTCTATTTCAAAGTTCATGCAGAAAAATTCGCGAGTAGAAGCTATAAATAATAATGCGATACAATATTTACGACCGCCCTTGAATTTGCACAAACGAATAAAGCGTCTTAACAAAGAGTTATTGAATAATAAAAAACTAACCGATGAGCAATAAAACAGAATAGCCAGTAAAAATATGTATGACGCTAAAGGCTGTTACTTAGACCGATGATAGTTTTTGTCACCTTTTACGACTCGTAGGTGTCAACTAGCTTTAACTCCCAATCAAATCACAATGAAACTGGATTATGACGTATTATAATGCTCTGACATCATAAGGCGTTTACTCTGCGTAAACCAATCAGTTATCTAGCACACTATGGCGAAGTTATGGTTATTACGCGCCTAATGCATACTTTCTGATTTATTTAATTTTTCTAAGTCAACCGATAAAAGTTTCATATTGCAAGGTGTGGGTCTCGTCTAATATAAGAATGCTTAAGCCTTCATTGACCACGCTGGTCTAGTGCAGATTACTGGACTTTATATAGCTAATAAATTATTTGTACTCAAAAATAAATAAATAAATACACCCAACAGTCACATACATAGTTCTGACCCCACACTAGGATACAAGTCCTGTGTCGTGGGTATCAGACACTACGAGAGACTTTTCGGTCTCACAAACACCCAGACCCGAAACAAATGTTTGTGGATCACACAAACATTTGTCTCGGTGCGGGGATCGAACCCGCGGCCTCTCGTTTCGCAAGCTGGTGTCTAGCCATCTGCGCCACGGGGCTGTCAAAGTGTGAAAAAAAGGTGTGAAAGTTTTCTTACATGTATTTCTTCCGCGGTGTATCCTTTAATGGAAAATGGAATAATGTGTGATGTAAAGCACAGTTTGCAGAATGTAGGTGTAGAAATACAAATTATTGAAATACAATTCGAGAATAGAGAGAGAGAGAGAGAGAGAGAGTGGTGAGAAAGTATTTGTAAAGTATATATTTGTCAATAACGTGTTAAAAAAAAACGTATTAAAGCAGCGTGAATAAAACGCGCCTAAAATAGCGTGCTCCATTAGTGCAAATTAAAACGTTATCTCATTAATTATACGGCTGTTATTGTTGATTTAATAATGCATTACTTCGTCGTTTGTTTTAACATTGTAGTCTTTGCTCGGCATAATTTAACTTTAAATGCAGTCGTCGAATTTACCTAATGCAAATTTACACATGACTCCTTTAATTTTCCACCCGACTCGGTCGTTTAGGTAGTTAGGTGTCTTACTATGAAATGATTTCGTACTTTTTTGATCCTTACACAAACATAAATGTTTGGAATGATCCATAAAATCATTTGTATCGGGTTGTGTGAATTTCAAGAAGCTAGTTCATCGTAATTTCTGGTATCCACAACTTTCAAATCATAATTAATTAATATGTTTCTTAATATGGTGTTAAAATTGTAATTCTCGGATGGGAAATTTATTAATTATGGAGGGTGGCAGTAATTACTTTTTACCAAGTGTTATACTAATATATCCGTCAACAAACAAGTATTAAATCGATTTAAGTTATTACAAATTTAAAATCGATTAGCAACGAGTTTTTATGTAAATTCAATTAGAAAGCAACGGTTGCAATTTACTAGTCTTCAAGTCCAATTTAACTCGTAAAATGAGATTAATGAAGACCTTTGAAGTCTGTTACAATTAATTGCTTTTATTATCGGATTGATGCGATTTTTTTTTCAAATTTAAGCTGTCTGAGACTATTAAGTGATAACCAAAAACAGGGTACCACTGACGCTGCTAGATCGTGATTAACAAGAATATAGCCGACTACTATGAAGTTCTTATGTTTTAATTCTCTGGGATAGAAATATACCCAAAATAAATTAAGAATGTGACTGTCTCGAGGTCCTAGACCCGACAAAGTTTTACTGGGTTTTCCATTGGAATATTTTCAGTAGCAACATGGAGCCTGGGTTTTATGCCTTTAAAACGTCACTAAACGTGCACTGATTACATAACTTTTTATAAAAAAAAAAGATTTTAGTATGCGGATGCACAGGTTGATCGAACATTGCCATACCATAGCGTAAGTCACCTCGACGGAATTTATACTATTCATTTAAGTTCCTTCGATTTGCGCAGGGTTAAAACTCACGAAAATACATCACAATGATTTTTGTAACCAATATCCTCTAAATACTCACACAATAATGGCAATAAATTAATTCAGGCCCTTATTTATTTGTCCTCACATGTCGTTATAAAGATAATAAGTATTTCCTATCACCCCTATGCATACTTACCAATAAATTACTAATTTAATGTGTCATTGTCATGTGACATTATAAGATAATAAATAACCATTGTTTTTACAAAATAAAATATGTTTTTCTTAACAAAATAAAATTTGAATGGTGCAATAGCTCATTTTTGTAGTCTTATAATTTTCAGTACTATACAGACCTATATGTGTATATTAGTCAAAGAAAATATTTTCTTAAAAGAGAATCTCTATAGATTAACGCTAATCGCTACTAGCAGAAAATGTGAAGATAAATCATATAAGTAGGTATTAAAAAAAAAATATTTCTGGTCTCGATCATTATTGGACATGATTCATCCTTTTCCATTCCTTGGCCAACTGTGCACCCGGCTGCAACTTTATTGCTACTGTATTCAAAAAAAAAACAATAAAAACAAATTTATAGTGCAAAGAATCCTTTTCGTACTTACCGCCCTGAAAAAGAGCCAATAGCAATATTCATAAAGCGTATGCATATTAGAACCTCATTGCGTCCTGATGTTCCCATCAAATTTTATATCATGACTGCGATAGACGAATAACCGAGTCACAATAGTGATCAGCCCAGCCAATGATATCCGACGGCAGTTTGTGAAGGGTGGGCCTGTGCCCTGTATGCAGCCTAAAAATATAATATGAGAGGAATGGTAACAGGGATAAAAGTAGCTAGGAAATGCAGCAGCGAAATTGCTGCTTGAGTAAACAGCCTTCTATTTATCTATCATCATCAGCCCATATACGTCCCACTGCTTTTTTTTTTTTTTTTTTTTTTTTTTTATTCTGGCGCGGCAAAGTGACTCCACTGTACCTGATGGTAAGCACAGTGGAGTCCAAAAAATAATATCGACCAGCGAGAAACGATATGGTCACCCGCTGGTCGACACAATCATGCCGGCCCGCACAAATGCTTCTTCACGCTTCGCTTAAAGGATCCAGGATCATAGGAAGGAGGGAACACGTGAGCCGGCAAACCATTCCACAGCTTGATGGTGCGGCAAAAGTAAGAGTTAGCGAACTTTTTAGTTCGAGCCGCGGTTGTTGTGACCATAAAGCTGTGGCTTCGCATGCCAGCACGCGTGGTTCTGGTGAGGAAAGGAGAGGATGGGACAAGATTAAACAATTCTTCAGAGCATTCACCATGATACAGACGGTAGAACACGCTAAGTGCGGCAATGTCCCTGCGCAACTGTAGCGGCTCCAAGCTGGCTGTAACGTCTGCATCATTCACAATGCGGATGGCACGTCGCTGCAATCCATCCAAGGCATCGAGGAGGTACTTGGCGGAACCGTCCCAGAGGTGCGAGCAGTATTCCATACCCGGCCGAACCTGCGCTTTGTATAAGCGCAAAAGCTGACCGGGCGTGAAAAACCGGCGCACCCTGTTCAGGATTCCGACCCTACGCGAAGTGGCAGATATAATGCCCTCGATGTGGGTCCTTGGATTGAGGTCGCAGCGAATATCTACGCCTAGGATATTAAGGCCTTTCCGCATTGCGAGTGAAAAGCCCTGAAGATTGGGGAGAGGGGAAAACGGGGATTTTTTGCACGAAAACGCACAGACCTGGGTTTTCTTGGCATTGAACTCAACCAGATTCCGGGAACCCCAAGTAGAAATGAGCTCCAGGGTCCGATTGAGCTCAATGACAAGCTCCTCGCGTCTACTCTCAGTATCCACCCGGCAACCCGGTGGCTTACTGCAGTACCGCCCATGGACCGTGCTATCATCTGCATAGCAATGAATGTTGCCAAGCGGCAACATATCATTGATATGCAGAAGAAACAGGGTGGGCGATAGCACAGAGCCTTGTGGGACCCCGGCACTAACTGACATGAGCTGTGAAGCGTGCCCGTCGACGAGGACACGCATTCTACGCCCATGCAGAAAGCTCGAAATCCACAAACACAAGTTGCCGGGAAGACCGTATGCCGGAAGCTTGGAGAGAAGGCCACGGTGCCAGACCCTATCAAATGCCTTGGCTATGTCGAGACTCACGGCAAGAGCCTCGCCATGCCGATCAATCGCTTCCCCCCAGTGATGCAAGGCAAACGCTAGAAGATCACCCGTTGACCGGTTACGGCGGAAGCCGTATTGCCTATCACTGATCAACGAGTGATCCTCCAGGTAGCGGACCAATTGGATATTAATGATCCGCTCCATCACCTTGCAGATCACTGAGGTTATGGCGATTGGGCGATAATTGACAGGGTCTGGGCACGGGCACGGGCCTCCTCTACAACTGAGAGGGTTTATACCTTAGTCCACCACGCTGGTCTAGTGCGGATTGTGCGGACTACACACCTAAAAAAATCCTAATAACTTTTAGGTGTGCAGGTTTCATCACAATGTTTTCTTTCGCCGTCAAAGTACGTGATAATTTTTTGTGAATACACACAAAACTTCAAAAAGTCAGAGGTGTCTGGGGCTTGAATCCGCGACCGTCGTGATTCTCGACCGCGTGCCTAATCCTCGAGGCCATCACGACTTATATTTATCTATGGTAAAAATAAAACGTGTTTCGCGCCAGGCAAAACATATATGTAGTCTAATCACCAATAAAATATTATGGCAGTGGTTTTAAATAATATCGGTAAAGCGAGTTAAAAAAAAATGCAGGCTTTATTTTGTAAGTTTAATGTCGATTATGTAGACTACTTAGCGAACTTTACATAAAACACGAGATAAGTCAAGAATGTTGACTTCGAAATTCGGCGCAATTCCTAAATTAATGGGATATTCGAGCCCCAACCAACACTGACAAATGCCAGGGTGTAGTGAAATTTGTTTAAACGGCATTTAGTTTCGGCATAGCGTAAGATTTCTTAATGATTATCATAAACAGCAATTACGAACTTTTTCAGCGGAGTTTTAACTACTTCATGAACCGTAAAGACTCTTTTATGAAGCTCTTTTAGCTAAAAATATTTTTCTTAGGTACTCATTTTGTATATTTTGCACCGATGTTAAGAGTCCAACCCATAAAAATTAAGCGCTCCTTCTAATTAAAATGAAATAGTATAAGAAAATAACTTACAAAGTACATTAGAACTTTAATGATTTAGGTACACAAACAGTCACTTCTTGATCATTCGGCATCAGTGTAAAAAAACGGAATTTTTAATGGTGTGTATTTACAAAAAAACATTATTTATAGTTTTTATTATTATTTTATAACGTAAAGATATTGCAGACGACTTCATTATTTGTTCTTACAAACAAAGATAATTTATGTATGTATTATGTACGAAACGTGAGCTGACTTACTAAACAAGTACCAAAGAAATTTAAGAAAGCTATATCAAAGGGCGATATTAAAGGTGAAAGTGACCATTCACACATGAAGCACGTAGTTCACGAACGTTACAAGGATCATTTATCTAGCCGCTAATATTATCTATGAAATTGGAAAAAGTAAATACAACTGACTTTTTGTATTGAAATAATACCGCTGTAAATCTTCAGAATTTCGGTATTTTTTGCAATAAATCGTATGATTCTTAAATTGATCCAATACTTGTATAAAGATACTGAAATGTCTTCAGTCGCTTTAACTATTTTCATTACTTTTAGATCTCACAAAGACTCAGTCAGACAACAAATAATTGCGCGATTGAGAAACAGTCAAAGGGATAGTAGAATAAACCTAATAAGCGCACTCAGATTTCTCAATATCAATAAAAACGCGGCAATAAATGCTTAATGCCAGTTCGAAACAGATGTACTGCTTTGTTCTTACCAGTACGTTTATATTGTAGTTCCTAATTACCACTCGAAAGTGTGTGATTTATGATGATAGCAGCTAAAGATGAATGATGATGAATGATGTCACCCATTAAAAGTATTTTATTATTGAAAAATTATTCATTTTTTTCTACTTTTATGTATTCTGAAAGCCTAGCAACGCATCTTAAAATCCCATAGTACTGTGGTTACGAACAGCATGTTAAATTCTTCAGATAAATTTTGAAAAAATGCAAAAAAAAACTACCGAACGAATTTATTGGTTAAAAAAACAAAAGAACTTCAAAGCGTGCTATCAAACATTTGGAAAATAGCATAACAAGTCATATTGTAACCCTTAGGACATATCATTAAGTTTCCCTCTCGAATTCGCATTGTCAAGGTCAAAAGACGGAGGGATGGCGGCGCGTGGCGTACCATCGGGACCAGGTGAGTTATGACACACGTATTGAAATTTTGATTCTTTCAAGGGACGTATCTAGGTTTTGCAAAGGGGTCGTAAAAAACGAGATTTTGACATAAACCGATTTCGATATTTTTCATAATCAGAATTTGAAGTTGGTATGGTCCTATTTGAATGTTTTTTTTATGGCTAAGAAGGCAAACGAATACAAGGGCCACCTGATGTTATGTCGTCAACACCGTCCATAATCACCTACACTAACAGAGGCATCATCGGTGCATAGCCTTTGAGGAATATATAGGTTCTTTTCTTGAAGGTCCCTTAGTCGTATGCGTTTGAAAATACCGCCAAGAAAAGCTGATTTCATAAAGATGTTGCGCGGGGAAGGAAACTCCGTTTGAACCGCATACAGAATAAAGTCACTAAAATAAAAATAGAAAAAAAAGACACTAAGATGTATGTCTCTCCAGCTACATTTTCTCCATGTGTACAATAAAGTATAATAAATAAAGAAAATAAAATGCTACTCGTATATTACTCTTAGTTATGAAATATGTCACCTGGTGTTAATTGGTCTTGATTAGATTAGCCTATTATTGTGGTTTAAGTCCCAAACGAGAGAGGCTGGTGATGATGATGATAATGTTGATGAAGTCACAATCGTGAATTATTTACATAACTACACATATCTGTGTATTCGTTACTGTTTATTAGAATAGAAGCAATACTTAGAAGTTAGATAATCAAGACTAATTTAAATACCTTTGATCTTTTAAACATTATTTATGTTCTAAAACAATTTCTTTATCAGTATATTTATTGGATATTATAATATTTTATTTATAACTCATTCGCAAGCGAGTAAAAGTATCATTACAATTTTATTTATGTTAACAATACTTAATTTTATCATACGAAAATTAACATACGTTATGAACAAAGAAATCAATTTTTATCAATATTTGTGGTTTTTAATTTTTTTGGACTAGGGGTTAAAAGTGTGCGTCATATCTTAATTTACCTAAAAGTTACAATATAGTAGACTGTTGTTACGATTGTTGTTGCATTTGACACCTTTAAAAGTTGCAATAGAATAAACTATAACTCAATAATACGTTACAAAGCTTACAACATTTTCATTCCCTTATGGAATACGAGAACATGTGATTGGCAGATTACCATGGGGATAAGACACAAAAGCCCGCTTTGAGTACGCCCACGACGCAAACCAAGTTTTCTATGAGAAACGGCATGAATTTTTCATACAAGTAGTGTCTTGTGACAGTGGAAATAAGATATCGTTTTATTCACACACGTGTGTTGAAATTTATTTATTTGGGACGCCATTGTGTATTTTCATTCGATATATGGACAAAGGGTCTTGTTTAATATTCATCGAGCTTCACGTAAAGTAATAATAAATAAAAATTGACAGTACATCAGCAGCCTTTACCGTAGATATAGATTCACCAAAACAATCAATGCCTGGGTCTACAATACCTTCAATACCTAGCGAGAATGAGGCGCATGCCAACTTGATGTTCACTTCTTATTAATATGATAAATGTTAGTGACATTTTGTTTGCCACACTTAACGCCTTTAAAACAGAAAAAAATATTGTTCGCGAGGCATAGATATAAAATATCATGATCATCATCAACAGCCTTTGTCACGTCCACTGTTGGATATAGGCCTCTCCTATGGCACGCCACTGGGCTCGATCTTCGGCCCTACTCATCTAATCGCCGCCAGCCACCTTGAGGATATCGTCTAGCCAAGATATAAAATATAAGAATTAATAAATAAGTAAAACAATCAAATAATAAATAATCAAATAAAAACAACCAATTGTCATGTTTCTATACTAGCTTGACAAATTGACATCATCGCACATCAGGTGCACGCATGCATCAGTTAGCACGATTCCGTCTAAATAAAGCATTAAATGCCGAGAGACTCCATATCTCACGTCATTATACGATACCCTCATGCCGCCCTGCTGATCTACTTCTTCACGCTGCGCCGAAAGGACCCAGGGCTATAGGAAGTACTTAACACGAGAGCTGGCAAACTAGAAATGAATTTGTGAACCTTTTGTACAACACAAGAATTGGGTATTGGATAGGTATCGGAAGCTACGAGATACTATTCAAAGCCCAAAATTTAAACCCAAAATAATTAATTTCAGGTCACACAAAATAGTAATATCTTGTCGTTACAATAGACCCCCAAATTTCTAGTTTCAGAGCCAGATTGTAAAAGACCAATATTATAAGACCTATCGAAAATTCAATATTCCTCTCCTAATATCAACAGTATGTGTGAATGACTCTAAACTCCCCCATTAAAATTCAAATAAAATAAAATGATAAAAGTGCGATAAAATCCCAGAAGGTTTATTTTACAACGTCGTATATGAAGCAGCAGGCTGTACTAACTCAAGGTTCCCTGTGAGAAATTATTAGTACTTACTTATATGGACCTATATTATTTAACTGCAGCCCTTGAATACAGAACAGTAAAGCGAGAGAGCCACATTGAGGCTGGTTTTCCACGACGTCATGATTGGACCACAAGAACAATATTACAGAGTAAATTTGAGGTATAACTTAGTATTCCGCGTTTTTTTGGAGTTTGTTTCTCTGAAGGATACGATCAGAAATGATGTCATCCGACAGAGAACAGTTATCGACATAGTCCAGAGAATTAGCGAGCTGAAGCTAAACACCGTACTACGGTAACATTAACCATGAATTTTAAAAAGCCTGCCTCGTAGTCTCGCGGCACAAGTAAATACCGTGCGGTCTAGAGGTCCCGGGTTTTGTTCCCGGATCGGGCAAAGTTATTGGGTTATTCCATTAGGAAATTTTCGGTACCAGCCCGGAGTCTGGAAATGCGCCCGAAAAACGGCAATATGCTCGCGGGACCGATACATACCTGACGAAATGTAGGCGCAGAAATGCACCTCTACCTACACCGTGGGGGAATACAGGCGTGAGGTTATGTATGTATGAATTTAAAAATAAATAAATAACGTATTTAAGTTAAAATCAAACTCTCGTAATTCCAAGAATTTTATTTATGTACATAATTGCACAGAAAAGTGAATACACCATGGTAACTCCGAGGTTAAAACAAAGCGTCGACTGGCCAGAAAAAATAAAAAATAAAAATATAATTTCAATATAACAAAGTTCAATATAATTTTTTCTTAATCATATTTTTTGTGCTGAAGCAGAGTATATAGTAGGTTGGTACCCAGCACCCTATAGCCGCCGGGTCGAAGCCTTTTTAGCTCTATTGTTACGTTTAATAATGTTGAAACTTTCCCCCTTTCCCAGAAATGTTAACATTATTCCTCGAAAAAAGTAATACTACAGCTTGATTAAATAAGTTGAAAAGTAGGTACAAATAGCTTGCAAGCCAGTCCATGACAATGTAACATCACAAACTTTTCTAATAACGATGAAATGTTTCCAAGCCATTTTTACAAATATTTCTCCATTCATTGTTTACTTTTAAGCGGAATATACATGTTTTTTAACAAGCCAAATATTTGACATTTGACGACTGGTGAAATGCGATACAGGTAGAAACTATTTCGCTCATCAGTCGGTTCAATGATATTGACTATTCAAAATCGGAAACATTTTGGTGAAAAGGCACACTTGCGTGGATAACTATGACAGATTTACAAAGTAGTATTATTTGCCATGTTTTCCTTTAGCCATGTTATAATTATAACTAAGCAAAAAAAAATACTAAAAAGTTCAAATCGATTTTAAATGAAATAACGCAAAGTGGAAAATTATATCTTTATTGAGCGTATAAAATGTGAAAAAACATAAACAAAGAATTTAAAATGTAATAAATAAGACAGATGATTCAAAAACAATCTCATAAAACAGGCGGCGTGTGTCAGCCGTAAAATATTTATAATAATGAATTCTAAAATTCCAATTTCTGTGGTCATAACTATAGAAGCTAATCGTAAGTGCGTCTGTGAATTCGGCTAACCGGGATATTCTGACGGAATTGGGACGCTTTTTTTTAGATTCTATTTTTGTTTTGCCATCGTTCGCGAAAATAGTCCTACGCCGTCATATTTTACGATTTTTATTATCGAAAATTGTCAATTAAGTCGTCATATGTTGTGATATACGCTTTTGGTACTTTTTGATGTGCGTCTTTATAGCGCTGCAGTTACAGACACCTGTCATGTCTAGCGAATATATACGAACTCATTTATTACTTGAACTCAATCGAAATTATTCATAACAGATGTGTTTATGTTACGCATAAAAAATTACATAGAATAACTGTATAAAGCAAAAAAAACATTACTGGCAACACACTATAAAATGCTTTCCACTCTACGTGGTATAAATATTTAGAACCGTAATTGACTGCCCTCTGCAGTATTTCTCAACGGATACCACTTGCGATCTTCAAGAAAACAACATAATCATTCCTTAAAGATAGGCAACGCATTCATTACTCTTCTAGATCCGTAAGTTATCGTAGGTTGCTCTGATCACTTATAAACAGGTGAACCGTTTTCTTATTTGCCTTCTGTGACATAAAAAAAGCAAAGATCTTTTTATTCATTTTGTCTTTATTGTTGACGAGCAGTACGTGTACTCAACAGAATATAATTTTAGATACAAACCTTTGAATTGTCGATGTTATGTGGAATGAATGCAAGAATTGTCACGCATTTAAATGTCGGAGGGAAACATCGCGTAGGAATCAGTGGCGCTACTTCCATAGAAGCCCAAAAGCCCAGTTTGCCTTATAAATTAAGTTTTAAATCTCTATTTAACAAAAGCAATTTGACATATAAATGAGAATATCCTGACTTCCTGACCCCACAATGAACAAACAATTTTAAACTAGACATTACAAAATTAACGTGGAACGCTTTTGGGCTTCTATGGAAGTACTGCCACTAGTAGGAATATGTATAGCTGGTAAGCAATCAAGTCAAACATAGCAAACAAGTCCTGGATCCTTTCGGCGTAACGTGAAGAAGCTACTGAGATAGCAGGCCGGCATACGGGTATCAGGAAACGGGAGATAAGAATCTCTGTCAAATAATGCTCTATTTGGACCGCATTGTGCTTACCATAAGGTGCGGTGTTGATATTTTTTCGGGCCAATATAAAAAAGCAGATGGTTGAACTCAGATCAGTTCTAGATAAGGGACTTATGCCCACCAACCCCTTAAGCCTAAGTCCGCATGACAATCATGATAGACCAGGTAGACCCCTTCTTAGCTGAAGTATCCTTCATGTGCATGATGACATACACATTCTTTTCTTTCTTTAACAAATAATATATATTCTAGCTATTTCCTCTACCTGCACAAAAGATCGAAACAATATTGCTTCCAATATTGGTTAGTTGTCAGAACATACTACTAAAGGCTTCGCTTCGCTTCGTCCTATCTCAGTCAATTTTATTATACGGTTTCAAATATCGGGCTTTCCTATTCCAAAGGAGTTTTATTTATATTTTCTGAAGACGGTTGTCCTTCACCGTTAAATATAAAAATAGTACATACATAAACACACGCCTACATGGCAGAAGAAAAGTCATTATACATATACAAGTAGTGTTTGGCCTCGAGGTTTAAGCGCGCGACCGAGAATCTCGGCGGTCGCGGGTTCAAACCCCAGGCACACACCTCTGACTTTTCGAAGTTATTTGTGTATTCATAATGAATTATTACTTACTTTAACAGTGAAGGACAACATCGTGATGACTTAGACACCTAAAAGTTCTTGGGTGTGTAGTCCGCCAACGTGCATTAGCCCATCGTGGTGGAATAAGCCCTAACTCCTCTAGCTGTAGAGGAGGCCCGTGCCCAGCAGTGGGACGTATATGTGCTGATGATGATACGTCGCACAAGCTGTGTTCTAGCTCAATCATATTAGGGTGTGATCATATTTTTATTTTTCGGGATCCGTGTTGCTTTTGAGTTTTCATCGAAAAACACTTTGTACTACTCGGCAACAGAACCCAAAACCAACAAGACAGTCAATACAAAAAAACTGTACAATATCATTGCACCTGATTTGTAAATTACGTAATACACGCCGAAATAAATCTTGCTGTTCCCTCCCAACATACTGCACTCGTCGTATTAAAATACCATTAAGGAATGTACGCTGACAAATACGCCAATCTGTAAATGCCTTCTCAGAATTCACACGAATTCCACACTCCAGTTGAAATACACACGGCCTCACCGGTCGAGACGCATTGCATTTTAAATAACTTCGGTGAATTAGTTAATAATGGAATGGGAACTGATAAACTTTTAATAAAAATATCGTAATTTATAAAGTGGTTATGTAATATGGTCTGCGAGGTCATGTTTTAAGAGTCTAACCCAATCGAGACATTAAAAAGAGTTTATGCGTATACATCATCATCATCATCAATAGCCACATGACATGTAGTGTTTAAGTAGTGTAAAATTGACGATTCAAAAGAACTTGTAAAAGTCTTTTTGAATAAAGATATTTTGACTTTGACTTTGACTTCGATACATAATTGCGTAATGGGTACGCATAAAGAAGCGAATATTGTATAGTAGAAAAATGTGAGTTGCTACTTTACAATTTCATCGTATATTCCTTTGATTTCTATCGTAAGAGCGTCCATACAGCTTTGGCACTGGTAGCTAATACACAACAAACATCCAACATGCTATGACTAGCAGGGTATAATACACTAAGCTATAAAAAAGAAATCTTTCGATTCTGTTTCCGTGTAAAATATGTCATTCAAATTATGAATATAAAATATGATTGTCTATGATGACAGCCCCGTGGCGCAGTTGGGTAGATACCAGCTTGCGAAACGAGAGGCCGCAGGTTCGATCGCCGCACCGAGACAAATGTTTGTGTGATCCACAAATATTTGTTTCGGGTCTGGATGTTTATGAGATCGAAAAGTCTCTCGTAGTTTCTGATACCCACGACACAAGACTTGTATCTTAATGTGGGGTCAGAACTATGTGTATGACTAATTACTACGTTTGTTAACACGCCTCCAATTAATCTAATGAACTAGCCCCTAATCTTACTATACATCACGGAATACTCGTATGTCATGTTTCTCATCATGGTACAAAGTTTTAAGCTCCGCATGTATTGTAACAAGGAAGGCATCATTACCCGTACAAACCAGTCTGGGATAATCTTACGAATTTGTCGTCCACAAGGGACCTCAGCCGGTTTCCGCAAATTAATCCTAAATTGATAATTTATTGCTCAGTAACTACCACTCCACTTGTAGTACGGCCAGTTTAAAATGCTCCGTGTTTTAATACAAAGAAACTTTATTTTATTTGCGTATTTGTGTTATAAATGTATGTGAGTATAAAAAGGTCTATATAGTATTGCTTCATTAGCAGTCTCATTTCATTCTATTCACGGCTGGGAATATGTAGGTTTTATTAGTTTTAATCCCACACAAACAATTAAACACTTCATTTTATTTGAATATCTGTATGTATAGTAAATGTTTATAATATAGAGTATAAAAAAGGTTTATTGCTTCATTAGCAGTCTCATTTCATTCTATTCACGGCTGGGAATATGTAGGTTTTATTACTTTTAATCCCACATAAACAATTAAAATAATAGTTTTATAAAGAGCAAGCATCCCGTAAAATTATACACTTCATCAAAAAGCCCCTATGATATTATGTTAGTTAAAATTTCACAAACAATTTTAAACACAACCATCAAATAGACAAAATAGTAAGAATTTTCTCGTCAACCTCGCTAAGATGTCAAAAAACCTATGTTAGGTAACTTATGATGAAATGACAGCAGTCGTAAGTTACAATTTTCTAAGTGCCACGTATGGCAACACCTGCCACGGGAAACATCAGCTCCGTATATTTAAAATCTTTTAAATTATTTAAACCACTATAAATTCAAATATAATTAGTACATTGTAAACTCAATAGTGCAACTACTAAGTACAAGTGTTATCTCAAAACAGTTTTGGTGAAAAGTGATAAAAACTCAAGTTAAAAAATGAGTCAACAAACTTTCTATAAACAAATACTGAACTAGTTCTTAAACCTAAAATATCAATATATAACTCCAGAATCATAACTAAAACAAAGTGTCAGTAAAAGTGAAAAATGTGTCCCATAGAAATAGTGCAAAAACTGTGAGAAACAATATTCGTGACGGTTATCAATATTGCAATATTCAAATTTTGAATACACCCGCAACGTTCTTTATGATCGGCAGAACTTTCAATAAGAACAATAATTTCAACGCGCAGCGCACTGTGTAAGTTGGCCTAGCGGTCACGAGCGTTCTTCTAGGTGACAACACGACAGTACCCGTGTTCAAACCCCACAAACTTAATATTTTTTCCGATCAAAATTTGTGTTGTGATTTTTAATTCTTGTGTGCTAATAAAATTCGGACTATTCATACTTACATAGACAATTAAAAAGTTTACAAGATTTAAATTCATCTTTCAATATCAGTGGCTTAAGTATGGCAACAAAAAGTTGTGTAGGTTGCATGCAAACCTTTAAAGGTAGAAATGGCATCCAATGTCCCAACTGTAGCCTGTGGTATGACCTTATTTGTGCAAACATACCCGAAAAACAATTCCGATCGATGAGCATTGAGAGCAGAGGAGTATGGAAATGCCCTGCCTGTCTCAACAAACAACCAAAATATGATAATACAAATACACCCATCCGAATGCCACGACCGAACAGCCCCTGTCAGCGCGACGCATGCAATTCTCCAAATAACGACAACGATTGCACGATTACTTCTGACACACTTCCATCTCCGTGCGAATCACCTAACCCAACTTGCAGTACATTAACAATGGATATTACTAGTGATTCACTTAGAGCTATGATTAGAGAGGAAATGGGCCGGGTATTACGAGACACAGTAAAAAATATAATGGAAGGACATTTTAACAAAATAAACGAGGCAATAAGTAGCTTACAACAATCATTGTCCTTTTTTAACGACAAGTATGAAGAGATGAAACACTTATTAGAAGAAAAGTCCGCTAAGATTCAAGAGTTAGAAAAGAGCAATACCCTTATGGAGAACACTGTTAAAGACGTCACTAAGCGCATGAATCTTATGGAACAGCATGCTCGGGCTGATAATGTCGAAATACAATGCGTTCCAGAACATCGAGCTGAAAACCTAATTACTACTGTGAAGCAACTTGGAAAAGTAATTAACTGCAACATCAACGAGTCGGATATACAACACTGTACAAGGATTGCTAAAAAAGACCCACAGAATAAAAGACCTAGATCTATAATCGTCAAATTCAGTAGCACTCGATTACGAAATACATTCCTTGCAGCAGCAATCACATTTAATAAAATCAATAAAAAGGATAAGCTGAACACTGCCCATTTGGGAATTGGTACTGACAACCCCCAGCCAATATTTGTTGCGGAACATCTCTCGCCTGAGAATAAACTCATCCACGCTGCAGCCCGTAAGCGATCTAAGGAATTGGGTTATAAGTTTCTGTGGATCCGCAATGGCAGGATTTTCATGCGGAAAGACGAAACTTCAGACACAATTTTAATTAGTTGCTTAGATAAATTGAAACAAATGATTTAACAGTATCTTTTTTAAGTTATGTTAAATTTATGTATCGTGTAATCTATTTATAATGACACTGTTAAATTCGATTCTATTAGATTCTACTACCAAAATACAAGAGGCTTAAATAGTAGTATGGCAGACGTACGTCAACATTTATGCAATAGTGATTATGATGTTTATATTATGACAGAGACTTGGCTTACTAGTAGTGTATATGATTCCGAATTGTTTGGTGATAATTTCTTGGTCTATAGACGGGATAGGGAAACTTCTCCATTCAACAGTCAAAAAAAGACAGGAGGGGGAGTATTGATAGCGATTACTAAAAAAATTGACTCACGACGAATTTCTCAGTGGGATAGCAATTGCGAGGACTTGTGGGTTGCAATAAACATACAGAGCAACAACACTTTTAAAACATTAAACTTGTGTGCTGTGTATTTACCCCCACCATTAAGCAGACAATCTTTTGAACATTTTATCGATAACTGCTCATCAGTAATGGACGTTAGTAGCAATAGTTATACCATAATTGTAGGCGATTTTAACACAGGCAATATTGGCTGGATACAAAAAGAGTCAGATGACAGCAACGCATTAACACCTTCATCTGGTGCCGGCTACTTTAGGGATATTTTAATCGATTTTATGGATTTGCATAACTTGAAACAGTTTAATCATACTAAAAATTTTCAACAAAAAACTCTTGATTTAGTTCTGTCTGATATTAATACCATCAACATCAATGAATGCATTGACCCTATAAGAGAGGTAGATAGATATCACCCTCCTATTGAATTTACCCCGTCCATCTATACTAAAACGAAAATTTTATCTAAGCCTATAAAAAAATATAACTTTTACAAAGCTGATTACGAATCAATTATAGAACTGTTAGAGAATATTAATTGGACCGAGGAATTCAAATCATGTAGTGATGTTAACGGTATGGTCGATAAATTCTATATCGTAATAAAAGAAATAATCATGAAACATGTGCCAATTACTGTATATCATCGGGGAAAATATCCTTTCTGGTATTCTCCCGTCCTGAAAAGAATACTAAATCGGAAAGCCACATTACATAAAAAAGTTAAGAAGTATAAAGACCCACTTGACATCATAGAATTTAATTACTTACGAAAAGATTCCAACTTACTTTTGAAGCTGTGTTACAAGAAATATATTTCTGACATTGAAACCGCGATAACAAAACATTCTAAATACTTTTGGACTCATGTAAAAAAATTACGTAAGCATGAATCATCTTACCCGATGCAAATGTCTCTTCTAGACGAACAAGTAAGTAACACTAAAGATATATGCAATTTATTTGCCAAACAATTCTCTTCAGTGTATGAACCAACAAATCGTGATGATAAGTTTAGTAATGATCATAGTATTCACTCCAATATGCCAGAAATTGATAATTTAGTCATTTCTACTGACAATGTAACAAAAAAGCTTAAGGCGCTTGATCTTTCCAAAGGAACCGGCCCTGATAACATACCTCCAATTTTTCTGATGCGGTGTGCCGCTCAACTATCTATACCGCTTGTAAATATTTATAACGCATCCCTAAACTCCGGCATATTTCCAACTGAATGGAAGCGTGCTAGAATAGTACCAATTTATAAAAGTGGGAAACGCGAAATAATCAGTAATTACCGCCCCATTTCAATTCTGTCTACTCTGTCGAAGGTATTTGAACAACTGGTGTATCCAATTCTGTACAACCATGTAAAATTTTATCTGTCCGACGACCAACATGGATTTAGGAATAAAAAATCAACTAATACGAATCTAATCACCTTTGTCAGCAATTTATCAACAGCTGTAGATCAAGGTTTACAAGTCGATGCTATATATACAGACTTCTCTAAAGCATTTGACAAAGTAAACCACAATTTAATCACCCAAAAATTACAGATGGTTGGTATTACTGATGTTGCTTTACAGTGGTGTAGTTCATATTTAGAAGATAGGCTTTCTTCTGTTGTTATTAATGGAACAGAATCTATACCATTCGTAGCTTCATCGGGCGTACCTCAGGGATCTAACTTGGGACCTCTTTTTTTTAACATCTTTGTAAATGACCTTCCACATGTATTTAAAAATTCCATTCCTTATCTTTTTGCGGATGATTTAAAATTAACTCGTGTAATACAGTCAGAATTGGACTCAAAATTATTGCAAACTGATCTAGACGCCCTAAATCTTTGGTGTGCAAAAAATAAAATGGTCTTAAACAGTAATAAATGTTACCACATAACATTCACGCGAAAGCGTGATATAGTAAAATCAGCTTACAATATACAGGGAACACCATTGAACAAAGTGAATAGCATCCGCGATTTGGGTGTCTATATGGATAGTGAAATGCGTTTTACTGAACATTATGACCATATAATAAGCTCAGCTCGTAAATGCCTTGGATTCGTTTTGCGTTCCTCTAAGGATTTCAAACTGCAGTCTACTACAATATTATTATATAATAGTTTTGTCAGGAGTAAACTAGAGTATTGCAGTACGGTATGGAATCCTTCTTATCAGGCTCACGTGGCAAGGATTGAGAACGTGCAAAAAGGTTTCGTTCGAATTTTGGCCCATCGAGCTAAGGTTAAAAGATCAGTAAAATTATATGAGAACCGACTGCGTTTCTTTAATCTAATGTCTTTACAGGCGCGTCGGAGCATGTCTGACCTTATATTTCTCTATAAAATCTTAAATAATCATATCGACTGCCCGGATCTATTGAGCAAGATATGTATTAATGTGCCGCGAAGAGTCCCTCGTTACCGTAGCCCATTATTTAAAGCCCCACGTGCCCGAACCAACCTCGGTTTACATTCGCCTATAGCTAGATTATCATACAAATACAATGAAATATCAGCCAACTCTCTGGACATAGATGTATTCAATAACACCTTACCGAATTTCAAACGACTTATTACAAATACACTAGCTAATGATCTAAGTGTTGACGCCTCATAATTCTATGTACCGTAAATAGTGTTATAATTTTACTTTAGTAATATTTTGTTGTTTAATTTAAGTAGCATTTAATTTTAATTTAATTTTATTTATATTTAAGTTATTTTGATTAATAATTATTTGATTTCATTTGTTTCTCTATTGTCTGTTATTGCATTATTTTTAATTATATCCACGATTTTTGTTAAAATGTTATGTTTTGTTATGATTTTAAGTTTATGTCGTATGTTCTTTTTTTTTTCTCTATTCTTAAATTTTATATCTGATTATATTTCCTGTAAATTGTGCAAGCTGTGTCGTCCTATTATAAGATGCACAAAGTTTTCTTTTTAATATGTTAGTTTAAGCATGTCATGTGTAATCTTAGTTTGGAGACCAATTTTAATAAAATAAAAATAAAAATAAAATAAAAGTACATAGTATACTACGACAAAAATAAAGTGACCGTAAAAACATTAGTTAAAGAAGTAATATTGGAAATCCTTCATAAGTCTAGAGTACACTTTCTTCAATATTAAACAACTAGAAATTAAATAAAGCGAGATAATACCAGACGTCCTACATAAGTAAGTAAACATCGGAATTATAAATAAGCTAACTTTATGAATGAGTCGACTCAAAATAATTATTTTGGGGATAATTTGATGAAGTTATGAAGCTTGAAGTTTTTAGTAAACGATTATTTTTTACGCTAGTACAACTAATAGACCACATTAACACCTTACTAAGTGCAATATGTTCCAAATAGTATGACGACTATTATTTATGTTTATGACTATATCTTCTTAACTTTGAAACTACGTGTTCTTACCGCTTATTTATACGGATTAATTTATCACTCGTTCCACTATCGTATAGTCTAATATTTATGTGACCATGACATGTTTGTTTTTTTTTTATCAGAGCTTCTAAACACATTTAAATAATAATGGTAAATACACCCAACAGTCAAATTCACAGTTCTGACCCTAACATATAATATCTTGCGTCGAAGGTATCAAAAAGTACGAGAGACTTTTCGGTCTAAAAAACTGCCAGACCCGAAACAAATGTTTGTGGATCACAAACATTTGTCTCCGTGAGGGAAGCGTACCCAAGGCCTCTTCGTTTCACAAGCTGGCATCTAGCCAAGTGCACCACAGAGGCTTCAAAATAATAAATCTCAATAAGAGATTCTCGTATGGAGAAATGTATAAAAAACAGTTCTGTAAACAATACGACACTGTGTCACATACCTCCGGCTCATATACGTGTCACTTGGAAAGTTTTCAGTAATTTAATTGTATTCACAAAGCAATGTTCGTGGCATTAGTGCAGTGCAGTCTATAGCAATTATTCTCTTTAAAACGGAACGGAAACTGAAACGTGCTACTTTAGATGAACATTTCAAATTGAAATTAAATAGCATAGTTTATGTAGGTGATAATTACACTAGATGAAAAAAGACTTCAGTGTAGTGAAATACTATGGCCCAAATTCCATTAATTCATGATTTGATCATCAAAGTGGTGAAAACAAAATAGAAAATTGTAATAGGTACTGATTCTTTATGAGCTATGTATAATGCAGCATAATATAATTCCCAGGTTAAATACGGAAATTAATATAATTATAATAGTATAAAGTAGTATAATAAGAAGTAGTGACGTACACCTGCACTAGGCCAGCGTGATAGACTAAAGCCTCTCAGTTGTAGAGAAGGCCCGTGTCTAACAGTGGGACGTATAATGGGCTGATGATGATAATAGTATAGCTTTTCTGGATTATTAATATAAAAAAGAATCGAATTGTATAATATGGATACAAGTAACAACAAGTAAAATATAAAATTCAATTACATAGATTTTTTTTACCGCTATAAATATCCATTAAACAGTTTTGAATGTTTTTACATTGATTGACTTCTATTAGTGTAAAAAAGTCATCTTTTTTTAAACGCACCTAATCAAATTTTAAAGATATATTCTCTTACATTCTTATTTACTATTAATCGTCCTTCAAAGTATAATATCTTAAGTAAAATAAATTCAGTATTAAGCCTACGAAGCCCAAAAATATCTGGACATAAAAATCTCCTTCGACAGCATCTGATAAAAAAATGCGATATGAGCCACAACCGTAAACCGCGTGAATATACAAAGCTTTTTGTCTTTACGGTTTATTTATAATTTTACGAGATCATAAAATATAAAATATTATCAGCGATGTCCACAGTTTTGTTCACTTGTAATTCGTACTGTTCGTGTTATAGAAGTGATAATTTCGAGAGTTATGCTACCAGTAATAAAAAATACAATGTCCTCAGAACAAGTTGAAAGAGTTACAACTTTGTTATGTCCGGTTTGAATCGCTGAGGCCAGTGGGCGGAAATAGTATTTATATAAAACTTTTACCTCCGTCGTTGTCCGAGTATTTAGATATGCCACAACTCCGCTTGGACTTAAGGTGGAGATTCCTTAGACACGGTAATGGTTGTTGAAGTGATAATTGTAACTAATTTTACTTAAAACATCATTTAAAAAAATCCGATTGTAATTTTAACCACTGCCTCGTGGTGTCACAAGCATGTGACGAGCGATCTAGTGATCCCGGGTTCGATTCCAGGGTCGGGCAAATAGTTATTATTTTCCGTCAGAAAGTTCTCAGCAGTAGCATAGAATCTAGAATTGTGCCCGAAAAACGAGAAAGGGGTCGCCCCTATTACGTGGGACGACGACACAATCGGCGAAATGTGGGTGCAGGATTACACCACTACCCATTCGAGAATTCAGGCAAGAGTGTATTTAATTTTAACTTCAATATATTTCTGGTTGTAGCTCCTTACTGTTGTCAAATTGAACTCGAAACATGACTATCATATTGCTACTATGTCACACAAAACCTACATATATGAAGCAATAGCCTTCGCTTCCTAAATTCAGATTGCCGGAGGACTAGCTGGTTGGTGTAAAGATATGCCAAACTAATAGGTATAACATATGCCATCGTGACCCACCGAAGTGTGTCGAGATCTGGGAATAGCCAGTCTTTATGCAAATAGATTGCTTTGTGTCCACTGCTAAGAAATATTCGTGACAGTTTCTCGTCAGTTGTCACTTCATTTACCCACACAGTACTTATGGTCCTATGCTAGTGTTTTCATATTGTTGTACAAAAAATTGCCCTACAATAACAAAGCCTAGCGTCTGAAGGGACCAATGTAATATAAAAGGAAGCCTTGGACTCGCAGTGACCCAATGTTATTCTAGAGAAAACATTAGACCCGTTCATGTTTATCCGAAGGTGTAATAAACATAACAGAAAAACGAAAGAAATATTTTATAGCTCGGCAAAATAGATTATTTTTTATGCCTCACTTCATAACAGCTGGAGTAACGGAAAACAATAAAATTATATCTGCTAGGAGTGGTAACCGTATCTTGATCGTGTTTAAGATGTTGTTTACCTTAGCATAATTGCTATAGAATATTATTATGAGGAATTAAGGTCGCAAATTGTGCAAATGGAGATGAGCTTTGGAATATTCTCTTTCAAACATGTTTTCCCTGTTGGTATTTTACTTAACAACAGGTATTATTGTGTTTATTTTATAACAAAACTTATTTAACGAGTTAAAAATATAATCTGAATATCAAACAATATTTTGTAAATTGCAAAAACACATACTTTTTTGGTAGCGCAAAAACATTTTTTTTATCAAAATTTGCTTCTATTACTTTTTTACTCGTCTTGATAAAGGTACAACCCTATATTAAGATGGTACAGTTAAAAAAATACGCCCAATAGTCACAGACTTGACAAAATGGTACAACACCAGTTATATTGTGCCACTAAACAGTCTAACGTTTGTTGATCAGAAATATTTGGCTCATTACGAGAATGGAGCCATGAAGTTTTATTTCACCCGTGACATAGAAAAACATGTGACGTCAAAGCTATACAAAGAAAAAATGATTGATAAAATCCTCTGAAATCATGACGTAAGTGCTTGAGGGCTACTCCGGTGATCAACCTTGGCATTGATCGACACATGTGGAGGCCATAATATTATAAAATTAAACAATTACACAACATTAACAGATAATTGGGTAAGCCACATGTGAAGAGGCAGATCCTATCTAGGTCCAGAAGGTTAACAAACCGCTCTCGAGATGATAACTAAATACCGCCCAAACTAAACGATGTGTTGCTGCATATAGCGTGTTGTGTGTTTCAAAATGGATATAAAAACCGGAGACCCACTGCGTCATACATGGATATGTTAAGTCGAAGTGTTCCGGGTAAGGCGAAATGATATTGGAGTTTTCAGATAAGAAATTAAGAATCAGCTCGGAGTCTTGAAATAAGCCTCCTATTACGTACCTAAACCTTATTCAAAGAATCAAAAATTGGTAGGAAAATTCAACTTTCTTTACGGAGGTACAGACATAAGTCTAAATGTATTAAAATGAAATGTTTTTCTTTCATTGTAGTGTTAATAAACGACATTGCCTTTCGTCGAAATATGTAATCCCTTCTAAGTAAGGGAGCTAACAGGGTAACATACTCGTGTGTTTACCGTAGATATTTTTTACCGACCAAAGGAGCGGGTACTAATCCTTTCAGTAGCCGAAAACTCATGGAGAACACAAACCGGCCTCAGTGTAATTTCACGCCTCCGACAACTTTATTCGTGCCCATTCGTTTTTGCATATCCCTGTGAAGTTCGGAAAATATGACACGAGGAAGTATTTCACACGATTTGTAAGTTTAATGAGCTCATTAAAACGCGTTGTAAATCATCATTATTTGAGTTTTCAAATATTTCATTTTGTGTACGAGTAATTCATTATTTTGTTGCGGCGCCCTGAATGTGCAGCGTGTAATCGAAAAGTCTCGAGCTCGGAGAAATTTTATCCTCTAAGTTTTTCTGTGTAATATGCTTGCATACGGAAATAGCATCTTCCCCCCCCCCCCCCCCCTCTCATACGTACGACATAATAATTACCATACAAGTGTACGAAATGTAGGTCGTCGATGTTGAACAAGATGTTCAAGTTCAACATGAAAGCAAAAAACATATAAAAAAAAAAAATTAACAATCTTATAACCGTATATTCATAAGTCGTGATGGCCTCGAGGTTTAGGCACGCGGTCGTGAATCTCGACGGTCGCGGGTTCAAACCCCAGGCACACACCTCTGACTTTTCGAAGTTATGTGTGTATTCACATTGAAAAAAATGTGTACTTTGACGGTGAAGGAAAACATCGTGATAAAACCTGCACACCTAAAAGTTCTTAGGAATTTCTTGGGTGTGTAGGTGTGTCCAACCCGCACTAGGCCAGCGTGGTGGACTAAGGCCTAAACCCTCTCAGTTGTAGAGGAGGCCCGTGCCCAACAATGGGACGTATATGGGCTGATGATGATGATGAACCGTATATTGGATAAATTACTTAAGTCGCGTTACTAGAAAATATTACAAAAATCGTGGTAATTTTATATAATTTTCATTGATTCTGTTAATTCCTTACCATAAATACATGTAAATTAGTCATGAAGAATTTAACAATGCAACATACATTTTAAAATTGGCTCAACTGTAGTTACTATGAACATCCCATATCTTTTTATTTTCTCATTTCCGATAGAAATGTCTCACACAGCCCTTTGTTCGGGACGAGGGTTAATTACCACTTATGTGGTTAGACCGCTTGTTTACATGAAATCAACTTATAAGAAATTAGAATAAAACTCATTATCTGATTCGTTTTACGTAATAGCATTTTTTTTTTCTCGTAAGATATTCTGGATATCATAGCTCCTGTTGTTACATATCAGATAAATCTACACTAATCTTAGATATGACCTATTAAATAATCTCATAAACGTTGTTCAAGTTTATCATAATTGTGCAAATTTTGTTTTCCTATACATACTCGTATGTATGCGTAATTATGTAATTACGCTTTGATCTTCGAAGAGGTACATGTTTTAGCATTTAGGTACATAATATGTGTCAAGTAATTCAGCAAACTACAGAATATAATATAATATAATACTACCACCATAGGAATGTAAAAATTATCTAATCTGCTAACACATGTCCAACATGCTTCCCGTGAACGATACAATTAAAAATTCAGCTGTGAAGAATTATCTCATTCCAACACGCATTTTTTTATCAATTATTGGACATATGGTTTCATACACCTATGATATGAGAACTCTCTTATCTAACAATTGTTTCGTATTTAAATATTTAACTGGGATAAGTTCCCGCTGTGGTTTATAAATCTTAACATCTTTATTGACTAATAAATGCTTTGTATGATCTGTTGATTGACGTTTGAAAAAGTGAGACAAAATTTTTAGTTGATAAATATTTAAAAGTGAATCATTAAGTGGTTAAATTAATTTGTTTTTACTTATTTATTTTAATGGCCTCGAGGCTTAGACACGCGGTCGAGAATCTCGACGCACACACCTCTGACTTTTCGAAGTTATGTGTGTATTCACAACGAATTATCACGTACTTTAACGGTGAAGGAAAACATCGTGATAAAACCTACACACCTAAAAGTTTTTAGGAATTTCTTAAGTGTGTAGTCCGCCAACCCGCACTAGGCCTCTAGGACTCTAAGTTGTAGAGGAGGCCCGTGCCCAGCAGTGGGACGTATATGGACTGATGATGAACGCGTTAATTTAGTTCTAGTTGATTAAATTACCAAAAGAGCTTATCTCTAATGTAGTGTTTTGTCAAATCGCCCTTTCAACTTTCAGTACGACGTAATGACCCAAAGGTGGGTCGGGAGTCGAGACCTCCCTTTACATTAGATGAGGGGATTTGGCCCGTAGTAAGCCTAATGCGGGTAAGGTGAATGACATTCTACCGAAAATACACATGACATTGTGTCCAAAAACTATAATTATAGCAACAAAGTCTCATTAATTTCAGCTGCGGTGCGCTCGAGTTATTCATGTTAACATAAATTTGCCACAACTGCTTCAAAATTAAATTGGGTCTCAACTGCACAATGAGAAATGGAATATATACAGGAAAGTTCGTCCTTGTACGGTCGAAATTGGACGGTTTTAATACATACATGTTCACACTTACGCCTATATGCCAGGAGACGTAGAAAAAGGTTCATTCTCGGCATCTAAAAGGTGCATTTCTGCACCCATTCTTCTCTTATTAATTTTTAAGTCTAAAGTAAAAAAGGGCGAACCTATTGCTCTAGAATTATCTAATTGAAAACCTCATTAACACTGGCCAACACGAGATTTGAGCCCAGGATCTATAGCGCGTTCGGCACACACTTAGATCGTGAAATCGCGAGATAGTCGGCATTTTTTTTAAGAAACGGTCCATCAAAATAATATCCCCGTTACTCTGCTGACAATAATTCATTGTTTTTAAATATGAAAAGAAACTTAAAGTAACAGAATTTTACTTTATCTACTCTTTAACACATACCATGTGACACATACAATGATTTATATAAATAGTTCTAACCTACGGCCACGTTAGGATACAATGCTTGTGTCGTGAACAATGGAAGCTTTTTCGGTCTCACAAACACCCAGACCCTGGCAAACGTTTGTTTCGGTGCGGGGATAAACCCGTAGATAGTTTCTTGTTTCATAAGCTAGTGTCTAACTAACAATGCCAATGCTGTCATTTTGTTGTCTGTCTGTTGTGTCACGAATTAATATTATATATAAATGGCGTATACGTGTCGTATTGGTTATTTAAATTACGTTCATTAAAAGGGGACTTTATTTATGAAATGAGAGAGCAAAACAAAATTGCGCTAGTAGGATCAATTTTGTTGTTTGCTCCCACGTAAAAAAATAAATCTAGAACCCACAATGAGATCCTACAAGATCTCAGTAGTGATATCAAAGGAACTTGTGGTTAGTGATAAAATACTGAATACACAATGCAACGTGAAAAATGCTTGTGAGATCGATAACAATAATTGATATTAAATGTATAAAGAAGCATGTTAGTGTTTCTTTTTTTTGTCCAGACCATTGCTTATCTTCGTAGAATTATGAAATTTCATATAATAAATTGAATATTAGCTAATAAATATCATTAATGATTTACTAAAATAATCAATATCACTCACGTTTTTTGGTAATAAGATAATATCCACCCTACGCTGGGTAACACCGCTTGGGTACCTGAAAACAAGACAATGTTGTTTAAAAAATGTGAATCTGTGATACTTTCACGGAACTTCAACAACTTTCGTACTATTTTCTACAATCTTTCCTAATACTTTTATAATATTTTAAATTAACTCTGTTTGTTTATCTCTCTAATTATACTTTCATGACGAAAAACATGGGCAGATTTAAATTATTTTTGGTATGGAGATAGATAGGCCCTTGGGAAGGGACCTATGCAGATTGTAGAGTACTTAATTTTATAGAATTGCTCCCGAACTAAACCAGGACTCATAACAAGTTGTCTTTATCTCTGCAACGCAAAATTAGTAATAGAAAAGAAAAGTAAAAAAAGTTTTATATGTTAAATTTGGAGTCTGGTCCTAAAATTGATGTCTACGAAAGGTTTTTAAGGGATTTATACCAATCATCATCATCATCAGCCCATATTCGTCCCACTACTGGGCACGGGCCTCCTCTACAACTGAGAGGGATTAGGCCTTAGTCCGCCACGCTGGCCTAGTGCGGGTTGGCGGACTACACACCTAAGAAATTCCTAAGAACTTTTAGGTGTGCAGGAACCATCACGATGTTTTCCTGTTACGTAATAATTCTTCGTGAATACACACATAACTTCGAAAAGTCACAGGTGATTGCCTGGGGTTTGAACCTGCGACCGTCGATATTCTCGACCGCGTGCCTAAACCTCGAGGCCATCACGACAGATTGACTGATGATACAAATAACACCAAATAAATTAGTAGATAAATATTTCATGGTCATTGGACACATTGGCCGGACATAGGCTTTACTAAAGGCTTTCAGATCGACTAACTAACTAATACTAGAGAAGAACAGAATAATTTCTCGTACTGAATCATCCACACGACAGTTCTCTCGGATTTTGGTATCACCGATTCAGCAATATAGGACAAATGCATTATGAATGAGTTATTTATTGTTGGCCAAATGTCTCGTTGCTACATTGTAAGAACAATGAACATTTGTGCCAAAATTCAGAAATTCCTATATTTCGTTCTGTATTCAACTGTTAAGACACAGTTAATTATACCGCGCTTAAAACGGTAAAGGAAAAGAAAGCAAGCTTGCAAGTCGAAACGTTCTCCAAAAAAGTTCTTAGGTATATTTTGACAGTGTCCGTGGCAATGATGCTTAGACATCAGCCTGTGAAATGAGTAGCTGAGGGTCTTATCCCCGGGCCGAATCCAGGCCGGTTTAGTGTTAATCAGTGTTTATACGAAAACAAATAAGAAGAAATAATTGTTTCGACTAATGAAGATACATCATAATGGTCAGACTGCATTTTACGTGAAGCACCTTTGCCTTCTACTTTTTAATAAATTGACTGTTTTTTTATTACACTTTAAAGCCAGATATTTGTCCCTCGATGCGGTTTGACAATCACATTACGTACTGCAGTGTTGATTTACTGAAATAATCCTAATGCAGTTTAATCGTCGTAAACTGCGAGCTATTAAATGTGATTATAATGGCGTAATGTGCACTTGTCACGCGCGATGCTGCGACATTCTGCGTTCAAACACAGTGGGTAGTAATTGCAATATGGCAAGTGACGCCACGGGACGTACTTTTGTTGTTTCTACTAAATCTCGGGTTGGTAAATGGGTCGCAGTGGTTCGATTCCAGTGGGTAAAGTCTACTTAGTTGTTGCCCGCAACTCCGCATGCTAAACATTAGACTTCAAAAGGAATATTTTTTCCTGTTTTTACCACATTTTCCATTGCTTTATTTCCGCTTCTATTGGTGATAATCAGCGTATAGCGTTCCTCGTAAAATGGGTTATCTAACACAGAAAGGTTTTTATAAATCCAACCCAACACCCAACAGTCACATACATAGTTCTGACCCCACACTAGGATACAAGTCCTGTGTCGTGGGTATCAGAGACTACGAGATACTTTTTCGGTCTCACAAACACCCAGACCCCAAACAAATATTTGTGGATCACACAAACATTTGTCTCGGTGCGGGGATCGAACCCGCGGCCTCTCGTTTCGCAATCTGGTGTCTAGCCAACTGCACCACGGGGCTGTCGAATCGAGCCAGTAATTTCTGAGATTAACGAGTCCAAGCAAACAAACTCTTCAGCTTTATAATAATATTATAGATAAATAGTGATCGAGAATCCGAGATTCAGGTTGCAGGCTCAAACCCCAGGCACACACCTCTGACTTTTCGAAATTATGTGTGTATTCGCAATGAATCATCACTTACTTTAACGATGAATGAAAACATCGTGAGAAAACCTGCACACCTAAAAGTTCTTAGGAATTTCTTAGGTGTGTAGTCCGCCAACCTGTACTAGGCCAGCGTGGTGGACTAAGGCCTAAACCCTCTCAGTTTAGAGCAGGCCCGTGCTCAGCAGTGGGACGTATAACGGCTGATGATGATGATTATAGATACATATTTATCTACACATGCACATTGTTTTTCACATTTTTTTCGAAATAAAACCTTTTATCTTTTTTTAGATTGTTATTAGTGATACAGTGTAAATAGTTTAGACTATTTCCTATATTATGAATAGGCTTTCAAATTTTATGGTTCCACATTTTATACATAGAATGAAGAGCTGCCTTGCTTCATCATGAAAAATACAATGCGAATAAGAGGACAATGCACTTTTCAGAACATGCATTTCATAACAATAGATCTCGTAAGAGGATAATGCATTAAACATTTTTCTTTTACAACTACGTTTAAGGAATTGGTTGAGTGATGAATGGGATTTTCTTCTTTCAAAAACGAGGGAATAAAATTTGTTTAATAAATTAATTTAACATTGAATAAATAATGTAGGACGATGAAACTACCGATTGAAGTGATATCTTTAAAAATAAACTTTATATCAGTACAAAATTCTCCATTTTTTCTTAAATTTGTCTTTTTTCTTAAAATGTCGATAAGTCCTCGTTAACACCATAAAATTCACAAGTCGATATTTTTTTTCAAAAATCTTATCAAAAGTTTTTTACCTACTAATAAATATACATAAATCCTAAATTAATTAAGTTGGTACCTCATTTTACCCGAATTTAACACACGTATCATACCGCATGTGAAGCTGGTCAAAATAACTTATCATTGACCTTTAACGTTATATAACCCGGCCGAAAATAGCGACCGCCCACGTCGGCATCATCGCCGCGGCGATATAAAAAACACGTCATGAAAATATTATAATGAATCAATCTAAACCAACATTTAGCAATATAGCTTCGTAATTTGTTCGGGTTATACAGTATACTCAAGATGTTTTACGTGATCGGTGATTTATGCTTTATCTGACGGGTTCGAAGTCGAGTGAGCTATTTTAAAATGATTTTGTTATGATTTAATTTGTAAAAATATTTTGTTATGTCAGCTATCTTTACATATTAACCTTACCATTATTATGGATTTGAAACTTTGTTTTTTTAAATGGCATTTACTCCTTACGGAAAAGTGGCAGAATTTGGATACATAGTTTAACATAACATATTTTAGTCTCCATAACCTGTTAGTCGGCTTAACGAATTTTTACAAATTATGTAAATGTTCATCACATTGAATTTTGACTTTTAAGTATGCAAAATAATATTCCTTGATCGTCAATATTCCTTCATCAAATGTGATAAACGAGTAGTTTCGAAAAATCGAAGGTCCGCCTTAAGCTACGTTCTAGAATTTCAAGAGAGGTCTCATGAAAGGTATGTCGAGGTGTTCTGCTTTGTACGTATGGCTAATACTTATAGTGAAGATAGATCCTATTTAATATCCTACGTAGTATTAGTAGTAGTACGTATCCAGTAGTATAGAGATGTCACAGAGCGCTAAGCGCACTGCATTATATCCACTTTGAATTTGGAAGGGGTTGATATGATCATCAGTGTTGGATCACCTGTGTTGGACGCTCAACTTCATTAACCTTTCATGACAATCACGAGGCCCCTCGCTCAACTGCTCATGTCGGAAACGTTTGTCGTGAGTCCGTACCGTCCGACGGAGATTTGAACCCACAAGCGTTAAGACAACGCCAGATTTCTTGGTGTTGTGACGTTTTGATGGTGAATCTTTTATGCGCATAAATTAAGGCTGTATTGCTTTAAATCTAAGTATATATGCAGTATAAGTACATATAAATCCTTAATGGTAAATGAAATAGTTTTTTTTATTATAGCTAATTAAATTAAATGCAAGAAATAACTCTGAAACAATTGCGTTTCAATGCTTCCTTACGGGCATCTTGAAAAAAATATTATAACAATTTTGTATGGAATAAAATTATTCCGGGTAGTGTATTAAATGAAAAAAGACGGTACTTATCGTAGCAGGCGTATACTAGTTTCCGGGCATAATCCAGGGGAAGCCTTTTGCCCTTGGTCAATAATTTTATAGGCTACCCAGTGTGCAACATTTCATGGCAATGTTTTCCTTATTTTCCCACTCAGTGGACTACTGCGGCTTAATATTAATTTCGAGGCAAAATTCTCGTCCTTAAATAAACAAAATTCCCGGTAATTGACGGAACCGATGTAAACAATAATTCTGAGAGATTAAAATGTCGGCCAAATGTTTTGATGGCTACTGTTTATTAATTGTAGTGTAGTGAGCCTGCTAAGTGGTCTTATTCTTGTAAATTAAAAAACGTTTTATGTGCCTTCTAAATTATCTTAAGACACATCATTTTATTTTACTGAGTGCAGCAATTTAATCAAACAAGAGCCAGTCACTAAACAAATAATAAACGTATGTTCCTTAATAGAGAATGTCTATATTATATAGAGTTATTTAAAATACATTTCTCTGCAAAATCAGGCCACAAATCGCACAATGCCTAGAACTACCGGCAAAGCATTGAGACACAACGTACAAGTTCGTGAATTTAACTTGTTTGAGAACATAGCAGTTGACAATTGTAGTAGCTAAATGAGCTTTCGCTTCGTTGGAGTCGCCGCTTATTGTTCAATTCTAGTAGTTGAGTAAGTGAGGCATTGTGCTAACTAAGACATAATGCATCATATATTACGCCTTACGTTCATTCGAGAATCCAGAAAATTTTCTTATATACTAAAATATTTTACCGCTGTATTTTATATAAAAAAGAAAAAAGATTTTGTCAATGAATGTTATAATTTGTCATTATTTTTTTTTTTTTCCGGAAAAAATGTAGTCTAAACACCAGGATTCCATATATTTGTATATTTCCATTTATTTACCAAAATAAACAACTTAAATCTTAAAAATAAATAAAATAAAAATAAAATGACGACCGATCGAGTAAATAATTCGAGCAAATAAATAATAAGAAGGCAATTTTTATTTGGCAGGTCATATAATATAATTATGTTATCCTTACTGGACCAAATACATGCCCACTGAGTTGGACTCGCTGGATCTACTCAGGTGTGGGTCGCGCCGCGTAAATTCCAGTAGTAAAGTGAGCCCGCTGAGTTTGTGTCGCCGGGTCTTCTCAGTCAGGGTCGCGTTTGGATCCGGTGGTACCATTAAAATAATACGTGACGTTTCGGAAATACACAAGGTCCATCTCGTTATTTACTTTAAAATAATAATAATAAGATATTATGTATTTCCTGATGAAAACTAAAAATAAATTATAAAAAAAAACCGTAAATATTTTTGTACAAATTATATAAAATGAACCATAGTTAAATTATAATGTAATAATAAAAGATTTTTCTTTTCTGTATTGACTTGTCATAAGTGCTATTTGATTGCCTACGTGACCAAATAAAGCAATTTTATTTCATTTCATTTCATTAACGCAGAATATTTTTATACATACCCGGATATTGATCGCCATACACGTGTCTCTTCGTACCACACTGCAATCATAGGTTTCCCGTAATCCCGTAACCGTAAACCTAGGAAAGGTTTGATTTACAAGCTGAGCAAAGTCTTACTTAGTTATTCTTTTACAAATTATTAGTAGCCATACGAAAGTCTTCAACGATGCTTACTATTCTATGGAACTCTGCACTGGCGATATGTGGGTATAACAATGTACCTCTGGCTTCCGCTTCGATACTCAACCCGAGTCATCATCATCATCAGCCCATATACGTCCCATTGCTGGGCACGGGCCTCCTCTACAACTGAGAGGGTTTAGACCTTAGTCCACCACGCTGGCCTTGTGCGGGTTGGCGGACATCTCACCTAAGAAATTCCTAAGAACTTTTGTGCAGGTTTCATCGCTATGTTTTCCTTTACCGTTAAAGTACGTAATTATTATTTGTGAATATACACATAACTTCGAAATGTCAGAGGTGTGTGTGTCTGGAGTTTGAACCCGCGATCGTCGAGATTCTCGACCGCGTGCCTCATCCTCGAGGCCATCAGGACAACCCAAGTGTTTACTATTAATTTGATGCTAAGTCACCATACAGAATCAGTATTTTATAGTACAACAAAGAAGCATCTATAATTTCCAATTAATTTCCAAGAAGTTAATTCCTTTTACACAGAAACTCATTGTCAGTATGGTAGACAATGAGTACAATATTTTATCCCCTATTAACCGTCTTGTCGACCGGGGAAATCACGAATGACACAAAATTCATGAATGAAATTACGTAACATGATGAATGAATGCGAAACCAGATTAACGATCGCAATTTCTTTCGTGATTAACTTTTACTCGGTAGCGTCTTTAGCAGCGTTATTGGAATTGTGAGGAATTGGGGGGTCGATCAAATTCCGCAGACTGAAATAACTCTGTAATAAGATACGTAAAGGATATAAATGGTTTTAGATAAAACGTCACTTAATTATTTTGATTTGTAACCGTAAACGGAATTCGAGTATCGCCCCTAGTTTTGTCGTCGTTAAAATTTAGATTTAAAGAGGAATGACGTATATGCATCCAAGCAATATGGTGGACGTTACAGGCAAGTTTTCTTTTTGTTCTTTGAGTAAAGATTTCCCGAGATAAAAATGTCCTACTATAATTTAATAGGTATTTAATTTATAGTACTTTAGTACCTAGTAACTAAAGTGCTTTTACTTAAGGGCTCCAAGCTTCTCAGCAGACTACCATAACTACATCAAGTGTCCTGTGATTGTAATCTTTCAGTACATTGAACTCTATTTGAAAACCATCGTACTTACCATCAGGTACAATCTCATGAACAAAGTATGGTGCCAGATTAAAATATTATTAAAACTCTGTGACCTTTTATAAAAACAGGGTACCTACCTACATATTAATAAAGCTAATGTAATAAATTTAACGTTCGAATTTTAAAAACTACATACATTTCAATCGATTTAATAAAACCGAAACGTTTTATAGTTTTCCAGCCATTTCACTCTTCTTAATTTTTTAACATAATTAATTTGTGATAATAAAAAACTAGGAAGCGTCAAGATCATGCGGGCCATTACAAGTGTAGCTACCGGTTTCCTAGCAGATCGGCTACATATCATTCTATTTTCAGTATATGAAAAATAGATTTTCAGAGTTATGACGTATTGTTACAGGAAATTTGTAATATTAACACCCACGAAAAAAAAATTGGCAATGTTATAAAACCACTCGAGATTCCGTCAGTAGGCGCCGGCGCACTATGGGCAAAATAGGTGATTCTCATATCAAAAATCTGTACTTTTTTTGTTTATAAAGATATCGCTTTGAAATTTTGCATGGATATAGTCGAAAGTACAATCATTTAGGGATTTGCATGTATTTATGATACTAATGTTCTAACCCGGTTTTGCTTGGGTTCAAAGTTAAAATTTGAAGAAAAAAAAACTATATTTATTTTACACTTTCGAAATAACTATCTAAACTAATATGTATAAATAGAGACTACTTAAAAATAAATTTATTGGGTTTTTAAAACTTCAATTAACATTAAAAAATAAGTTTATCTTTTTTATAGCACTTACAAACTTACTTTTAACATTTAACGCAAAAAAATAAATTACAAAATATTATCTTATAGTTAATTAATTATTATAATTGATTTTAATATACAGATTCACAATTCAAACGATGAAATAACTATTGAATATAACTTAAACATATGTAACTTGTTCTTCCGGATTTACAATTAGTTGATGAACCTTTGAAAGAACCAATGTGTCTTCGTCAAGTTTTTTAATATTTTTTTAAGTATTGCTTTCGAATACTGGATATGTATGAATCAGACGTGTATAAAAGAGTATGAAAAACATCTTCATTCCTAGCAGACCTTGAGCATTTTCTTGCATGATGCAATCTAAATTTCTTGTAGTCCTTATTTCAGGACTCTTAGGCATTTTCTGAAAGCTGTCTAATGGGCAACACTGAAAAATGATTTATAATACTCTCCATGTATTAATATTTTATGCACGGAGGATAGCATATACGAGTAATACCAGTTATATTTGCTGACATAAAGTCTAGCAGTCTGCAAAAGTAAAAGAGATTTTTGAAAATCCTCAAATATGAAATTTATGTGGTCCCTGGTTGTCTATGGTTTTTTTATATAATATAGTATTATGTCTTCCTTTGAACAACTAAAACTGGCCATTTTCACTGTAATTTTTATTCCTGAATACTAATGATTCACAAATAATTGTGATGGAATAATCACCCTCGACTGTGGTTAATGTAGTAAAGCTATGAGTGTAGAGTGCAATTAAACAATATATTTTCCACATATAAGGTGTGAAAACTTATATAAATACCATTTCCTGGCAATTACATAGTCAATAAGACCATAAAACAACACTATTTTATCTTAACCGCAAAGATAACGTTTTCGCGAACGTGGTACTCGGTCGATATTTATCATCATAACTTCTACATAAGCACGTATAAGCAGACAATTTTTTATATGTCATTTTTAAAGACCTAAGCTATTGATAAATACAAAATTCAAAACTTCGGTAAGCTTCGATAATAAAGAAATACCTATTTGAAAATTGTAAACTGGATTTTTTTATCTAGATTTATAAATTTTATCATTATATACAATATATGCTACTTAGAGTAAATATTATTTTAATATATAATTAATATATATAATTTATAATTATATAATTATAAATTATAATTTATTGGGTGTTTTTTAACAATTTCAATATGAAAATTGATACTGAATGTACGAAAATTATCTTGACAAATTTACTTAAAAGTAAATGTGAGTTTTTCAAAGCTGTTTATCAATTAAAATCATGATTCCAAAAGGTAATAATTCTTTTTAATTCGATAATTAACATCTTAACTATAAAACAAAATCATCAAAACAGGTAATAAGTAACTTTTTTAAAAACTATTTTTGATATGGCCTTGTTCTAACGTTTTCCATAGTGCGGCGCCTCAGTTCGCTTTGATTTCTGCGTGCAAACAGACACAGCTACTAATAAATTGTTTATTTCGTTATCACAACTCACTAGTTTTTCTGACGCAAAACACGAATCATTTATTGCTGGCGAGTTTATTCTTTGAAGTTAATAAAAAAAGATTTACGGCAACATTTCTGGTTTATATTCAAAGTCGAAATGACAGCTCGTTTGACAGTTCCAAATTCAAATGTTTAACGATAAAGTCATCATGGACTATTGCGGATGTTGTTTGCGATGTGATAACGGACACGGTAGACTTAGCTTTTAAGTAGTAAAATGAATATTTTTATTTGCGTAAGTAACATAAAGTATATTATTTACGCCATAGAAAATTTTGTCTATTTTATGGACAGTCTATGATGTTTTGAAGTACGCAAAATTGGGTACAAGTATCTACGAGTTGTATGCCATATTATTAGCGTTAAAATCTTGTTAACATGTCTATAATATACTCTTAAAAATGTATTTGTTAAATAATTTGTAGGTTAAGGTTTAGGTAATATCCTTAATCTTAATTTGTTGCCTTTTAGAAATTCAATTCAAAATCGTTATTTTTAGACTCGGTAATGCTGCTGACTTCCAAGGGAATGGAAAAACATAACAACGAACTACCCGGCCCAGGATCAACTCCGGGATATCGACATAACAATTAAATTCATTATTAAGACACATGATTAAGTGTTGGGATATATTATGATCTAACTTAACGACTGGATGTTTGTTTAATTCTGAGATTTCGACTGCAACCCTTGGAATGAAAATAAACTTTATAGACCGTTTTCTTTACGAGAGTAAACCTGATAACTCTCCTATTACTGCGGGGACGATAAAAAAGGGGATGTCGGCTTGTCTAGGTCTCGGGCCTGGATAAGTACAACTCCTTGGTGGCACTAATCTGTTTATCATAAACATCAAATAATACGTATCATCGTCATCATCAGCACATATACATACGTCCCACTCTACAACTGAGAGCGTTCAGGCGTTGGTCCCCCAAGCCAACCTTGTGCGGGTTGGCGGACTACACACCTAAGAAATTCCTAAGAACTCTAAGTGTGCAGGTTTCCTAACGATATTTTCACACATAGCTTCGAAAAGTGTATGTCTGGAGTTTGAACCCGCGATCGCCGAGATTCATGACCGCGCGCCAAAACTTCGAGGCTATCACTACTTCTTCGACGTAACTTACCATAAAATGTCTAAATTCTTAAGCGTATATGGGCCGATCGATACGTGTATACGCAGTCAACGTCGTCAACAGCCCAAATACGTCCCACTGCTGGGCACGGGCCTCCTCTACAACTGAGAGGGTTTAGACCTTAGTCCACCACGCTGGCCTAGTGCGGGTTGGCGGACTACACACCTAAGAAATTCCTAAGAACTTTTAGGTGTGCAGGTTTTATCACGATGTTTTCCTTCACCGTTAAAGCAAGTGACAATTCATTGTGAATACACACATAACTTCGAAAAGTCAGAGGTGTGTGCCTGGGGTTTGAACCTGCGACCGCCGAAATTCTCGACCGCGCGCCTAAACCTCGAGGCCATCACTGCTTATACTGCTTATATGAACTAAATGGACCACTGCAAATAGTGGCACTACTATCATATACCAGTTTCTTAACGGTATGCATAAATGTACAAGAATATAAATAACAATATACTTCGTGTGATTTCTTAAAGGCAATTTCATTTACAAACGAAAACAATTTAAAATATATACGTTACGAGTTCCATTCACAATAAAATCGATACACAAAGTAATTTTGTCCAACGAAATTGACTTGCGTTATTGGTATAATGCGAAAGCGATACATTATCGAGGTAATTGTTTTGAATAAGGTCCTTTTTAAGGTTTACTAAGGGTTCATTATTAAATAAAGGTATGAGATTAAAAGTAAATTATGTATATGGAAAGATGTTAACTGTTTACTGGTGCGTTATGGTTTATGATATGTAGGTACCTAATTTGTGTAAAAGGACTTTCGTATACTCGCGGGCTGTTCCAGTTACAACTTGTTGCAATATCTCAATGTTCACTAGATAAAATTATTTATTGTACCACTTACTCCTTTCCACAATGTGACAAGTTTTCTTATATACCTTAAGTCTGTGTGTGTCTTATATCATGTTAAATCAATAAATAGACTATGACATCCAATTTTTATTTTAATCAAAATTTTATCTCCTCAACTTTATTCTGGTATGTGACGTGAATAAATATTACTGTAATCTAATAACTTTCCAGGTAATCAAGAGATTACTAACAAGTGTCGTAAGCATATTTTAAAACCTCACTTATGTTATTTTAAAGCGACTTTTTGTATCATTCAAATCGCCTGTCTTGGCTCAGTGGTCATGTTTTCGAGGGGAAAGCTGATTATGGCTCTACTTCCCGCCAGCCCTGTGGGAGAGAGGCGGGAAGCGTATTTCGGGGTCACCGGCCTTCCAGCCCGGCGCGCGTCGAAGAAACGTCCGCGCAGATTTATTTTATTTATTTATTATGCTTTATTGTATACCATAAAAATAGAAACACCATTGTTTACTGGTCACAACTTAATATCGTAGTGTCACAATTAGTGCCGGGCTGGGTCCGTAACCAAACTCCTAACCTACACCGGCATACCGACCAAAATCCCCCGGTGGCCATCTCCGCGCCAAGTGGGGCGGTCACGGTACGTGAGCGAGAAGCGCCCACCGTCATTCCGCAGCCGCCCGTTGCGCCTCCGCGACGTAATCGTCTCGTTCATAGTGGGCATGTGCCCTAACTCTATTTAAATTCTAAATTATGAAAAGTAATTCATTTTACTAAAATACGAGTATAAATTTTTATGTAGAACGGTTCAGGATACGAGAGGATAATATACTCTCCGTTCGTAAGCAGCAAATAATTTTCACTTTCATAATTCATTGTTTCAGCTTATCCAATTGTACATACATACATACATACATAAACTCACGCCTGTATTCCCCGAAGGGGTAGGCAGAGGCGCATTTCTGCACCCACATTTCGCCAAGTATGTATCAGTCCCACGTAATAGGGGGCGAGCCTATTGCCGTTTTTCGGGCACATTTCCAGACTCCGTGCTGTTACCGAGAATTTCCTAATGGAAAAACCCAATAACACTTTGCCCGACCCGGGAATCGAACCCAGGACCTCTAGATCGCTCGGCACATACTCGTACCGCGAGACCACGAGGCAGTCAGTTGTACATACATATATGTAATTAATCTAACATTGTAAAGCGGTCAATGCGTTATATCAGAGTCCGTGCCCTTGACCGAGAGGTTTAGGTTTACATTGCGTTGTTTGGAATAAATGAATTATTCACTTTTAATAAAATGTTACAGTAATTGTATCTTACTACCGGAGTGAATTCCTAAATCCTTTCACCCTAACATTTTAGAGCACCTTTTATTGATATATAAATCAGATATATTTTTCGCTTAAACATAGTAAACATCTGGTGTGCGAAACACATGCGAAAAAAAAAGTTAAAAGGCCACGTGTAAGATATCTCAAAAATATTTTTTAACTCGACTTCCATACAATGACAAAAGATTGAAATTATGTCCCGTATCAAGTTTAATATCGTTTCATAAAAATAAATCTTTCTCATCTATATAAATAGCTAGCATTGACGTTTAGTAATTGCTTTAGATTAAAATATATTAGCCACATTTCGCGTGATCATTTCAATTACGTTTTTCTCGTGCACTTGAAATCTATTTAAAGGAATTATTGTATATACTTGTAATAAAGATTGTAAGGCATGTATCCTTACTAATACAATATAATTAACTTAATAATTAACTTTGTCTGTCATTTACTGCTACTATTATTTGATTGGGAAATGTGTGTTACCATTTTTGTTTTTTACGAATTATAAATAAGAACGTGCCTCTTGTTATAAAATTAGTAATCTTCGTAATATACAATTAGGTATAACAGACGGTTATCGAAAATCTTTAAGAAATCTCAGTAGAAGCCCCCAAAATTTAAAGCCAAGATGCATAGTTACTACCTCCAGCCTATTAATCTGAAACCTCTAGTTTCATTTGTGATACTATCGTCCTCTTCGGCTTCATTTTTGTATTAGACACTGTTTATACTTCGCACCTCGGACTAAATGCTGTTAAATCGGATTAAATAGAGTCACCTTAATTGAGATAGCTTTTAGTTGTTTCAAAACAAATTTTCATGCACTTTCGTAGTGTGGTAACTGCCCTAAATTAGACAGCTTTTGAATACAAAATTATAATATTTTATTGGTGTGTTGAAATTAGTGCTTAGTTAATTTAATATCGGTTTAGGTATACCCCATGGTATTTAAAAAAGATTTTGTGTTTCTATTGTTGGGTTAGTTTCTCATATAGACTGCCTCGTGGTCTCGCTGCACAATTTTGTCTTGGATTCGATACCCGGGTCGAATAAAGTGTTATTGGGTTTTCCATTTGGAAATTCTCAGGATAAAGGGTGCATAAATGCAACTTTGCCTACACTTCGGGGATACAGGCGTCAGTGTATATGTAATGTACGTATGTATAAGAAAACCGACGAAGACAGAAGACTTGTTCATCCCATTAAACAAGATGTGACGGCAATGCTTCTTTACGTTGTCTCCTTTTTTTAAGACTTTATTACCGATCCTATATTCTGTGAGCTGAATACTTGGATATAGCAATTGCCCGTTTTAACAGCTAAAGACCGATGACGAACTCGAATTTATTGTCAAGTCAATTAACAGCGATACATTTAAGCACTGTCATAAAAAGCCAGTATTTATAAAGGTCTCAAATTTACCTTCTACTTGAAGGAGTTTTAATCTGGTTAATACAAAACTAGCTTGTGGTGTGACTTTATCTGAAGAATTATCACATTTTAGATAAATAATATTTGGTAGGTAGACGGCCTCGTTTGGTCCCTAGCTTAAGTGCGCCCCATGTAATATAGTAGCCTCAAGCTTGTATCTTGAGCCAAGCAAAGTTTTATTATACCTTTTAAAGAAAATTCTAAATAGCGACTTAAAGTCTAGAAATGTGCCTAAGAAACGGCATGAAGCTTAGCGCTACGCGGTATTTAATAAACACGGCCAGCAAACGTGTGTGATTTTTTTTCTCGGCTGTTAATCCTTACTATAATATACGAGTAATGTAATGATACTTTTAATTAGGTCGGTAATTATGTCACTAATAAAGAAATATTTCAGTTTTTTTTTTTGGCTAAACGACATCCTTCTTTTAAAACTTTAAAAAAAATAACGCATACATAAAAACCCAATTTTATTTTTATATATACACATTTTTACGATACAAATAAAAGAACTTTGGCCGCCTCTGAAATTATTTATTATTCTTTGACAATTCGTCAAATAAAAAAGATATAAAGCAGTAGAGATAAACAAAGGTGAAAGTTTATCCGTTGACTACAAATGAGGTACTTAGGGATGTTGGTGATTTTGTTTATTATTTTGTTAACTGTAATAATCACAAAAACGATTGTTTTTTGTTTTTATATGCAATCAAAATCTACTTACGCTTCTATTAGGTGTTTGAATATAGATATTTTTCTCTGAATTCATACTATGGTGTTTGTACAGGCAAAAAGGTGCGAGTTTCACTAAGGGCAAGTGATACGGATTTTTCCCCTCTGGGTGTGTTGTTTTTTTGTAATATTGACAAAGCAAAATGCAAATAAAAGTGTCAGTCGTCCCATCCCATCAAACCGGATCAATCATAACGCAAGCCAATCTGTCTGACGGATGGATTTACCTACTATAACTTTGAGTCGATATGTTCAGCCAATGGGCAACACAGAAGTTTTCTATTTTAGTGCTATAATGCAATTAAAAAAAAACTCTTTATGTTTTGTATCGGCAATCGACGCTTTATTTTTAACCTATTGCGTTTATTATCAGTTGCCATTTTGACGTGCTACCATATAAAAAAACTGTTTCATGAAAGTATTTTGTGCATCACAGTCATTTCAATTAACATTACGACAGTAATAGCTTTCATTCGCCATTAAATTATGTATCTCATCTTTCTCCAAGCCGCCCAAATGACAAAGGGGCTTACTACGGACCTTAATAAGTTTCAGGCTGATACACATCCATCTGGGCCCTAGCAATGACCGTGAAAGGAAGTTTTATCGCGTATAGAAATCGTAATTGGGCGGCGTCAACGTGAACAACTTGGGCTCAGACGAAATTACAGGCCAGATTTCTCGTGATCTGCCGCAGAAATTGGGAAATATATTGGGTGATGGGCACCTGATTGATGGTTTTATTATGGGATAAAATATTCTGATCATATCAGTGTGCGGTATAAAATATAATCAGGTGTTTGGGCTTGAGTATTTGTATTGAAACACGTACTTTTACGAAAGTTGACTGAGCTGAACCTTGACTAAACTAGGATGATGCATAATGAAGATTATTATAAGGAACTTGCTAATAATTTTTGATTATTCATTGCGGGGCAAAGAAAATTTATGTTATTTTGAGGAATACCACTATTTAACAGGCACCACTTTTTAATCATACCACTATTTAATTTACAAAAAGGTAATATGTTACTGTATTGTTCTGTTGTTATTACCTACATAAAAGACAGTACAAATACTTAGGTCCAACAACAATTAACAGCCCTTTTGAAGGTGAGTACGCTATCGCCGTTTTAGGACATTCAAAACTCTATAAAACGTAAAGGCATGTCATAAAATAGAAAGAATTTAAAAAAGGAATACTATTCTATAACGCTTCTAATAACCTCACTCACTTGAAGTTAGGCAGTGTTCAATGCTCCGTTTCATGTAGTCTCCTACGACTATGTTGTACTGTCTACAGTCGACCTACTTACACCTATTTACAGTTTATACCATCGGTATTCCACATGCATTTCTTACGTATGCGCTTATCCGATCCTAGCATTAACGTAGGCTACAGAGTACTAATTTTGAAACTGAATATAAACCAGACACACTAAGTCGGACACATCACGTGAATTTGGATAAATATAGCAGTGATGATTTTATTATTTACAATAAAAAACTGACATTAAACACTTACTTTTTTAAGTCGCCTTTCCAGCAGATTTTAGGCTATAAGCTCAGAAGATGTTGGTTACCGTTTCTATCTTCAGACACACACTTAACGATAAAAGATTATTTTTTTAAAGGAAATAACTAAAATTTGGTAAAAAAAATGTTCATCAAATTCCGTTTTTTGATCATAATAAACTTCACTATTTCGATGTCTAACAATTTCCATTATAAAATGTCATATTAAATATGATGTATTACTCGTAGTATGCTCACAAACACAAAACACAAATATTCTCTTCTTTTGACAATCATAGCCGTACTGGCCAGTAAGGCCACGAGAACTCGAAACAACTTGTGACGAACCCATGAAACAAAAAAATCTTACTATGTGCTCGGTATTATAAATAAGAAAGCAATAAAATACTAAATAATCCAACAAAACTACAAAAACACGTTCCTATTTCTAATCCGATATAAAACTCAAGGGCAGGTCGGTGAGTTCGAGTCTGCTGTCAATGTACAATCTACACTCAATTAATTTACAGTGAAAAGTGTTCGCGAATAGTGGCACAATGTGTCTACGTGGCATACGTTCTCTATTTCACAGATAAGCGACAAAGTCGTGATGGCCTCGAGGTTTTAAGGGTACAGTCGAGTTGAGATCTCGGCGGTCGCGGGTTCAAACCCCAGGCTCTCTGACTTTTCCAAGTTATATCTATACTCACAATAAATTATCTCGTATTTTAGCAGTGAAGAAAAACACCGTCAGAAAACTGGCTCACCTAAAGTTGCTTAGGAATTTCTTAGGGGTATATTCCGCCAACCCGTACTAGACCAGCGTGGTGGACGAAAGCCTAAACGCATATGGGCTGATGATGATTATGTATAAGTAGCAAGTAGTTTTATATTGGTCTCTATCTGGGCGTATACAAATACCTTACTACCAACATCCGAATGAAACTCAATATATGTAGTATGCTTTATTATTGTAGATTATTGTAGATTTATTTAGTGCCTGTACGTCAACTTAGCGTCCGTTTTGTCACTTGGTCACCTCATTGAAAATCAGCGCTGCAACTCCGTGCAAGCGGAATTGCAGCATGTAGCTGAATGAGGGGACCATTGTTGGTTGTGTGAATTATAGTTACTAATTGATTTTTTTTTTTTGTATTTTCGTGCACTGGCCAACAATACAATCTTTTCTTTCTTTCTTTATTCGGCCAGCCTCCGTGGCACAGTTGACATCAGCTCGTAACGGAAGGCCGCGGGCTCGAACCCCGCACCGAGGCAAATTTTTGTGTGATCCACAAATATTTGTTTCAGGTCTGGGTTGGTTGGACCGAAAAGTCTTTCGTAGTTTATACCCACGACACAGGATTTGGATTTTGGTGTGGGGACAGAACTACATACATTACGTGACTATTGAGTGTACCTATTTATTTATTTCAAGACTGAGCGGTATCTCTCGGCTTCGATGAGGTCCATTCGCACCGCAATGGATTAAAATATATTTTTATTTTCATAGAATACAATCGTAATCTGCTTTTGCATGACGTCTGTGTTAACTGAAATGTGAATTATCCCTGTGGCCACATAAAAGCGAAGTAAAAATTTGTAATATTGTCTGCTACCACGTAATTAAAATAAACGTGCCCAGTGTTGCCATAAATTTGTTTTATAACTCTTAATGCCTAAACCACATTAATTCAAGTAAATTTTTCGCCAAATTTTTCGTGATTTATTCTAGCAATTTCAATTCGATCTTCTTGGAACGCGTTGGTTGTACCCTCTAGGAATAAAAAATAAAATACTTTAAAATTTTAAGTAAGTAGGTACCTATAGTAATTACCTTAAAATTACATGAATTTTGATGAGCAAATGCATGAAAATGAATTTAAAAGTACTGCTTTCTTTGTAAGAAACCGTATAGTTTTTAAAGATACTAAAATAACAATTTAGTTTTTGCTAGAAAAGTAACATGGTACCTATGATTAATATTGTAAAAATGTTGAAATTAAACGTAGAATATTTAATTAAAACTTGGGAATTTTGCACATTTATGTAAAACCCACAAAACCAGACATTTTAGTTGAATCATTTGCGTAGTATTATGAAGACTAATTGTTGAAAACTTACCAAAGTACTTACAGCCGAGCACGTTTTTTTTACAATAATAATATAACCCCGTGATATTAAAACAATATGAAAAATTAAATCCAACATCTAACCGCTTGTTTTCAAATAAAACAAACAAAAGAAGATCATAAAAACGTCCAAGCAGACCTTAACTTTTCGAAACACCACTAAGATAACTTGTTCAGAACTTTGACAAATCGATGAGATGCGCCGTACATACGCTAGACGCCCTACGTGCTGAGCTCACAAATGTATTGTACTCGTATGAAGGGCAGAGGGAAGTGCTTAAGAAAATATGTTTGAGAAACGTCGAGCCCTTTGACGCCGGTGGAGATGCGACCTTGCAAAACACTCTGCCGCACACCTGATATATCAAATTATAGAAATTACGTCCCGAGGCCGCAGGGAATTGCATTTATCTAATTGAATATAATATGCTTGAAATACTAGAGCATTAACACACAATCGTCAATTGTTTTGAGATCGTGGAGAGGCCATTGCTCAACAGGGATACAGTTGCTATTTTCAATAGAAAACTTAGAAACAAGTGAGTCCGTGAGCTAGTCAATTCACACTTATAGCTTACAACAGAACAGAAGTAACAGAAGTGAAGCTGATAAATATCCCACTGTTTTTATTCTTGGTTAGACTGTCAACTGTCAATCAAAAAAATTCTACCTAAGAAATTCTCAGTAAGCAACTCTTAAAAAACATAAAGATTTGAACAAATATAACGTTTAAAAACTGGACATGTATGATTATTTTATTAGTTGGAAGTATGTGGGGTAACTTTGGGATAACATTATAAATACTAAGTTACTCTCTATTCGTAAACATTTCCAATCAAGGTCTTTAAAATAATAATACAACGTAAATCTCTTGCAAAATAAACAAGTCAGTTTTTAATTCCAAGTTTTTTGTATTGAACAATGTTTATTTGTCTTGAGATTGAATTATCTGCCTTCAAAACCATTTGTGTGACGTCAATGAACTTTCCTTTTTTAAACTAGCGGCCTCACTGAACTTTGCTTGGGTATAATGTCTTTAGACATATTGTACCCTTTACACACCTTTTCTACATCTAACTTTATTTTCTTTTATCTTACTTTACGCTCTATTTTGCGATTTTCTGTCTCATCTACCATATCCGACAACATCGGCTAGATTCCATGACATCTTAACCCGAACCCATCAACTTTTATTTTAAGCTATAATTTAATTTCAACATTGCTAGCCCTCACACTTTTTTAAAAATCTAAAATAGTATTCAATGTGGCTCCTTCAACTCCACACGTCTACTGCTCCAAATACATACCATTCTCAACGTTTGAACTAAAACATGCTTTCTCGCATAATTCAATAACTTGGACTTTTCATTTAAGGATAATAACTCTCCTTCGAAGAGTAAAAGAAGCTCGTTAAATAGCTATATTATGTCGCAGCCGGTTAATACACAAATTACACCCGGAATTATTATTAAAGGAAAAATATACTACGCACTACGGCGCAGAACAAAATAAACATAAAAGAGAAATCTAGTGAAAGCGTCATGAAACACAATATGTTCCTCGCTACGAATTCATGTATGTCAAACTTACTCATGACATAAAATATGCAATTATATAAGAGTGAACCGACCGTCAGTTCGCGACAGCTGATGTTTATTTGCTACTCTTACACAGACACCCAACCAACTCCCGTTTTCCGTTGTTCTGTTTATTGTTCCATGTGGAGTGCATAGCGCAACGATTTGGAACGTTTCTTTGACATACATAGTTGTTTTACAAGTGAACAGGGTAAAGTATCAGATGACGATGAAATGAGCGAAGAGAGAATATTTAGCCTCAAAATCTACACGCCTTAACCGTACACGACCTAACTTCACAAAGTTATTGCAAAACTGTTAACTTTTGCTAGTGCTCGCCAGATGGTCTCGTCTTGGCGACATTTTTCAATAAAATGCTTGTGCTGTTATGTTAGTTTAATTACATTTATTCAATTTAGCATATCAAGCTTAAAAAATCCTGACAGACTTTTAAGCCCTTTTCACAGTAAGCTAATGAAAAGTTTGAATTCCGTTCCATTTAGGGCATTCATTGAAGAGCAAATTATAAAAAAACAAAAAGGACTAATTGTGTAAAAACTGTCTCGAAAACTTTCTCATTAATGAAAACCTACAGTCGGACGAACAACTGTCAGTTACAACATAAAAAGTACAAATGGGTGAATGTTCTCGAGTCGCAATGACAGAACCAATTTCGACGGAACAAGTTCAACAGTATGGCAATTTTAATCGGTTAAATGCAAGTCATGTTACCTAATTCGACCTGTATATCTACCTATGTATTTTTAAAATGCTTCAGTATTTTTCAAGGTTTTGTAAATAAACTGTAGCTGTAACTGTAACTTATGCACACACGTGCCATAGCAGGACACGATCTTCCGCAATTGAGGCAGGTTTTAGTCCATTACGCTAGCCGATTGTGGGTAACTATCACATCTTGCTCAGCAATGTACTAATTTTGAGGAAATAAAAAAAAATGCTACATTCGCGACAATTACCTCACAGTTAAAATTTTAATAATTTCCAAATGGAAAGTCCTTATTTCCAAAAACCATTGCCTTAAAATGAGTTTTATTACAAATGTATTAAAATAAGAAATGCGTATTTTTGTATTTACAATTTCTATAAAAAACGAATAGATATTTTTGACGCAATGAAGAACTGTTTTTACGCACTTAACATTAATTATAATAAATGAAGCCACACAAAGACTAGTCAAGACAAAGGAAATAATTTTCGCATCTACATATCAAAATAACATCGTAAAAATAATCAGAAGGCATTTCAAGTTTATTATCGTAGAAGCATTATTGTATTGTAAATCATCAGTCATTAATTACCTAATCCCACATTTAAAATTTGCTAGAAAGTCGTTTATATGAAAACAATAATAATTGTTTTGATTAATATTTCTTTGTGAAGGTGCCAATATACGAGTATGTAAATAACCTACTAGTTGAATAAATAGAAATTTTCAATTAGAATTCCAAGGACTTTTGAAATGCAAGTGATTGCATTGCATCCAAAATCCTAATAACCAAAGATTAAATAAATTTTTTCATAATTGAATACGTACTGGACGCCGTAGTTAGTGAAAAAATAAAACAATGGCTGGCTTTTGCACGTATTATGGGTAGGTATTAAGCCTAGATGAAATAAAAAGGGAGAAAGCTGTATTCGCCGCACACAAAAATAGACCGAGAAAAACCTAGCCGCGTTTCTTACCAGCAAACAAATTGAGTAAACCAGATTCCACTTCTACAAAAGATTTATGTGAATTCTTCTTTCCGTACGGAACGCTTTAAGATGCTCGCAAAATTATAAATTTATTCATACCAGCACAAAAGTGTTTTTCTGCAAGTTTTTCTATTATTTCTAGCTTGTTAACAAAAGGTTTTGAATAATACATGCGGTGAAAAAAACATTTTTTTTTTTTCGACCACATGCGATCTTCTAACCGCATTGGCTATGTCTGGATCATGGAATTTGTCAAAAAACAGTAAGATGATGATTTGTGATCGGCCTAAATATTTTTTCAATTATATCTGAATTAAATCAACTTTCAGGAATGAGCCATTAACATTAAAATTCTGATATCCATCACAGCTTAATGGGCTATGCTATTGTTAAAATGCAAATACAATTTTCAAATATTTACGCTACATTCACCATTTCAGAACATTAAAATTTATAGTAAATATTGACGCCAGCCAGACTGGTATAACATAAGCATTTATTGTTCTAAAGAATAGTCTGCGCTGTATAAATTTGAGATACGTTTTACGGATATATCATACGCATCAAATAAGGAAGGAAAAACTGAACATAACTATTATAATTTTTGGTTAACTTTTTAGCGATTTTAATTACTGTATGTTTATAACTAGAGTTACACCTACCTAGAATTCGCCAGCAATTTTTTTACATTATTCTTCACAAATTTGGAGACACCGTCTGGCAGCGTCTGGAGAACACGGGCCCGACACGGGAATTGAAACCAGGATGTAGTCAAAAGACTCCAATAAGATCAATGATCCGCTTGGCAATATTATTTTTACAGTTTATTTCCGTCAAATACCATGAAAATATTATAGCTGTTCCTTGTAGGAAGGAGATAACGCATCAGAGCGCAACAACGTCTGATAAGTCCCAACCAGTTTACGATGTACTGCGATAAGAGAATCCTAAACATGCTGCTGATTACATCGCTACATTTTTAGGGTTTTTACGGCGCCCTGAGATTATAGTCTTCAGATACGCTTACACAACCACATTGTTTTAAAATATAAACAAAAAATAAATGACCTGTTATGTGGCATCAATTGACGCGTGCAATATATTTGAGATTCCTAAGTCAGGCAATTATATTATTGTAAATTAAATGCAAAAAGCATTTCTTCAATAATAGCATAGGCTCGCGTTTTATGTGGGTGCAAAAAAAGGGAATTATTCCATATTTCCATTTAACGGTTTTTTTTTCTTACTCCCTTAACAACGACATCCATTTTACCAAGTGTATTCTAATACCTTAAATACAAAATTTACTATAGTAAGCAGAGACTATAAATTGCCACAATCTACGATCCTGACACGCACATGTATATGCTTTCGTTGATTAAAGATGCCCTTAACGTGGCTTCTGCGAAGAAGATTGAGATTCATGTAGTAAATCGTCTTTTTTTTCCTCTACTTAGGTCCAACCTCAAGATCTTTTTCTTTACAAAACACAGTTGACACAGATCTCTATCACACTAATTATCTAGCGATGAGCAAGGGTGACTCCCACACATACGAACATCATTGAAAAAAAAAAAAGTCACATACTCCTATATGTTTCTACTGCAAGAGTTTTTCTGAAGTCAATACTTCACATTCCAATGGGAACAGAGCAAACAAAGGAAGCAATGCCTCTGTGTATTGGTCAGGAAGTAATAAAGCGCCAGTTTATTTTATTTTTCACAAACCAAGCTTAATTGAAATGACCGCAACCATCAACCTTTGAGCAAATATCTCCTTCTATCCCCGAGAGAAAGAATGTGATAAATAATGTATTGAAAGATTTATTTCTCAGTGCCTTAACGCGTTCATTAAGTCAGAGAATAAAACGGAATAGTAAAAGACATTGTAGAATTCCCCACAGTTGCATCTGTTTGTAATAAAACTATTTTAATTAGTTCAACACTGTTTTTCATCATCAGCCCATATACGTCCCACTGCTGGGCACGGGCCTCCTCTACAACACACAACAACACTTTTTTTAATAAGAACAAAAATAGATAGAATAATCATTACTTGTGATATTAAAAAATTATTATATGAATCATAGAACTAACATTAAAATATTCAAGTTATGCAAAAAAAAAATTGGCATTAACCAGACTCTATGGAAATTTCTCAAATGTATGTATTTACGTTTGAATCTTTAGCACTTGTACAAAGATAATAAATGTTTTTTTTATAAAATTGTAAGCAAAAAAATAAATCATAGTTAATTTTTTTAAGATTTTTTTATAAGTCAAGTTAAAAGAACAAGCTTCCCTCGGGATCTGACGAAGAGATCGCCTTTGCTAATTGTTCAACATTTTACTAACAAGCTCGCATAAATTTAAATATTTTTTTTCCAAAAATCATTTTTATCCTGTTGAAATTGAAAAAAATCATGAAGTACAATCCATTTTTGCCAATTCAAAATAATCCTATAAAATAATATTTCAATCATGAAACGTAGGAATAACACATAAGAATAAATAAGAAGAAAAGAAAAAGAAAGAATCGAAATCAAGCATAGTGTTAAAAAATTAACACCAAATCAATCTAAAGAATAACATCAAATGCAGACATACATAACTCGTAATTAAAGTCCGACTTAACAAAACTACCAAAAGACTCGGAACTAAAAAGTAAATCGATGAAAAATAATTTTCAATCTTCTGGCTCAGAATACATCCACATTACCGTTACGCACTCGTCCCCACTTAATACCCCCGCAATCGCTTCAGAGCCATTTACTTCCTATTATTGCACATTTAGCTTGTCCCATATATCTCGCCTTAAGTCCTTAGGCTACATGCAAAAAGTCAAGGGCGGAACCCTGATGTAAGGGAAAAATTAGAATTTATTCCCTCGAACCAAGGGCGCGGCGCCAATTGAAGGCAAACGCAGGGTCAATAGCGATGTGGAAGGACGCAAATGGAAACGTGTTCTGATAATGAAAGGAGAAATAATCGCGACTCACTACTAGGGAGCTACATGGTCTTATGAGGACACTATAAAATGGTACTTGTTGTTGGAATACTCTATGTTTTTATTGTGGCCAGTATTTTATTAAAAACTGTTTCGTATAATAAATATAGCTATATCATTCCGTATTTGTCGTATTGGTAAGCACAATCCTCCTCTACAATTGAAAGGGGGTTATTTGTAGTTATATCATCATCATCATTATTATCTGCCGATATATACGTCCTACTGCTTGGCACGGGCCTCCTCTACAACTGAGAGGGGTTAGGCCTTATTCCACCACGCTGGCCTAGTGCGGGTTGGCGGACTACACACCTAAGAAATTCCTAAGAACTTTTTAGTTGTGCTGGTTTCATCACGATGTTTTCCTTCGCCGTTAAAGTACATGATAATTCATTGTGAATACACACATAACTTCGAAAAGTCAGAGGTGCGTGCCTGGGGTTTGAACCCGCGATCATCGAGATTCTCGACCGCGTGCCTAAACCTCGAGGCCATCACGATGTATGTATTTATATTTATATGTAAAATCAATGTAGTTGTATGTATAACTATATGAGACCTCTATGATAACTGGAAAATCACGCTGGGGTATTATGCTACTCATCTCTTACTTTTGTCTGAAGATTTTAACATGTATTTAACCTGGATCATAGAGACACAAATTTCTATGTTAAAGAGGGCAAAACTACCGGACACTGCCAGTAAAGATATTATTAAACGGGAATGTACATACATGAAAAGGAAATATCAATAAAACTTTCCCAGGAACTTCACAGTGAGAGTTCTACTAATATAAAATATAACATAGCGAAACTTTGATGAGTCCGTTATATTAAAGTGTACAAGTGTATAAGTTTGACAGCCCCGTGGCGCAGTTGGCTAGACACCAGCTTGAGAAACGAGAGGCCGTGGGTTCGATCCCCGCACCGAGACAAATGTTTGTGTGATCCACAAATATTTGTTTCGGGTCTGGGTGTATGTGAGACCGAAAAGTCTCTCGTAGTTTCTGATACCCACGACACAAGACTTGTATCTTAGTGTGGGATCAGAACTATGTATGTGACTGTTGGGTGTATTTATTTATTTATAAAAGATATGATACATAATTGTATAACAATTTGTGATTATGATTACTTTTATTTTAAGTAGATGAAGATCATTGAGATTGATCTCGCAGATATTAAGCTGCTGGCGTTCGAGAGAGAGCAAGAAAGAAGTGTTTCAATTTGCTTAATTTTTTTACACTCTACCTCAAAACATTTATTTATTAACGTCTTTTTTGAAACAATTACAAATTATTTATTGGAAAATTATTCATTTTAATTGTAATATATAAATATATAGTCATATACGAAAAAGAATACATATACACTACCCTATAGTTCTTTAATGTCATCTCTCACAAAAGTTTTATCTTAATAGCACTTAAGTTACCTGTAATCACTGCGCCGCGTCAAGACAAAAAATAATTTTATTTGCCGAATACCAAAATATAAAACATTCCTATTATCTTAACGTAACGCTCCATTAAACGCATTAGCAAAACAGATGGCCCAATAACACCATTATATAAATCGCATTTGGCACTTTACCTACTCGGCTTTAACAAAGACCTGTCAAGCAGGCATTTACCTTAAAATTTGGCTAAAACAGTTAACTTCTGCAGCGACTCCGAAACTTAGTCTAGCTTGCTCTAAGCTTGCAGAGAGTTGGACACAATTGCGGGTATTTTGGGTAATATCCTTATTCAAAATGTTTATTGTATACTCGAAATGGCTTACTCAAATGATATTGCATACTCTCATAGGTGATAATACTGTAACACAAAATTAATGTGAAGTTAGTGGTGTCCGGTTTTGTATTTAAAAGTCCTAATTACGTTTAGCTCTTCGCATTTTCCCACCACTAAACTAAAAAAAAATATTGAATGACTCGCTTAAGATTGACAACTGTGGTGGATGTTTCTAGTTAGCAACTCAAGCAAATTAAGTATAAGTGGTAATTGTAGTCTAGAATCATATTAGAGTGAGTCTACCAATATGAATGCGAACATTTTTTTTATTTACCAATTAAAGTAGTATACGTCAACAAAAAAGAATAATTTAATAGTAACTTCGAAAAAAAGAAATTGCTGTTCTTTATTCATACACAGATTTTTTTTTTGTTCAAATAGCAAATATTAAAAACACTTGAAATTTTTATCTGAAAAAGTCATATCAAAACATTTGTGTTCAATTCTAATTTAACAGCATTTATGCATGAAATAATTGAGCATTCTTTAGAACAAACTTCTTCTCTAATCTAAATTAGAATTAAATTAAAAACAATTTTTGTTAGTGTCTCACATTCAGCCGAGACGTGACCGAAATTCTATTTGTAATATCGGTACATCAACTCCCTATGCCTTTTTTTTCGTTTCTTTCACATCGGAATCTTTAAACCAAATCCCTGTTAATTCGATTTATTTCTATAAAAATTATTCTTACATTATTTACGCAATTATTATTGAATACATATTTATATTTCCATATTTATTTACACTTTATACAAAGTTAGTATAGGTGGACTTAATGCCTAAAGCATTCTCTTCCAGTCGAACCTAGGGCGATGCAGAGATGAGATGAGGCAGGTGTGTAATATATAAAAATAATACTATTGACAAAATACAAACATATAATACATATATACATAATATACTCATACACATAAACATAAAATAGATACATATAATACAAAAATAGACAGAAAATTACAGTTGAAAACATTCTACAGTTTCTCGAGCCAGCAGTTGACGAACCTTGTGCTTAAATGTACAACGGTTTGAGCACATCCTGATCTCCAAAGGGGCGAGTATTTATATTACTGTCTTTATGACCACGCGGTATAAGTGTGATACGTGCGACCTAAAGGTTAAAGGAAATGTAGATGTCATTGAAATTAGAGAAGATATTTATTTATTTAAAAGTTTATTCTACAAAATAAGATTTAAACTACGGAGTACAGTAAACTAAATAAATACAAAAGGTGGTCTTGGCACACGGCAATCTCCTACAGACAACCAAGGATGGAGATGTAGGAAGAGAAATGTATGGTAGTCGTAAGAAAGTAAGTAAGATAAGTGCAGAAATGCACCTGTGCCTACGGTACAAATCCTTCAGGATATCCGTGTGACTTTGTTATGTTTATTTGTATATACCTACAGAATACAGATTCATACTTACATCAATAGGCAACTTTTTAAAAGACACTGAAAGATTCTGACATGGCACCCCATATTATTATGTGCTAAAAAAAAATAACTTTGGAGCTTTGACAGCCCCGTGGCCCAGTTGGTTAGACTTGTGAAACGTAAGGCTGCGGGTTCGTTTCCCGCACCGAGACAAATGTTTGTGTGATCCACAAATATTTGTTTCGGGTCTGGGAGTTTGTGAGACCGAAAAGTCTCGTGTAGATTCTGATGCTGGTGGTAGGATATTCGTATCCGCCCGGATGGCGACCACCGTACACAGGGCGTAAAACCCGCCATAGTGGCACATGCAAGTGTGCCGCGTTCCGGGATCAGCCAGTGTATATCCGGTTTTCGGGGGGGCTTCAATCATGGTGAAAGGATGACCGTACCGGCAATTTTTTTGGCCGGTTTGTCGCGGTCGGTCCTTTGATCGCCATGATTGATAGTCCCCCAAACTTCTTCACAATAAGGTGAAGAGGTATTCGGCCGGCATGATTGTGTCGACCAACGGGAGACCATCATCTCTCGCTGGTCGGCACTTTTTCTGGACTCCATTGCGCTTACCATCAGGTGCAATGGGGTCACTTTGCCGTGCCAAAAAAAAAAAAAAAAAAAAAAAAAAAAATGAAAAAAAAAAATACCCACAACACAAGACTCGTATCTTAGAGCGGGTTCAGAACTATGTATGTGACTGTTGGGCGTATTTATTTATTTATAGTCAAAACCGAATCCATGAACTCATTGAGCCAATTTAGCAACCGCTATGTCAATTGCTTTGAAAAAAAATCACGAAAACAAAACGTAACCCGAACATTTTTATTTGAAATCATACACTTCCATTCGCTTTTTGTCACGTTATAAATTTGTAAATTGGGTTTACATTTCCGTTGGCAATAAAAATATCAGCTAAGTAAGAGTTATATCTGCGCCTCAAAGGTTCAGTGCCATGTAAATATGCCTTTAAATTGTTCATTTTTGAAGCCAAAGTTAAAAACTAGAATTTAGGGTTTTTTAAGTTTTACTCTTACAAACATATTTAGCGATACATATGAACATAGATAGGTAATATGTAAGCAATAATTTTAGTTACAACTATTCTTGGGTTTCACTTATAACGACACTGATTGTACTTACATAATCATATAATAACATACAAACATATTATAGGCACTCAAAGGGGTAGGCAGAGGTGCATTTCGTACTCGCCCACATTCCCAGACTCCGTGCTGCTACTGAGTATTTCCTAATGCATAAACTCAATGACACTGTGGCCCAGTGGCGGTACTTCCATAGAAAATTCCAAATAACAATCTTTAAGCTCTAAATCTTTATCTACTAACAGCAATTCGACATGAATGGGAATATCCTAACCCCACAATAAACAATTATAAACTAGACATTACGCAATTAACGTGTACGCTTTTGGGCTTCTATGGAAGTACCGCCACTGCTGTGGCCGACATGGGAATCAGACCCATAACAGAAAATACTTATGCCGCGAGACCACGACAAACAAAGTCGACAGCCCAGTGGCGCAGTTGGCTTGTACCAGCTTTCGAAACGGGAGGCCACGGGTTCGATCCCCGCACCGAGACAAATGTCATCCACAAATACCTATTTGATTCGGATATGGGTGTTTGTGAGACCGAAAAGTCTCGTTGCATCTGATACCCACGACACAAGACTCGTATCTCAATGTGGGTATACACTATGTTACTGTTGGGTGTATTTATTTATTAATAAGGAAGGTATAAAACAGGGATGTTATGGAGCTCCGTAACCGTAACCGAAACTATCGGATATCCGAAATAAAAATATATCCGTAACCGTAACCGTATCCGTTTCAGAAGTTTCGAATAGTTTCGAATAGTTTTGTATAAGGGTGGAGTCTAAATAAAACGGCATGTTTCGACCTTCGACAGGTTTTTGTTTCACCGTTCACACGCCACGTGAATCTTGCAGTTTGTTTGTTATTTCTAGTCATAGCATAACCTCTTTCATAACTAATTAGTTTCTTATTTAAGAGTCGATTCTTAATTTAAGAAAGTCTTGTGTTAAGTAGCACTACTTCACTGAAACTTCATCTTAAATGAAAACACTGTGATAAGTACAAAAAACAGTTATTGTTGAAACAAAATATACAACAAAACCAAAAACATCCAAACAGCTGACACCTTTATAAAATAGTTATATTTTACTTTAATCTAATATCCGTAACCAAAACTATCCGAAAATTACGGATAATCCGAAATAATTACATATCCATGACCGTATCCGAAACCGATATAATTTTATTCCTATATCCATATCCGAAATATCATAAGATCCCTAGTATAAAAAATACGGTACCCTAAAAGTAACATACCTTGTTCCGAGCGTTCATTTCTTGTGACAAAATTGTTATTAATAAACACCTGGTCTCAATGAGCGCAACATTTATGCCAGCATTTATGAATGGCTTACACACTGGACGGTAATATTTCGTGCAAATTTTAAATTTAGTTGCACAAGCAAAGTGACATTGTAAAATGAGCATTTCAAAATGCGTTTCAGAACATAACAAAATTGAAATGATATAGTTGATTTCTGCTTCCCGAGACATCGCCTGACCGTCTTTGCGCGGACCTTGAAATTCGGTGTAGAGAGAAATAGAATATGATGTGTAATTTGAAACAGTAACCTTTGCTTTTTGGTAACCTTTCCGAAAACTTATTATTTCCATGTAAGTCGTAGCCTATAACTATCTTTATAGTAAAATCTGTCTAGCAGTTTAGGTGAAAACCGTAAAAACTCTTTCGTATTCATAACTTTAGTGGGTATTTCCATAGCCATGTATAATATGTTTATTTATAAAGCTTATCAGCACTTCCGATCTGCTGCGCACATGTCACTTGATCCGCGCATTGAAAATATTTACCTTTCGCAATATTGCTGCTAGGATATTAATGGAGATTTTATTACTTATTATAAACGCCAACCATATTTTCACTAACTGTAGCCCGCAACTCCGCATGCGTAACTTTAGGAACGTCATAAGGAATAAATTTTCCTCGTTTTTGATACATTATCAATTATTGCTCCGCTCCTATTATCGTAGCATGATATACATAGCTTTTTAAAATAATTATTAGACTATTTAACACAATGAACAAGTAGTTCCTGAGAATAAAGCGTTCAATCAAACAAACAAAAACACTATTCCGCTTTATATTTTATTAGTATAGAAACATATATTTTTGGCCTAAATATGACTAAATTCTATTCTCATTAATTGTGTTGTCGAATCTGTACTTGATTAATTAATTAGATTAGATCGAAATTTCTATGAATAACTGGTTAATATTTAAATCGAGCACATTATGTAGTCAAATCTTTTTACCAGCCACATCAACACCTCATAACAGCTCTATTAACCAAATAAAACACTTAGCTCATCGATAAATATCGATTTTCCGCTATTATTATGACAGACACGTTGCCGTTTCACACACTTCTAATCTCGTAAACCCACACTAATAATAGATATGGATCAAATAGAACAAAAATAAAGCGTTATTCACGCTTCTATCGAAAACAATCACGAAGCAATGTTCTGACGATTGAAACACAGTTAAAAACACAAATAAAATATCGAATCATACATGGTGGCTAAGCAATAACTGAAACAAAAGGACAGCCTGTTTGTAGAGTTCGTTATACCGTCCAATGGTCTGTGAAACGAGCTACAGAATCCTGGACGTGTGCGACGCGGAAATGTCATACAGTTCTGTTTGGGTGGAAATTGAAATGGCGTGTGTGTTCGGTACAAAAACAGTTGCTTTATCGTCTTGGTTCATAAACCACAGACAATAAAAATATCAAATTTGGAGCAATTTTAGGCCTATTGTAATTTGCTAATGCTAAAGTCCGGTTCACCAAAATAACCTCAATAAATGTAATCTATTATCGGACTGCATGTGTTGCAATTTGCAGGAAGAATATTCGCAAGGACGTAGGCTTACCCTTAATTCTCTTTAAAATATGAGTATGCGTAAAAAAATATAAAATTACTGCCTAAAATTCTAGTCTAGTTCTTCATTTAAGAGGTGGTACTAACAGAGAAAATTAAATAGGTTTTTATAGCATTCGAGGCATTAACTTTAAATGATACCTTAAAGTCCATCTAACTTACACTGAATTCATAATTACTCGTTTCGTCGAATAAACTCAATTACGTTGTGTTCTTGCACTTGAATTCTATTTATACAGCGGCCATAAACATTTGTGAATCGTATCGTAACGCGCGTATCTTTGTTAAAAATGTGAATGAGAACAAACGCTTTTGTTTGAAGTTAACTCACATGACAGTCTCGTTAGACCCGCGATATAAATTGTCACGTGCAATGGAGAGATTATGTGCTTTATTCCATAAGTGAGTAACATATTATAAGACTTTTCTGTTACTCAACTCTCAGTAATACAAAATCTATTAAGTTTGCCTGTTTCTTGGGACGTAACAAATACCATCAAGTGGGCGTAGAAACACAGTAAAATAAAACATCCCTAGAAGCCATATACAGCTCACCGAATGTGGGTAAATATGGTGGGTAAATGTGGTTATAAGAAAATATACGATATTAGTCGCTTTCACAAACATTCTTATAAAAAATATATTCGTTAATAACATTCAAATTGGTCGTCGGGTAACTGACTCGTTGCGATATCGTCTTTTCGCTAAATGCACGCAAGAGATTAATAATGCGGATTCAAATTATACTGATTTCATTACGACAAAGTTTACTTCTGCGTTAGCAGCCATCAATATACTTCCTTAATACGTTTTCCTGGCACGATAATTGCCACACATTATGCGACCACGCTCGTCTTAATTGCTTTCCAATACGTGGGTGGTAGGACGTCCACCCACAAGGTGGTCAGACGATCTGATAAAATTCGCGGGAAGTCGCTGGATGCAGGCTGCCTCCAACAGGTCACTATGGAAGCCATTGGGGGAGGCCTACGTTCAGCAGTGGACTTCCTTAGGCTGATGGATTGGATTGGATTGGATTAGCGCCCCTAATCCCAAATCTATGCCGACCAACAAAAAATGGAAACCAATGAGGCGCTCAACTCAAATTTTTAATTTCATTATTTAAAATACTTGCATAAATAACACCACTAGGGAAATTAAAAAGCTCCACTTGTACCGTCCGAGATTAGGAGACTTTACGACCTTAATCTGGTAATTGTCACACGAGTAAAGTTGAACGCACTCACAAGATGCAGAGTTCTTAAAAAGTTCACACGCACGAGATATAAAACGGACCTCTTTTAAATCAGATCGGCATTCTGCGGCCCTTTTTATGCATTCAATGTCCTTAATGTTGTCCATTACAAAAAATATTGCGTGTAACATATAAAACATTAGCATCGCATAAAATATATATTAATCACGTGAACACATTAATACTCAATAATCAATTACATAAAAATATAATCAAAATTAATAAGCAAAATTTAGTGTACATAGTGTTATCATGTGTTGTATTTTTTGATACAATTTGCTCGCTTTTCGGACCGATAGAGATATCAACGGCAAACTCATATATCATTATATTCAATGGTAGTAGACCAATTAAGTAATTTTATTATGCTTAAGAATAACCTACAAACAAGTGTATGCAATCCAGACGTTCCAGAAACGATTCGCGAATCGCGCAATGCGTTATCTAGTTTTTCTTAAAAATTCTCAGTAGTAGAAAAACGGCAATAGAGTTTCTCCCTATTACATAAGAAAATTCAAAAAAAAATCTATTTGTGAGACGTGGATGAGTATCATCATCATTTTCTTTTCCTGTTCCCAATACTATTTGGGTTCGTCGCGGTATGTTTTATCCTTCCAAACGTCCCTATCAGCCGTCATGTCTTCATTCACCCCTTTTTCTTTAATATCTTCCTCACGCACTCTATCCATCTCTTTTTTGGTGGGTAAGTATCTACATACATACATAAACTCACGCCTGTAGTCCCTGAAGGGGTAGGCAGAGGTGCATTTCTGCACCCACATTTCGCCAGGTATGTATCAGTCCCACGTAATAGGGGGCGAGCCTATTGCCGTTTTTCGGGCACATTTCCAGACTCCGTGCTGCTACTGAGAATTTCCTGATGGTAAAACCCAATAACACTTTAAACTAAGTTAGTATCTATGTAAAAATAATAATGTTACATAAATGATAATACGGAGGATTCTATACGACAGTCATTGCTTTAAATCTCTTATGTTTTTTGTGCCTAAATTAAGTTTCAATAGACTAGAGTCACAAAGTCGGAACCACAAAGCAAGGTTGAAATAAGAAAAAATAGCTTACAGTTTAGACGTAGGCCCGAGCTTAGTCGTTTATTCCTTACCGCTTTGAGCACAGCAAAAAACAAAGCGAATTTCAAACATGTCCCACAAAATGGCAAGCACTTTGATAGCCGCTTTTTAGGTGTTTTTTTAGGTTAAAATTTGTTACCTTTGTTACCTTTGTTTATGTGAGAACCTTAATTATCTTGTACCACTATATAAAACGGAAAACTCATGTGAAAATATTTTGTTGATTGACTCTTGCCTCCTCTTACTCCTTTTGCGACTGAAGCTTTGATCCCAAAAAGTTTGAGGCAATATTGGTAGTGGTGATCACTTACAACTAATTTGTCTAAAAAATCATGTGTCGTATCATTATTGATAGTGCATTGATTAACAAAGGTATGCATTATTTAAATGAACTGTCGCATTTGTTCTTTACTTATAAATACGTCGTCAAAAAAAAGTCGTAAAGCCGTGATGGCTTCGAGGCTTAGGCACGCGGTCGGGAAACGGTCGCGGGTTCAAACCCCAGGCACACACCTCTGATTTTTCGAAGTTATGTGTGTATTCACATTAAATTATCACGTACTTTAACGGTGAAGGAAAACATCGTGATAAAACCTGAACACCTAAAAGTTCTTAGGAATTTCATGGGTGTGTAGTCCGGCAACCCGCACTAGGCCAGCGTGTTGGACTAAGGCCTAAACCCTCTCAGTTATAGAGGAGACCCGTGGGACGTATATGGGGTGATGATGTATAAATACGTCGCGAAAAAACTACATACTTAACAGTTCTTCACAAGGAATTTGTCGATTACGTTATGTTTGCCAACCTCCACTAGGGCAGCGTGGTTGACTAAGTCCTTACTCCTGCCGTAAATATGGCCTAAGCCCGTTAACGAGACATCAATGACTTCAAAGAGTTCCGGACAATAAAATGTAATGCAAATGTACTAACGCTAGACAAATGAGGACATTTATTCACGTTATGTTACACCTGCATCGTGACCTTGCGGGTCGGTTCGATCCCTGATCGGGCATTATGTTTTCCCATTAGAAAATTCTCAGTAGCAGCAAGGAGTCTGGAATAGTGGATGAAAAGCAATAGGCTCGCTCTTTCTTACGTGGGACGAAAACACAATTGACAATATGTGGGTGTAGAAATGCACCTCTGCCCACGCCTTCGGGGAATACAGCCATGAATGTATGTATGTATGTTATACCTTAACATATTCCAATATTAAAACATAATATGTTTACATTCGTGTACAAAATATAATCTTTAGAATGGCCAAGGACGATAATCGGAAACGCGTCATTACGCTAAGAGCTGACCTCGTAATCAAAATTTGAGAAAATTATGCAAAAAGGTCATTACGAAGAAAAATGTAACTTAATTCTTTCTAGCGATTTACTCTAGTTTCCACTAGACACAACAATAAAACATAGTTTTATACCGTTCTAGTAGAGGAAGATTAGGATCATTCCAGTAATTATTAAAATAATAAACGTTAAAATTAAATATACCCAATTGTCACATACATAGTTCTGAACACTAAGATACAATTCTAGTGTCGTGGGTATCAGAAAATACGAGAGACTTTTCGGTCTCGGCAACATTCAGATCCGAATCAAATATTTGTGGATCACACAAATATATGTCTCGGTGCGGGGATTGTACCCGCGGTCTCTCATGTCACGAGCTGGTGTCTAACCAACTGAATTACTGGGCTGTCGAAATTCTAGTAATTATTACGAGAACGCATCGTCACCACCTCCTATTTCTTCCTTTTCCTTTTTACTAACACTCAATTTTAAATCCAAAGAGACATATGATCAGCAGAAATCACCAATATTTTGTTACTACTAAATATAAACACAGAGAGATTTTGGAACGAGTATAAACGGCTTGTTTTAAGTCATACTGCAGACGCTCTCCGTGCCATAGGATCTACCTGCCACCAGATATAATAGACTATGATATAATAGATTATGTACGCAGAACTAATAGCGATTGCAGAAGCTTTAGCGTATATAGAATCGCTAGGGGATGGCGAATATGTTGTATTTACGGACTCAAGGAGTGCCCTCCAGCATTTGGTTCGATGTACCTCGAACATTCGAGGTACACCGATAGCCTATGCGATAATACGATCTGTTGTGCAAATATTTAATAGAGGGAATAACGTGGTCCTTCAGTGGATTCCTGCTCATATCGGCATGAAAGAAAATGAAATAGCAGATAAATTGGCTATGGAAGCTACCGATGACGGTATACATTTTCAATGCTTACTATATTTTACCGACCTTTTACATATAATGAGAGAAAAATGCTTAACAATATGGAAAGAACACTTTGATCAGAGATCCTTAAGCAAAAGTGTTTGGTACAAAACAATACAGCCTAATATATGTAAGTTGTCATGGATTGATCATGCCGATATGAGTAGATCCGAAATAGTCACGGCTCTGAGACTACGTTCTGGACATGTACCGCTAAATAAATTCGGTTACTTAATGGGAAGAAAACCATCACCCAATTGTTCTGTGTGCAACATTGTTGAAGATGTTCATCATGTTTTGGTGGAATGTGCTCGTAACGAGACCCAGAGACGTAAACTACTCCCTAGCCTTAAAAACAATATCGGAGTATGTAATAGTATTCTTGCTCTTCCGGTTTCAAAAGAAGCAAGAATGCTATATAAATTATATGAATATGTTTCTGTTTATAGACCTTAATATAGATATAGATTGTAAGATTGTGATTGTGATTGTGATTGTATACCATTAGGGTGACATAGTCATTTTGTGACCAAACCCTTTTCAATAAAGAAAAAAAAAAAAAAAAAAACCGCTACAAGGTTTCTCGACCCTTAAAACTATACATACATTCATATAATCGTACGACTCTTTATACTAAGAATTATTTATATGTAATTAAACTAAACTGATAATAGTAAGTGGGTGACTGAATTACAAAAAGAAAATTCATTAAAATTAATTTGTTGGCTAATTATTTGATAAATAAATGTATTTTATCATATCACTAAACTCGTTCTCTTTCTCTTGACCTTGTTAGTTCAACATACATACATAAACTCACGCCTGTAGTCCCCGAAGGGGTAGGCAGAGGTGCAATACTGCACCCACATTTCGCCAGGTATGTATCATTCCCGCGTAATAGGGGTGAGCCTTTTGCTGTTTTTTGGGCACATTTCCAGACTCCGTGCTGTTACTGAGAAAATGGAAAAACCCAATAACACTTTGCCAGACCCGAGAATCGAACCCAGGACCTCTAAGTCGCACGGCACATAATTGTACCGCGAGAACTCGAGACAGATGTTAGTTCAATTGTCCCTATAATATAATAATTAGCATATATTATATTAAAACTTTGTTAAAACAAAACCGTTGACACGTGGGCGTAAATAAACACCTCTATTGTAATGAGTCGAGTCGTTCAATTTGTCAGTCGAGCTCGAAATTTAGGACTCAAAGACTCGAGTTCTTTACATTTCTACATCTCACTTGAGTATACATGCACATACATGGATCTATGTATGTTTTTCTCGATTCCATCTATAAAAAAAGTATTACTGATTTATGTTGATAAGCTAGCGCAGTGTCACCAACGACACAAGAGACTCACCATTCCCGAAGTTCGGATGACCAAAGATAAGATTGTGATCACAAAAATAAATTTATATTTCATTGATAGAACTTTTATCTTAATCATCATCAGCCCAAATACGTCCCACTGCTGGGCACGGGCCTCCTCTACAACTGAGAGGGTTTTTATCTTAAAGTGGGATCTTAATTTTGTATGTATTGGGTGCATTTATTTAATTATAGGATAGAGGGAACTCAGTTTCATGAAACATTTCTTACCGAAGTTTTAACGAACATTAATTTGTGACGATAATTATAGCAGTGTTCTAAATTGAAGATAATTCTTAAATCGTACACAAATATGAAATCTCTTAATCATTATTCGAAGCATTTTGTGGCCTATGTATTATTTTATAGTCCTTATTATACTAACCAGCCCGCCGCACTGTTTACGTGTTCTGTAAAAATATACTGATGGATATGTTATTGTTTACTTCTTAGCTACGGATTTGCATATAATTCCGCTTGTAGGAACATATAAACTTTAGAAAATAAACAACAGTCTGGTAATACAGTAAGGTCCAACAGACATAGGCGAGCGATTCTGTAGCACGTATAGCAGGAGCTAGATTATCTTTTCTTTAAATCCGGCAAGTAAAAAAGCTTATGACGTGACGGTACTCGTACTTAAGTGGTCACCGTTGCACATGAACATTTACAACTAGCTAAGGTACTTTATCGGTGAAGGAAAACATCTTTATGAAACCTCCACACATAAAAGTTCTGAGGAATTTCTTAGGTATGTAGTCCGCCAACCGGCTAACGTGGTGGACTAAGGCTTAAATCCTCTCAGTTGTAGAGGAGGCCCGTGCCCAGCAGTGGGACGTATATGGGCTGATGATGATGAAGGTTTCAAGTGTAGTGTCTAAAAAATCAAGGGAGGATAGAGAAAAGTAGAAAACAAAATCTTACCAATTATTGGGAATCAGAATTATATCATAGATCGAAACTCGACTAAAAAATCTCAACCAGTAGAGAAAATTAAAAAAGAAAACTTTTTATACGTAATATCATCGTCATCATGTTCACTTCTAAGTTACCTGCTTCAAGATATATATTATCGTTATTGGATCATCAATACTGTGTCATTTTCTAAAAGCCTCGACTTTTTAACATTTTTTCCATCAACTAACCTCATCTGTCAATATCCAATCATTCAGGGTAAGAATTGTATTTCCAACTGACTTTAGGTCAAGATTTCATATGAAATTCTAATATTTATTTGATAATAAGAAACTTCAAACAAAATTAATTAAAGATATGCATCTGATAGCATTCTCTAGTAGAAGCAGACGCCCGTTTTAATTAAATTGAACATTATTTCGTTGGGAGACTAAAACAAGATGTAAGAGCCGTAGCAGGCTTGTAAATGCAGTATAGACAATTGCAACTTGTGTTCTAAGATAATTCTCATTTTAACTTAAGTGTTGTTGTTCATTTTGAAATCTATATTTGCGTTAACACTAGTAAGTAAACTCTACTACAATTTTAACCTGTCACGTGTTAGAGTTAAATGGAATTAAACACACACACACATTCACATTTTGATTGATATCCTCGAAAGGGTAGCCAGAGGTGAATTTCTGCATCCACGTAGCTTCAATTGTATTTTTAGTCCGACGTAATAGGGGGCGAGTCTTTTGCCCAAAACTCAATAATACATTGCCCAACCCGGGTATGTAACCCAGACCTCTATGTCGCACGGCACATAGATGTGCCATAAAACCACAAGAAACTGTTTAGAAAGTTTTATAACATTCTGGAGTTTGTGGTAACATCATTAATTAAGCCATTATAATATTTCAAATAGGAAGTGGAAAAAATTGGCAACGTTTTGGCAACCGCGGATGCTAGCGCAAATATCTCACCCCAAAATGTAATAATCTTTAAACATATGTATAATACATGTATTTTAACATAAATATATTGTACTTAAAAAATTATCTTATAACCATTTTATCAGCGCTACTTACACACTGTAGTCTACAGGCTGTAGATGTACCCACTAATAAATTTGATATTTTTAAATATGTCAACTCTTAAATACAGACAAATATTACAACAATGTACACGTCAATTTAAAGTTATCGTCTACACTTAACCGTGAAGTGTCACTTGATGGTTGCAGCAAAGAATTTTTAATAAAAAAACGATTCACCACTTTTTTAATAAAAACATTCATGTATAAATTATGACGGACATTTTATATCCTTTGTGGCTTTGAGCCGCTTTTAAAAGTATTCCTTAATGCATTCTAAGCTTAGTTGGTCTTTTTTATGAAAATAATGAACGTCGAACACACAGATCTTTGTAAGAAGTTATGTGACTCATTATTTCTTTTAAAAGTCGTAAAAACAGTTGCAGTCAGATTTGACTATAGTTAATGGGCCTGCTTGACCGCGGTGACACTAAAGTCTGACGTAAAAGCGAAGTTCACGTGAACCTATATTATAGATATATTATAATAAAATAAATTTTATTTGAATAGCCAATTAAAAATCGAATAATAACACAATTTGTTCGAATACGTGAATGGAACTCACGGCTTCGCATTTCTCAACCGGACACACGTCCGCTGCACTAAGGATGCATATTTTACACCAATTGAATGTAATAAGACACGACAATGTGTCGAATCCGCTTCTCACGCCTTGCGATACGTAAGAAACTGTCTCAATAAAATAGTATAGTACCGATAAATGTTCATAGTAACGCCCGGACGCGACAGGCCATTAATATAAAAGCCAAAACTGACTATAATGTCGTTCTGTTATTTCACGAGTACCAGTCTTAAATCAGAACCATGAAGAGAATCCCTTTTATATGTATTGCAACTGACCGCAATTTATCTCGTCACCAATCGACAAAATAACGCTGGCCGGTTGTGCCAATTAGTCTTACACCACTTAGTACATGATCATAAAGTATTTAGTTGTAAATGCGCTGTAATATTTATGTTTCCCATTTTTTACAGGACAACCTTGAAAACATTCTATCAAAAATATATTTAAATGACGTACATAATTTATGTCTGTCACACTTAATGTTTTTGCGTAAAACATTTGAAAAAGGCGACTACTACAAATTCTTGCAATTAATCTTATTTTATTCGCGCGGGTTGATTTTAAACTGTCATAAACAAATTGTTTGTAATTTTTAATATCAAGTGATAATGTTGGAGTGGATCGCCAACACAAGGGTCGCGGGTTTAACGATTCTAAGCTACACACACATAAACATTCTCGCTGTATCACCGAAGGGGAAGGCCGAGGTGCATTTCTGCAACCAAGTTTGCCAGATTTGTTTTAAATCACACGTGGCAGAAAGTGAGCCTATTGCGGTTTTTGGACTCATTTACGGATTCTCCGTGCTGCTATTGAGCATGTCACAATAAAAATTCCTAATAATATTAATATAATTTGCACAGTCCGGGAATCGAAACTGTTACTTGTAGTTGTTAATCACCGCTTGCGGAAGTGGTGAGGAAAAACACAGACATCGACCTGTGTGACTAAAAGTTACAGCTTAGCTAAAGGTATATGAAGGCCATCAAACCCCACTTCGCCATGTACTAACCGCTTTTTGTTAAAAAGACGTTCTGAAAAATATCTAACATAATCTTCGTGTACCTATTTTAAACCTACTAGAAAAACTGTTCTCTAAAAATCCAAATGTATTTATCATAAAAACTAACAGTCACTTCCGTATGTACATCTGATTCATAGTAGACTCGCTATTTATAAACTACAAACACTGTTTCTAATTCTAACATTCCTAATCAAAAGCATGAACAGTTAACCACAGATAAAAAGGGAACGCTCTACGCAAAAAACACATTTTTTTGGCCTTATACACAATTATAATGATTAAATAACTGTTTATCTACGTTTATGTATTATTAAACTATAAACAGAGTGATCTAAACATCGTGCCATTATTTAATCCACGCACATAACTAAGCAAAAGATAAAACACACAAATTAAAGCAAAATTTTAGCCAATAGAACAAGAATTCGTTTTGACGTGTCATATGTTATGTAATATAATTATGGAAACATATTTAATAATTATTTACTCAGTAAGTGCTACTAAGCGATATTAATATAAGAACAAAATCATAACCTCATGCCTGTACTCCCCGAAGGGGTAGGCAGAGGTGCATTTCTGCACCCACAATCTCCAGATATGTATCACTCCCGCGTAATAGGGGGCGAGCTTATTGCCGTTTTTCGGGCACATTTCCAGACTCCGTGCTGCTACTGAGAATTGCCTAATGGAAAAACCCAATAACACTTTGCCCGACCCGGGAATCGAACCCAGGACCTCTAGATCGCACGGCACATACTTGTACCGCGAGACCACGAGGCAATTAAATATCTGGAGATCGTGGGTGCAGAAATGCACCTCTGCCTACCCCTTCGGGGAATACAGGCGTGAGTTTATGTATGTATGTATGTATTTAATTGCAATTTTTTTGGAAAAACTACCAAGTGATAATTTCTCAAATTTTATACATTGTAGAATAAATACCGTCAGTGATTTATATTCATGTTATGATACCGGGTTTCTATATCACGTATATCGATATCAGCCCATTTACATACGTACAAGCTTCACTCAGACCTCTCTTACGGGTAAGAGGTTATGTCTAAGTACCTTTAGTACGGTTTAGAAGACTTCACAATAAGATATTCCTTGGGAGGATTTTCACGCATGCAGATTCTGTCACAACATTTTTCTTCACTGATAATAAATTTGATCACCTAGATTATGGGCCAGGCATATCATCACACATCATAAATTATAATCTAAGTATTTTTGTCATACCATATCTCTGACTAAATGAACATAAAGTCGTGATGACGCGCAATCAAGTCAAAAAATTTGGCGCTCGGGGTCTTAAATTCTAGGAATACACATCTCAGTGTTCTTGTAGTTATGAGTGATTTTGAAATGAAATATCTCGCAATTTAAAGGTGAAGAAAAATACCGCGACGAAACTTACACACCTAAAAGTTCACAAGGAATTTCCTTGGTGTGTCATTGGCGAATCGGCACTAAGCCAGCGTTTTGGACTAAAGCCTAATCCTTTTCCGTAGAGGAAGCCTGTATATATTAGCTTATTTATTATGTAAATAACTAAATAATTTAGATACATTTAAGGGTAGGGTTTCAAAATGTATATAGGACTTTGATTATCTAAACGTAGTATTTCTATTGCTTTGAATCTTCATGTGCGGTCTATAATATCCTTTGTACAATTGTTATATGGTAACGTTATGTACTTTTTCGTAAAATATTAATTAATTAAATCAACGTGAATGCGAAATTGAAGTGAAGCACTAAAATATTCGTCAACAGATTCTTTTGCGGTTTGGTTCTCGGTATTCATAATCAAGAGAAAAGTTCTGCGTCGCCCGCAACATCTGCGTGAAACATCAAGAACTTTAGAAAACTTATAAGATACGTACGGAAAAATCTTGAAAATGCATTAAATCTTCAAGACATCTTTTATATTTTTTAAACTTCAATATATTTATTTAATAAGACTTAATAAAAGGGTATTCATTACTCCTTCCTTTCTCTCTTTTTAGTATTCATAAAACTGTAATGCAGAAACCTAAATGAATATTTAAAGAATGTTTATATTGTTGTATATACTTACATATTACAAGTTTTAAAAAGAGGTTTAAACATTAAATATAGTTAAAATTTCCATTTTTTAAACATTATAAACTTTAGTATATTTATTTTAAGCGTCTTATTCGCAATAATATATATTTTTTTTTTATTAAATTATGAAGGTAAGTAAAATTTTAATAGTTTTTGACTTTAATATATCAACTACTGCTACTAATGAGTTTATACAAATAAAACATATTCTATAAGTTGTTAACATTGATAATAAATATTAAATGCAAGCTGGACTCCCACTATCGAGAATAACTTGAAAACTTGTGCAATAGTTAATCAAATGACAAAATTATCAGCCACATACCACATAGACAGCGATACCAATAAATTTAAATATATACGTCTCATTTTTCTTTATTATGGTAAATAAAGAAAAATGAGACGTATATATTTAATATACGTCTTGAATGGCACATTGTATTCAAAACAAAGTGCGAATACAATTCCAAGGAGTTACAGTCATAAAGTCGACCGGTGCCATCAAGTTAATAGTCTTAGCCCTAAGTTAGTTACCTATAAATACTTAATTACTCACAATTTTATCTCCAAGCCTCAATCTGTGACAAACTTCACCTTCTCGAACTAAGAAAACATTGTCTATATGTCACTCAAATGAAACTCAAATATTTAAATTCAGAACAGTTTTTAGAAAAAATATCGCATCACTTAAAAACTTTTTTAAAAGTTTTATCCAACCAGCCAGTTCAAGTAACATCGCTTTGGAACATTTTTGCTTTTAATTTTTTTTCTCGAGTTTCCGATCGCGGGCTACAGCGGCGAGCAGACAGCCGGCGCGTTCGCTCTCAACCGCAGTTAGACGACAAGTGAAATGAACAAGGAGCGTTCCCACTGCGTCCCGTATATCAAACGTTATACCATCGGGTTTTTTGCTACCCGATTCGTGTTAATTAAAGAAGATTACACTGAGATTAGGCAATGTCAACGATGGCCTTATAAAAGCCCGAGAATCCATAACCGATACACATATTTGAAACTTTCTAATTAGTACCTACTGTAGAAACAAAATAATATTGTTCTTGGTAATATTTTTTTACCCACGCCGCGCATTTTTTTCCATGGCTTGCATTATTGTACGAATTGTTTTATTTCCATGTTGAATGTGTTACGTCCGAATCGATTACGCTGTTATGTGAAAAATCTCTTCAGTTATTAGTATATAATTTAATTTAAAAAAAGTTTTAATATAATTAAAACTCGTAACAAACAATATGATAATTACGAACAACGGCATTTATATGGTTTGCTCATTAAGATAACAATTACTATAGTTCTTATCTCGTCAAGGTCAAGGATGTCTTTTCACCTATTTTTACGATAAACATAGAGCCAATGAACTTAGCACTGCGCTTTAACACTTAATATGACATATGTTTTATATTATTATTGTGAAGCTTGTGTATAAATAAATAACATGTTGATTGAAGTTCATTGATTGATAAAAAACGGATTTAACTATTTCCGCAACTGGGCACAAATTTATTTACTCTTCGGTGCGTCCATATAGGATTCATTAATTCAGTCCATTTGGGTGTATTTATTTATTTCCATACCTAACCTCACGCCTGTGGTCCCCAAAGGGTTATGCAGAGGTGCATTTCTGTACCCACATTTCGCCATGTATATATCAGTCATATTTGCTGGTGGTAGGATATTCGTATCCGCCCGGATGGCGACCACCGTACACAGGGCGTAAAACCCGCCATAGTGGCACATGCAAGTGTGCCGCGTTCCGGGATCAGCCAGTGTATATCCGGTTTTCGGGGGGGCTTCAATCATGGTGAAAGGATGACCGTGCCGGCAATTTTTTTGGCCGGTTTGTCGCGGTCGGTCCTTTGATCGCCATGATTGATAGTCCCCCAAACTTCTTCACAATAAGGTGAAGAGGTATTCGGCCGGCATGATTGTGTCGACCAACGGGAGACTATCATCTCTCGCTGGTCGGCACTTTTTCTGGACTCCATTGCGCTTACCATCAGGTGCAATGGGGTCACTTTGCCGTGCCATAAAAAAAAAAAAAAAAAAAAAAAAAAAATGTAATAGGGGGCGAGCCTATTGCCTTTTTTGGGTACATTTCCAGACTCCGTCCTGCTACTGAGAATTTCCTAATGTAAAAACCCAATTACACTTTGCCCTAACCGGGAATCGAACCCAAGACCTCTAGATTGCACGGCACATACCAGTGCCGCGAGTCCACGAGGCACTTTAAATATTTATTTATTTAAAGTGATTTGCTACTCTAACTTTAAATGCATTTAATAACAATTTTATTAAACTGTTCTCAACTAATACTCCCAATACTTCTAGGAAATTACTCAATAAACTAGGTCGTAAATAACATCTAACGAACTTTGAAACAAGTTAGCTCGGGGATAGTTATAAAATATTTAGTGGTAATGTTCCAAGCTATGTGTGGGCGAGCTCCACCGAGATTTCTGTTCAGATTTATTAGTCTAAGCATGCCGCAAAATGTATAGTTAGCTATGACTAAGATATGCTTCGATTTCCAAGTAATTCTTAAGGAAATTAAGAAATAAATACTCCTAACAGTCACATACATATATCTGACCCCATACGAGTCTTGTGTCGTATGTCTTCCAACCCGGCGCGCGGCAACGTCATGTCCGCGCAGATGTTAGTGCCGGGCCTGGTCCCTAACAAAATCCCTAAACCGGCATACCGACCAAAACCCCCGGAGGCTGTCTCCGCTGGTACGTGAGCGAGAAGCGCCCACCGTTATCCACAGCCGCCCGGTGCGCCTCCGAGACGTTATTGTCTCGGTCGTCTCGGAGTTATAAGGGGCGCAGGTGAACCCCCTACTAGCTTGGTTCGGTCGCCCCGGTTGTGGATGGGCGTCCGTGACGTATACAGGCCACAGTGTCGGAGTGACTTTCAGTAAGGACGCGCTGTCCCCGCAGCGCTCTCAGTGACCCCAAGGGCGCTTTTGAGTCGCCTTTTACGACAGGCAGGAAATACCGTGGTGGGATACTAACGCCCCCTTGCCACAGGGCAGGACTGATACATACCTGGCGAAATATGGTTGCAGAAATGCACCTCTGCATACCCCCTTTAGACAACACAGGCGCGAGGCTATGTATGTAAATATATACTGACTGTGACAGCCCCGTGGCGCAGTTGGCTAGACACCAGCTTGCGAAACGAGAGGCCGCGGGTTCGATCCCCGCACCGAGACAAATGTTTGTGTGATCCACAAATATTTGTTTCGGGTCTGGGTGTATGTGAGCCCGAAAAGTCTCTCGTAGTTTCTGATACCCACGACACAAGACTTGTATCTTAGTGTGGGATCAGAACTATGTATGTGACTATTGTGTAGATTTATTATTTATTTATTTATATACTTAGAAAGAAGATCCTATTACTACAACAATGCCAAGTAGAAGGTTGGCTTTTGTTGAACCATCTCAACTATTTACGATACCGAATATGTTGGTCTCGAAACACATGGTCCGACGTTTTGAAAAAGGTGGAGGGTAGCGGATGGATGCGGACTGCACAGGACCGGGATGATTAACGCTTGGAAAAACCTACGCTTAGTAGTGGATGGCAAATGCAATAGACTAAGTATATAACGCTGAAACATATTAGGTAAATAAATAAAGACATCAAAATTAGCTCTATCCTATCCTGTTCTAACCACTTTCAAGAAGTTTACTACCGTTTAAATCGTGTTAAGACACAATTTCTGTAACTTCAATTAACGCTTAGTCGTTTACCTCAAAAATGTTTAATGAAACCGAATGTGCTGACATAAGTTTTTCGATAAAAAAAATGTAGAATGAAATATATACCGTTACGTAATATTTATCTCATTCACAACCGTCTAATCTATATACCTAGCCGGTAGGATGTCCGTATCCGCACGGATAGCGGCATCCGTAACTAAGAATAAAACTCGCCGTAGTGACGTGTTGCGTGACGTCATAATCTGGTTTTAATTGGTCTGGCTGAAACATTTGGACCCAGAAGAGATAATATCTTCTCAGTCTCTAATCTGTAAAGAAAGTATAGCTTTAAGTGTAAGGTTCTCAAGGACGTTTATTTTTTAATAAAAACACTTTCAACATTACTTATAAACTTTAGTTAATTTAACTACTGCTTAAGCATGGTTTGAACTGCTCTATTCATTGACGTATGACGTTAAAGGAAATGAGACAAAGCATGTTCAAATATTAATTAAATTAACTAACATATATAAGTTAGGTCAAATATCTTTACGGATATTTTATTAACACTTAAAGAAAACAAGAAATGATTTATTACTGGCACAATAAAACTTTAAAAAGTAAATGAAGCAACAGAAAATAAATAAACCACTCTTTCATTCATCGATTGCTACACCACGTAGGTGGTAGGCGTAATCTTTAAACGAACGTCTCCACTAGAAATTTAATATGTATTTTACTTTTTTTATCACAAATCTTTGTTTCTCTCATTACTAAAGAAACGTAGATAAACTCGAGGGCGGACACTAGTGTAGAAACAGACCCTCTTTGCTATTAGAAAGAGCGTTTCAGACTAGGAAAACAAAAATCCAGACGGTTTTCATCTATCGTTTAAACAAGTTTGTTATAGATCCTAACAGCGACAGTAAGTTCGGAAGTTCAGTGACACCGTAAATCTGTGTAATTAAGCTAAATGTTGGTGTGCGGCGCCTTATATGGTTATTGGCTGCGAACTTTTAAAAGGAAAACTTCATTAAAGTGTGGGTTTACGCGATTATTTTAATATTCAAAAATGAAAGGAGCGTGAAAATTGCCCCGCAGAGTGAATGTAATGTGAATTTTATGTTTCTTAAATATTTTCCCATAAAAGTGATGTTATCGCAATTATTCTCATTAAAATGTAAATACTGGACTGTCTCACTGGTCTCGTGAAAAAAAACGGTTTGTGAATAACAGGTCTCGGTTAAATTCCCAGCAACCGAGTATTGCTATAACTAACAGAGTGCAATATAACATACTTGACTGTAACACACGTGACATCATCACCAGCCCATACATATACGACCCACTGCTGGGCACGGGCCCTCTCTACAACTGAGAGGATTTAGGCCTTAGTTCACTACGCTGGCTTAGTGCGGGTTGTATCAGTGACATCCCTCCATTATTTCTGGACCTGCTGTCTCTCTGGTAACATTAGTTAATTATTTAAATTATATATGTAGTTTTCACTACAATTGATTAATTATATCTAAATGTCTTTATATATCGCTAAAATAAAAAATAATATATTGAGATCTACAATAAGTTCATTATATTCATTGGAAACAAAAGATTTCTCGGAAACAAATTGTCTTCACCAAATCCGAACATTATAGTACACATTTCCACAAGATTTGACAATAAACATTGCGAGGCTTTGTTCTGTAAACGAATTTGGGAAAATGTTCAATTTGTACTGCGAACCTTCTGTTACTTGTAAACAGCGGCTTGTCATCTCGGCTTTGCGTTTTATCTCGTACAATTTCAAAGGTAAACTTATTTCTCTCATATCTTGTCACTTTTATGGAGTATTGATATTGGGTTTGTATTAAATTTTAGGATCCATTTGTCAAGTATGGACACGTGTCTCCTGAGATGTAAGTAGATAAACTAAATATTCAAAATTAGTATTTAATACTTCATTCTCACTAAGCTTTTTCCTTTAAACTTAGCATGAAGAACCAACGTTAATCGCCCGCCTGATTGGGTCCACGAGAGACTGCTGCTGATGTTTGGATGGACTGTATGTAGTTACTCTGCATCTATTTAAAAGTAAAAGTCAAAGTAATACCTTCCTTCTACAGGGTGGCGTGAGGCGTCCTAAATATGATGACATGACAGAAACCAACCTATAAACTGAATAGCATTATATAAATCAGCACACACAAAATGTTGATTCAACTGAATTGCCTTGTTAAACACGGAGCATGCGTTACGGATCCTGAGATCGATCTCGGATTTCCACAGTAGCAGCGCATAATCTGGAAAACTGCACGAAAAACAAAACCCCTGTTAATTTTATTCTGGCGAAATAGAAGACTACAAATTAAAACTACACCTTATTTCTTTTCAAAATACCTATCTACTTTAGCGTTTGTAATTTTTTTGTAAAATTAGTTTTTACTGTTTAATTACTGTTAATTGCTAACGCATAATAAATTTGTGACTTGTGTTTTTTTTTTGATACTAACTGTTATGTCCAGATGTTTCAGGTTTGGTTTGTATAAATAAAACTACTAAAGCTTAGTTTCAATAGCGTCTGGCACGTCCACTCGGTCCGATATCAGAGGTAGTAGTGAACCGGTTTGAGTGGGGAACAGCGGGTATATTATAATTTATTTTCACGTTTACCTTACAATTTATTATTAATATTACATGTACACTATACTAACCATCTTTTCCTGTTTGTGCATTGTGGTCCTTAGCAAATACATAATGATCATTTTAAATTACTATAATACTATTCATCTTATACTTATTTTAACTTAAACATTAATATGTATGTAAAATTTATAACATAATAACAAGTCTGAATTCTGATATCATTAATTTAATTTGTCGTGAATGGTAGACAGTGTGATTGACGGAAGCCTACTCCGCATCCACAATGTCTTGAGTGGAAATTTGTAGGTCGCAGTGAAAATTATTGGAAGATATAATGTTCTGCATTGGATGTCCAACAATGGGCAACATAGACCTTTTCTTGTGAGAAATATTAAGCTAATGATTGTATAATCACTCGTTTCATTCACCGTGCCAAATATTTGCAATCTGATTTCCAGAAATACTCTTACAAATACACCGCCATGAGAATTTATTCATTTCCGAACTTAAATAACTTTTGGTGTTATTTAGCCCAAATTTACATCGACTATCTGTTTACAATATCCTAAAGTCCACAATTTATGTATAATCCAAGGTTTATTGTAAGTTCTGTAAAAGTAAATAGCCCTAAACCAACAAAAACAGCTAAAACTTACCCTGAAATATGCCGATTGTAAGAAAACTTCAGTGGTAATTTTGCATTTGATACTCATCTATTTTCCCTTTATATCTTCCTGTTTTTTCGCTTGACCTATGTTTTTATGCCATTACCTTACTGTATCTAGTGTGTTATCGGTAAGGTGCGAGAGTTAGAAAAGAATTCTTACCAATAATAATTTATTCCATAATGTGATATAACTATTCTTTAAGGATCCATTATTGGTTCTTGTGTAGATAACAAGCTTAAAATAATCGTAAAGTTTCATAAATTGACAAAGTTATTGAATGAATAAAATAAAAAAAACAAAATGAATTGAAAGGAAACTTGCAAAACTAAGATTTCTTCACAAGGAATATCTTATGTGTGTAGTACTCCAACCGGTAGACCTGCGTGATGGGCTTATTTGTAGCTCCTCTCGGTCATAGAAGAGGCCCGTGTCAAGTGATGACGTAGATACAGATAGTTCAAGTCGATTTGAAACTAATTTGAGGCTTTAGTCACAAAATCCTTAATCGATACAATTTAACATAATCACGCGAACCTAATTGACATCTTGCACATTGACAAACTTATAATAAATATAATAATACATAAACTCATACCTACATCCCCAAAGGGGCACATTAACCTTAAGGGTTAATGTGCCCTAGCAAAGTATTTGTCCAATTAGCCAATAATTGTAAGAGCCATTAATAATATGATTCCAGCAAATTATCCCAAATATTTATCACAAATTCTTTTTGCCAATCAGAAATAAACATTGTCTGCTAATTGGCAATGAACGTCATTAATAACTCGGTGCCCTGACTTTTATTGCAAATAAAGACAGTCTGGTAGACGAAAACAAAATGAGACGTAAGATTCCAGCTCGACTAGGATTTAGGGATAAAATAAAGACAAAATAATTGAGATTTAGTATGCATAGTTTTTCAGTCTTTCGCGAGCAGGCAGAGATCTTCAGCAAACATGTTTGTTCCTATACAGTGTAGAAATAGGGACATGATACCTTCCAATTAAATAAAGCCAAGCCATAAAATACCTCAGTGCCTGAAGACGAAAGTCTTCGATAGTTGTGTGTTACCAGTGATGACATACGGCACTGAGATGTGGCTTCCAACAGGTCCCTGTGGAAGTCATTGGGAGAGGCCTTTGTCCAGCAGTGGACTTCCATTGGCTGATGGATTGGATTGGATGAATTGGAAGCCATAAAATGTAGGTCTTATGTCGTGGGTACTAGAACCCATACCAAAACTAGTATTCGTGGAACACATAGTTTTTGTCACGTACGCCCATAGTTCGCATCTCATATCTATCGAATGAGGAATACCAACGTGTGTATGCCTCTGATTTTATCGTCATCATCATCAGCTGAAAGATGCTCAGAGCACTCTATCAGAAGCGGCCTGCGTCTAACGGTTTCATTTCTCTGATTTATCATATTCAAACGTTATCTTCCAAGTTAGACACAATAATTATATTATGTTATCCTAAAAAATTCACACGACATTTTGACATTCAGTAAATGCAGCTTCTATTTGAAAGAACTTCTATTGAAATAGAAAATTCCAATTTCCATTACCAACGAATATACATATATAAGTACAGTATGCGCGTTTCTCACTGACTCTATTTCATCAAATACAAGGCTTACGTCATGAGTATCAAAAACGACGAGAATTTTTTCAAACTTAAAACCGAGTCCCGAGATTAAGTAACTTTAACGGGCAACCCTTCATTGGATTTATAATGCCTGACTTATTAAATGTCTATAGAAGACGTCCTACTTTCGATTTTAATTGATTAAATGATTAATTATTTACTATAGACAAATAATTAGCAGTGATGGCCTCGAGGTTCAGGTGCGCAGTCGAGAATTTCAGCGGTCGCAGGTTCAAACCCCAGGCACACACCTCTGACTTTTCGAAGCTATGATGTGTGTATTCACAATGAATTATCACTTGCTTTAACGGTGAAGGAAAACATCGTGATAAAACCTGCACACCTAAAAGTTCTTAGGAATTTCTTAGGTGTGTAGTCCGCCAACCCGCACTAGGCCAGCGTGATGCAGTAAGGCCTAAACCCTCTCAGTTGTAGAGGAGGCCCGTGCCCAGCAGTGGTACGTATATGGGCTGATGATGATGATGAAATAATTAGAAAAAGAGGCGGATGGTGGATGGATGCGCGCTGGTCAAGACCGGAATTCCTAGCGCTTACTTGGGGAGGTCAGCGCCCAGTATCTAATGGACGGCAATAGGCTGAGAAATATTAAGCCAACTTCCACGACACTATAACAGAATTAAACCTTCAAACGTTTTTCCTCATTTATAAGAATATGCTAAATTTCGCTAACACATTCTTTTATCTGGTTTCAAATGCGCCGTTGAATTAGAATTCACGAAGTTACTTTTCACGTTGGCTTTTATGATAACAATTTTTATCTACCTTTGGTCGATATTAATGGGTGCGCGGCGTATAGGCGTACATTTTATATTATTCCACCTTTTTGTTTAAATAATATTTTTGGATAACGCAAAAAAACAACTTTAAGTAGTGCAATTGCTTGGTATTTGATGATTAAGATTTCCAGATGACAAATTTGCAGGTGATAGCATATTCGTAACCAGCAGGTTTGTTACCGCCCTACATTAGGTATTACACAAGCCATAGTGAGGTCTCGTGCTTTAAGTCAGTCTGCGTCGGTTGTAAAAATTCAGTATTTGTCGTCTGCCGATAGACATTCGTAATCATTTGCCACAAAACGGCACTCTTTTTCTCACCTTGTAGTAGCGAAAAATCCAAGCGTTACAATTTTAAACCATAAGTGAGATTCGTGCCTTTAATGTGAACAAAATAAAATAAGAAAATACCTTTTATGTAAGAAAGCCAGAATAAAAAAAACCACCGCAGCTATATATCATTGACAACAAAAATGTCTAATACCCAGCCAATTTTCCTTTTAGCCCACTTTTTCCACTTCCCTTGCACGTATAAATCATCCCTTCACATTCTCTGCGCCACTGACCGCACTTATTGCATTATTATACGTTACTCTTTTTAACATCATTCTCTGAGAATTTGACTTTTATTACAATTTAATTTTAAACTTATTTAAACCTACATGTGAGCAATTTAATTTAACATAATAAAAAATATTGAGAATTAAAAAAGATAATTTATTTTAATTGTCACAATAATCTATTAACAGTGTTTTTATTTAAATGTTTATATAAGATATTATGTAATATCATTCACTGTCACACATCGGCTGTCAATTCAAGCGTCTAATTTATCCCATTCAAAACCTTTTAATTCAAATCTAGTAAAACAAGAAAACATTATTTAACGTTTTACCAGAGATTAGTCAAACATTGTTTTCAAACTACTTTACTAATTATAAATTATTCTCAACAACTATGGCGTCTGTGCATGATCAAAGAAATGTCAGTGTTCCATATTTTTTCTCTCATGTTTACTCAGAAGAGACTATTTTAATCCTACTATTTTATTTGTTGTGCGGATCACGTCGGTTCCCGCACTACAAGAAGGTACTTTCATGTTTTCCCATTTTTCCCGCAAAACTTTTGTTAACGAGCCGAGGACACCCTGAACGCGCTCTTCATCAGTAGCCACTGGAAAAAACTTACCGAACCCTTCCCTCGTATAAATATTGGTAAAAGAATATTTTATTTCGTTACACAAACGCATACTGAATATAAATAAGGCGCCTTCTTTGATAAAACGTGGCCCGTGACGGCAGTTTTGCATGTTTTTGTCTTCGGGGAAAACTGTTCGCGAAATACACACATCCGCGTCCCATACATTATCTGTAAAATAATCTGCTTCACTGACAGATAAGCGGATTGCGAAGGAAACTGAACTTCCGAACGTACGATGGTGAAGTAAAGATATTAAAGTTTTAGTGACAGTGTAAGTTTTGAAAGGTCATTTACGATATCAGCAAAACAATAATTCACGAGGAAGTCGATAAATGGGCAATTGTTTTCTAGTTTTTGGTTTCTACTGTTTAAAAAATCTACTAATACAGTGCACATAGTGTCTATTGCTCGTCTGCTTTTGAAAGGACATTTACGATATCAGCAAAACAATAATTCACGAGGAAGTCGATAAATGGGAAATTGTTTTCTAGTTTTTGGTTTCTACTGTTTAAAAAATCTACTAATACAGTGCACATAGTGTCTATTGCTCGTCTGCTTTTGAAAGGACATTTACGATATCAGCAAAACAATAATTCACGAGGAAGTCGATAAATGGGAAATTGTTTTCTAGTTTTTGGTTTCTACTGTTTAAAAAATCTACTAATACAGTGCACATAGTGTCTATTGCTCGTCTGCTTTTGAAAGGACATTTACGATATCAGCAAAACAATAATTCACGAGGAAGTCGATAAATACGCTATTGTTTTCTAGTTTTTTGTTTCTACTGTTTCAAAAATCTACTAATACAGTGCATATAGTGTCTATTGCTCGACAAGGGTCTCCTGTACAACTGAGAGAGTTGTTTAATAAAAAGAAACGATTTTTTTATTATATTAATCAGATAAGATCTATAAATTATTACATAAGGTTACATCTTCATTAGCCTCTTACGCACGGTGGCCCCCTGCAGTTGAGAGACATTTGTGCTCAGCTGATACAATGCTGAAATATGAATATGTATGAAATTGATATATAATTATCATTTACGTACATTTAAGATTACCAAAGTCCGAATTAAATAAGGAAATGGGAAAAGGAAAATCGACCGATAAAGCGAGCCAAAAAGAAAAATATATAGCGTATTAATGTGAGTGTAATATGAACTTGTGAATCGCCTCGTTAGTTCATAAAACGCACCCGTTTTATGAAGCCGTTAATTAACCCCTAGTCGAATTAATTTAGAAAACGTTTACTTCATATCGGAATTATTATTTTATGTATCGACGTATTGAGGGATCGTCACCTATTAATTTCATTTAACCTATTTTAGGACTGACTTCGTCTAAAGTAATGGTAAATTAAAACCATAACTTATAATAACCGAAAACGCCGGGGAGGTAAAATTTATTCGAAAAATGGGTCTCGCCAGCTTGTTCTAAGCAGCGTATGATAATATAATAGCCTATTGCCGTGTCTCGAGCACATTTCCGAGTTCAATGCTGCATCTAAATTCATTATGAAAGACCCGAACAGCACTGCCTAATCCGGAAATTGAACCCAGGACCTCTCCTTGGGCAGTCAACATTTAAAATAAACTCAATGAATTAGGAGCTCTTTTTTCGTTGAAAAGGACAATTTTTTTTTTGATACCCATGTTAATACTAAATATGCATGCTTATTATTTTTACCGCTTGAGATGTGATGTCAGCAAGCTCAGTCGTATTATTTGTTTCATATCTGAATAATTGTGTTTCAAGTTGAAAAAAAGTTGCTCCCCGGAGATTCTTTCGAGTTTCAGTACTCGGTGATATTTCTGTGCGTGCTACTGTCAATCCTAATTGGCACGGCTTATAGAGGGTAAGTATGTAAACGTTACATTATGTAACTCCTTCGAGGGTAGAGAAACTGATATCTTTATTTAAATTCTTAAAAAAAATATACCCTTATTAGTTTTTATAGCCGAGATGATTTGCAGTTTGTCGAGACACAATATCGGAGGTAGCGAATTCGAATCGCAGACTTCTATGATTTTTTTAAGTTTTTGGGTGTTCACTTCAAAAGAAAAATATCTTGAGGATATTATATACCTTAAAATTATGCACAAGGAATTTAGCCCACCAGGGTTGTGGGGTGGACTAAGACCTTAAACTTTTCAATCATAAGAGAATAGTTCACAGCAGTAGTAGGTTGAATATGCACCGGCGATTATTATGACTAAATCAACATCACATGACCTTTACAGCCCAGAGCCCAAGAAATACTTTACTGTAATTGCCAATATTAAAAAGTCATAAGACTTTAAAGAAGTGACCGATAACTCTTTAACCGACCCGAGAATCTAAATCGGGATATTTTGATTTCGTGGTCCAATCTATAATTTACATCCAGAGGGTAATTTACCAATTTACAATATTAGTGAGAAAAAAAGCTTATTAAAACGAAATATTGTTAACATAAAGAAAAGAACCCTAAGTTCGTACGCTCGTCCATCATATTAAAAATAATAAAAGTACTATAAAACACAAAGCTGTCTATAAATTTTTAAGAATTTTCCAATTGGGAGTTAGTAAAAACATGTTTTACAACGTAGGCAATTTATTACACTTTAAAAATAAATAAGTGCTAAGGACCTTTGCGAAAACATATTTTGATTGCATTGAGAACCCAAGACTTTACGAGATCCAATAAAAAAGCAAATGTCTGGATAAGAGCGGGTAATCTGCGGAGTTATTGTGCGGTCTTTAGATTATAAGTCATAAAAGCGCTCTTTTAAACTCGTAGTCTTGGACATATTGCTTTACTAAACTAAACATTATGGAACATAAGTATATAGAGACGAAACATTTATGTTGGACTATATGTATGTATGTATATACTTAGCCTATCGCCGTCTACTGCTGAACGTAGGCAACCCCAAGGAAGCGCCAACCATCCTGCTCTTGAGCAGCCCTCATCAAACCGCTTCCCGCCACCTTTTTCAAGTCGTCGGACCATCGCGCTGCAAGACATTCTACACTATGAGTACCTTCATCTACCTAAACGTGGTCTCTACTTCAACACTCGTATGATTCACCGGCCGTCCGTCCATCGGCATGATCGGCCCACTTCCACTTTAGCGTGCTAATGCTGCGGGCAATATCAATGACTCCGGTTCTCTGGCGAATGACTTCATTCCGAATGCTATCCACCAGAGGACTAAAATATTATTAATCCGGAGTGACTGGGATGGTACAACTGTGGCTTAGAAAACCATGGTGAATCAGGACTTTAACTATCACGTGTCCTCCTTTTAGTTTAGTTACAGGAAGCCTAATAGGAATATTCTATCCATATTCTCTACACCTCCTTCCCGTATGTTTTAGAAAGGCAGCATGGATTGAAAATTCCTGAAAAAAATACATAATCTGTACATTGTAAACGAACCTTCATCCCTGATAATGATATATTGATTGTATATTATCCATACACAAGATTATTCTGTTGAGATTTTCATCCTACAATAGAAGTCTTGGGAATAAGCTATTATTTTCAAATGATTAGTAGTTTCAACTCACAGAATTGCAATTATAAGCAGCTCCAATTATTAAATAAACATCTCTGAATTCAATAAACCTTAATGCCCAATTTATTGCTGGATTTTTTTTGAAATTAGTGACTTTCTTTTACCTTTATTTTACCAATATTCTCACTACTATTATTTAGGACTTAAGACTTAGTTGGAGAAACGTTGGTGCAGATATACCTACATCTCCACCCATACGTACTGACACATTCATATAAGCTTGTACATGAATGTTGATGTTTTATTTATTTTGTGGTAACTTCCCTGAGCTATACTCAAGAACAAGCGGCGAGTTCAATTCCCACACCGAAATTCGAAATAAATTTTGATTTGATCTGTGGAAAAAATCTAGCATAAAATCATTTTTTGGATTACGTTTTCTATCATCTATTTCGTGATTTACCACACAAAGAGATATTTCCTACCTCCTTATAATGAATGTGTGATACACTATACTAACCCGAAATAATTAAAGAGGATAGAAAACATAGTTCTGACCCCACATTAAGATTCGAGTCTTGTGTCGTGGGTATCAGAAACTACGAGATACTTTTCGGTCTCACAAACACCCAGACCCGAAACAAATATTTGTGGATCACACAAACATTTATCTCGGTGCGGGAACGAAGCCGCGGCCTCTCGTTTCGCAAGCTGGTGTTTAGCCAACTGCGCCACGGGGCTGTCACAAAGATTATTCATTAGACAACTGTCTGTGTCTGTGTGTGTATACAACTGTCTACAAACATCTCAACATATCTTTTTTATAATACGGACACTCTTTAATTCCAAGCTTGATGTATAATTAATGCCGGAACAAAGAACACTTGCATCTAGATCCAATGATTTCCCCCATCCAGGGGAATACGAACTACTTTGATGACGTATCAACTATTACTGACATAGACATATTCTATTCCACTGTTTCTATCTTGGGTCGAATGCTTTCCGACTCAGCATTCTCATAACATTAATATTTTATTATTTTACTCAAATATATAGTAGAACTTAAGCAGTTCAAACATGTGTAAGAATTACTAAGTAAATAATCTCTAATAATAAGTTTGCTCATGACAAACTTCTTTGTATTTTTATCTTCTGATGCTATAAGTGAAGACCGCTAATTGGATTTATGTAATGTTTTGTTGACCTGCAAGACTTCCGAAATAATAAAAATAAAGAAAATCTTATAATTACCATCAGTAAACTATAATTGTAGTTTTAATATACTTCCCCACACAATTGCATTGATCAATGACCTCTACATCATATTTGTCAACAGTAAATTATTATGTTGTACGTATGTATACATTTTCAATCGTCCATCATCCAAATTCAGTTGCTGTTAATTTCAAAACGCTTTGTAATATGTACACGTGAAAGGATGCTAAAGCATACATTAATACATGTCTATGACATTAAAGACGCAATAAATCGTGCGCCATGAGTGTCATTCACGGCGCAACCTTCGCGCAAGTTCTTTGAAAGCCTTTTTAACATTTTTCTTTGTCTGTGCAAAGCGTGCCCGCGTACATGGTAATGTATACTCATGAACAAATAAATCACATGAAGGCTATGCTGATTCAAATAATTGCAAGCCACAGGCTGTACTGATCTTAATGTTGACTATGAAAAACTAATAAAATATAAAGAGAAATAATGTGATAAGTATTACAAAATGTCTTACTTACGAAATGTGTTTTTAGATGAAATTGCAACTGGATTTGCGGAGATTATCATCTAAAAAAAATAATTGCTAAATATATTAGTATGAAGCACAAAAACACTAAAAAAAATATGTTTACATACTTTTTTATACCAGGGCAACAAGACGACCTGTAAGATGTTTCGAGTTGAGCATCAAATTTATTCTTAACTTTTCTGACAGTGTTTTATTAAACGACTTTCTTATTAACTAACTTGATTGGTGCTTTCTAAAATGCTACCATTTTTTCAATGTACGTACAATTCTTAAGCATGAATCGCTAGCTGCGAATAATATCGATACTCGTCGTCTTACCAATTTACGACTAAGCAACAATGCAGTTACCATTTTCGTAGATTTTTTTAAATTCAATCGACATGAATCATGTGGCATACTACGGAGTATTATTTCCGTGTTGTGACAATGTTACACGTGAAGCTAAGCACGGTTCTGTCCAAACAGAGTATGAAATGCAGACAGACTCACTCCATCAGCCGGTCTGCAAAGACGATGCTTCACTTTAAGCTTTCCAGACCTACAATAAAAAATAGCACACATAATGAAACTATGCCATAGTTTCATTTTGTATAAACTAAATTCACATCAACAGACCAAACAGGCAAATCTGCAAGCATACGTCCACTGATAACCGCAATCTATAAAGCTAATCAGTCTTCATTTATCGGTATTTCTCCGAAGCTAGCCCAATATCTTCCTCAGCGCAAAGCCAACTCGTTTACGTATAACCGAACAATTTGCAATATCCACTAACCAAATCAAACCAACTGAAGCTAACTTACCCAAACGTAGTTAATGAAATTCCTTTCTCTTTAACGTAAACAATTGACTAGCTACATACATGTCCTGGTTACGCTCGGGCTGAATAAAATATACTTTACTTTGAATAATATAGGTTTTATCAATCGAAAAAGTGTTTAATACTTCCTCTAAATTGAAATAACAATTTATATTTTTATGAGTACAAGCAAAACATTGAATTAAACTGCCCATTCAAACCTCTATTTATACGCTAATAACTATATTCTTACAAATGTAATTTCATTAATAGCCTTCGGAGAATCTTTTCTATTCATGATAAATTCAACCAATAATATTCACATCGACGTGCTCACAACTTAATATTAAAGAGTCCCTGGTATTTTGCACCCAAGTGTCGTCGCATAGACCACTTCCCTTATTATGCGTCATTAGTACTCCTTAGTGGACTTAACTCGTGTTTCCGTTGCTAGATAGGACCAATAACATTATAAAATACTTCTTAATGCTATGACTCACAGTATCCATTCATATTAATGTAGAAATTCAATAATGGATATTTATGATCGATGGTTATTAATAAGACATTGTATGGGACCGATAAAAATATAAAATACACTACCAGGTTATTTTGGTTTTTAAATGCCGAAATGGCCGCTCTAGCAGCTTATGGAATATGCAGTGTCTACGTATGTCTCTTTTATAACCTTTATTGTTTTCAAACCACAAGTCAAATGACATATTATTTATTTGTCAGAAGGGCATATAGTTCTATACATTACTTTTTTACGTAAGTAAATAAATTAACTTGATATTTAAAATAAAAAAATAACAAATTTGAGTAACACAAAAAATAAGTCTCTAATTATTTCAAGTGTGATACTCAAATTTGTAAGTGTGGATATCTAATCTGAATGTCAACCACGTCGTCCCTTTATTAAATTTTATCGCAGTCTTAAACGAAGTCAGACGGGATCGTATGAATATGGACCCTAATTTGGATTAAGGGCTTTAGGTCTGGACAGTCGAGAGGGTTCAAGATTTTGCATCTTTTTTACAAAATAAACTTTAATTGAATTTTATCATTTATTTGTACCTACTGCGTTACATTTGCTTCTTTGAGGAATTTAGATGAACGTATATTTGTGTTTTTATATAAGGTTGTATAAGTTCAGTTGTCAATATCTCAGTAAGGTCTACGACTTCAACTACAAATTAGAAGAAGTAAATCTTTGGTCTGTGATACTACTTTAATAAATATAAGCGCAGCCTATACGTAACAGACCCATTGTGAAAACCTTAACCTATACCAGTTTTCCTAAAATATTTTTTCGACTTAAAGTTTAGAGTTGCAGACTTAGATTGATACCCATATCAGGCTCACTTTTTGTACTACATTTGAAACTTTGACGATAATTTTTAATAACTAAGGAGATAGCAGGTTGTTAGAGTGCACAAATATTAAACAGCACACGTAGATGTACAGATAACCTCCCAATCTTTCCTTTATCGTTTAGATGCGGGATAATCAATAAGTCAGGGGTGTGCGCCTGGTCTTCACAATTCACACACACATGCCCGTGTCCCTGAAGATGCAGGCAGAGGTACATCCATATCTTCACCTACGTTTCGCCAATTTTTATTTTAAGTCCCACATAATAGGGGCGGGCTATACTGAGGCTATACCGTTTTTCGGGTTTAATTCCAGACTCCGTGCTGTTACTTAGATTTCCTAAAGAAAAAAATCAATAACAATTTCCGGACCCGGGAATCAAACCTGGGACCGGATCACACGGCATATACTTATACCGCCACGAGGCAGTTATACACACATTTCATTTGATCTATAATACTTTTTTAAATAATAAAATTTAAAAAGTCTGAAGACTCACTGTGAAATGCGCTCTGAGCATTGAACGTAACAAAGTGATGACAAAAGTGGATTACACTGCGCCTCGCCGTCTAGAACTTTAAATCTTTGGGTTGGATATCTAAGAAATTTCAAAATGGAACGGAGCGACCACACTTTGAATTATTATTAATCTTCTTGAGTGAACCTTTAATTTGTGCTTGATTTATTCTGACATCTATACGTGATTTAGAACTTTTCGATTTTCTCTCTCGTCTCAACAAAATTCAATCATTTCTAAAATACATTGCTCTACGTTAAAATTATTTCTTGATCTTTCGTCAATCTATATAACTTTCAGTACAAAAATCATCTTCACTTCTCAAATAATTTTGCTGTAACTGATTGTTGTAAATGATGTTAATGATTTGCCATTGCCAGGGAATACCAAGCATTTTTGTGCACTTCGCTCTAGATTCAGTCTGCTGAGATTATGCTCTACGATAACCAGTCATAGAAAGGAGATGAATAAACATGAACATTCTATGCTTTACCTATATTTCTTCGTAATAAATCTCAAACTTTAAGAGAGATGCTTAATTAAGTTCTTCCTCAGTTTCATAGTAAGAAAAAAAACGTACTCGGAAATTAGAATTTGGAAACAAGAAAATCAAAGTTAATTGTACATTTTTTATTATATTATTATTTGTACGGATTTGAGTCCGAAGACTGAAAAAATCAGCACACACAAAACACACTAACAGACATGAAATACTCTTTGTAAGTACTTCAAAACTTCAATATAAGTGGGCGGTCATCCCACACTGCATCCCCTTAATAACTATAAATTAACACCCCAAAAAGTTTTTGATTAATTTATATTCATCTCACAATGTACTTGAGTACCAAATATAAATATTGCGTAGGTTAATTTTACACCGAGGAGTTTTTATGTTTAATGTCAGCGATTTACACCTAGATAGCGCTCGGGCGCACGGGTCATTTTATACTTAGATTATTTTAAATTAAACATGCTGTATACTTAATAATTCGAGCCATTAAGGTAATTTTTGTTTTTTTTTTTTATGAAGGGTTGCATCGCTTGGGGTATAAAACTTGATTATAATACTCCGTATCTGTACTAATTAAAAAAATCTATAACTTTTTGCATTTAGGAACTTCTGTATCACAATTATGAATCTATAAGTATATTTCGCTTTAACATGCTTACATAAATAATCTTGAGTAGCACAGTAGATAATCGTGATTCTCTCTTTGGAGGGCACTGAATTTAAAATCTGGTTTCCTAATGGTTACTTTACCGTATAAAATAAATAAAACTTAAGCGCCTTTAAAAGTATTAGTTAAGCAACAAGTTCTATAGCAGAACCCTTAAAATCACCTCGATCTAACATAATGTAACATAATATATAATTTACAATTGCAATAGGACCTCTTAGATATTATCGTCATATTTTATTCGAGCGGTTTGTTCACAAACTATTAAAACTTTAAGCAAGTTAAAGATGGGTTTAAGTTTTAAAATTTATATGACAATATTGATATTATGTCATACTCGTATTTTGACTGTGATTTCACCTTTGACGTATGCTTTTAGATCGTATCAGTTTAAATAATATCTAATGGAAATAGGAAACCCAAAGTAATTGATACATATAAACCAACTAAATAATAAACGGAATTTAAAGATTCTCAAATAGATAACCCTCATAAAAGTCAGGGTGTTAGAGGTCTTTTAGCTTGTTTGGACTTTGGATCCCACTGCATTTACCACTTTACCGTGCCACGGCCCACGACAAAAGAATCCTCTTGTTAAAGTAGTTCATTGTAAACTTCACTGACTGCATCCTACAATGTCAAGGTTCAAGGTTACTACGTACAAGAGCATTAAACAAGATTTTTACTACGGTAATATTTTTTAAATCACTACACTGTCTAATAACAAAACCAAGCTTACGAAAGGACTTTTTACATATTTCAACGACTAAATTGGCCATGGAAAGTAAGGTTACGAGTTCCACGTCGAATGGACATAAAATATTCTATGCTTAATAAATCGGTATACTGTTATGGGGTACCAAAAATCTATCATAACCTACGCAGCTCCAAATGTACGCCTAGTTATTGTTATGGCACGGCGACTTGATCACACCGGTACCCGATAATAAGATTAGAAATATATTACGTATATTAAAATTTAATCACTCACACTTTTCTATCAAGAATGAGTACGACAAACAACTAGACAAAATTTCAGGTAAATACTATTTCAGTATACAAGAAATAAAGATGAAGAGAAAAAGTAACGAGATTGCAATTATTTGACGTCCGAAAATTTTAGACATTAAATCTTTTTCCTAATATACAGGGTTATTGGCTAAGTCAACCTATATCCGTTAAGGGCGTGTAGTTTACATTGTTTCTGACTGATTTGACTATGAGACACCCCATCCTAAATCTAACCGTTTTCGAGATATTTGAATTTAATTGTTTTTTCCAAAAACTCCCGATTTTCGGCTATCAGCTTAGATATTTTGAAATGTGTAAGTCTTATTATTACTATTATTTGATTTTTACATGTAAAATAAGATGCTTTATGGCCTCACCAACCAAAATTGTACATAAAATGAATAAATAAGTCGCAGTACACAATTGTATGTCGTACTCATTCTTGATAGAAAAGTGTAAGTGATGAAAATTTTATAAAACGTAATATATTTCTAATCTTATTATCTGGTACCGGTGTGATCAATTCGCCGCGCCATAACAATAACTAGGCCTACCTTCGTGGCTGCGTAGATCTATGATAGATTTTTGGTACCCCATAACAGTATACCGATTTATTAATCACAGAATATTCTGTGTCCATGCGACGTGGAACTCGCAACCTTACTTTCCATAGCCAATTTACTAAACCATGGAGGCTATTATAAAAGATCCAAATATTTCCATGCCTTACTATTTAACATCTTACATTAACAACCCCGCAATGTACGAGTATAAGTCACAATAGCGTTTGTGGTCCGGATTTACAAGATTTCCAGATTAAACAGATATAGAAATAAACAAACATTGCTTATGTAATGGCACAGAAAACTATGGTAGGGTTGTCATCTGCAAACTTAGAAATCCAGGATTTGAATATAGAAATACCAGGACATTTCGGTTTTAAGACAGGACTATATATGATGCAGTACCTAATTGTTATAATAAAACAACTAGCCTACCTAAACTGTACGTTACTACTTTGTTTTAAAAAGAAGCATGACGTTCACACGCGCGGCGCGGGCCCAGTGAGTGACAAAACGATTAGTAGCGCGCGAAATTTAAAGCATAGATCCTTAATAGGACTCTTTAAAACTCAGGACGATACTAATAAACTATCCAGGACAGCCCAGGAGACCCCAAAAAGCAGGACATGTCCTGGGAAAACAGGACGGTTGGCAACCCTAAACTATGGCGCAATCGTAGCCATGTGGTGAAGTTTTGGCTTGTTGTACGTTGTTAACGCTGCATCTTGTGATCTGTAAATAGACGCGAATGGATACAACTCGCGTAAAGATTGGGAAATGGTTCCGGTGAAATTTTCATGTACATCGAGTGATGAGGCGTGGCGAGTATAGGTATTACTTATTTGTTATACAGTCTATATTCTCTGATCTGGAAGAGATCGTTTTGAGCGATAAGACCGCCAATTGTCCACTATTTTATAATTATTATTTTTTATTGTTATTTTTTGTTTAAATGGTGTACAATAAATTGTTTAACTGGAACTCGTACTACTTGGTACACAGCGCTAAAACAAAACAAACTAAAATATCAACACAGTCGATCCAAAACTTGTTTAAAGTTTAATGAGGGTTAAACTTGTTCTAAGAATCTTACGTATATATAAATTCTCACACTGATGCATCATGAACGGATGTAACAATTATTTATTCATTGGCGTGTCAAAGTCAAATTATCTTTATTCAAATAGACTTTTACAAGTTCTTTTGAATCGTCAATTTTACACTTTTTAATATTTTTTTAAACTATTGCCGCTTCGAAACGTGTTATAGCTGTGGAGAAGAAACGGCAAGAAACTCCCTCAGCAACACGAAATGTCAATTTTTTTCTTCAATAAACAGTTTCAATTTTACATCATAAATGTCATAACGTTAAATGTCATAACGATACATGTCATAATGATACATTTCATAACGATACAAACTGTAGCAACACAATAAAACTCCGATCAATTTACTTACTCCCAGGGCTTAGGTACTATCTTCAATAAAATCTGAAATTTTATAGTATGCTTTTTGGTAAAGTTTATATTTTATTAATTCTTTAAACTTATTCAAGGGAAGCTCCCTAATAGCGTTCGGAAGTTTGTTATAGAAGCGTATACATTGCCCCATAAAAGAGTTATGAACTTTCCGGAGACGAGTTACGTGTTGAACTAGATTACATTTGTTCCTAGTCTTTTGATTGTGTACATTACAAATTGTATTAAATTGATCAAGATTCTTTTGAACGTATATAAGGTTTTCGTATATAAACTGACAAGTGACGGTAAGAATATTTATATCCTTAAATTTTTCCTTAAGTGAAGCCCTGGGACCTAAATTATAAATAGCCCTAATGGCTCTTTTTTGCAAAACAAAAAGTGTTAATGTCCGCAGCAGCTCCCCACAAATACGACATTAAGCTATGGAAAAATAAACCATTCTTGCCGTTTCCTCATCAGTCAGATGTCTGATCTTTTTTACTGCATATGCCGCTGAACTTAATTTGCTTGCCAATTGTTGAATATGCGGTCCCCACTGGAGTTTAGCGTCTACCGTAATGCCCAGAAATGTGGTTGACGCAACAGGATCCAGTTCTTCACCATATTATTTATAATTCCTATTAGGTATAAAATAAAATTTAAGCGGTTAGCAGTAACAGGAACAAATGTAATACTTTGGCTAGATACTTTACATGTATGCAAAGGTAAAGACACCAACTGGCCACAGTGATCGGAATCAAAATTATTAATAATAGCACTTGAAATTACTTTAACATTTGTAAAAATATTATCAAGACATGTTGCACTTGTGGCAGTGATTCTTGTTGGCTCAAAGAAGACATTATTCATATTATATGATTTAAAAAGATTTATTATGTTAATGGTTGCCTGAGAGTTTTCTAGAATATTTATATTAAAGTCACCGCAAAAAATAATCACCCCTTTATTTGAATTACATATTTTGTGCAAAGCATCTTCCATGATTTCCATAAATGATATGAGCAATGCACAAGGTGGTCTGTATACACTTAGAACAATTAACTGATCAGATTCAATACAAGCTATTTCTGTAACATGTTCAACAGAAAGTCTCACTATATCAACTCTTTCTTTAAACTTTATCAATTTATTCATAATTATTAAGGAGCCCCCATGTATCATATTTGTTCTGTTGAATGTGCTAGCAACATGATGGTTATCAAAGTTAAACATCAACTGATGGGACTTAAGCCAATGTTCTGTTAAACACAAAATATCAATATTATTTGAATTTAAAAATAATTCTACTTCTAGTTCTTTATTGTTTAAACCTTGTATATTTTGATGAACCAAGTTCACAGCCTGTTTATTACTGCTACAATTTATATCTAATTCACTAAAATAGCCAGAGTTTGTCTCTGTTATCTTATAATCTAATTTAAATTCAATGTCTTAAGTTTCAGATTGCTATAATCTGAATTTACATTAATCTGCTCAATAGAGCAGTCTATTTGCCAAGTTATTGGCTGATACTCTATCTAATATAATATGATAGCACATCTGCTATCTGTCGCTTAATATAAAATGGGAGATAAAAATTATCTCTTGTCCTAGAATAAAATTTACTAGCATACTTGTTAGTGTCAATAATATGGAATGATTTATTGTTATTGCAAAACATGACTACCTCCTTCAGATTTAACAAACAAAGCTGTTCATAGAATTCTATTAGATTATTTTTGTTTAAATTACCCCTATTACCAATGAATATAATTAATTTATTGTTAGGTTTAAACTTTTTGCAATTAATTATGCTTTTTGCAATCTCTAAGTAAGGTTTGTTAGGCATACAATTATTTAATAATGTTTGTCCCCTTTCCAAACTAACCAATGATCCCATTTTCTTACCCATTTCATCGCTGTACATAATTACATGGTCCCTTACTTTGAATGGGATGTTCTGCTTATTCCCATATTTCTGTATGGAGTTATTGGCTGACTCTGTATGCTGTGGGCTGATACATAAAGAAGATTTTGATGAATTTGATTTGAGAGATGTCGACATTTAACGCTCATAAGCTTTAAACAGTAGTATCGTTTACCTCTTCTCCACACTAGACAACCATATAACGCCTTCATTTGTATGCATTTAATAGTTGCTCTTTCACGGAACAAGTTAAACCGTTGTTTGTAACTTCACATGCATTTTCTTGTTTCATCTGTAGTATCTTAAATGGTTATTATACTCGTTGGATTTCTTGCATGTAGCAGTTCGCACATGTGTTAGTTGTTGGCATATTGTATTGACTGACACTATTGTATATATTACTAGCTTTTGCCCGCGACTCCGTCCGCGTAGACTACGGGGTTGGGTTCAGAAAGAAAATAAGTAAATCTATTAAACGTCTCCCAAGTGCCCAAATTAAACTTAATTAATTAAAAAAGTAACCTATGTCCCTTTTTATCCATAACAAAAATCATCCAAATAACTCAAATATTTTAGGCGTGAAAGTATAACACAGTAGTGTTGCTCTTTCACGCAAAAACTACCGAATGGATTTCAATGAAAGTTTACAATAATATAGCTTATACATCAGAATAACACATAGGCTATATATTTTTAAGATAATGTGTGAATTGCCCAAAATATAACGATAATTGTCAAGTAAGTCGGGAAAAACTGCATCTGCGAGCTATTCTTGCGTACGCTGCAAAAACTGTAGAGTTTACACGTATATAATGTATAAGAGAAATGTTTATCTTAATAAGTCCTACAAAAAAGTCCGCGACAGCATATAACTATCTTTAAAATTACGAGGAATATGGTAAAAACAACAATTTCATTTTCTCATATAAACTGTTCTACCTAATTTCCTGTCAAACATTTTATGTTTATCCCGTCAATACGGTTAATGGTCCCCTCAAATTAAATAACGTATTTAAATAAAGGTTTTGAATCGACAACATATAATATCCACAATATTGGAACAATTGCGTATTTTTCATTTTAAAAATGCAGAAAAATGAGTGACATATTTATTAGTTGTCAAAAATGTATGCGAGCGTTCAGAAATTTATTTTTAAACTCCTTGGTTGTATCTGGTTTAAAAATTACAAACGAATGCAGGCTGTCGGTAGTCATCACGCTTCGTAATCTAAATAATGATTTCACTGATCCCAACGGATATACCCTTTGATTTTAGCATATATTGTCAATGCGAAAGTAACACTAATACTGTGTTATACTTTCACGCCTAAAATATTTGAGTTATTTGGATGATTTTTGTTATGGATAAAAACGGAAACATAAAAAGGGACATAGGTTACTTTTTTTTTAATTCATTAAGTGTAATTTGGGCACTTGGGAGACGTTCAATAGATTTACTTATTATCTTTCTGCACCCAACCCTGAAGTCTATGCGGACGGAGTCGCGGGCAAAAGCTAGTTATTTATAATTCCTATTTCTTAAGTCAATCTTAGAACAATTTCTATCTAAAAATCAACATGTGGTCAGATATATAACTGACAAAATAAACCAAAATCATATTTAGTTTCTTTTCATGAAACATTGATTCACGGAAAAATACTCGGTACCTAAATGTCCTCTATTTCTTTGAAATAGTAATAACGAAAGTATACTCGTGTGTGATCTACAAAAGTGGTTTCGGATCTAAGTGATTGCAATGTTGAAAAATCTTACCTAGTCTGTGATATCAACAATGCGTGATGTATGCCATCTTTATCTAAGGAAAGGGTTAGTTCGTGATCAATGTATATTTTATTAGGTGTGTAGTCTGCCAACCCGCCCTAGACCAGCTTGGCGGACTAAGGTCTAAACCCCTTTCAGTTGTAGAGGAGGCTCGTGCCCAGCAGTGGGACGTATGTGAGCTGATGATGGGTGTATTTCCTTAATATTGATTCATCACAAAAACAAATCCCTTTCAAGGCTGAACATGTATAGAACAGTAAAATCTGTTGCAATATTGATGTCGTAAAACACGCCAATAAAATCAATACATGTGCTGACTTATGTTCATCTCGCGTTTATGAACACATAGAAATAAATTTTACGATTGATTTCAAAATACCAACTACTGAAAGGTCAGTGTACGATATGAACGTCCTCATATAGAACTTGCAAAACGGATAACCTGTATTCAACCTTAACACGACCCAATAGCACTTATATTATAAACACAAGTGACGACTGCTTTACTTAAATAAGATACATACAATGTGTGATCAACAAATATTTGTTTCGAGTCTGAGTTTTTGTGAGACCGAAAAGTCTCTCGTAGTTTCTGATACCCACGACACAGGGCTTGTATCCTAGTGTAGGGTCAGAACTATGTATATGACTGTTGGGTGTATTTATTTTTATTTATTATAAAAACAACAAAGGCGTTTTCACCTCTGTGTACTGCGCACCGGCATGACACATTGAACTCGCAGAGAGGCACTTATCCGCCGCAGCTATTTCCACTGCACTTCACTACTGCTCGTAAATAACAAGAGAAACGCAACCGAACGCACCACTAAATCAAAAGCTGTTTAGCTCGCATGATTCATTCACACAGGCACTCTCGTTTTGGACATTTTCAAATGAGAATTGTGTGTTTCAGCCTGCGTATTAACTGTGCTATGATCGCCAGTAACTAAAAATTGGTATATGGGCTCAATTTTTTATTATCATTTGATTATCTATTAAACTAGAATAAATAACTAGACGTTATTTTAGTTTTATACAACATTGTAATTAAAATTTAGTACCCTTCCAATTATAAAAATCAGCATAATTTACGACTGATAATATCAAAAATGTTCTCACATAAAATACTTGATTTATCATAGCGTGGATAGGTCAATGCCCTAAAGAAGTAAAGATTTTCAAAGCTGTCTTACAGTACAGTAGAAGAGCAACTCACATCCTTCTTAGAAATTCGCGGCACGAGGTTATAGTAGTCACATAACGCAAGATACATAGAAATGTCGCATCTTTCCAACCGAGCTACTTTTCACGTTAAGTTCTCGCTTGAGGTAAATTCAGTATTCGGGTTTGTTTTACTACTTATTAAATATATATACCTAATAATACTGATCTTGTGGAACCATTTCAAAAACATGGTAAAAGTTATGTAAATAAACAAGTACCTTTTTTCTGTACTTTCTAACATCGTATTTGTATGGATCTATATGTATATAAGTCGTGATGGACTGGAGGTTTAAGCACGCGCTCGAGAATCTCGACGGTCGCGGGTTCAAACCCCAGGCACACACCTCTGACTTTTCGAAGTTATGTGTGTATTCACAAAGAACTATCACGTACTTTAACGGTGAAGGAAAACATCGTGATGAAACCTGCACACCTGAAAGTTCTTAGGAATTTCTTAGGTGTGTAGTCCGCCAACGCGCACTAGGCCAGCGTGGTGGACTAAGGCCTAAACTCTCTCAGTTGTAGAGGAGGCCCGTGCCCAGCTGTGGAACGTATGTGGGCTGATGATGAAGACGATGATCATGAAGAAATTATCTATTAAAAGTTCCGGACGATGTTCTGTCCGGCAATAATCCAGTTACAATAAATTTGTCTTCAGTATCGGGCATGATGTTAAAATTCTGCCATGACCATTTCGTTGTGGAACGTATATTCCCACGCGTTTCACGCTTTCAATGCGGGTCCCGTATTTATGTGCATCGATTGCGAATGTTTATATTTGTTTATATTTGACACCCCCTTGGCGCAGCTGGCTAGACACCAGCTTGCGCAACGAGAGGCCGCGGGCTCGATCCCCGCACCGAGACAAATGCCTGTGTGATCCACAAATATTTGTTTCGGGTCTGGGTGTATGTGAGACCAAAAAGTCTCTCGAAGTTTCTGATACCCACGACACAAGACTTGTATCTTAGTATGGGATCAGAACTATGTATGTTCTGTTGGGTGTATTTATTTATTATTATTATTTTTATATATTATCGTCCTGGTCCGGTTTTGCACTCCATTTTTTTATACTTTACTTTTCCTTATTGTTAGGTTGTTAATGCTTAAATGTTACGGTTGCTTTACTATTTACCTGTGCAGTCTAGACATGACATTTCGAACTCTTTTACGTTTACTTTAAAACAAGCCTACGTTACTGTAGCAACTGGTGACCATGACCTTGCGAGCATTTTTTACCACCGCAGTAAAATTCTATTAAATCAAAAAATATATTCAAAGTAGATTTTAGATTTGCTTATTGTCGACTAATTAAAGCATTCTGCGATCATAATTCACATTCTCTAAGTTGAGTAAGTTTCACAATTACGTGATAAACTTGACTAAGTACAACTTATTAACAATTTAGCGAAATTACCGACGATAGCTTTGATAAAATTATTCCATTATAACGTAATATTAAGTTAAATTTCGAACTTTGCAGTAGTTAAGGTAAGACAATGCTTCGAATGTACGCTCATTTGGCTATAAATTTTATTTCTAGAAATTTCTGAATGTTTAAATCCAACAGCCTGAAGCTTATTTCACTACGTTGGTGGAACTTCTTCCAACTTCTCAAGTCTTTCCTATCCTAACCTAGCGTAGACGTAGCCTGTGCCCAGCAGTGAGTAAAGAATACATCGTTGTCTCGTGACACGAATGTATGCCGTGCTATCTATAGGTCCCAGGTTTAATTCTCGGTTCGGTCAGTGATATTGGGTTATTCCATTAGGAAATTGTTAATAGCAGTATGAAGTCTGAAAATATGCCTAAGAGTTTACCTAAATAGCCGTCATTATAATCCACCTCGTGCCGTGACTGCCGCGTGGTCTCGCGGCACAAGTATGTGCCGTGCGATCTAGAAGTCCTGGGTTCGATTCCCGGGTCGGGCAGTGTTATTGAGTTTTTCCATTAGGAAATTCTCAGTAGCAGCATGGAGTCTGGAAATGTGCCCGAAAAACGGCAATAGGCTCGCCCCCTATTACGTGGGACTGATACATATCTGGCGAAATGTGGGTGCAGAAATGCTACTCTGCCTACCCCTTCGGGGAATACAGACGTGAGGTTATGTATGTATGTATATTCCATCTATCTCTTACCGTTACGTGCTACGTGATATGAGCTTAAAAATACTATGCACAAAACATAACTAGCATAAATTGTAAAAAAACGGCGCCATTTCAAAAGTTATGTTTGCTATTAAGAACAAAAGGCGTACTTTACAAAACATTAAAATAATCCCTTTAAAAGAAGAAAAAAGAATGGAGAAACTAAAATGGAAATATGTGGGTGTCATTTTAACAGTAATCTTGGTAATTTATCAGACTTTCTATGAGTTGGGGACGTGATCGCACTGTATTATTTCAATTCTACGAAAGTCAGGGAATTTCATGACACATTTCAAGTGAAGGCTTCGATATTAATTTTATAAAGTGGACCATTTCAAAGTTGCTTTGTATGTGTATTACACTATTTGAGAAGAAATTTTATGTTTAGATGCTGGTCGCTAAATTGATACATTTTTGCTGGTAATAGAACACCACTGTTATTATTTTCTTTGTACAACCTCCGTTTCATAATTGATAGGAAAATGTAGGAGGTCCCGGAATCTACCTCAAGCTTGGTCTGAGACAAAAACTATGGTGCCATCCACCAAAACAAAAAGGTGTGTTTTGGCCTACGTTGAAGACTCATAATTGTATGATGCAACAAATTCAACAGTTTTTTAATGCAATAGTCACTGGTAAAGTCCCGAATCAGTAAGTTTCAACTGGAATAACAATATTACCGCAAAACTGGGGTGGTACGAATGTCGTACAAAAATAACTTTCGTTTTATGAGTGACATTTCTAAAAATCCGATTTATCTGTCATTCCTTCCACCAATGAATCGGTAATTTGTATCAGGCCAAATACCACTTACATAATATGTGAAACCTGTCTATCCGATTATAATTATCGTCAGGCCGACATAGTTAATTCGACTAGTGATTAACAAGTGTAACAATTTTTGTTTATATTTATTAGGGTGTGCTTCTCTTACCAACAAATGGTAGTGCAGTTAAAATTAAAAAAAATGCATTTAGAACCACTTTCGCACATTTTTTTCATCCTCTCTTCCCACTTTTAGTATATTTAAAGTTAGAAACAGCTATAATCTACTCAAGAGGAAGATTCATATAGACGGCAGAGATGAATTACCGTCGGAAAGCCGCTAACTCATTTCAAGAGCCCTTGTAAAAAAGTTCTGTGGATTAATTTATTTCCTACAGGTTGATGGTATGGCAAGAGCATAATTTGGGTATTGTTTCTATGTGCCGAGCCACGTCACCAGGGATACGTAAGTCTACAAAACAATCTAACCATCTCATCACCATCATATAATAACCACCGCTAGGCACGGGCATCCTCTACAACTGAGAGGGTTAGCCTTAGTCCACCACACTGGCCTAGTGCGATTGAGTGGATTGGCGGACTACACACCAAAGAAATTCCTAACAACCTTCAGGTTTCAATCAGGTTTCTTCAGCGTATACGTACGTGATAAAATATTTCATAGCGAGCCAAAAATGTTTAGAATAACTTGTAGGAACAAATAACAGCATTGTTCGCAAGTTCACAATCATGTCAAACATTACAATTGGCTTTATGAGTATGCTCTAGGTGTAAACTAGTAGCGGAGTCACTGAACGTTATATTTCTGGGAAATTTCCACGACCTTTCAGAGCCCAATGACGTCATTTACATCTTAATCCCAATGTTTACATGCAAATATTTCCGTATATTTAGCACAAAATATATTACACAAAAGTTTTTGTACAAATAAGAAAAATAATATCTTGCAATGGAAACTTTGTTTAAGTTGTTCAATTAGTTCTCCTTTGCAAATAATATTTCAATAACGTTATAGAATATAAAAAATGCGTTATACTCTTATTTTATCTATCTTATGCACAAACAACTGAATAAGATTAGAAGGGAAATAGACAGTATTTTGTCTCGGAACGAGTGTCGCCCTTTGTCTGTCACCTGTTCATTCGTCCAACGATCCACGTCCAGTGATAAAAATTTCAAACAAAAATGAAGGGCTGCTATTTGTTGTCACACATTTATAAAAGTCTTGATTACACGAAACCCGAATTATTAAGAAGCGGCCGTGTCAAACATATGATAGTCTAATCGTAGGTTCGGTACGCTCGGCATTTCGGCGACATTTCCTTTTTGTTCTAGTCTTATTCCACTGTTCTGTGAACTGCATCCAATTCCGAGCAGAAGTTATTAGACAGATGAAATGTGCATAGATGACAACTTAAAGCACAGAAGGTTTAAGTCATTGATTTGCATCATGAGTTGATGAGTCCGACATCCGCGTGAAATTTCAAATAATTAAATAACAATCGTACAAACACCAATTTATCCACGGCCCAATTCGGCATACGGCATTCAATCATTGCCAGCCTCGTTGATCGCGTATGTGCGGTATGTGTACGCAGAGAGTACTGTACTTGGAGTCCAGAGACGGCTTCCATTATGTCCTGGATAAAGTTTATATCCTGATAGATTACTGGTTGCATAACTAGCCATAACCAATCTAAATTTATATATACGGGTATACCGTCCCTCAATAATTTGACCTAATAATTATATGCACTTATACTAGGATTACAATGAATAGGGCGAATAGTATATGAAGAATAAACAGACTTATTCAAGTAATGGCAACGTACTTGTCATGTAACTAAAACCTTAAAAAACTAGCAAAGCTTTTAGTTTTGAAAACACGTGTTTGCAACCATTAAGTTCCAACATTCAAAACATATTTTCACGAATATTATTTTAGTATACAATCAAATTCTAGTAAACAATTCGAATAGCTCGTAACATTAACGATTTAAATGAATCCTCCATCAGACGCGTACTGTTTTGTCAATATTGACCCAGAAATAGAATCTGTCTGGAATAATCCAACAATTAATTGCCTTACGTACTGGAATGCATCCCTTTCCATTAAACTAGATTTCAATATGTGTAAAGTGTGCATGTCCATCTACACGATTCCTCGGAAACCGTATTTGTATGGGAAATTGGTTACTTCAATTCAGATGGCTATTGGTAACAACCACTATTCAAATCTCTTGAGGTTTAGCAGTCTATTTCGAGAGGTGTGTAACACCCACAATAATTTATTTTATTAAATGGGTTTCTTGCGTGTATTTTAAATTTATGTAAGCATCGATAGGTCCCTGTGACTCAACAAATATTTGTTTCAAGACGGAAATATGAGATCAGGTAGACTTTCGTAATTTCTGACAAGCAGAACATACGATTTTTAACTTACTACGTGTTAGGAATTATATGGTTGTAAGATATATTTACTATTTAGTCATATAAAAGAAAAAAAAATCTTAAGAAATCTAAAATTCGCACACACTTAAATTTACTCTTCATTTTCTGAATATCGCCAACTTCTTAAATGTTCATAAAATATTTTACGGTGTTTTATAATTAGAGTTAAAAGTCTCAAAATCAAATGGGGACTATTGCTTATTCCAAAATTCAGTATTTTGGATTCAAATAAAGCGACGCTGTGTCTAGGAACCCTATCTCAAATATTTGACAGCTGCGTATAAAGCACCATCTGGGAACTAGAATTTCAAATTTCTATTATACATACAGTTACATATAGAAAATTTTCTTTAGATATTAATTATTAATTGCCAGTAGTTTATTATTATATCTGCTGTCTGATTGATTTAGTAAATGTTCTTATAATTTAGTTTCCGTTACACAAACAAATTATACGTGAAATTTTAAGAAACCCGCTGTACCCTAACATTACGAAAACACAATAAAAGTTACTGAAAATGCAACATTTGTTCCTCTTTTTTTTTCGAAATTTTAAGCAAAAACCGTTAATTTGTTGAGGCCAAATCTTACTAGGTGACTGGCACCAGTTTATTCAGACTCAGTTGGTAACACAGTCGTAATGCCAACAAAATTACAAAAAAATCATCATAAGAATTGGACAAAAACAATATTTTCTTCAAATGTCTTTAGTATGTCGGTGACTAGAAACAAATAAATAAAAATTATAAAAAAGGTGACTATGGAATACACTAATATCAAAAATCAGCAGTAGTCAGACCGTAGATCATGTTTGTTTACAAAATATATTTTTTATTTTCTGCAGACATTCATGAGATCATATTCCCAGATACATGAATCATTAAAACACAAAGAAGAAAGGAACGAAGCAATAACGCTTAAAGTTTACGACGCTGATGTTGCACAAAGTTGAATATCCCTCTTGAATTGCAAGTAGCAGGACGTCTTCCATACATATCTTTGTACCTGTTGGATAAACGACATAAAAGTAATGTATGCATTATTATTTTTTAAATATATGCAACTGCTGCAAAATGGTTTTCAAAGCATCTAAATTATTAAATGATGTATTGATTTCAGAAGAATAAAGTGGAGAAGTGTGTCTAATAAAAGGCACTAAACTATTTTTACCCCTTTTCTTCCCCCTCTATCCTTCTAAATCACAGGTGTACTATATCATGAAAAATTGACAACTCCACTTGCATTGTTTACTACGGTATCATCCAAACAGAGCATAACGTGGAAAAATCATACTATACATATACATTGTCAGTCGACACAATTTTCTAGCAGAGGCACTTCTTCAAGTTAAAAATCTCAGGCTAATAGTCAGGAAGACACGTGTTCAGGAATCCATAACTTTATGATATAGTAACATTCGCATTCCTAAAAATGCGTAGAAAAGGTTGGAAAGTAGATAAATCGTACCTAAAATGAGAAGTACAAAAACGACTGGAAAAAGAACATTTAATTGAGAGACATATGTAAAGTGTGTAAAGTGTACTATGATATATGGATGAATGGTCAGTAACGCTTAAACCGGATACCAAGGTCCATGTCACTCTCGCTGGTCTAAAGCATACACATCGGACTTTGCGAGCCACATAAATTGTAGAATTTCCGATATATAATTTTATTAGTACACTAGCTGACCCGGCAAACGTTGTTTTGCCATATATATAAAATTCTCGTGTCGCGGTGTTTTTTTGGCAAACTCCTCCGAAACGGCTCGACTGATTTTTATGAAATATTGTGTGTATTATTGTAGGTAGGTCTGAGAATCGGTCAACATTTAAGGGTTTAACATTTAGGGGTATGTTTTTTTTCTATTGACTTTATTTTCTTTATTTTTTATGATTCAGCATTGATAAATTATTATAATCATAAATTTTCACCCTTCTACGATCAACCTCTATCTTATACTGACCATTTAAATTTGTTTTGTTTTTTATTAAAATGTAAATAAATGATAATAGCACTGAAAAATTATAATGATACGTATAACAGTCATTGCTTTGATCGATATACAAATTAAACAAAAAAATATGGTCAAAATTGTATAGAGTGAGATATACATTATACATCTATATATATATAAAATTCTTGTGTCACAGTTCGAAACAGCCTCCGAAACGGCTCGACCGATTTTGATGAAATTTTATATGTATATTCAGTAAGTCTGAGAATAGGTTATCTATTTTTTATACCCCTAGGGTGGTCCAACCCGAAAAGTTTTTATTTTTAATTTGTGGACATTTTTTGTTTTTATTTTTTTATGATTCAGCATTGAAAAATACATATAACTCCAAATTTTCACCCATCTATGAACAACACCTGTTTTGTAATCGCAATTTTTATATTTTTATAGCTTTTGCCCGCGACTCCGTCCGCGTAGACTTCAGGGTTGGGCGCAGAAAGATAATAAGTGAATCTATAAATCGTCCCTCAAGTGCCCAAAATGGCACTTACTGAATTTAAAAAAAGGTCAAATCAATTCAAATGGTTGAGGCGTAAAAGTAATACTCTGACAGTTATTTTCGTATTTTTAATAATATGTTTACCCCAACGGGAACATTACATTTTCCCGGGATAAAACATAGCTTACTTCACAGGGTTTCATTTATGGTCATACAAAAATTTATGTTTTTGCGTGAAAGCGTAACAAACATCCCTACATTCACATTTATATAATAGTAAGGATAACCATTCCCACCTATGTTACTTCGGTGAGTCCCACCTATCTGCATACCAAAAGTCATTCAAATCTTTTTTCAATAATTTTTCAATTCTTTTATCCTCCGTATTTTTTTTAATAAGAAGAATCTTATGTCCTTTTTTATATCTCGAAGACTATGTGTACAAATTTTCATGATAATCGGTTAAGTAGTTTTGGCGTGAAAGCGTAACAAACAAAACATTAACATTTATAATAGCTGACCCGGAAAACTTCGTATCCCCTAACAGTCATTGAATGTTACATATTTACATATTACCTGAATTTTATCTTTGATTGTATGGAAATAAATATTAAGTTCAGCACTTTATTGAGATAAAAATACAGAAATAAATAAGTACGAAAATTAATTGCATCAATCGTGTCTCCGCAAGCCATGATTTATTTAAACATGTACATATGGGATGGGATGCAGTCGGTTTCAATTCTCTTCATTGATGCATCAGTGTGGTGGACTGAAGCCTAAACCCTCTCAGTTGCAGAGAAGGCCTATGCCAAGCAGTGGGACGTACATATATGGGCTGATGATGATGATGCACCTTGTGATATACATTTTTAATATATTTTTTAACTGTCTAAAACATCACAAACATCTTTTGTTAATCGTTATTGCGAAGGCATGACGAATCGGGAACTGAATTCGTTTGAACTCAATGGTCATACCCGTTAGGATCAATGAAATCTTAGATCAATCTAATTGATGAATTCTCAAGCACCAATTCATCTCTAAGTTGTCTTTTCAGTATCGTCACGTGAATAACATTACTCAACAATTTTCTTAACACCAAGCGCATTCCATTGCATAGTTGTGGGTGTTTTAGATTTCAAAGCGTAATGACTACCGAACCTGCCTTCGTTTGTAAATCAGGTACAACCAAGGAGTTTAAAAATACATTTCTGAACGCACGCATAAATATTTGACAACCAATAAATATGTCAATCCCTTTTTATTACTGACATTATTCTACATTTTTAAAATCTAAAATACGCAATTATTCGAATATTCTGGATATATGTTGTCGATTCAAAACCTTTATTTAAATACGTTCTTTAATTTGAGGGGACCATTAACCATATTGACGGGATAAACATAAAATGTTTAACAGAATATTAGGTAGAACAGTTTATATGAGAAAATTAAATTGTTGTTTTTACCATATTCCTCGCAATTTTCTTAACTTTTTCTTTCATAAGAACCTTCTCCTAACAATAGCAAACACAACAAAAAAAGAATTAGCGAAATCGGTCCAGGCGTTGTTGAGTTATGCGCTTACCAACACATTTTGCGATTCATTTTTATATATAAGATAGTACCGTAACTGCAGCTCAGATTAACAGAGAAGCATACAATAATCATCGAAAAGATGTTCATGGGTAAGTCAAGTCTACGGTCACTTTAAAACGACATGGCTCACGAAGTTCATAAATATAATGAAGTGTTGGGAAAAATAAATCCAGCTAAAGGATTTTTAGATATTATGATCCCATAACAGAAATATTCCTGCAATTGATATTTCGTCGATGACGCACGCGATTGTCATGAGGAACCAATATATAAGTCGTGTCTGAACATCAATGGCATCACAAAAAAGAAGATAAATAGCATTTTTCCGTTAACAAATCTTCCTCAAGAGCACATTTATGTTATCGTCTTGTAATGAACAAACCAGACCTATAATAAATCTTACGCAGCACTTATCCGCCGCGCGTATACACTACACTTTGAACCAATAATAGATGCGCAAACATGTGTCTGAAGAGTCTCCACGCATTTGTGGGTGAAGATTATGGAAGAGGTACCTACATTTTTTTTCTTAAAAATAAAATATTGAAAGAAGTATTACCTTACTGCCGGAAAATGATGTTGCTCGTCAATCGATTGACTATAAAGGAATATAAGGTTGGTTAAAACAAAACTGCACTTCTCGATTTTCTTGTGATCTCGCGGCATAAAAGTATTTTCAATTTCCAAATCAGGCATAGTGATATTGGGTTAAATTAAGAAACTCTCAGTGGCAACACAGTTTTTAAAATTGCACTTGAAAAACGGCAATAATATTTAGAAAATTGTTTTTATTTCATAAATCTATAATAATTTAAACTTTTGTAATGTTTTGAAAAAAAAATATTTTTTATTTTTAATATTTAAATTTTTTTTTCAAACGGCCATATAATTTACCAATTGAATTTATCAATATCATGTTAAAAAAAAGGTGCAGTACAGAATTAAATGTCCTTAGCTTTAAAAATCAAATATAGGATTAAATTAAAGCAATTATTATTGATAATTAAATTAAATGAACAATTAATTTTTAGACGGCATTTTTTAATAGTACTTTTGAGTGCTACATAATGTTTTGAAATCCGACCGCCCGAAATCCCCCCGACCCACTGTAGGGGAGAGGGTTGGAATCTTCGATTTTTCTTCCTTGTCGTATGATTTTTGTACAGCGTTGCGGAATAATGAATTAGAAGAGGTATTGAAATTGTATGGAATCGATGCCGTACAAAATCAAACGACCTTTACCAAGAAAAGCGCCGGAAAATCAACTTTCCAACTTTGTGGCACACTATTATCGTACGGCACTAATGTTTTTCTTATTACTTTTCATGGATGGACTTTAGATGGTAAGAATGCCGTACAAAAATATATGACCAAAATGTACTCCCTCTACCTGTGTGCTTTTGAATTCTCATCTGCACTCAATTGGACAAGTGACGACATAGTGTTGAATATTGTTATTTTATGTCCCTGTATCTTTCTAAACAGGTCTTCTGTTAGTTCAAATGTCCCATCAATTTTTGACACGGGCCTATAGTCTATAAGCTCCAACGGATCAAAATAACTTCATGTGAGAATTCTATTTCTATCCTCTTATAAATAAAACAATGAAACACCCACATTATTTGTAACTGGTAGAATACACAAACGTGTTCTATTTCTAAACTATTATCAAACTTAAAGTGTTTTTGTAACTATGTGTTTTCCTCGCTGAAAAAACGTCTAAAGTAAAACTCAGCGTGACGTCACAAAGCGCATTAGCTTTTAATGTAAAGAGCAAATGTGTTTACATTTTGTCTTGCATCGGATCCCGGAAAGATTCGTCTTGTGTGCGTCATACTCTCTGTTGTTTGATGTAAAGGCACACCCCGCAAACTATTTACAAAATCATTTTTATTAGGGTAAACAGGGGTTTTTTTTTAAACAAAAGTGACGAAACTTTTGTTTAGTTCCACGTAGAACGGCACGAACCTCTGGTTCTTAATGGCGCACATTCCCAGACTACGTTCTGCTACAGAGAATTTCCAGAATGGAAAATACAGAAAATACAGGTTCATCTCTGCACTCCCCTAATGTAGACTGTCAGAGAATGCCTATGGCCTGAAGTCCGCCTTTATACTCTCAAGTATAGAAAGTTATAAAATAAAAATAAATAATATTTTGCTTGACCCGGGAATCGAATTATGCCGCAGAACCAACAAGATGATCCGAACTAGAACGAGAAAGGAACGAGATGCTTAAACGTCTTAAAAAAAATGATGGCGACAGAGGAACAGAAAGGAACTAACAATTAAGAATTAGAGGATTGAATTGTAACGGTATCTAAATTTATTTTTTTGCGTCGCTTTTCTGTACCATTTGATCTAGTTACTACATTTATATGGATGCCTGTTCTAAATACTTTACCAGAACCAGACCCGAAACAAATATATGCGAATCACACAAACGTTTGTCTCAGTGCGAGGATCGAACCGCGGCCTCTCGTTTCGCAAACTGATGGCTAATCAACTGTCAATAAAATCTCTCTTCAAAGGCTGAGAACTCTCCCACAAGTCTACAATTATTGAACGTTAAAAGTAGCTATTATTAATTTAGACAAGATCTATGATACTAAATTCATATGAGGAAGAAAGAAGTGAACTAAATTACTCACAAAGTTTTTAGCAAATGCAATGAAAAATTAGGCCAATCCAACTCAGCCGTCATCAAAGTCAATTATACAGCGAGTGTGAAGTGGATTTATTTTCTTTTTACAAACCGATGAAGGATTTATTGGTTGTAAGAATGATAAAGTAAACACCATTGGTAACATTTAGTTTAAAAGCTCCGGTGGTTGGTATAGACTAAAAAAATTTTGCAACATTTGCGGAGTTTCAGTTGGATTTCTTGCAATAATCGTGCTATATATCAGCTTTTAGATTACAAATGGTAAGTTTTCACCTCTACCCATGAACGTTAATAATTCTAGACAGATTGTAGATGAATCTAGACACTTTTTTTTGAATGTCAACTTATTCTTGTTCCAAGTTATGCTATAGCAAAAAGTCTATATCTAATGAAAAAGCGCAATTGTACTACATCAAAACAAGCTAAGAAGATATTGTAAATTTCGTCAATAAGAAAGCTTTCCTATTAAGTAAAAAGTCCGCTTGCAAAAAAATTAAAGTTTCGCGATTTTGAAAATGTCATTAAAACTACCGTTTAATTCATCGAGTGCCGAAGAATTTCAAAAAATGATGTCATAGTTCCTAATTTAAACCACGAAAACCATTTGATGCAATTTACGTAAAAAAATATTTGACATAAATATTTTTTTAATAGTTGTACTAACTACTAAGGTAATTGACAACAATCATAGTAGACGACAATAAAATTAAGAAGACATTAAAACTTTTTATATCTTGGAAAGGGACGTTAACCTTTATTTATTTGACTATTTCATCTAATGGCTATCATATGATATCTTCATCGGGCTTGATCAAACATGAAAATTAAAAAAACCTCTTATAAATGAGACTGTGATAGTGTTTCACGTTCCACACATTATACTCATCATTTCATAAACCTCACACTAGTGTACTGGGCGCTTTTTTTCTTTTAAGGGTAGGTATTGGTGATTAGACTACCACGCTGGCCGCATACGTTGTTGTATTTTTTACTTTGTGCTAAAAAACCATTTCTATGTATGTGTCAAAATAATTTATACTTTGTGCAAAAACGATCTAGAGGTTCAGAGATCGTTTTCCGTGTCAAGCCAAATGTAATTGAATTTTTCTATTAGGACTTTCCATTACAGCACGAATTTTAGAAATGTGCACGAATAACGGTATCAGGCTCCCTATTAAGTGAGACTTTCGCGAAATTTGGTACCAAAATACAGCTCTGTCCACTCCTTCGGAGATGCAAAAAGTTCTACCTCAAAAAGTGTACAATATCACACAAATTCACAGGTAATGCCTTTATCATACATACATACATAACCTCACGCCTGTATTCCCCGAAGGGGTAGACAGAGGTGTGCATATTTCTGCTCCCACATTTCGCCAGCTATGTATCAGTCCCACGTAATAGGGGGCGAGCCTATTGCCGTTTTTCGGGCACAATTCCAGACTCCGTGCTGCTACTGAGAATTTCCTAATGGAAAAACCCAATAACACTTTGCCTGACCCGGGAATCGAACCCAGGACCTCTCGATCGCACGGCCCATACTTGTGCCACGAGGCCACGAGGCAGTCATTTAAAATCACTCATTTAAAAGTAACAAAGTGACTACACCAAAGGGCTAACACCAAAAGGCATATTTATGTGACGTTGTTTATTGATGTTCGACTCAAACGAAGGTTAATTATTTAATCACAAAGGCATGTAGGACTTTCCAATGTATTATTCAGTCTTGTGTTACACAACGTGTAATTATCGTTCAGTAATTAGTGTTTGCTTCGTATTTAGAGATACCTTTGAGAATAAAGGATTTATTGCCTTGTGGAAATAGATCAGACATAGTTAATTATAATACGAAGACAAATACAACACGTACTTTACGGGATATAACCAAATTATATGTGTAAAGGTTAACAACAATAATAATGATTAATTAGCTAAAAACTGTTCTATTAACAAAATACATAGTATGTATTAAAATAAATTATATTTAACGTTAAAGACATTATCGCATTTATTTTTATAGTGATTAATTTATGTGTTGCATCGAAAGCCATAGATCTACAGATGGATATAGATATGTATTAATTGACAGCCCCGTGGCACAGTTGGCTAGACACCAGCTTGCGAAACGAGAGGCCGCGGGTTCGATCCCCGCACCGAAACAAATGTTTGTGTCCACAAATATATGTTTCGGGTCTGGGTGTTTGTGAGACCGAAAAAGTCTGTCGTAGTCTCTGATACCCACGACACAGGACTTGTATCCTAGTGTGGGGTCAGAACTATGTATGTGACTGTTGGGTGTATTTATTATTATTAATTCTTAATCACTGTATATTGAGTCTGTAAAAATAAGTCTACAGTGGTCGAATCAAACAGCCTCCGTGGCGTCGTTGGTTATGCACCAGTCTGTGAAATATTGATGGATTCGCCCATTAGGTAAAACTTTGTGTAATCCACAAATATTTGTTATAAGTCTAGGTCTTCGTGACAGAAATTCTCCCGTCTTTCTAATACATTATAGTTTTATCTTAATGGGGGCTCATAGTCGTCAGTCATTTACACGTCATATGACTGCTGAGTGAAAAGTATAAATGTCGAAAAAGTACACGAATATAAAGTTGTTGTATTTAGGTCTTCACCTAAATTCTTCCTGTAATATGGATATAAGAGGTTGTACGCACGAACGAAACAGCGAAACTGTTATAAAAATAATACTGTAAAAACGCTTAGGTATTTATCCTCTAAACCGACCTAATCTATTTCGGAGTTATCCCAACAAATAAAAGTCGGTCCAATACACTGCCGCGTGTATTCGACAAGTGAAATACTTCTTTTTATTGCGAAACTATTTTTATTAACCAACAAACGAAAACTAATATTCGTAGGAATTTTCACACTATGACCGAAAAAAAAATTCTGTAATGAAACGGATTTTTCGAATTGGTATGACTTATTTAGAAATTAAATTATTGTTACCATATTCTTTGAGGGAGGACTATGTCCAGCATTGAACGACTTTCGGCTACTGATGACGGTGATTCCACTATACAAACCTCATTTATACTCCTGCAATGGGTTCAATTATGAATCAACTTCTACCATTTTTTCTTTACAAATCAACGGTTCCGTTTTGCCATATACAAGCAGTGATGGCCTCGAGGTTTACGCGCGCGGTCGAGAATTTCGACGGTTGCAGGTTCAAGCCCCAGGCACACACCTCTGACTTTTCGAAGTTATGTGTGTATTCACAATGAATTATCACTTGCTTAAACGGTGAAGGAAAAACATCGTGATAAAAACCTGCACACCTAAAAGTTCTTTGTAATTTCTTAGGTGTGTAGTCCGCCAACCCGCACTAGGCCAGCGTGGCGGACTAAGGCCTAAACCGTCTCAGTTGTAGAGGAGGCCCGTGCCCAGCAGTGGGACGTATATGGGCTGATGATGATGGTGATATACAAAATATCCGCGACTGTAAGTAAAACGGCTGTGGGATGAGAGATCGGATCACCGCATCCAGGCAAATATTATTTCACAAATTATAATTGTTTGAATTATGTGTGCCGTTACCGAAATATCGTTCGTAGTTTTGATACCCTGGGCTAGACGTCAATTGTGATCTATATTTGTTAATCTTCTACGTTTAAATACGCTTCGTTATAGGTACCGTATCAGAATGTGAACAGGCGGCGCAAAAATTGTCTACACTTATTTAAATTTTACTTACCGTTATCGCATAAAACTGTTTTAGGTTGGTTATATTTAGCGGAGACCGCAAAGTTCAATTTTTGAGTGTGAAGAACTGGACTTAAAATCAATTTTAATTAGGCAATAAATTTTACTAGAAATAGAACGAAATACAACACCCGAGATCTTATGTACAAATACTGTAACATATAAAGACAAGGGTCGATATCGCTCTCAGCTAATATAATAGGGGAACAATGTGTTCGCCCATTTTAGAAAGTACGAGAACGAACGGATAAAACAATAATAATGGCATTTTATAAAGCAACCGAATAAGTATTAAATTGGTTTTTTCGCGCTGGATATTTCATTTATAGGATATTATTTGGGTATACAGGATGTATAGCTACGGTGATGACAAATACCGTGACATTTGAAAAATCCCGACAAATCAAGTTAATTTTCTTGAAGATTGAAGTACTGCCACAGAAGTGAAATAACTGTCCTAACATTAATTAATTGATGTCATCCTGGCCGATTTCGGCTATGGCGACTGTTTCTGCATAGGTAGGGTTAAGATGTTGTTGAGCGTAGTTGACATAAGTACCTACTCTTGTGTGGCTGATGTAGCCAATCTTGGCAGCAAACGTGCGCGAGCAGCGTGCACACGTCAAGGTACCATTGACATAGTTGTAGCGGATTTTAGCCGGTGGTCTGCTTTTTATGAGGTCGCGTTTCAAATCCAGTTCGCGCCTCCGGTCGCGTTCGAAGTCATTCACGCTCCTCTCGATTGTGCCGCGCCACTGAAGCCGATCTTCTGCCAACGATTCCCAATAAGAGTGTTCAATCTTGCATTTTTTCATGTGTCTTTTCTGAACTTCTTTATACCTAAGGTACTGGCCACCGCGTTTCCGCTTCCCATTTTTCAGTTCAGTCCTAACATTATCATGTAGTTACACATATTTTTTATACTGGGCAGTGCGAACGCCGTCTTCAAATGACATGCATGGTTAAGTAGGTAAAACGTAGGGGTCAATTTTATAACCTTCAGTGATAAACATAATATACGTAACATAACATAATGTACGAGTATATCGCAAAAGCATATTTCCGTTTTCTTATTTATTGATAAAAATAATAATACAATATAAGAATTTTTTTAATTTAAATTGAAAAATAATTCTAAATTTGGTCCCTAGATACAGTTCTTCGTCCAAACTAAATCCACCGGTAAAATGCTTACTTCACTGAAAAATCTATTAGGCTGATTCCATTACAGTGAATAGGATTTAGGTTGGAAATTCTCTTATTGTACGCAACGAAAGAAAATGCTGGCTTTTATAAATGGTAGCATAATTTACCCATCTACGTGTGTTACGTTGCTTACCTTCAACCAGCCTTATCTCAGACGCGCTGTGTTTCTTGTAGAATGTAAAAACGGTAATCTGACTTAATTCTGCTTTAACGTGTTAAGGTAAAATAAAGGGTCTATTTAGGTGAGAAATTGTCGGAATATTTTAAGTTCTATTCTAGACACGTCGATCAGGGCGGTGTGTGACGACTGCTCAGTAATGTAGACTTTTTGGCGAGTCTTACCACAGAAATATATCGGTATAAAATGGTTAAGTCCGCATTTCTGCTTAGATATAATGCTGGTTAGTTTTTACCTTCTGATAATTCGAAATGATATATAACTTACTTATCATATATACCTACTAATTGATTGTACATAATTTTATGATAACTGCACAAGATGGGCTATATTTGTTATACTGTGAAAATCGGGAGCGCACGATCGGGAGTCAGAATATCATCAGAATAAATCAGAATAAATAAATACACCCAACAGTCACATACATAGTTCTGATCCCACACTAAGGTACAAGTCTTGTGTCGTGGGTATCAGAAACTACGAGAGATTTTTCGGTCTCACATACACCCAGACCCGAAACAAATATTTGTGTATCACACAAACATTTGTCTCGGTGCGGGGATCGAACCCGCGGCCTCTCGTTTCGCAAGCTGGTGTCTAGCCAACTGCGCCACGGGGATGTTTCGTTATTAATATAAATACAAGGGATAAAGATTTTGATAGTCGAATAAATATTAACCCAAGTAGGGGCGTAGCTATCGCCGTATCAGCCATATCAATGACACAGGCCCCCCGGGCTACTGAGGCCTCGTAACGTTTATAAAATTAATTTTAATTTAATGCCAGCATTTTGTTTGATTTTTGTGAAACCGTTACCCTTCAATTGGGCCCCAGCTAATTGTGATACAGGGCCCTTCCAAGGCACAAACTAGTAGGTACCTAAGCTCCGAGCTTCAATGCTTGGAGCAACTGCTCTAAAATATTCCCTTATCTTCCGTCCTCATATTCCCTTAAAGTTTAACACTGCTTGAGTTCTGGTAAAGCTGTTCTCTTAACAGACCACCATCTTATAATGTTTTGATTAATTCAAACCGAAAACAAAATGTAAAGGATACTTAAAATTTACTTTAGCGCCTACGGTTATGAAATAGCAAATATTCTTCTCAGTAAATATTTGCAACTCATGAGATCAACGGCAACAGGCAGACACCCAGCTATTTGCGGCAGAAATTTACCTCAGCCTACCCCTATAAAGTGTGGGTAGATACATTTTTATTGTGTATATTTAATTAGCAAAAATGAAATACGCAACATTTTTAGTAACTGTCACTTGGCAGTAACTAAAGATTTAACAGATAGACAAAGGTCCAATTAAATTAACATGTAGGTAATTGACATAAATTTAATTTACGACCTTGCATTCACGGGCCTGTAATTAGTTAACGAGTCATTAATAATGCGGCCATGAATTCGTCGATAGTAGGTAATTAGTAAAGCTCCATTTATAACACCGGTCAACACGATTTCTGGGTCTGGCTCCTGAATGTGATATTTTAGTTTCCCCTATGTTACAAATAAATAAAAAAATATCTGTTCCCATCAAAGTTTGCTTTTGTAGAAACTAGAGCAATTTTACGAGTTTCAAAAAAATATATACTAATTTTTATATTATTCGGCATGTGACGATGCACAGCATCTGTGAGAGTGCGTCATTCTTCTATTCACTCTTCCGGTCAATCAACCATCCTTTTGTCTTCCGTTTCCGCTTCGCTTCGACCAATCAGCGAGCGGCAATGTCACGTGGTCACAGGCGATCTGTATTATATAGTCCAGATCGCACGATTTTTGTTCATAGCGTCGTTCTTTTTTGAAGAGGCAACATCAAGCAAAAGATACTGGTGATCAATATTTATAGATCCTATATTATATGTATAATGGAAGATAAAGCATAAATGGGGATGCAAGACGCCATAGCGACATATTGGACCTTGATTTACCGTCAGAGGAACGCTCTGCACCAGATGTCGAGGATTTTTAGGGCCTTTGCAAGCTACACACCCATAAAAGAATAAAATAACAAAGCAATAACGGTGAGTTAATTGATAATTTAGCTTTACTAGTGTGTACTTTAACTTAATTATTGTACGGTGGCATAAATACGCCTCGGAGCCCGTGGCGGATCGTGCCATGCCTTTATCCCCAGGTCCTGGCGTGTTATTACTACAAAAAAGACAAACGCCTGGGCAAGAGCCGATGTACAGTCCTTCTACCCTCGGATTATTAATAAATGGCGACAAATTGAAATAATACCATAGCGGCATTAAAACAATTGTGCAAGTTCCGTCCGAATGACACTGGTTATTTTTTAGCGTTATGACAAACCAGATTGAAAAGATGTCTGGTATTTAGATGCCCAAAAGTAACATAAGGCTTCGTCCGGATTTACAGAGGTAAATTAATGATGAATTACTTCCCTTATCAAGGAGTAAAGATTACACTGCAGATTCAAAAGGAATTGTGGCAGCTATAATGTCTTACTTACTTAATGTAGATTGCTTAATAATAATTTGCAACAATTATACAGATTTTCTTCAGAATACGAGCAGACTAAAAAGAATTTGCGAGAGATACCTTCAAACTCTAGATATTTTTATTTGGCGGGTTTCGACTTCAGGCGTATGTACAAAATACTGAGAGTGACTACAAGTGGGACCCTCCCTGGTACATCCGAGAAAGAGCCGCCGCGAAACCGCCAAGCTTCTGAATATATCAAGTAAACGCATCGAGAGCGTTCCCTTCACACACAGGACAACGGAAACCAAGTTATTAACAAAAACAAAGGTAACTCCAATTTGAAGCAAATCCTTTCACTAATCTCACACTTTTCAGAACAAAGGTTTAAACAATCAAAAGAAGAGCTGGTCAATGGGCTCAAGGCCGCCGCTGAAAAGCGGGTTTATGGAGGCTGCCTGCGAGCGTATCGCAGGTAGTGACTTGCGCTTTGGGCTTCGGAGGCCCTTCTCGATTTAATTACGGGAATGCGCCTGCCATTTAACCTCCCAACCTCTGCTGATCTATATCACAAGGTTGCTACGTCGTTGGTTTCAAACCAAGCAATCGGCCGAAATGTCACCTCAGATCGAATGGAGGCTGTCTGCGAGCGTATCGAATTGATTACGGGAATGCGTCTGCCATTAACCTCCAAATTTCTGCTGATCTACCCATCACAGAGGTTGCTACGCCAGTTCCAAGCTAAGCAATTGGCCGAAATATCACATAGAGAAGAGATATCATATCTCAGCGAGTGAACCTCCAGGTTTCAGATCAGAATCGTCTGGGACCAAGTTTTTTATCGACAATGTTTGTTTCAAAAAAGAAATATGGAAGCAACAGGGGAATATTCAATATTAAAAGTTTTCCAAATTCCTCTCTTCTTACAAAAGTGGTGGTGTCGATGTTAAAGATCGACCTGTCATCGCCGTATTTTCACGTAATCAATGCAGAGGGCCACCGCCGATTTTTGAGACTTGTCTCCAAAGGGCGAGTTCTACAAATGAACAGTTTACCCTTCGGAATGTCATGTGCGCCCGGGGATTTCTCATCTCCAACAAATTGGATTGCTCCATATCTACGCTCAGAAGGAATTACGGAGGTTCGTATATTTGGACGATTTTTTAATAGCATGTCAATCGATGCATCTATTTTGGTTGTGAGTGCAAATGATTCTGGCGACGCACAAGTCACTGGAGGGGACGGTCAACTAAGAAAAGTCTGTGATGTATGACCTACTCAGGTAAAAGTATCTCAGGTTGATTCGGAATGCGAAGTTGAATCACAGGGGTTTACCAGAAAAGAAAATTCAAGCATTGCTTCCCAGCTTGAGGCGAGCTATTGCCGGGCAAACGATGTCATTGAGAGGGCTATTAAAATAATATATTATTTTGTGTTCACTGAAATTCGCCAGTTTTGTTGTTTCCAAGGGACCGACTGCACTGTCGTTTCTTGCATCTGTTCCGTAGAAGTATCTCCAGATTAACGCCATGGAAAGAAACGTGTTTTCCACCTGCAACAAACGAGCAATCTGGAGTGGTAGATGGCAACCTTGGAATGACATCAGGTGGCGGGCAACTTGTTTTCGGGATGAACCCAGCATATACATCCGAATACGGCTGGGGAACACGGCTGCCTTCGCGACATCAAGCAAATTGAGGCCCCCCCTCTGGTGAGTTTTTTGTTGTTTACTGGTGAGGGTTATTTACAGAAGTGGGTGCGATATGGCAGTGCGGTCACTAATTAAGCAGCCAACATATGGCGCTCCAGATATAGGTCGCACTGTCGTATCTTATATACAGAAGAAAAAGAAGGACGAGACCCCTCATACTTTTTGACTACACAAATTCTAGCGCTTTTGGAAAAGACTGGACATGTCAATTTGGGCAGAGTTCATCCCTGGGGGATTGAAAGGAATGTAGCGAGGGAAGCACCCATCCGAGTGGCGCTTCAGCCAGCTGTTGCAGGAATATGTCGTCCCATGAGCGCACCCTATATTTGCCAGCAAAGTTACCTAATACATACATACATACTTAAACTCACGCCTGTATTCCCCGAAGGGGTAGGCAGAGGTGCATTTCTGCACCCACATTTCGCCAGGTATGTATCAGTCCCACGTAATAGGGGGCGAGCCTATTGCCGTTTTTCGGGCACATTTCCAGACTCCGTGCTGCTACCGAGAATTTCCTTATGGAAAACCCCAATAACACTTTGCCCGACCCGGGAATCGAACCCAGGACCTCCAGATCGCACGGCACATACTTGTACCGCGAGACCACGAGGGAGTCAGTTACTTAATAGTAATACTTAATAAGTAATTGAAAAATATGCCAGATCTATGGTATCGGGCACTCTGCAAACCGAAAAAATCATCAACTACAGTAAGTATGGATAAACCAAACCACAGGCCTCCATCGAGTTAAAGGAATGGAGATTTATATCTGGAATATTGGAGCTGGAACAATGTCACCAAGGAATGGGCCGAAGCAGAAAAATCCTTCCTTAAATCAATTGGGGAAAATCAACTTACAGCCTGCAAGGAACCGATGGTCAAAATCGTGTAACTATAAAATCTTATCAAATTTTTTAGCACATCTGGTTCTTATGATGGAATTAGCATATCCTACCTTTCTTTTGTCCAAATTAGTTGTGTTGACATTTGGACAAGTTCGAAATAACGAAAACTTTTAATTCAATTTTTTTTTTTTTTGGTAAAACATACATATTAAAAGCTATTTCTCTACAGAAGCCTAATACACAGATGAACAGATTTGGTACATAGATGAACCACCAATTTGGGATCCAAGCCACATGTGATCTGGTTGGGAGCAAATTCACCAAAAACTAGAATACTTTTTTGAAGCTCGTAGAGGTTAACAGGTACGAGTATACTTCTTTTAGCTTCAGGAAGATGTGTACGCGATCTTACATAATTTCCTCCGGAATATTTCGTGAGTAATGAGTTATATATATTTCACAATCATATAAGCAATCAGGTTGGAAATTGCTAAGGCATTACAATCCTAATGTATGTCCTATAATATATTGTGTAGAAAAAGTTATAAGCCCTGGGTCTGCACCCGTGCAGTCTGTCTGCACAGGCGCACTATGGATTGTTATAGTGCCATTATCGTTTCAATACGAGGGCTAAATAGAGGTGCCTCGCCAGCAATCATTGGCGATTGGGAAAAATCTGTGCTTAAAGAAGCAGATATCTCGGCCAGGCAGTATACGTTCCGCAGTAGCATTCTAAGATTGGTACGAAAATTTTTCCAAAAGAGATCTTGACACGCGGTAACTGGCGAAGACTTTATCAACAACAAATTAATGGTAAAGCACTACCAGCAAAGTCTAAACTCTCTATAAATTTTGAGCCTGTTTTATAGTCAAAATATTTTTTCTCTATTGTTAATTTTTTTTTTTTAATTATTATTATTTTTAAATGCATTTAAATTCACAGTTCTGTATTTTTAACCTGCACCATCACATAGCGTCGTTACGTGGTCACCAGGAGTTATAGACAGGTCTCTCACAGATGCTGTGCATCGTCACATGCCGAATAATAGTACAAGTTTTACATAACAATAAAACTTGTATTATTTAGCAGAGACGATGCACAGCATCCCAGTAAGACCTCCTGGTGTGAGACTTCTATGAACAAAAATCGTGCGATCTGGACTATATAATACAGATCGCCTGTGACCACGTGACATTGCCGCTCGCTGATTGGTCGAAGCGAAGCGGAAACGGAAGACAAAAGGATGGTTGATTGACCGGAAGAGTGAATAGAAGAATGACGCACTCTCACAGATGCTGTGCATCGTCTCTGCTAAATAATACAAGTTTTATTGTTATGTAAAACTTGTACTATTGTCTCTGTAATTTATTTAAAATAACAACAAGAAAAGTTTTTATTCAACATAAAAGTCTTTTTTATACAATAATTATGACAAATAATAGCAAACAAAAAAAAATAACAAGAAATCAAGTTCAAAATTGAATATTTTCAGTGGATCTTTTATGTTTCTATGGGCTTTCTCGTATTAATCCCCAAATGTAATCTCCCATCATATTCTCGTCGTACTACCCTTGGTAACGTCGTTCAAAGTCCATCACGTCTGGTTGAAAACGTTCTCTCTGCTCCTCTAAATAGGCACCCATATTATCTTTCAATTTGTCCAGATGAGCATGTAGCATATAGAGTTTATGGGACATTCTGCAGCCCATCAATTTAAAACTTTAAGCATTAAGAAGAAGAGCATTAAGAAATTCTCTGAAATCATCGCTGCTCATTACTTGTTTTATTTGTGGTAAACAAATGTACCAGCTTTAACTTCAGCTTCAGATTATTTGGGAAAGAATCTCTTTAAATATTCAAAAGCTTCAGAATTATGATCTAGAGCCTTCACAAATTGTTTCATTAGACCTATCTTTATATGTAACGCTGGCTTCAATATATCACTAGACTCTACTATATTGGTTTCGCTTTCACATTATGTTTTCTAATTTGAAATTCAAGTCGATCAGGCCATGCACGCCGTTGGTAATGTTTTAAATCTGCTCTGCTTTCCCATAAGCATAGGTGACAAGGATATTTAGTGTATCCGCCTTGCATTCCCATCAGAAAACCAACCATTTTAAAATCGCCTATTACTGGCTAATTGTATTCTGGATATTTTAACTTTTCCAGTATTATTTTCACACTATCGTAACTTTTCTTAAGCAGAATGAGCTACCGGAACTACTACTCACTGGTGCCCTTCAGAAATAATGCACAATTTGTAATTAAGATAATCAAAGTATAACCTATTGCTCATAAAAATCAATTTAATCTTTAAAACATACTTATCAACATAAATCAGACAAAAGCAAACTTTAAGAGTTAAAAATGGATATCTGAGTGTTTTTCGATGTTTGGAATCAGAATTCAACCATAAGAACAGAAACCCAAAAAAAAAATTTTGAAGTTATACTTCTTTTGGCGCGTTAGGGAAAAATGATGAGGGTGAATTTTTTACGATGCGCGCGCACACCGACACCAAAAAGTTATTCAGAAAAAGTTTGTTTTAAATTTTAAGAATGTAGAATAGTGACAGTAATAAAAAGGGATTGACATATTTTTTAAATTTTAAGTAGTTTTGATTATTTTATTTATTTATTAGTATATCTATATTAGAAACTAAAATTTAATTATTCAAATCTTTTAAAATGACTGTTATTTGACCTGATGCCGTAACTATAGTAACCAAATAATAAGACGCGTAAAAACTTTCAGGCCGATCAAGAAAATATACGATCTGTGTCGTTTTCCCGCGCTTGCTCTATATTCGCCAATGCAGTGTTGCCACCCACACCAACTTATTTCTGACAATATATATATATATATATATATATATATATTCAAATATTCAATATATATATATATATATATATATATATATATATATATATATATATATATATTGAATATTAGTGATAAAACTAATTTGAATAAACTGTTTTGAGTGCATTTATAGATTTGAGGATAATTGTCGGTATGTATAATTTAATTACATCGTTAATTAATTATTACATTATTATCTAAAAAAAATTTTTTTTTGGTTTTGTTTTATTTCTGGTATATTAACAAATTTTATGTATAAATAAAAAATAAAAAAAATATTTTATAATATATTATTATATTATTTAAGAAAATATATATTTATGTATGAAGTATAACTTCTAACGCGTGTACATAAGTACACACACACACTTTTTTTCTTTGTAGACCTGTGTAATGTAAGTGCAGAAGTATTATTATGTATATAGAGACTTAAGTACCTCATTGGTAATTCACATTCCATATTTTTTTCCATTCACGATAAGGTCTTAGTCTACTGCGCTATCTAACAGCTACAAACTTAAAAACCCCATAATAGGGGGAGAGCCTATATCGAATCCGGGACCTCTAGATCGCACGGAACATACTTGTGCCGCGAGACCACGAGGCAGTCTTGGTTTTTTTATTGTTATTATTAAATGATAGGTTAAAAATTTGACTTGAGGTAAAGTGACAACTCGCCTACGCTAAACCAAAAAGGATTTCTACATACATATGGTTTTTTTTACCCGAAATTATCACTGTATAAATCCGCACCAATTTTCTACCTGTCCGACATGCCGTATCCTAATAAGTTTTTTCCTCAATATAATATGACCTTTTCCAATTTCCCTCCAATCACTTTTCTGTCGTGTGTGTTGGAAGAATTTATGAAATTACGTCAGTGTGAACTACCGATAAAGATTTCTACAATCATAATCTAATTATTCTTATTCTTTATGGTAGAAAAATTATTGAGTCAACCAGTTTATACTAAAAATAATAATATTGATTATACCCAGGGTTGGGCAGTATTTGAATTACTTGTAATTAAAATACGTAATTGAAATACAAATACGTATTTTGTATTTGTTAAAAGAATAGAAAAACATTAGACTATTAAAAGTCAATCAAATTATTACGATAATATAATGTACCTATGTATGTTATTTTTGGAGTCGGTGTCAGCCGAGGAAACATTACAATATTACCTACCCTAGGAGTACATCCTTTCCAATAAAAAATGAATCATTGAAATCGGTTGGCGTGATATTGAGTTTTTTTTTCCCCCTTTATTTATTATAGAGGGTTTTATTGTGATATTGAGTTATTCGTCCATTTTTCGCGCACTTTTAATGTAAATTTAAGACTTAAGTATATGATTTTCTCACGGAAGCCACTGTCACAACAACTGGACCAAATTAAAATGGGACCACACTTAAAGCATCAGCTTTCAAATAAAAAAGAATCATCAAAATCGGTCCACCCAGTCGAAAGTTTTGAGGTAAATAAAAAAAGGGGAGGTTATCAAGTCGTCTGTATTTTTTTATGTTTGTTACTTCAGAACTTTCGACTGTGTGGACCGATTTTGTAATTTGTATTTCAATTAAAGTAAAGCATGTATTTTGCCCAGTCCTGATTAGGTATAGGTACCATTTCAGCTATTTTACGCGATTCACATCTTTTGTACATAAATGTATAGGTATACGCACTTACGCCCGGATTCCACAAAAGGACTATACTTGGACTTTTGTAATGGAAAAACCCAATAACATTGCCCGACATGAGAATTGAACCGCAGATTCCAAGGTGGCATGGCATTGTGTTTCGAGTCCACGATGCAGTCATACGTATATATTACGTCTTTTGTATGTAGTTCAAGTACATGCGTAGTGTGTACGTGCAAAAAAAATGAACCACCTTTTATAAAATTATCCGCGATCACGGCTCACGAGAAATAAAAACGTTCAGAAAGTCATGATCAGCATCTTTGATGGTTAATGGAGAGGAACATTAACTTTCCCGTATAGGTGAATACCGAAGAAATTCCCATACTTCCTGTAACAAGGACGATCTATTTGCAAGTCATGCAGTCAAATTTCAGATAATTTGCCAAGATAAATTTTGAATTTCCGCGAATACGAAAATGTGTAGAAAATACGATGAGGAACGACGTTAAAGGGAATTCCATTAATATGATATTCTTGAGGTATTTTAAGTAATTTTCGAGTAACGTAAACCTCATTCATGTTTTATTTTTAAGGTATGTCGATGTAGCTTGTGAAATTTTTGGATTGTATTTAATTAACAGTACCTGGATGACCGAGCTTTGCTAGGATTTTTTTTTTTTAAATTGTGTTTTTTGGAAATTATATTTAAGTACGAATTACTAATAAAATAATGAAATATGAATAATGTTACTTAACAACGCCATCTGCTGTTGTGTCGTTAAAACAATTAGTTGCTCACAAAAAATAGTATTATTATTCGCCAATTCGCCAATAGATGTCAGGAAGAGTCTACTCAAACGCCTCCTTTTTGTTATTTTTCTTCCAAATGACTTTTTCTAAAAATGATTCCTAGCTAGATCGATTTATCGCCCCCGAAACCCCCTATATACTAAATTTTATGAAAATCGTTGGAGCCGATTCCGAGATTCCAATTATATAAATATATATATATATATATATATATATATATATATATATACAAGAATTGCTCATTTAAAGATATAAGATTAAAGATATAAGATATTAAATTATTACAACAGAATTGTGCCTATTTTCCTCTTAAATGGCAAATATGATATTTAATCTAAGTGCCAACCCAAAACTTGGCAGTCCCGTGGCGTAGTTGGCTAAATACCAGCTTGCGAAACGATAGGCCGCGGGTTCGATCCCCGCACCGAGACAAATGTTCGGATCTGGGTTTTTGTGAGACCGAAAAGTCTCTCGTAGTTTCTGACACCCACGACACAGGACTTGTATCTTAGTGTAGGGTCAGAACTATGTACATGTGACTGTTGGGTGTATTTATTTATTTATACTGTCAAATAAAAAACATACACAGAAACCAAATGTTTTTCTAAAGATAGGTACATTGTGGTTCTTGGCTGCCTCCATGACGTAATAAACCAAAGATAAGACTTTGTGTGAGTGAAAGCAGGTTCGATCCTCATCATGATAATCATCAGCTCATATGCGTCCCACTACTGGGCACAGGCCTCCCTTACCAAAAAAGGGTTAAGGCCTTAATCCACCACGCTGACCTAGTGCGGGTTGGCGGACTACACACCTAAGAAAATCCTAAGAACCTTTAGAAGTGCAGGTTTCATCACGTTGTTTTCCTTCGCCGTTGAAGTAAGTGATAATTCATTGTGAATACACACATAACTTCGAAAAGTCAGAGGTGTGTGCCTGGGGTTTGAACCCGCGTCCACCGAGATTCTCGACCGCGCGCCCAAACCTCGAGGCCATAACTAAATGTTAATGATCGTGCTAAATGTTAATGTGATAGTGAATCCATGTATGTAGATATATCATAACAGCGCAGGGTGATTGTAAGTTTGGAAAATTTATATAAATATTACGAGAGGAACGAAACTCGAACCAAAAAAATTGTTCTGAAACAAAAAATAAAATTTCAGGTGATATGATATAAGTGTACATACTTTTTATATAAAAAACACATTGCATTTCAAGTTTTTCAATCAATAAATAATATAAACTCGTATGAGTAAGTGAAGTGTTGCAGAATTGATGTATCTACGTGATGTACGAACATATCGGTGCACTTAGACAGATTACCAATCAGTGGAATTCGTTCTTGGGCAGATTTGCCAAGTCAGTTATGAGATTTTTCGTAAATGTAATAAATGTCGACACGAAGCAGAAAACCAAGAAATATTTTTTCGATTTGGAAAAAAGTAAATCACAAAAACCTTGATTTTTGTTTCTATTTATTTTGATATTATAACTTCGCCGAATCAGCGACTACTAATGTCGAGTAACGTTTATAAGTAATGTTAATATCAGACTACGACATGCCGACATAATTGTGTTGCATGTTTTTTTTTTTTGACGCCGAGAAATGAATTGTTTATTTAAAATTTCAATTAACCCTTCCAAAGTAACTCGGATAATTTTTATAGCATTATGTTTTAAGACCGTTTACGCAGTTTTAGCTTAATTTGAGCAAAAACAGTACTTTTCGAACCCCTTAAAATTGATGAAAAACTCATCGTACAAACATGTTAATTTAATTACCAATTATTTTAGGGAATATTGTCATCTAAACAGTTAGTGAATAACATTGTAAAATTTTTGTGTAAATTTTGATAAATAACAAGATATCTACACGAAGGTATTATAAATTCATTTTTATATTCATTTTCGAGGCTCAAAATTCGGGTTAATTTATAACATAAAATATTTGATCAAAATAAAATGTTGTTGAATTGGAAATATCCCCAAGCGAATAGTTAGTTAATGAAAAACATTTTAAGATTTAGATAATATTCAAGTAATAAAAAATCTAAGGCATTCGAAATATTGCGAAATTATTGTCAATACAGTATTTTTTTGCTGACCCATTTGTGATACTTAATTTAATAAAACAACAACTATAATATAAGAACGTGTACTTGAAAACGTAAAATTTTTGTTTTGTAGAAATTTCACTCATTTTTTTTTTTTATAAATAGGTATTTTAAAATGTTCTATAAAACGCTGCGCAAAGCCCGGTGCAAATCAGTCCGCCGCATAGATAAGTCCGTCGCAAGGCTTTTCAGAGGGAGGATGTATCGCTCTGCGCTCCGTCGATTTTTAGTTTCGTCGATGTTTTCGCGGTTACCTGACTGCATTCCGAACAATGATAATGATCAGTGATGATATAAGTGACATATTTAACATTTTATAGACGTAATAAATATTGTTTCATTCATTTTCATTGCATATGAAACTATAGACGCTCATATTTACGCGAGTCATATTTACCGAAATTCGACTAGCCGCGTGGCGCGTAAACGCTCTTAAATAAGTCGAGTTTCGCAGCCAACCAACAACATAATTCTCGATTCAATCTTCGATGGACCAAAATAAAGCTTCCCTGATTAAAAAATAATTTAACAAGGATTCGATGTCTAATAATGTAATTTTAGATTAATTTCAATTCGGTTATCAGACAACCTGCCAGCGCACGGCCCTTTTCAGTTGCAATTTTCTTTGGACTAGGAATAAAATTGCATTCACCACACTCTCCCAAACGTTTGACAATCATTACTTTGTATAAAGAAAACAGCATTTTTATTGAATCAAAGTTATCTATTAAATAGATAGAGTTCTTATACATAATTCTAAAGGTACCTAACTTTACCAAATATTATTCAACCATTTGAGATTTATTATATTTAAATTAATGAATTTAATTGTGGGTAAATTCTTTGTCAAGTTCAATCCATTTGCTTATGTATTTCAGCGAATTTCACAATAGTTTTTTTTAACTGCTTACTTGCCTAAAATAAAAATAAATGTATAATAATGCTCGAAATTTTTACTTGTATAAAGTAATGTTGTACAAGGGAATAGAAATAGACGCGGGCTATGTACTAACCACGGCAAATTTGACACATATGCCGGCCAAATATAATATAAATTTGATCGCTAAATAGACAATTCGGAGAGAGGTCGCAGCCCCCTCTTATTGAGAGCGATCAATCTCAAACCCATAAGTGTGATGTCGGTCGACCGACGTCTGTTACCTACCTATTTATCTACAGCCACTTTCAATTTATACAGCGTTCTTTTTTCAAATCCTTGGAAGTATCTACACCTCATAGCATTAAATATGTAGTCCTTTTTCTCAAAGTGCGTGTTCGCCTAGAAAATAGGTCCTTGAAACACAGACACGCGGTTTGTCGAGACACTACACCGATAATTATATTTCCAAGTTATTTCGTATTATATGATGTTTAATGAATAACACGCACACACATAACTAACAAAAAGTATTTCGAACCAAAAAGAATGAATCAAACCTCACCCTACCTTCTATTCCTTTTTCGTTCCCTTTACTCGTCGGTTTCGTAACAGGAATTATCATATTTTCAGCCTTTAATTGATTTATTCGCAATGATTAACATAAAATTATACAAAATTACTTGTAGTCACGAATTCATCTACGTGGATTTTCGAATGGAATTCAGAGACATGAAAATGTTAGAGCAATTAAAACTATAGATGCATCTATTGTCTGTTTTTGAATAATCCTTTGAGAACATGCCTTTTTGATGAAAAAAATAGTACTATTTAACCGTGTGCGTAGACCCATCTATCTCTTGAATAAAATTCATCAATACTGTTTCGGTCGTTTACTGGGGAAGCGTAACAAACAAACTCATTCCATATTTTACGAGTGTTAGTTGGAATGCTAGCGGTCATAATTACTTAGCTTGAATTATTGTAACGCACCTTGTCTGCGATTTCAGCAAACAAAAACCGACCTAGTTGTATACTATTTAACGATTTATCATTCATCCCTTCGTATGAATTAATGAAAAGTTGACGAGCAATTTAATAGGTACTCGATACTTGAGAGTCTAAACTTGGGACTTTGGTTAACTTTTCGTACGCCAATATTAGTCCTGTATTAAATTAAAGGATCGAAGTGACCTTCATTCTACGTTGAGTTAATTTTAAAAAACATCTGCTCGCGTGGTGTTTCATGGTTCGAATTTTTATTTGGTTCTAGAAGTTCTAGAATTCTGATACAATACAGCTAACTGGATATCAGAATTTATCAGTTAAAAAAATATTTATAAGATTGAAAAAAAAATCTGATACAGATTTCTATAAGAATCTATCAGTTAAAACTGAGAGCAGTTTTGTATCAGGAATTACTGCTTATTTTTTTATAAGAATGATTAAGACTGAATAAGTCATGAGATTTTATCGGGTAATACCGCGGAAACAAATAAAAGATTCTATAAGAATAATCGATTAATTAATTAGGTAATTAATTAATTAATTAGGATATTCGCAAAGTGGCTGGCAGCGGTTGGATGAGGAAGGCCGAAGATGGAGCCTAGTGGCGTGCCATAGGTGAGGCCTATGTCCAGCAGTGGACGTGAGAGAGGCCGGTGATGATGATGATAAGAATATTTGTTTTCATAAATTTATGTAAGTTTATTTTAGGGCAGTTTTAATGAGATATACAAAGTAAATTCACATAGGAGATACTTGTAGAATCTTGGAGATACGATTTTTTTACTCAAATAAGAAAAAAATATAAGTTTATATAAGAATTTTCACTTGCTGAAGTATCTGATAAAGTATCGAAGATCAGTTATCATTTTTTATTAGAAATTTCTGAACATTCTTATTTTCAAACTCTATAAGATCAAACAAGGAATTCAGAGGACAAAGGCAGACCAGTTTCTGGTAAAAATCTTATCAGATTTGATTAGCAGGTTATTGTTCGCATAAACTTGTAAAAACTCGAAGCATGTATTATTTGATTCAAATAACCACTAGGTATAGTTTTTATGAGATTTTTCAAATTTTATCTAATATTTTTAATAAATCAAAGAAAACTTAAAGTAATTGTTTCCCGACTTAAGACGGAATTTAGATTCGTATTTGTTTCATTATTTATAAATTTTAAGTTGTTTTTTGAACATCTTTGTCCAAATGGTTATGAATTTTATTGTTTTAATAACAGAGTTTAAAATATAATTGTCTATCTATTGTAACTCAATCTTTAAATTAAAATTTAATTTTAATTAAAACTTTTTTTGCAATTTTTAGTATTTTTCTTTTCAATCCGGAAAAATAACACATTTTTGTTATCAATCGTAAATTATTATTTTTTTGTATTTATAAATCATTCCGATGAGCATGAATGGGCATTTAAGTTTATGTACGAATAATTAATCGATAATTAAATTAAATAAATAATGACTTATTGAATAATACCTACTTTTGAAAAGGATTTGTAATAACATTTTTATAAAACATATCTTTTTTTTTGTTTTCGAGGGGAAAGCTGTTTAGCCCCGGGGGAGGGGCGGGCGGGAAGCGTATGTCGGGGTCACCGGTCTTCCAGCCCGGCGCGCGGCGACGTCATGTCCGCGCAGATGTTAGTGCCGGGCTGGGTCCCTAACAAAAATCCCTAAACCGGCATACCGACCAAAACCCCCCGGTGGCCATCTCCGCGCCGAGTGGGGCGACCACGGTACGTGAGCGAGAAGCGCCCACCGTAATGCCGCAGCTGCCCGGTGCGCCTCCGAGACGTAAACGTCTCGGCCGTCTCGGAGTTGTAGGGAGCGCAGTTGCACCCGCACTAGCTTGGTTCGGGCGCCCCGGTTGTGGATGGGCGCCCGCGACGTGCACAGGCCACAGTGCCGCCGCCCCTCTCGGGGTCACTTTCAGTGAGGACGCGCCGCCCCCGCAGCGCGCCCAGCGACCCCAAGGGCCCCTTTGAGTCGTCTTTTACGACAGGCAGGGGATACCGTGGTGGGATTCTAACGCCCCCTTGCCACAGGGCAATATAAAACATATCTGAATGTTTGCATACTCTTGTAAGATCTCTTAAAAATTTATTTATAAGTCCATGTCATTTATCTATTGAATATAACAGTATCTTTTCGTATCTATAGTCCATCATTTGTTTTCTATATCGATGTTGAAAATCAAATAGTGCAAATATGGTTACTTAAGAATATTATTTATTAATACAACGATAATTAAATAATATAAAAATTTACTTTATAATGATGCTCGTATAATATATAAAAGTAAATATAAATACGAAAGCTTTCAGTTGTATTAAGTTTTTATAAGTATAAGCATTATAAACATATTTCGGAACATAAGAATATATCAGATCTTATAAGAATTCAATAATAACCACCTGAAGATTTTTTTTTTTTTCGAATAAATTTTTAAATGATTATTAAAAAAACATAATTCATTCTTATCAATGCTTTGACAGAATAAAAGCATGTTGACTTGTTTTGATAAAGGATAAGATTTTGAAAAAAAAAAAACTATTTGAAATTCAAAGGATGAACATTAAAGTACAAATAATTAAAAATGCATAAGGTATAAAGTTTAATGTGTGATTTTATATATATTTTTTTTTAATTGATAAAAAAATATTAAATTTAACAAAGCATATACACTTTGTTAAATGTTATAGGTATATGTTTACATGTGTGTATCGATATTCGCTGTCTGCAACGTATTATACAGTTACAATATATCGGAAAACGGTGAGTATTGTTTGCATTTCTCTTAGCCAATCACAGGGCTTCCCGCTTTAAGAGTAGATAAGTGTGGCTCGGGTCTCACTTCTCACTCTCGGGTTCCCCTATATGGAGGGTAAAGAAAAAGATAAGGAGTGTTATCTAGTACATGCAAAAGTGTCCGTCAAAATGTATTAAATTGGGGGCGCCACATTAGCATCAGCAACATAAATTTTAAAAGAAGCGGAAATCAATAAACGTATTATTCACAGTTCAGGATATAAAGTCACTCTAGCTACACGCGTTTTTCATAATAACTCTTTAAGGTTATATTTACTACATTATTTTGTACTATGCAAGTAGTTGACATTTTCAATAAATAACTACTTTAGTCGACAATAATATTAAATTCATACCATGTCCTTAGTTTACACCAGCGCCATTCTGGAAGGTTTTTGAACTGTTATTTACACCTGACAACTGGACACTTTTTTCGATTTTCTACTATAGGAGATAACACTCCATAGTCCTTAACTCCTTATACCTACTTGATAGTTCTAATTTCTATGTATATACCTACGTGAAATTAATAAGCAGTGAAAAATTTACTACTTTTGGCATTAACCAAATAAAAAATTACAAGCCGAATCGTCCTAGGTAAGTCTTCGAAGTAAAAATAAAAGGCGAATATCATAAATGTTTGATTGAATTAACAAATGGTGAGTTTTATATAGTGTAACATTTTATATTATATTCTATGTATTTTAATGTTTTAATACGTTAAACTTGCAAATCATGTATTTAAACTAAATTTAACATGTTGTTCTTTCTTTCTGGTGTTTTTAAAAATGTTTATTAGAAACTATGAGAAGGAATAGTAGGAGAACTAAAGTAACCGACATAGCCCAGCGGATTAGCAACTTAAAGTGGCAATGGGCCGGGCACATAGCGCGGAGAACCGATGGCCGATGGGGCCAAAAGGTTCTCGAGTGGAGGCCACGTGCCGGAAAGCGCAGCGTAGGACGTCGGGACGTCCACCCACAAGGTGGTCTGACGACCTGGTGAAGGTCGCGGGTCGTCGCTGGATGCAAGCTGCCTCCAACAGGGCACTATGGAAGTCATTGGGGGAGGCCTATGTTCAGCAGTGGACTTCCTTGGGCTGATGATGATGATGATGATGAGAAGTTTATTAAGAATAAGTTTCTGGTAAAATATCGATAGTTACTAGCATAGAATTTATAAGTATATTAAATTTCGTATGTGTATTTTACAAAATTCGATAAGAATTTTTAAGATCTTTACTTTTTTATTGTTATTATTTAAAAATATGTTATTTTAGAATCCAAAGAAGGACTGGCTGATCAAATAAATAAGGGTGGGTGAGTCCGATTTCCACCAGCAGCTCTGTTATCAGATTTATCTGAAATTGACGAGAAAACTTGTTCTAAAGAAAAGAAACCTTTCGTTGAAGACAACACCCGTGATATTTTAAATAAAAAGTTATCAGCAATAAATAAAGTATTATTCATAATTTTAAATGATTAATGGTTTTAATTAATTAAACAATTAAACTTAATTTTTTTATTAAGTGAAAATCACCAATGAACAACAACACTAAATACTTAAATGATAATTAATAATTCCCATCAATAGATTTTTTTTACTTTCAGTTGTTGTCCATATATACAAGACATTTTTTTTCAAAATCTAGATTATTTGTATTGCTGTCTTTGCCTAATTAAATTGACTATACATGTCGCTGTAATTTCATACTTTATAGCAATCAATGAGTTTTTATGTCAGAATTTATAACTTCCTTCCTTAATTTTTATGGACATTTTTTTTAATTCTCTTCATTCTTGCTAAAGACAAGATTATAGCAAATAAATGTTATAGTAATTATTATAAATATTAGCAACTAATTTTTATTTTATGGTAAAAAAATTCTCCTAAATACTAGGATCAATAATTTGTTTCAACCTATTAAGATGAAAAGATTAAATAACCGTTTGCTGAATTCATTGTGCAATGAAAGCAGTGTAAGCAAATGAACAGTATACCGTTAGAAAAAAATATTTGCTGATACTACTAAAAAAAAATAGGTAGGCAAAACCATTCTTTCCAATAAACAAATTATCTGCAATATATACAGTATTAGTCGACTTAATTCTGAATAAATTCAGACAATTTCTCTTAATTTATTTATTTACTCCGCAAGTGATGGGCTTTTGCTCCCCAAACATTCAATTTGAATTTGACATTGTATAATTTAAGTTATTTGTAATTCTCTTCAATTATTTTTTTGCAATAACAGGTATCAATCAATTCATGATTACCAATTCAGTACCGTAACATCGGGATACATTGTCCCAAAATTATGATGTTTTTTACTTCTCGTTTGAGTACTTTCATTCAAATACCATAAAGAAGCTTTTTTAGTTATATGTGTTTAGTTGTGGATATAATCAACCCACGCAGATACGAAAAAATAAAAAAGACAACCCCTAGGTATTTTTTTTATTTTTGCGAAATTTGGGCCAAAGTTGCGCTTCAAGCGCGTTTCTTTGGCCCTGGGTTTTTTATTTAGTAAAACGTAGCTATTGGCAATGAAATCACAATGCACCTGTTTAGTTTGTTTGCATATATCAAAGAAGTATACATAGTATCTTGATTAATTTGTTTTTATTGCACAAAAAAAACTTCAAAATAATCAACACAAAGTAATAAATCTGTTAAACATAGTTTTTTTTTATAAATGCTTTGCTGAAATAAATAGAAAAATAACTTTTTACTTATTTATGTAATCACTAGTAGTAGTTAACATTTGTAACTATATTTAACATATAGTTAACTAACTAAACATTAATCAATTTTAGGTAGGTACAGTAAATAAGGCTTCCCAACCGTATAACTGTTCATCTTTTATCGCATGCCATTTCCAAAATTTTCCTCTCTTCATGCAACTTACTAGCTCTGCTTCTTTGGACATGGATATAATTTTTCCTGGGTAAACTTATGATTCCCATTTAATCAAAACATGGTCACCGTCACAATAGTTCTCATTTCCATCCAATCTGGATAATATTCCTCCTCGATAACAGCTTCTCCAACGTTATAGCTCTGAGAATTTGCTTGCACATTCTTCAGCAAACATATGTTCAGCAAAGTACCAGTATATTTAGCTGATAGAAAAATTTTGGAAACCGTAAAATATATTTGGCCCATGGGCCAAAGATACCCGAAAACGATGGTCAAAGAATACTGTGATTTTAATAATCATATACTTCTCACATGAATGTCTTAAACTCTTTGATTTATATCACATTCGGATCCCAGATAAATATCTGTTACAATCGACAATAGTCAAACACTTTTAACTTACCTGTTTTATTTGTTTTGTGAAAAAAAACATTATAAATTCGCGTAGTAAACTTGTAGCAACTTGTCGCCGTCAAGATGGATTGACCAATCAGCTTTGTTAACCTTAAACTATTTTATCTACCTCCCCCATACCCCCATATATCGATGGGTAGCACGAACTACATCGCTATACCCTGACGTGCGGCGTGGCGAGAAGTTTAAACATTTTTCCGTTTTGGGCCAAAGTTAACCCCTAGGGCTAAAGAACCCCGATGTTACGGTACACCTTAAGAAATATTTACTAAATACAGTCAAATATTCGTATTGACGTATTGACTCAACCTATTTAGAAGGAAATTTTCATTGGTAATTTGTTTATTCTTCAGTTTAAGAACAATAGTATGGGTGTTGTATAATATTTTTTTTAAGGTAAAGCCGGTGGAAAGCAGTGACACTGAAGATATTTCAGACATTTAGCCTCAAATGGAGAGGAAGATAGCAAAGAGTCAACCGATGAAGTGTCCGATCAAGAGTCCGATAATGCCATAATTCAAGAAAGAAAGGATGAAGTTGAAAAGATTGATCTTGATCATGAAGTTGAGCCTACAGTCGCAATTGTAAATGCAACTGAGGAAAAGTCGATTGCAGAGAGAAAAGAGGAAAGTGAACCCAACAATAGTTCCAACCCTAATAATAGTGAGGAAAAAGTAACTGATTAAGATTGAGAAAATTATAAAGTGCTGGAAATATTCATTTATACTCAAATATCTGCTAATTTCAAAGAGATAAACCAACAGAATTTTTCATTATTATAATAATTATTATTTATTAGAATTATTTATTATTTAATTTAACTTATAATTAATTATTTAACCTATTCTAATATTTTCTGTATTTCTAATATTAAATTTATTGGCTTACTACTATTTCTTCTTCTAGGGCTTACAGATGTTATAAATTTGTTATTTGATATAAGTTTCATTGAAAAAATTAAAAATGTTATAATAACCCAACCCGCACTAAGGTAATAGCACTAGTAATTGACCACTTAAGGACACAGAAATTTCTTTTTTAATGCCTAACTTTAATCATCATTCGAATTCAATGAGTGTTTTGTTTTGTTAACTCTGTGCAAGTCTTTTAACGAAACGAGCTAGTATTTTTTCTTGTACAATGGTTGCATTCAGGTAAAAAAATGAAAATAAAACTTAATATAAGAGATTTAGTAGTTGACCACCTAAAAACTAGTAGTTGACCATGTTTTGCATCAGTAGTTGACCATTCAGATTTTTTAATTATTTGTTAAATAAGAAGGCAAATTAAGACAACTTTGCGTTTTATTTGAAATATAATAACAATAACATCCCCCGCTCGTTAATAAATGTTCTGGCCATTTCCACAATCGACCATTTGCTTTCATCGATGATATTGTAGCTGTTTTTTTTTTTATAGCTTTAAGTACTTTTCCGGGATAAAAGTTATTATCGTACTTCATCATCATCATCATCATCAGCCCATATACGTCCCACTGTTCACGGGCCTACTCTACAATTGAGAGGGTTTAGGCCTTAGTCCATCACGCTGGCTTAGTGCGGGTTGGCGGACTACACACCTAAGAAATTCCTAAGAACTTTTAGGTGTGCAGGTTTCATCGCGATGTTTTCCTTCACCGTTAAAGTGCGTGATAATTCTTTATCAATACACACATATGCAACTTCGAAAAGTCAGTCATGTGTGCCTGGGGTTTGAACCTGCGACCGTCGAGATTCTCGACCGCGTGCCTAAACCTCAATGCCGTACTTAAAAATGACAAATTCAACATTTACTTTTTGCCGAGGCTTTTGTCAGATTCTTAATCAGACAACAGTAGTTGAAAGTTTACGCATATTTTCAAGCATATCGTTAGGACCTATGATGTCAAATTGATCTAGAGTGGTTTCAAATATGTCATCAGCAATGCTAATTGCTGGTGATCCTGGGATCGTCACTAGCACTAGTTCGTCACCAACAGTAATATGTACCGCAGTTGCCGATGGTTCCATTGTGGTTTCCAAAACACCATCATTATTGTGAGAGGATTTTTTTTTTTTCAGCCGTTCTTATGGGTATTTTATGAAGACGAACGTCATTTACTGCTGAGAGCATTGCAGCTTCAGTATAATTTAGGAATGTACCCCTTTTCCTAGACATTTACAAGGTGAAAATTTGGTTTTAGTAACTTGTCGTACCTAACAATAAAGGTGGTCAACTACTAAATAAAATTAAGTTATTGTAAAAGTAAATAAAATAGTTAATTCTAATTGATGATGCCCTTCATATATTATTCCGTACAGTACATTTACATGATACAGAAATTCATCAGAAGTTGACCATCCTGGTCAATTACTAGAAAATCATGCTAAAACGGAATCAGTAGTGGACCACCCCCACATCTCAATCTTGTAAACAAATTTTCGTATTTTAAATACCCTGTTACCTCAATTAATCCTTAACGAATAAGAAAAGCAAAACACTTACCATCAACAAGGTGACAAAGTTGTTAATATTTAACTTCAAACTTTTTCAATCCTTAAGAAAATTATTACAAAAAAACGAATAATAGATTTACGGTGCGTCAATCAACAAACAACTGGAGGCTATTTTGAATATTTGAAAATAATGGAGTCGTAGTTTGCGCGCTTCGTAGACCACATGACAGCACTGACTACTCAATATGCAATTAGTTAAAAAATATGCCGCGAATTCTTATTTTATCAGTTTATGTGCATAGGTGGTCAACTACAGGTACATGGTCAACTACTAGTGCCATTACCTTAGGCCAGTGTGGTGGACTTAGGCCTAAACCCTCTCAGTTGTTGAGGAGGCCCATGCCCAGCAGTGGGACATATTTGGGCTGATGATGTTATAATAATCATGATTATATACTTAATTGACCAAATTATGAATGTTTTCTTTTAGTTTATGGATGTCTGTAGATTCAGCATAAATAACACTGGAAAACAGCATGTCTGTTGCATGAGGGTTTTTACATGAATCTGAAGAGTTTTTCCACACTGATTTCAAAAATATATGCCATTTTTATGTAGCAGCTCTAGTTTTGGAGTTATGAAGTGACAGGGTTTTTCATTGAAAATGCTCATAGTTTAAGGTTAAGAAATTTATTAAATATATTTATTGTGAATAATATTTGCTTATTTTGGATTTTCTAGAGTGAGATGTATTATGAGTACTATTTTGAATGCTCCAACAATAATCAGCCATCATATGTTCATTCCAGTACCCCTGATACCTCTCCTCCATAGTGTAAATATCCTGGTGTAATCGCTCGCCTTGTTCTTCACTGAGATCCCCAAGATTGGCAGGAAAATAGGCTGAAAATGGGCTAGGTTGTGGAGGAAGTGTAACTTGATGCTCATGTTACATCCGAGCCTTGAAAAGTGACGCATTAGTTCTTGGACGTGTTGAGAAAAGTTCGAACTTTTTTTATTTCTCAAAAAAAAACTGTTCTAACCAAACAAACTCATTCCATGCGTTTTTCTCACTATTTGTCATAGTCTACATAAAATTGGCGTCTTGTATTAACAATCTTATTTGTGGCCCGTCAAAAATACCCGCTTTTATCTTCGCTGCACTCAGTTTTGGAAACTTTTTTGATAAAATTGTCAGTTTTCGCCTCAAAATCCATAGAGTTTTCCTGAGAAGGACCGGGTAAGGCTCAGGTAATATAGTAGGATTTAAAACACGTCTATGTGCGGACCGTATAGACGGATATTCCCGTTTGGCTCGATTTTTACGGTTAATACCAGTTATGTTTACCATGCAAAAATAATAGTTATTCTCGTGGTTCACGGGACCTTTCCTCATCATAGCGGTTCAATCTATTCCTTTTCTTATCTTTTCACAAACGTAGAGACTCAACACACGTTTTGCATGCCTTTTGCGGAATCCAAGGGTTGTTGTTCATTTCTAGGGAGTGTCCAAAGTAATTTTTGTAAGCCTCAATTATGAACGTTTTCACATTCAAACGGAATTCTTTGAACTATATTCTCCGCAAATGAAACAACAATGATTTGGATCATTCACCCAAATTCATCTTGACGAAACCATATCAAATTATATTAAGAAAACTTAATAAGTTAGAAATTATGAGCAAAGTAACACGGTAATAAGTTGATTTTTATGTGATAGCTATATATCGTAAACTAGAGCTGTTACAAAAAAACTGAGAGTATATCTAGAATCAGCGACGTCAAATTAGTAAAGATCAAGTGATAAAAGTCAATCATCATACAAAAGTTTCAATTTTGTTGTGCAGTGTAATATAGGAATGATCGAAAGTGAGTCATAAAATTTTAAACATGATAAATAATTAACCTGAAAATGATCGGTTTGATCTTTTACATTGATTACTTTTAAATTTCGAAATCGTCCCTGAATTTTTCTAGAGATTCTGTATTTTAAGAAAAAAATCCCTTATAAGAACTGATAACTGTACTGAATGAATTCACTCACTAACTCTCGTGAAAGTATTTTTTAAGCTACGTCATTATTATCAGAATTTTCGTATGCATACTGATAAAAAAAAATCCTTACAATAACTGGTAGCAATACTTATTGAAATTACTTATTAGTTCTCATAAATTTTTTTGAGACTTTGTCATAAATGAATGGAGTGCTTTCGCAGTGCATACTCATACAAATATGAAAATTTTGATAATGCAGAATCAATCACCCAAAATTTACAATTTTTTGCAATATAGGTATGATTTTCAAGATCTATGTATATAGGTCAATGTAAAAATATTTCCTTATAAAATTTGATGACTCAAATACATTTACTCAATGATTATCGTTCTAATTACGTTTAAATTTCATTTCAAAAAATCTCAAAAAATACTTTTAAGCATTAATCTCATTAAAATAATGGAAATATAACATGAATTTACTTACTGATTCAATCTTATAAAAGTTCGGTTAGGTTCGCATTTAATTAACCTTGAATGTTGTATATCAGTATACAATCTCATACTACCACATACACATACATACATAACCTCACGCCTGAATTCCCTGCGGGGGTAGGCAGAGGTGCATTTCTACACCCACACTTCGCCAGGTATGTATCACTCCCACGTAATAGGGGGCGAGCCTATTGCCGATTCTCGGGCACATTTCCAGACTCCGTGCTGCTACTGAGAATTTCCTAATGGAAAAACCCAATAACACTTTGCCCGACCCGGGAATCGAACCCAGGACCTCTAGATCGCACGGCACATACTTGTACCGCGAGACCACGAGGCAGTACCACTACCACTCCGACAAAATTCTCCTAAAATCTCATCTGTTCTCGTAATTATTATAATCCTAAAATAATTCAGTATCCCGAACTTATAAATACTCATTTTAATCTCAATTTTATAACTCAACTCTCATAAATTCTATTTAAACTTATCAGAGTTTTGCCTAAAAATTGTTAAACCCTCTATTGCTAAGAGAAATAATTGTATAAGAATTTTCGAGGTTTTTCATGGACAAATGCAGAGCGCTTTCTCATAACAATTTTTTTTATGAGAATTTGTGAGACCGTTTCCACAGGGATACCTCTAATGGCCGAATACTGAAACGTTACTTAATCTTAGGGCGACTTATATTTAAGTGGCTGTTATAATTTAAGCGGTATACTGAAACATCATTTATCGGTATTAAGACTGTGATTAACTAATGCCCACTTAAATTTACATAAATGGCAACATTACCTACCACAAAAAAATCTTTTCCATGACATTTTTTAAGTATATACCGCTTAAATTATAACAGCCACTTAAATATAAATCGCCCTTAGATTAAGTAGCGTTTCAGTATTCGGCCATAAGTCCTCTAAAAGAAATGATGGCCTTGAAGCGTACTAGCCGCGCGGTCCTTAATTTCGGCGGTTGATTTTATTGTCCTTTTTAACTAGGAATCTCAAATACACGGAGCTTATAACTATCCACGATAAGCAGCAATAAGCTAGCTCTATACTTTAGGGGACTTAAAACATATTTGGCAGAATATCGGCGTAGGAATATCTCTGTAACTGGGTCGTTTTCAAATTGAGGGCCAAAAACATATAATCTGATTTTATCCCCATGTTGTAACTGCTATCAAATGTAACATTACTATTAATAAACAAGTTCTTTGAGGCGCTAATGTGCTCAGTATAACAAATCTCATAGTCCATAACTCTATTAATCACGAAGATATACCCATAAAACTAACTCAAATCTCAGAAATGTGACCTGAGCCAAAGTTTATTTTATAATGTTTATTTGTTAATTGCTTCATAAATTAAAAATGTGTACTGAAAACTGCATAATTCATTAAAATAATATTAATTGTAAGTATTAAACAAAAAATATCATTTGTGTTACAATTTTAAACTGAAAAAAAAATCCTATTGGAACCTCTACTACCCTGCCTCCCACATTCAAATAAATAAGTGGTATGTTTGTTAAAAATTTGGTTTATTTACAAACAAACGTCATCAGCCCAAATACGTCCCACTGCTGGGCACGGGCCTTCTCTACAACTGAGAGGGTTTAGGCCTTAGTTCACCATGCAGGTCTAGTGCGGGTTGGCGGACTACACACGTAAGAAATTCCTAAGAACTTTTAGGTGTGCAGGTTTTATCACGATGTTTTCCTTCACCGTTAAAGCAAGTGATAATTCATTGTGAATACACACATAACTTCGAAAAGTCAGAGGTGTGTGCCTGGGGTTTGATCCTGCGACCGCCGAAATTCTGGACCGCGCGCTTAAACCTCGAGGCCTATCACTGCTTACCTTGCTCTGCTTATTTACAAACAAACTCAACCGTGTAATAAAAACACGCATATCTCATTTATATTTTTTCATGACATTTATGCCTTTTTGGCCCTCAGTTTGAAAACGACCCAACTAGAAGTTAATAAGAACACGACCAACGGAAGCGAAAATTGAATAAGAACTGATGATTCGTATTTAGAAAAGTTTTCTTACAGAAAGTGCTATACCCCGTACGGTCGAGGAAATCCCCATAGAGCGCAAAGCCATGACTCCCCATAATAAGTTGAGTAATAACTTGGGAAAAAATTAGGTCACCCACATAGTGACGGCTTAAGCGCCTCGGCACGTATGGGTTACATTGGCAATTTTACATTTTTTTCTAACAATGTTATCTTTTCAGCCCACGCTAAACCATTTCAAGCTTCGTTCGTTTATGTTTGGAAAGTTCACTGAGGTTTTTCTTCTGTTTAGTACGCTTTTCTTTTGTTTATTTACCATAGCAAGATTTTAATAACGCGTTCAAGCGCAAATTGTCATTATTATTTACAAAATTATTATTTGCACACTTCTCACACTAACCAGCCAGTTACATAAATATCTCTTTTTATTTTTGTGGTTATGTTTTGATTTCGATCTTATTTTCTAATAAAAAATATAAATGTTCAAATAGTGTTTTTGTGATGTTTCTACGCTAATACTAGCATTGATAAGTATTTTTGGGGGCTGGATTGAGGGGCGTCGCCAAAAAATAGCAAAGTCCCAAAGGCGTCGCAGTAAGAAAAAGTTTGGGAAGCCCTGGCCTAGTATATTATTAGGTACTTATTTAAAATGTCACACACATAGTTCTGACCTCAGTTTTGTCGTAAATAAGTACCTAAAAGAAATAAGGATATATATTTTTTTGTCTTAATAACTACAGAATTGAAAAGAAAGGGTATAATAAGCTTACTTCTCGGCACTAAAAGATTCTTTTTTTCAGAACATTATCAATTTAAAATGAATACAATTGTTTAGGAAAATATCAAACTATTTTTTCTTTGTCATCATTAATATCCGGTGTTTATTATTATCTTTTAGTTGGGAACAATAGATATGAACATTTCATGATATTTATGAATACCCTTGAGTATTAGAAAGCTGTTTATTAGGTATTAGTCCAAGATCCCAAGGCCACCAGACGTCACGTATTTTCTGACGAAGGAAATGTGGACGATTAAGTAGTGTTAGTATGTACTAAGAACGCATGCCTACCTGCTAGCTTGCTTAGCCGGCCAATTTTCAGGTATCAGGTAATCAAGGTACGTAAAAACATTAAGTACTTACCTCACGTAAATTCTCCAAGCTGATTTTTACGTATATTCTAGGCAATATGCTTAAATATAAGTCGCCAATACTCCCAGACACTTTCCGTCGGCCGTATTGCTTTGCAGACGCTTTAAAGCTCCCAAAATAATTACTTAACTTCACGTAAATTCTGATGCTCCATTTTTATATATGTCCACCAGACAACTATTTTAAAACCTTTTACAAGAGGACAGACCGATCCAAGGGGCCAATCATCCCCTAAATTCAATTTTAATACCTATGGGTAGGAGCGCGAGGGCATTATCTACGCGCATGAGACTGCGTGAGTAATGTATTAGGATATTTTGACTTCTCTCTCTCACTCTCTTACAGTTTACTCATATCAATTAATTATTAATATTAAAAAAATCAGCTAAAAATAAAAAAAACCAGTAAAAAATTAAAAATTAACTTGTAAAAAAATGCTCATTTCACTACAATATTTCTATAATTTTATCCTGCATTAGCTGTTTTGATAAATTCGAAAAAAATTCAATTTTTTTTTAAAGAAATGTCAAAAACTCAATAGTGTTAACAAATTTATTGAATAACAGCATTTTTTTAAATTAATTATTTATTGGGAGTTAATCATAAAAAAATACAAAATTGAAAAATATTAAGCTTTCAACATTTCTGAGTAGTTACTCTAATTTTCATTATCATCGTCATTGAAATTAGATAATTCATCATCCAGCCAATCTTGATATTGAATATCTAAATCGTCATTGTCATCATCAGCATTATCCTCATTTCCTTCCACTGTACAAAACAATTCAAACAATGAAGATCTAAAAAAACTAAAGACACAAAATATATGAGAAACTAAAATAAATTACCTGATTGTTTTTCCAGCGAATCACTGACAAAACCCGGTAATTGATCTTCATCGAACCAATAAAAATCATATGTACCATCTTTTAATGTCCAGCCATTATTTTCGGGTTTGAAAATATTTATCACCTTCATAGTTGCATTGTTCCCAAGACTAGAAATATAGTTAGCCCGTCGGAACTGTTGCCAGTGCTCACTTTTGCAAGGTGGTAAGTTGCTAGCATCGAAGTTTTTCAAATTTTTCCGATTGAATTCTTCATTAATGTCAGAAACCATTAATAAACAGTTGGAGTCTGGCAGCATCTACATCAATTATTCCAGGAACGTTATCACAAATATTTTTTGGATTATGTTGAATACACGTTCTTTTTCATCTACATCACCAACAAAATTCAAGGAACCAAAACGGTGAAATGCTTGTTGATATTCTTCATTTTATTTCATACTAGCTTTTGCCTCGACTCCGTCCGCGTAGACTACAGGGTTGGGTTCAGAAAGAAAATAAGTTATAGTCTATTTTACTCCACAGAGTCCCATTTATGTCCATATCAAAAATCGTTCACATCGGCCAAATGATTTAGGCGTGAAAGCGTAACAGACATAAAGGTTACACAAAAATAACAATCATTTTCGTTATCTTTTGTTCCCTCCAAATTACAGGTTTAGAAAAAGGCATTGATCGGTGGATACCATTAAACCTCCCTCTCAAATAACGTTCACATCTCAAACAAAAAAAAACTTGGTGTCCAAGTTTGATTAATACTCTCAGAAATCTTGAAACCAAAATACAAATTGTAAATGTTATAGTAGGGCGTAGGACGTTCTCGATTGATACTTGAATTAAAATCCCCACAAACAAAACAGAAGAGATCCGATGAATTGAAACACTTTCGATTCATAATGCAAACTATACACATAATTGTATTTAAGTACTATTTAAGTAGTACACTTCTTCGAAACCGAAACGTATTCAAATTGACAAAAAGACTACAATTTAAATAACACTTTGGAATAAACACTAGAAACTGCACGTCGTCGTAACAATATTACGTAAGTAATGGTACATACCTACGTGTTTAAGTAATATTAAAAAATTAAACATCAATGAACGAACAATAACGAGTTGAAAATATACAGGTTTAAGGATATATCGTGTACAACAATATTGTCTTTGTAAGTAAGATCAAATGTTGCAATACTCTTTTTCGATATACCCTCGCAAAATTAAACTAAACTACATATATTTAATTGTACATATTTAGATATTTCGATGTAATAGATTTTTTTTTTATTATTTTTCCGTTACTATTTATACATAAAAGATAAGTACCGAAAAAGTACAATTGGATTAACGGCATAAAGTCATGTTGACCAGTGTTATTAGTGTGGATACGTATAATAAATTTGTCTTCTTTATTATCATGTCACTTTTTCATGTAATTCGTCCAAACGGAATATTTTTTGGTAAAGCAAGTCACAAATATTAAAATGCTTTAGAAGTGATAAAATTAAATGTATTTCCTGTTTAACTGTAAAATTAATTAAAAAACTAGATCATAATATAATATATTGTACGTAGTTGCTTCAAATTTAAGTTATTATCGCGTCGTAAACAGAGATGGCGCTACTACAAAACTTGTGGTTTACCATGGTGTAACAGTAATTAAATAACAGAAATCTGATATTTATTTAGGATGTACTACGTTAAACGCTATGGAAGAGGCAATATGAGACAATAGTCAAGAAAAACAATAACCCAAAATTATGATCATATCGCATATTATCCTAAATTTCTGCCTAGTTGCTGTTGAAGTAGAAATATTATTTAACATTTTCTCTGTTACTACTTGTATAGTTGTGACTATCCTTGTAGCTAGTGTCACTATTCTTGCTTATTACAAAATTTATTTTATTTCCTGTCTGTAATTTCTAACAGGGATGTTATGGAGCTCCGTAACCGTAACCGAAACTATCGGATATCCGAAATAAAAATATATCCGTAACCGTAAACGTATCCGTTTCAGAAGTTTCGGATAGTTTAAGAAAGTCTCGTGTTAATTACAAAATTGATTTTTATATGAGTAGTAGACAAAAAGCGACCAATATCGACTTTAATTTGGTATTTATTTTTATCAAGGTAATGTAGATTGTGCAAAATGTAAACATTGTTTTAAAAACTTTTCTTACAAGAGTGTCGAAAACAGTTATAATTTTTACTTCAATCTGATATCCGTAACCGAAACTAGCGGATAATCCGAAATAATTACATATCCGTAACCGTATCTGAAACCGATATAATTTAATTCTATATCCATATCCGTATCCAGATCCGAAATATCATATCCTTAACATCCCTAATTTCTAATATCTAATCATGTATTTAATTTTTAAATTTTACTTTGAGATAACCCTACTTATCTGTCAAAAATACTACTGTTTTCGCAATTATTTATGTTTACGTTTACGAAATGTTATCAAATTGAAACTTGTGTTAACGATACTAAAACATGGTTAAGAGTCATGGCTTTAGCTATACCTACTCGCCTTTATTGTCCGGGTAAGTGTACTCTGTTTAATTTTCTTATAGGCCTTACACTGCCTCATTTATGAAAATCAGGCAGTTGTGTTTTTTTGAATCTAAAAATTCTTCTACTATTAGTAAAAATGTGCGTGGTCTAATTTATATGTTTTGCAATAGTGTTTTCCCTTTTAATATTGTAAATAATGTTTTATGAGTTAAAAAAACATTAATTTCATATAGGTAGGTACCTACCTATTTTTTTCTTTACCAGAATTTGCAATAAATTTTCTGCCATTGGATTTAAGATTTACACAAATATATTCAGGGCAAACCAAAGTGTTTTAACGCTAAACATTATCTAATGTAGGTATTATCTAAACAGCCCTAGACAGCATTTAAAAGTGCAACTGTTCACATTAATGTACCTATCATGGTTATACTACTATTTACTAGGTTATTCAACATTTATAGTATAACAAAAACTTTTAGTAGTTAGGAATGGTGTTATCACCGGTAAAGAGTTAATACCTAATAATTACAAAATTATAAATATTCATGAGTTGTGTTAAATTTGAATCTAAATGATGTTTTCAGTGTAATAATAGGTCTCTTTAAAACTTTTTATAGTACATAGTTATGGTTAGTGTTGTGTTGGTGGAATAGTCTCAAGTGATTCTGTGTTGCTCAAACCATTCCGTTATGACCACAAACCCATAATAGATGAAATTTTCTACTTTATATGATTCACTTAATGATGTTTCAATACTAGAAGAATGAGTCGGGCCATATTTTAACAAGATCATATAATGCTGTTAAGAATATTTAATATTAAAATTATTTTAAAGAATTCCTTGTCATGTTACTTATTTTTATGATCACCTTCACAATTAAAGTATAGCTATTACTATACAAGTACCTACATGTAAATTCTTAAGGTATTTTACATATTGTTTTAACGTAAGAATAATAATAATTTGAGTCACAAGTAGCAAAGAAAAAAAATCTATTATTTTTTGAACTTATTCAACTGTTATATTCTTAAATAATCTTTTGTAAGCTTATCAAACTATGGAACTGCCAAAACCAAAATCATGATTACAACTAACCATGTGAGGAAGAAACATTGTAATTGCAAATAAGGCTGTGTTAATTAATTATCTGAAAATTGGTGAATTAACACTTATGAATGTTATGGATCCAATTCTGTTATGGAATAAATGGTTTGTGCTATAAAAATGATGCTTTATGTTTAAAGCTAAAATATTGATTGTAAATGTTATTTAAAAATCACAAGTTGTAAAGTAATAGTTCTAACTTATGTTACATTAGAACATGACGGGCCCCATCTTTGTTCCGCAGCATTAAGTTCCATGTTCGATTCCCCAGTCGAGCACTAGTAGTTGGTTAATATATTAGGGAATTCCCAGTAGCAGGTAGTATCTTGCCTAAAGTTGGCAATAGCCGCGTCCATCATTATGAGGGTCTTAGGAATAGCAAGGCGTTCTCCTGCCTAACTCTGAATAGAAGAGTAGAAGCAACAGTATTTATGTATTTGTCTAGTTTCTAAGAGTATTTACGTAATCTGGGTTCGGTCTTAAGGTCAGCTACCGCCCTACGCTATTTCCAACACCCTCGCAACGCCGTGCGCCCCTTAGTTACCTTTGAGCTACAGTTTCGAGTGTCGTCCATATAGACTATTAACCTGATGCCCTTTGAAAAGTTTTTCGTATTGTATTTCGATGGCGCGGGAGGTTGATTGATGTACAACATATTAAAAAATACGTTGCGAAAACATAGCATATTTAATTGTCACACTATTGGAAATAAGACTTCATTACGACTTTGGAAAATCTTCATTGAAAATATGTACTTATGTATAATTATAATTAGTAGGTTGATATTTTTAACTGTTTGTCCAAGTTCGTTGTTGCCAAAAGGTCGTATATCTATTCAACTCCACGGCATGGAACATGTACCTAAAGCGTGGAATTAGCGAAAAAAAAAAGCAAGATCCTCTGTTTTATCATCGCATAATAACTTAATTCGGCAATGTGTACTGTGTTAATCAATCTCTTAAAACAATGGCTAAACTTATCATTGTTAGCTAACTAAACGGAATCCATGCGTGGTTTATTTTATGATAAGTGGGTTTTCATTGTCTTTGCTGTAGCTGTGTGTTTGCTCGGTATTTTTTCTTAAACAAAGAAGAGTTTTTATTGCTAATAATACCGTAGAAATCCTTAGAGACGACGGGTTCTATGCAACATCGTGTTGTTGATAATTAAAAATGCTTTTAAATTATCTCATCCAAAATTTTGTACGAAACCGATGTTTATAGCATAAACATATTTCTTTATTCACATAAATAAAATTGACATAAAGGTGTGCATAAGTTTTAAGCTTATGTTTTACCAATGAACATAATAATAGACTTCGGAGTCTTTAAGCATTCCTAGGAAAATCGTTGGAACTTTAATTAACTTCAACTTCTAATCTCTTCTTATGCAAATTGTATGATACATTATACATTGACAGACCCGTGGCGTAGTTGGCTAGACACCAGCTTGCGAAACGAGAGGCCGCGGGTTCTATCTCCACACCGAGACGAATGTTTGTGTAATCCACAAATACAGATCTTTTTCAGGTCTGGGTGTTTGGGAGACCGAAAAGTCTCTACAATACGAGTTCTTAGTTCAATCACAATACCCCAATGTGGATTGGTTAACTGGTCAGGTATACAATGCCTCTGCCCTGTGGCAAGGGGGCGTTAGAATCCCACCACGGTATCCCCTGCCTGTCGTAAAAGACGACTCAAAGGGGCCCTTGGGGTCGCTGGGCGCGCTGCGGGGGCGGCGCGCCCTCACTGAAAGTGACCCCGAGAGGGGCGGCGGCACTGTGGCCTGTGTACGTCGCGGGCGCCCATCAACAACCCGGGCGCCCGAACCAAGCTAGTGGGGGTGCAACTGCGCCCCCTACACACTCCGAGACGGCCGAGACAAATACGTCTCGGAGGCGCACCGGGCGGCTGCGGCATTACGGTTGGCGCTTCTCGCTAACGTACCGTGGTCGCCCCACTCGGCGCGGAGATGGCCACCGGGGGGTTTGGTCGGTATGCCGGTTTAGGGATATTGTTAGGGACCCAGCCCGGCACTAACATCTGCGCGGACATGACGTCGCCGCGCGCCGGGCTGGAAGACCGGTGACCCCGACATACGCTTCCCGCCCCCCTCCCCCGGGGCTGGCGGGAAGTAGAGCCATAAACAGCTTTCCCCTCGAGAACAAAAAAAAAAAAAAAGTATACAATGCCCGTTGTTTTACATCATCATGATTTATCAAAATCATGAATGTCGCATCATAAATACACATCTGTGATTTCATTCAAATCACCGTGTATTGTTGGGCTATAATGAGGCTATTTCAAATACTTGGCGGTATTACTACGCTTATTGTGTGCAACAAATGTTGATACGTACTATCAAACCATTTATTTGCCGATATAAGAATTTCCTTTGTAATGTAAAAGACATGTCACAAGTATATTGGTTAATGAAGTAGCATTTGATAAATCCATACTAATATTATAAATGCGAAAGTAGCTCTGTGTGTCTGTCTCCCTTTCCTGCTAAAACTACTGAACCGATTTAAATGAAATTAGGTACACAGATAGTTTAGAGCCTGAGAAAGGACATAGGCTACTTTTTATTGCGAAAAGGTGTTTTAAGGGGTTGAAAGGGGGGATGAAAGGTTGTATGGAAGTATTGCCATTTTTAAAGCTAGAAGCTTGAAACTTATTTTTTAGGCTGTTGATAAGATATAAATAAATATGACATTCAAAGTTTGTAAAAAAAAATACAAACAAGGGGGTAAAATAAAAATGAGTAAAATAATAATATAATAGTAAAATAGACTACAACGTATTTTCTTTCTTTTCTTTCTTTCTATGAAGCAGTGGTGGCCTCGAGGTTCAGGCGCGCGGTCGAGAATTTCGGCGGTCGCAGGTTCAAACCCCAGGCACACACCTCTGACTTTTCGGAGTTATATTATAGTGTGTATTCACAATTAATTATCGCTTGCTTTAACGGTGAAGTAAAACATCGTGATAAAACCTGCACACCTAAATAGTTCTTAGGAATTTATTAGGTGTGTAGTCCGCCAACACGCACTAGACCAGCGTGGTAGACTAAACCCTCTCAGTTGTAGGGCCCGTGCCCAGCAGTGGGACGTATTTGGGCTGATGATGATGATGATGATATTTTCTTTCTAAACCCAACCCTGTAGTCTACGCGGACGGAGTCGCGGGCAAAAGCTAGTATCAAATAAATGTATTTGCGTTTTGAATCCATATGTCCTTAAGAATTATTTTTATAAATGGAAGCATTTAATTAAGTGCCATAAATTTGTCTCCAGACCATACATACATACATATTTGGGTTTCATATTTGAATAAAAAATTAACCGTTACTTGGCCTGTAGGCAGCCTAACGTCTGTGGCATGTAAGTAAATTCTCATCGCCTATGTTCATACAAGTTGTCGTGCCGTTTTTAACAATGCACACATATTTAATAACAAGTGGGGGGTGCGAGTACGCGCGGTGGGCGATCTAATTCGCCAGGCAAGCGAGCCCAGTCAGTTCGCACAGAAAAGTGAGAGGCGCGGGCGTCGAGCGTCGACTTGCCGGCCTCGAAAACTTTACCTTTGAACTCCACCGTAAGCCAATTTGAACTTTATTTCCCGAAATTAAAGCGTAGATTGGGTGTGCAGTGATTTTTTTAAGGTGTGTCGAAACGCAACCGCTGCCAGTGACCCCATTGTGAACACCAGTGTAGTGCAAAATGAATGAAGAAAATTCAGTGAGTGAGGATATGAAGCGGCAAGCGGCGATGTTTTACAACACCACTCAGAGGTTTGTTTGCGCGAATTTGATTGTTTGAATATATCAGCGGATGTGGTGTTGAATTCTTGCGCTCTTCGTTAGTATTCCTTCGCTTAAATTCTCATTTCCTTATGTAAAGGTGGTAAGGTCTCAATTCGTTCAAGATTTGTTATAAAATCGGCAACACGTATATTTGCGTGCTACTTGAACTTCATGTTAAATCCGGACAAACTTTTTGTGTTAGGTTTTTAAGGTCTGACTTCATCAGTAAAGTATTTAAACTGTGCAGTTAACATAAAACTGCCTTCGATAAAAAAAATCATAATGACAACTTGTCTTAAACGTAATTCGCTTAATTAATTATTATTTAATGGCGCTAATTAGCATGCCTTTTAAAATCGGAGCAATATTACATCCAACCGTTGCATTTTTTCGAGAGTCTCAAATTATTAGTTTCAAATTACTTCGTTGCTTAAATAACTAAGTATGTACTTAATTTCTAAGTAATTTAACATGTATGTTCGAAGACCGTATAAAATCATATATTAAGCATAAAATTTAATAATTAAATAGTCATAAACTTGTGTGTTAATAAATTCATAAATTAATAGTACATCATCATCATTATCAGCCCATATACGTGCCACTGGACACGAGCCTCCTCTACAACTGAGGGTTTAGTCCACCACGCTGGCGTAGTGCGGGTTGGCTAGTTGACTAATAAATAGTAATAATTAATAGTAGTAGTACACACATCTTTATTATATGAAGTCTGTTTTGATATTTCAAATATGTGAATATGCTTTGTCTGTATGTGACAAATCAACTTTATTAATTAATAGGTATAGAATGTGAGTTAAATCTTAATATTTAATAGCTCCAACATCTTTTTCAAGGGATCGAAAGGTACTTTAAAACTGACATTCCGAGTCAGTACTGAGTAGGTAGTATTTTTTCTTTATGTAAAATATTAATGTGGGAACAGAATTATGTATGTGACTGTTTTATGTATTTATTTATTTAATTTTTAATACTCCCTTTATCGATAAAGATACAGATTACGGCCAAGTTGCATACCTTATCCACAATAAATTTAACACAATGCCAACCGACACTTTGCCAACCTATTATACCTGCAATGGAAACTACCTACATATCCAATAACTTGTAAAAAAAATAGTGACAAAAATGTAGCCTCTTTCACGACAGAGCATGAAGGGTCAATTTTTCATATCAAGGGTTAAGACGACCTAGAATTTCTAATAATATAACCGTTTTAATTGATTTCTTGGCGGAAATTTTTATAGCTTTTTCTACATTGTGGGGGCGGTGGTGCGAATGAGCCTTTGTAGTGACGTCAGTGATCTCAAATTTATTTCCCGTAGACACGCAAACATTTGTATGACGTAATGATACGTCTTATATTAAATGTATTGGCGCCGGCTCTAACGCAGGGTTAATGCTGTCTCGTCGTGTTAAATACCATTAATAGCTATTGTCGTCCACTGCTAGGCATAGATTTTCAACCTGGACTTTCATCAATAATTGTCTTCAGCTTTCTATCCCCCGTCCTTCTTACACATTTGAGTTCATCTTTTTCTAAACCGGCCAAAACTTCTTATGTTCCTAATGTGAACATTAGGCGATTTAGCAATTGCCTAGATGTTGCTCAGGAGTTTAAATCCGTAACTTCGAACATTTCTTATTATTAAATTAATATAAAATAATTTCACAATTAAAGATAAAGGAAAATGTCTTCAAGAAATATCATACCTCAGAGAACTTGACGAAGAATTTCTATACGGTATGGTAAATTTACAAAGCAGTGTGGTAGACTAAACTTAAGGGATTCTTTTTACTCGCATCTTTATTGTGTGTACATTTAGGTTATGCTTGGTGTACTAGGGACGAAGCACATTTTGGAGGCCATATTTTAATTATTTTTCCTTGTTGGAAAGGTTTCCCAAACTATTTAATAATACAAAAGAAAACCCGTAACGTATGTTATAGAATAATTGACACCACAGATAAGGCGAAATCCGCCTTGCGTTTTTTATAATACAAATGGAAACACATATCTATGTATGGTAAAAAAGTTTACACGGTCGTTTGTCGTTCGATATCAATATATTTTTTTTCAAATATTTTCAGAAAAATTTATAACTGAAAAGCATTTTTTTTTTCATAAAAAATATTTTTAATTCATCATCATGAATTTATTTTAAATTAGTAATACAAATTGTTCGTTATCCTAAGTCTAGCACAAATAGGCTTCTCCTATCGTGAGACGAACATAAAAAGGAAATGAAATAACGCTAACATACTATATTACATAATAAACGCCATTTACAATACTACTAGGTAGTTCTAACTATATTTTATTTGTGTATTACGATTTTGTACATTTTCTGACAGTGCACTTGTGCAACATAATTGTTACATAAACAAATCGTAAATTGAATTTGTTAACTACTTTACTTTTCTTTTGAATGTACAATTGATAGTTCTTACGTTATCCTAACTAGGTAATTTACAGGTGAATATAATTGCATCGGATCGGTGGAACCAAAAAGTATCTCACTGTAGAATATGTTACTACGTTAGATTAAGATTTTTTTACCTCGTTTTATTTCTGCCTTTTAAATTGTCTTATCGTCGCATATTTATGTGACATAAACTTGAATTTGCAAAATTACATAGGTACCTACATGTGTACATTTTTGTTTCGCAATTCTTACATCTTCAAAGATTACTAAGTTATTTTTATCTCCTATTGCTCTTCTTGAACAACTTGCTTTCAGACGTGATGATACATTAGTCAGCATCTTTATATGATGTCACAGCATTGAGCTCTCCCTCTTTTCAACGTAAAGTATATATAAGCTATGCTTGAGTTACACGTTTGCCTACCAATTTGAGAGAGAAGGTGTGACGATACATAGTTACATTTTACGTTATGGATAAAGTTTGTGCTTGCACCCAATATGTGAGTCCACGTGGAAATTCACGTAGGTAACAATGTCGGATCGCTAAATGATATGCTTGCCTATGCACCGCTTTGTGCATGCTCATGAGCCATAAAAAATCACGTTTTGTATCACGTTTTACATGAAACCGTCCATGCTTAGCTGAACGTTATTGCGTATGGGGAAAATATGATTACCAGACGTGTCGGTTTAGTGGTTGTTTGCTTATTTCGATGAAAATTAACTATATTTTTCTTGTATATACCTATATGTAAAATGTAAACCCCCTCTTTGTATTTGCAGCATGAGTGCGTACGACACTTGATCCCGGTCGGCAGAAGTTTTATTGGGTTTTAGTTCGGACATCATTCCCTAAATGGGTAATTTCAACATTAATGGTTAAATTCAATATGTATGTTATTTTTTTAATGGCAGACTTAATATTTTTATAAACGTGTTATAAAACGAAAAAAATATGTTTGCCTTTTCCTTCACTTTAAATTATGCAAATCGTGGGAACTATTTTTAAAAGTTAACAACTTAAAATTAATTTATCTCGTTTTCCCTATTATAAATGGAAGTTACTTTGTATGCGATTGTACTTATATAGGTACAAAAAATTTATATAATTTATAAATTGTCAACTGCTATGTACGGTCTCCGTAAAGCAATAAGATTTTGAGTTTGTATATTTCGTTGTCAGCTTTCATACTTTGTAAAACGATTTTAAGCATTGCTTAGGGTGACATTTTTCTCCATAACGGTAGATAGTTTTAATCGCATTACTACACAATCTCCATTTAGCATCAGGTGCAAAATGGTGAATTGCCCAAGTAAGCTTACTAAAAATGGTTGCAATTTGACCTTATTCAGCTTAATAAATTTTATGTTAATAATTTTAAAAAGCAATTAGAAGAAAACAAAATACATAATACGTAAGTAATAACAATCTCTGTCAACGTTGCTCACTGGAGCCTAATCATCCTTTCGAAATACGAAAGCGATTTTAAATCTATTCGGCTTCTTTGATTTTTGAATATACATATGTACATCGCTAATACATGTGAAACAAGCGGCGACTGCGTGCGTGTACATATGTACATATAGCTCATTAAAATTTTAATGTAAAAAATCAGGTCTCTCACTGACCTTCGCATTTCCTGCTTATAGTGATCACTCACTGTTCATAGTGTGTTAGTTATTGCCGACATATGTCATGGAATATTTATTGCACACATTATAGATACTATACAGTACCTGGGTCGAATATGTCCACCTTAAGGTTTGCTATCCTTTTTTAATAACAATAAAACTAAAATAAACAAGTTTTAGCATTTATTCATGAAAAGTGCCTATTTATCTTTACAACAAAGGCAAAAAAATAGAAAGACATTAAACATTAAATAGTGTTTTCACCAGTTTAAAAAAATATGAAAATTGGCCATATTTCCGACGGGGGGTGTAAATATGGCCACATTTACTATATGAATTTATGGTTTAAAAAACTTCTGTGCAAATTAATTCTCTTATTCAGGGTAAAAAAGTGGCTTTCGGCCCGAAGTAGATTTAGCCTTCTTTTTCATAAATAACGCCTTAGACTACATGTTGGCACATTATAATTCTTTGCAGCCATATATACTTTCATCCTGCCGCTTTTGACTGCAAATATAGCTGGTTTTATTAATGGTTCTTACCAATTATCTCGTAACCCTTTAGTTTAATAGCCTGCTAAGGTCTAAAACAAAAAAGAAAGTTACGTTAATTTAGTACCGTAAACATAGCCAAACTGTGGCCATATTTGCAGTCATCCATTTATTTTGTTTTCATAGTCACGAATGAAAAACATACAATTTCTTTGATAATTAAATAAGAAAATATCAAATAACAATCGTCACACAATGTTGTAGTGTGATTAACATAGATTCTTATTTGAAAAATAACAAAATACAGGAGAATACTTAAATCATGTTTTTATAACTTTATCAGTATGTTTCACTTTATTGGACACTAGGCGGTTAGTGGGTGCGCAGTAAAGGTGATAGGTACGCTGTTCGGATATATGTGACACTAGCGACAATTTATAGTGGTGTTAAGGTTATTACAAATTTTCGAATTTGATATAATGGCAAGTGGCCATATTTTCCGTCTGGCCATATTCGACCCACGTACCTTATTATTTTTGTAAATACATCTTGCAGGTGATTGTAGGAAATCGCACGCGACCATAAACACCTCAGTAATAAATAAATACACCCAACAGTCACATACATAACACTATGAGACAGGTCTTGTGTCGTGTTACTATTATATATGTTATACTATGTGATTTTAAGAGATTATGACTAAGTTTCGCATATTTTTTTAACTCCACATTATTAGCATTAAACTACCAATAAGAGAAATTGATAACACAACAAATTTAATAAATGACGATTACAAATGAAAGGATTTCTGAATTATTTATATCAAACAGTCAATGCCAACGGGAAATTGCCAAATATGAGCAAAGGTCAAAATAAATATTTCGTCTATAAATAAATCGATGTTGCTACTTATGTTGTTATTGCGAAACTGCGAACTTACGGTATAAGGAAACGGTTAGTAGCTGACCATTTTGCCCACAATTACACCAATTACTTTTCCATCAAACCCTAATAGCGTTCAGGCCAGTAAGTTAGTCCTTGCTCCCATTGGGCCTTGTTTATCCCAAGCCTTATTTATGGGCCTTCGTAATATATTTTTAATTCAAATGGCTTCGGAAAGAAATAGCAGCTAATGTGAGGCTTTTACCCCGATTACTTCATAGCTGATTGGGCAGTAGCCCATGGTTATATTCTATCTAATCCAATAGGTACCCTTTGACAGTTTTCACATATTGAAACATAGGGATGTTGAGGTGGGTAATAATATCCGATTATTAAGAGATATCGATACCATATCTTTGTATTTACTAATCGATTACAGTTTACGGATTTTTTTTCACGAACATTTTTATTCAAACGCCTAAACCCTCTCAGTTGTAGAGGAGGGCTGTGCCCAGCAGTGGGACGTATATGGGCCGAAGATGATGTACTCCAAACTACAAAATGGCTGACAGTCAAATTTAGCTCTATCTTTTCGCCGCGCGCCAAGTTATCTTGCGCGTACTCCACTTGAATGATGAGGAAATATTATGGTTGTTTACATAGGAAGTTGCTTCGCGTTCTTTATTAGTAATAGGTCATTTCACGTTTCACGTTCATTTCACATTTCATCACGATTTTGGACACAAAGATTTATTTTATATTAAATTAACTTACATTACTTTTAATGATATGTGTCCGTTGATACTATATTATTAGCTGAAAGTTGACTATTATTAAAAGCTAAAAGACAACTAGATCGAAAACGGCTCGATTATTCACGCTTTTTTACCGATTATTCGTATATTTTTACCAGTGGCGGGACTTCCATAGAAGCCCAAAAGCGTTAAACTTTAATAGTGTAATGTCTAGTTTATACTTGCTTATTGTGGGGGTCTTCATTTAACAAAATGCTTTTGATAAATAAAGATTTAAAGCATAAAAATTATTATTTAGAATTGTGAAAGGCAAACTGAGCTTTTAGGCTTCTATGGAAGTACCGCCACTGATTTTTACCGATTATTCGTATACAAGTGAGTTTGAATAATCGCAACACTACGGTAAAGGACCTAACGAGGTCTTTGTAATGACGTCTAGAAAAAAAATTCTTATTGTATATAATGGTTATTCTGCTTTACTAAAAGGATTTAAATTTTAATTTAGTTATTAAGAATTGTTCATTTTATGATAAAAAAAAATAGCTTCATAATTCCATGGTTTTACGAAAAATGTTATTGAAATTGTAAGAATTACGCACATACAAAGTTGTTTCAACTTGAACAAGTGTGAAACGTCAAAGGGTACCTTTGACTTGGTTTAGATAGAATATAGTTTGTTAGATTTTTTCAGCGTAATTTAGCTTGGTTTTATATTAATTATTTTAAGAACGGTAAACGGAGGATATTGAGGATTTTTTTTTAACATTTCGCCTCTACAATGGTACATTAAAGTATCATGACATAATTTTGATACTTGAAAAATTTAAAAAAGTGGGAATCTAAAATAGTACCAATTTGAGCTAGATTATTGTAACTAAATTCAAACTTCTCTGGCCCATGTCTAGAAGTTAGCCTCATATATAAATAGGTATTCGAGTATTTGAACATGTTTTCATCGTGATGACAATACTTCAGGAAAAGAAACCTTGCAAAAAAAATATTTTTATCAGCCTATAAATGTACGTCCCAAAGCTGAGCAACATGCTGGGTTAATATGGCTTTACATTACTATTAATTTTGTACTGAAATTACTTATGAAGAACTCTCAGGGATGTAGGTTTTCTGACGATGAGTTGCTTCACCGCCCAAAGGCGTATTATTAAGAAAATACGAGTAAAAATAATTTTAAGTCATTGTTTGCTACCTGATAACATTCGGCGACCGACGAGATTCTGCCTCAATAGACCGTGCGCCTTGCCTCGAAACTATTTTGCATTTTTGTCGTGCGAAAATAATTAATAAAACTACTAGGTTCAATCAGTAAGTTTACAATGAAACGGTGTAACCCATGTGATGATATTATTAAGCGAAAAATATTTGCATCGATGTATGAAAATATTGACATTGACATCACACAACTGTTAGTTATTGACAGTTACCAGGAATGACGAATCAACATGAAAAAATTATCCAAGATGATACCTCGCCAAACATGTGAAACCTGAACAAACATCGAATGTTTTTTCGACGCCTATTATTTGTAATGCTGTAGATGGAACCAGAATTTATTTTGACAGGCTGGCTGTAACAGTTCTTTGCTTTTGTGTTGACGTACCTTTTTAAGTGCCTAAGTTCAAAACTCGAATTAAAAGGTTAGGAGCCACGCCATAGTCAATTTGGGTTGCGGTACAAATGGACTAACTTATTCTAAATGGAGCAATGTTGTTGTAAGTCGATTGGCTTTACACGACACACACGGCACACGATACCTGTTGCAACAAGAATACTGGAGAGTTAATTTGCTGGTCGGATATTAATCTGTATCACCTTTTTTACACTTGTGCAAGTACGTCGAATAAGCCAGCATAATGCACTTGCACAGTAGTCGACTAATATATTATCTTAATAGTTTTTCTTTTAAATTACTAAATTTCATCTATGAGTGCTCAGTAGATTCTTTGCGAACAACGCAAGATCCTGTCCATTATTGACTTAAAATATCTTGGGAATCCGAACTGCCGTCACTTAAACTGAAGACTGATTGTTAAATAATTTTATATTAAAAGTTGAACACAGACTATGACTATGACTATCAATCTCCATAATTTTCAATTTATCTATTAGGAAATAATGAAAGCTTTGAAAGTACCATGATATTATTTCAATTAATTAAATTGGAGTAATTTTTCTAAATTAAAAGTTAATTTTATTAATTTGCTGAGTAAAAAAAAAATATTTACGTACGCCGCTATCGTTCACACAGGTACGAAACCTTAAAAGAAAAAACACATACATACATAACCTCACGCATTTCTGCACTCACATTTCGCCAAGTATTTATCAGTCCCACGTAATAGGGGGCGAGCCTATTGCCGTTTTTCGGGCACAATTCCAGACTCCGTGCTGTTACCGAGAATTTTCTTATAGAAAAACCCAATAACACTCTGCTCGACCCGGGAATCGAACCCAGGACCTCTAGATCGCACGGCACATACTTGTACCGCGAGACCACGAGGCAGAGTAAAAGAAAAAAACAGGAGTTTATCAAGAACGTCAATCTTGCACGCTTTATAAACCTAATCGTCTTTTATGTAGAAAAAAGTGTTCAGTAAAATAGCATGATTTGCCCTAAATTACCCCGTTCCTTCGTAGGTACTTTAGCAAAAAGTCGAGTTAGTGCGGCTGTATTTGAGTGCCGTAGTTCCATAAATGTTGATCGGAATTTAATGATAATTTCGTGTTATTGGTAGTTTCATGAAAATAGCGTGTTTGATTACGAAAGAAATTTATTACGATTTGACCAAGGACAAGAGTACCTATGTCTAAAACGCTGTTTACAGTTTTATGCAAAAAATTAATTACATTTATTTGTTTTGAGTAATGTTTAACAGATTTTAATGACACTGGCAGATAAATAGCTAATTTTATTATGAGTACTTTAGGCTACTTTATTCTGTAAATTATATCCTAAGATTGAAGTTGCAGGTAACTGTTCACTAGGTTGTCATGTAACTAAATAATGATTTTCGTAAATCTACTAATCCATATATATATATTTTTTAAATAGAGCGTTTGAATAAACAAATGTCTTCATTCAAAAGAAACCTTAAACTAGTCGACGCAATAATTAAATAAGAACTTCATTTTGTCACAAATGTGTCTCGTTCAACGAAGCGTTGACAAAGGCGTTAAGTGATTGCCAGTTATCTCGCTAACTATTCGCATCCCGCTAACCATTCGTGAAGGAAAGACGTCACCTTCCTTATCAATGCACTTCATGCTTCGATACAACGACAATAATAATAAAGGTCACAAACCATGAAACGTTATTGAAATTCATCATCATCAGCCCATATACGTCCCACTGCTGAGCACGGGCCTCCTCTACAACTGAGAGGGTTTAGGCCTTAGTCCACCACGCTGGCCTAGTGCGGGAAGAAATCTTAGGTGTGCAGGTTTCATCACGATGTTTTCCTTCCCCGTTAAAGTACGTGATAATTCATTGTGAATACACACATTACTTCGAAAAGTCAGAGGTGTGTGCCTGGGGTTTGAACCCGCGACCGTCAAGATTCTCGATCGCATGCCCAAACCTCAAGGCCATCACGACTTTTTAATATTTATTTATTGAAATTATCGTCATAATTTATTAACCGTTTGATCGACAACGCACTCCATCAGTAGATGAGCACTTGTAATATTGATTGCTTCGTCAGTGCCGCGGTATAAGTACGTTGAGTGCGAACCTGAAGGCCCCTATACTCTCTGCCGGGTCAATTAAGTGCTATTGAGTTTTTGTGTAAATAAATTTGAGTAAAAAAGGGTCTTGTCTCCAATACGTTAGATGTAGTAACTGGCGAAATATGGATGTAAGAATAGAATGGCAGAGGTGCACTCTCTTTAGGAAGACGGGCGTGAGTATGTAATACTGAAAATATCAATTCGTCTCATTTGAATATTACGAAATTTAAAAATATTCTTACAAACACACGATTTAGAAATATAACCGTTGTGAATTGTATTTCTTTCACAATAACATGATAGCTATTGGATTTCAAATGGTTAATTGCGTATCGCGAATCACTTCCGTTGATTCTGTGAGTTTATTCCGGCTTTCTCATTATTACTGATACCCGCGACACAAGACTTATAGGTACATTAGTGTCAGAACTATGCATGATTATGTCGTGTGATATTTCGTTTTTAATACCTGATCGAATGACATTAATAATGAGTTCCAATAGTATGCATTAATTTAAATACTTGTAAAAATACATATAGTAAGTATATGATATAATGTATTTTTGACTGCCTCGTGGTCTCGCGGTACAAGTATCTGCCGTGCGATCTAGAGGTCCTGGGTTCGATTCCCGGGTCGGGAAGTGTTATTGGTTTTTCCATTAGGAAATTATCGGTAACAGCACGGAGTCTGAAAATATGCCCGAAAAACGGCAAAAGGCTCGCCCCCTATTACGTGGGACTGATACATACTTGGCGAAATGTGGGTGCAGAAATGCACCTCTGCCTACCCCTTCGGGGAATACAGGCGTGAGTTTATGTAGGTATGTATATGATATGATAAAAACCAGTTTGTTGTTTTGAGATGAGTGAATAAATGTTCGAAACATAAAACCAATCTTATTTGCTACAGAATGAACTTACAGTATTATATATATTATACTTAGGATAATTTTCTAGTATAGATCTTTAATCAAGGCGGGGTATTGAGTAACGCTATCTTAAATATTTTAAAAGTAAAAATAAATGAAAATAATCTCTAATAGAATGAATATTTGACCATCTATGTGGTTCATACCACAGTTTAATAAATAATTACTACGTAGTCTATACGTTAAATCTGATGGTCTAAGGTTTCTCATTCCGCACGAATCAAAATTTTAAGTTTGAGTTGAGAACAGTTATAACAAAAAATATACATTTAAAATATTGTTTTCCGTAAGTGAGATTTAATCTAGAATTTAAGAAAACAACAATTTACTTAGCATTATTCTCAAATTAATGAAGCGATATTTAATACTGTAAGAATATTGAATTCTGTGGAACATCGACTTTGATGTTTCCTAACTCAAACACAAGCACAGTTTTATGCAAAATACTATTACTTTAAGCAATTCTGAGATGTTAAGATGTTAGAAGACTGTATTTAAAGCGCATGCAGCTGTCACTGACAGACAGCCTGCAATCCAAGCTGACAAGCGCAGTTATTATTTAACTAACTAACTTCGACCTTGTGTCATGTTCTTCATACAGTTATAATTCACAAGTGATAATTTCTCTTTACTTTAGCTTCACTGTTTTATTGGTATTATGTTTTTGGACACTAAACTTGGTAATAAATTAAAAATTAGAACTGAACTTAATTGTTTGTAGAGCATAAAAAAAATCAAAAATATTTGATCTAGTAGGGGTTTTTTTGTTGATTTTTTCATTAAATAATATTTTTATTCGTAAATGACATACATTCACGCCTATATTCCCGAAGGGGTTACCCAGAGTTGTATTTCAACAATCACTTTTCTCCAACTGTGCTTTATGCACATCCTTATGGGGGCGTGGCTACTCCCGTCTTACATGCGTACGAGTAGTTTCTAATACATAGGAAATACGACTTGTATCTTTCTCCGTATAGTTTAAAATACATTAAAATGTCGTTATTGCAATTTTAGTACTAAGCACAAAGCAGATCTTATTATCATTTACGTTTAGCGCATCGTAATCGTCGTAAAACAATTTGCGATCTATTTTCCAAAAACATTGCAGAATATCCTAGTAAAATAAAATACCAAATCCGATACAATTTAAATATTTACAATTTTAATTTGTGGATCAAGGTTTAATGACGTCCATTTATCTAGCTACACGCTTTGGAGCCACTCCCATTGAATAATACACAAATAACTGTTAGAATGTTACTACGCTAAAGCCGTAATCAACAATCGCGTTTTATCGTGGCCGAGAAACGATTGTTACGAGTCCCGATTAATTCTTAATCGAAAACGCACGGACGAAGTTATAGTTTACAAGAGTAATCGCTATTAGACACGATAAACATGTATGAAATTGACAATAATGATTTTGTTATTTCGCGGCACAAGTACGTACCATGCGATTCACATATTATGTACATACATATGTACATACACATCACGCCTGTATTCGCCGAAGAGGTAGGCAGAGGTAAATTTTTGTACCCACCTTTGCCAAGTATGTATCAGACCCACGTATTGCCGTTTCTTCTCCACAGCTATACGTTTTGAAGCGGCAATAGTTTAAAAAAAAAGAAGTGTAAAATTGACGATTCAAAAGAACTTCTAAAAGTCTATTTGAATAAAGATAATTTGATTTGATTTGATATTAAGGGGAGAGTCTATTGCCGATCCCGATGTTATTGGATTATTAAGGAATGCTCAGTAATAACGCGGAGTCCGTCTCGCCTCCTATTATGTGGGACTAAAACATGCTGGCGCAAAGTGGGTGTAGAAATGCGCCTCTATTTACTCCTTCGGGAGTATAGAGGCGTAAGTGTATACGAGTATATGTGATTGAAATGTGAATTGTTTAGTTTCTATTACGAATTTGCCAGCAGAATGTCACTTTGTCTAAACTTATGATCTCTGACGCTTTGATGCATAAGATGGATTCCAGCCAACTAATACTCCAATACTGTGATCTTAGTTTGTATCGATTTTGAAATGCCACTTTAGATCAAATTTAATACTATAAAACATAAGTGTGTTCAGGCATATTTAGTTGAACAGCTTATTTTTTCTAAACTTATAACTTACCCACGTGATTATTATAATGTAGTATAAAGCCTTATATAGATATTTGACTTATAGAATAAATTATTATTAAAATTTCATTGTTCCAAACGTTGAGTAAGTGAATCACAAGATATTGTTAAAATAATGGCATGATATTTTCCTCAATGGAGTTTTGAGAATTTCAGAAGCCCCATAAATAGAGAAGGTGAAGTGTACATAACTTCTTGAGACCAAAAAGTGCTTAAACGAAAAAGATAATACTTACATTGATTAAATGCTTATCGTTTACTTGAGATATTTCAGCCATGTATCAGTGAACATTTGTGTAACATTTAGCTTTTGTCTGGTAGGTAATACATAAAAGAACATTTTAGTACGGTTTTCAAATCCGGCAATAACTCTAGTGGATTTTGCTTATCTGGAATGTTACAAAAGAATTAGGGCATCGTGCTACACAGTTTACGGGTTTAGGCAGTAAAACCGATATATTTTTGCAGATTTTTATGGTGTCACTTTATCAATAAAAAAGTTTGATTAATAGATAAAGGAAGTCGTTCTTGTCGACATTAATACAAAGATAGTAAATAGTAGCGTAGATTAACCGCTTTATTAAAGAAACAGGTTCAACATCCTCCTTTCGCAGCTTAAATACTCAAATACGAAAGTCCACAAACAAGTTAACATTTGATTTGTCGAAAGTGTTTACGACAGACTTGTACAAGTATGTTGTTGTGCAGTCACGTTAATTTGTGTGACAGTTATATTTGCTTTTTTTAAATAAGTAATATCATGACAAACTGGAGTCTAGATTGTATAATAGCTAAGTATTTGGCTGTAAATATCACGCTGGCTATACCTAAGCTCTTTGTTAAACTGTTAAACATAGGAATTACCATTTACAAGATAGGTACTAGAATTAGATAGTAGTAGACACTGGCATATGTATATGCAGCATTGCCGTGTGAGTATTAAACTTTTCATTACTATTGATCTTAATTTTCTTATTATTTTGATTATTATTAGGTCTCAGCCAAATATCTCCCAGGCTATTAAGCCTGCACTTTTGGCAGCCCTGTGGCGCAGCTTGCGAAACAAGAGGCCGCGGGCTCGATCTCCGAACCGAGACAAATGTTTGTGTGATCGACAAATATCTGGGTCTGGGTGTTTGTGAGACAAAGTGAAGTGAAAAGTCTCTTGTAGTTTCTGATACTCACGTCACAGGACTTGTATCCTAGTGTGGGGTCAGAAGTCAACTATGTACGTGACTGTTGTGTGTCTTTATTTATTTTCTTAATAGCGGCATTATTTCGTAAAATGAATGAAAATAACAAACAAATTATCTGAAATAATTGTTACGATTGACAATAGATAACTAAATGTTTTTGTATTCTATTTAGATCCACACATCATGCGATCACTTGCTGTGTCACTACATAATATAAAATGAAGCACAATATTTTTTCTCAACTATTTAAAGTGAAACAAGGTATATGTCCTTTGTTTTGTATGTCTTAGAACGGCATGACTTATTGTATATTTTATCCTATTTCCGCATATTTCAGCGTGTTTAGCGTTCTATTACGGCGACTTATATACATATGTCCGCCTGAATTTTTACCGCTTCAAGGGTGAAAGGCAACTGCATTCTTGTGTTCAATAATTATTAAAAAAAAAAAATTACAAGGTTCTTTTCAGCTTAATTATTGAGGAACCAACTGTATGATAAAGTAATAATATACTTGAACAGTTTTAAAATAATTGCGACATATATTGTCAAAGGGAAGAAGAATTGTTTGAATATCGAATCATTGCAGTAGTGTGCTAAGTAAATAAAACACAAATAAATACAACATTTAAATTATCAAGTTTATTTTCCGATCAAACAGAAGGGATTGTATCTGTGACAATATTTCATAGCCACACTCCCATTTTATTTACGCCGCACACAATGTCTTTTTAAGTACACGTGAATATGAATAGGTATCATACTGTAAGCTTATGTTGTATTTTAATGTAAATAAATAAATAAATGGAAATCGCAGTCCTCATAAATATCAAATCTTTGAGTGCCACAGATATGCATATATGAGTGCATTTGAAATACATATAACCGTAAATATGAATGGCATATTGTGTACAGGCGTTATTGCGATGATAAACACAATATTATCTTAAGTATAATGTTATTATAAATGCGAATATGACATTGTGTGTTAGGGTTTCTCACATCTACTAAACTAATTATGATAAAATTTTGCTTACACGTTGCCAGCAGCTATAGTAAGGCGGCAAAATATTGTTCTGAAAATATATACGAGATGTCAAATAAAAAATCAATTGATTTTCATTTTATAGATGGGATCAGTTATATACCCCATAGCTTTGATCACTTTCATTATATTTTGTCTACCAATGATATTAAAAATCTCAGGCTCCTAACAATTTTTCAGTCGAGTCTTTCATGTTGTCCAAATCGAGCCACAGGCATGGGCGTGACAATCCTGTCAATACCCATCGTGGGCGTGATACCCAGGCCATCCAACAAACCAAAATCACTTTCATATATATTAGTGAAGAAGTAATGTTATAAAAAAGACAATTTTTAAGTAGGTAGTACAGTGTACGCCGTCCATACTTGGCCTAATGCCTCATATTTTCTGTCTCATCTAACATTCACTATCTAATTTATAATTCAATGAATGAGTTTGACGGAAGCCGGCATTGCCAAGTGATATGAGTATTTATGACTAGCTGTTATCTCCTACCGTTATGAATGAATACGTTCACCCAATAATCATACCCATTGTTCTGATTACACCTTAAGATATCAATCTTTTGTCCTCGATATCAGAAACTACCAGAAACATTTCGGTCCAAATAACGGTAACGTACGAAGCAAATATTTGAGGATTACACAAAAAAAAATCGTGTTGTTATCAACCCGGCGTCCTCTTCTTTCACCGGCTGGTTTCTGACTAATAGCCCTAAGGATGTTTGCATCTATTTTAGGTTAACCATTTGCTTCGTAGAAAATTGCAAGAAAAAGCTATTTATTTACTTAAAATAAAAAACAAGTTCGTCAGTCCGTAGCACAGTTGATTAGCCACCAGCTTGTGAAACAAGAGGCCGAAGGGTTCGATCTCCGCACCGAGACAAATGTTTGTGTAATCCACAAATACTTGTTTCGGTGTTTATGAGACTGAAAAGTCTCTCGTAGTTTCTGATACCTACGATACAAGACGTGTATTTTAGCGTGGGATCAGAACTATGTACATAAGTACTATCGTATTTTTTTTATTAAGTAGAGACTAACATGCCGTCTTGTTATATTGTATCCCATAAAAAACAAAACTTGTAAAAAAAAACAAGTCTCGCAACTCATTTCTTCTACCGTAAAAAGTTGTGAGATCCATGTTATACCAAGTCGATGAATTTATTCAGTCCCCCGTTTAAAAGACCTTTTGTCATAAGTTATTATGCATTTAGCTTACCAGACAACATCTTATAGCGACCATATAAATATAAAAATCTTTTATGGTTTAAATAAAATAGTTACACTTGGCAATCGCATGAAAACACAATGTATCTCACTTTTAGTTCATTTGAAGCTTCTATGTCAGCTAGAAGTGCCTTAGAGTTTTGATGATCGGTCAGTGAGTCAGTGAGTGACAAAACTGCGAAGTTTGACTAGTTATAATTCTTAAACTACTGGTTCAAATTGAATGAAATTCGAAATATACCGAGTTTATACCATTCTTGCTTGGTGACTAAAAATTCAGGTTTCTAGGTTTATCCACAACGAAGTTATAGGGTGTCGAAAATGGCCTGAGTTGGTTCGAGAAAAGTATAGTACGGCCGTGTCACTTTTTTGCTCGACTTGGCGGGGGCACTACCGTGCCCCCAGATACGGTCATAATATACAAACTGTGCTGCTTAATATTAGGTGTAATATGACTATCTTCATTCCAAATAAATATTAATTGTCTAGAAACCAATATATAAGCAGTTGTAACGTTTGATCAATTTTATTGTATCAATACAGTCATTCGATTTTGAATAACAATCGGCCAAATAAAACGCAAAGCTGTAAAAAAGGTTTAAAATGACAATTGGGTCACAACCCAATTAGATAGGCCGACGCCATTCTCGGCATCTTACGGTCGCCATGGCGTGACATCGAATTAATTCCACCACAGGGAGTTCTCTTAATGACGTGTACCATGGAACTGCAGTAGATCCAAATATGCGAAATTCGAATGAATGCGACTTGTGCTACCTAGTCCCTTGACGTTCATTCTCGCGTAATAATGGGCGCTTAGGTAAAAGAGACGCGAGTTAAGAACTATAGGCTAGAAATCTACGACATATGTAGGTATATGTGATTACATATGGACGAAAACAACGGAGAGAAGTCGGCAAATATTTAAATTAATTTTAATATAAATTTAAAACATGCTTTAAGAATAATATGGAGAAAAGCAAAAAATGCGTAGGAATTTCTGATACTCCACTAAAACTACAAGATTTGCTCAATTTAATACCTAATGGACTAGAGAAGCCGCGGGTAGGTATATAGCAAACTATAAAAATAAGAAAAATACAAAATTACAAAATCATTGAAAAAATGGATTATGCTTCAATAATAAAAATTCAAAATAGGTAAATACATACACTCACATACTGCACCCACATTTCGCTAGGTATGTATCAGTCCCACGTAATAGGGGACGAGCCTATTGCCGTTTTTCGGACACATTTTCAGACTCCGTGCTGTTACTGAGAATTTCCTAATGGAAAAACCCTTATAACACTTTGCCCGACCCGGTAATCGAACCCAGAACCTCTAGATCGCACGGCACATTTTATGTTACTTGTACCGCGAGACCACGAGGCAGTCAAATTAAATAAAATGTCACAAATGAAAGTCGATCACAGCTGAAACAGTCTTATGTAACTGAGTCGAATGCAGTACTTAAAAATTTATAATAAAGCATATTGTATTGATTTTTAAAAATAATAACGGTTCTAAGACCACACCTTGGGCGCGGCAAAAAGCCTCCGCCGCATTGTGCACCGACAGGCGATACGATCATCCGAGCGTCGCGAATGTTTTCTGTACAAATTATTCACGCTTTGTAAATAAACAATATAACTATACCTTTTACGCTGTACTGCACCTGTATTTTTAATCACTTACATACAAAAACAACTCTTTTGTTCATATATTTAGTTTGTTGTTGTTTGTTTGTGAACGCAGGTGGATTTACGAAATTGTTATGCATCGCTAGCGGTATTCTTGATTAAAAATAATGTATGTGGCACATTAATGCAGGCGTACTAACGACATACATGATACAATGTCCTCACTACACAATACTGATCTCATGTCGAAAGACGTCTCGATGTGAGGATCGAACTCGCAGCGTCTCCACAGTGCACAAATGTGTGTTGTAGGTGTGAGTGTGAAACTGAAGTTTCTCGTAGATTCTGATTCCCTTACGTATATCTTAATGTGAGTTCACATCTGTGATTAAAAAAGTAATCACGTTGTCATTCTGTGATTACTTTACGTTTCTCTTTTACCTGGTTCTAGTAGAAACAATGCTGCCATACTAGATTTCATTTTAAGACACATTAGAATGTAACCTTGATTATAAATGTCCAGTTATACGAGTATTATATACTAAATTTAAAAATTATAAAAGCCTTCACGGTTGCATGATTTTATAATTGAAATTTTTAAATGTAATGTTTTATTTTTAAGTTTAATATTGTATTTTAAGTATGTAGATTACATACATATTATACCGTGACACGTTGGTAACATGTCGTATAAAATCTCGATACAATTGATAAGAATTACATCGGTAGACGAGTGCTTATTTGTGATTTATTGAAGAAACAATAGCGTTCCTAGACTACCGCACCAGCACTGAAGTCCGACGACAACCAATCACATAGTCATATTGCAAAATATTACATTGAAATAACTATATTATTCTAGTCTGCTTTTTACTTTCAAATTCATCCAATTAATTCATATTGAAATAATAGGTTTACGGAAATGAAACCGCATGCAATTTGATACGAAAATAAATGGACTAAACGACCTCAAGTGTTACACTTTCGCTATAAGTTTTGCATCAAACTCTAACGTGATACGCGGATTTCGAGCGATAGATAATTTCAATATGTGTATTTTTATACATCGATAAGTTCGTGGTAGCTTCAACGATTAGAGGTTCTTTGACAGGGACCCAATGTCGACGGTCGGGGGTTTCAATCTCATGCACACAGTTTTCTTAATATTGACATTAGCGATCCGTTATTAATCCTGCATGTGTGCAAAATACTACAATGGGCGTCCTCAGAAGTGCGGCATGGGTGCCCAACACTCGAACAAAGTGTTGTTGGGGTTTTCCGTTAGGGAATTCTCAATAATAGCACGGAGTCTTAAAAAATAACTTAAGACTCGCCTTTATTAAAAATTTATTAAAACACCACTGAAAAAACGTGGGTGCGAAATGTAGTATGTATGTATTAAAGGATTTTTACTAGCTGTTATTATCGAATAAGAATTATTCACTGTTTTAAAATAGTTTTTGCAATACGACACTGCTATAACGTCTACAGTATCCAGAACGCAGGGTATTTTTGAAGCAACATCTCAAATTATAAGAATAGAAGTTGTCTCTACCTTAATACAATTCTTAGCAAATGTGTGTGCGATAGAATAAAAATTAAAAAGACGAAAATCACACCTTTTGAAAACCTTCATGATAACAATCGCTTAAATCCGGCTATAAAACGAAACGTCAAGGCTTAAATCACCGAGACACTTGTTTCATTCACACCTATATGTACATATGTATGTGTACATACTTACTTTGACATTTTGTTTTTGTTACCGAATAGTTTATCGTAATTTCTAATATACACGACGATAGAATCACACAAACTATGAGCGAATTTACTGGGTATACTATTTATTTGTTGATCTATCCCATCTTTTTATACAGTTTCTTGCAAAGAATGAAACGTTTAATAGTCTCTGCATCGCACCACTGGGATTAATGTCGAAAAGGAGGGCTCACAAAAATTTAATTCATAAAAATAACTTATTTGAATTTGTTCTCGCGTCGATTAATTAAATAATGAGCGTGTTTTCTCATAACTCGGAAAACAACATCATAGAAACATATTTAATTAATGGCAGATTAAAAATTCGCACTTCTGCTAACATTAATAGTTAACTATTTATAATCCGTATACCAACAACATGGGACAAGTTGGTTTGCGCAGTTGGTTAGAGGCTAGGTTGCCAACATTTTCTCAGCGAAATATAGTATATTTCAAAATAAGTAATAAAATAATATATATGTAGTACTTACACCTCTAAAAAATATAGTACACTTCTAAAAATATAGTATTTTATGAAAAAAATTAACAAAACTAAAACATGGCCATGCGATTTCGTCGATATTATTAGCAATTATATATTATACCTTTAGATATTTATTTATTACTTAAGCTATAATATAAACCTAGGAGAGCCCATACACAATGTATTTTATAACGTTTTATATATGAAATATAAGGTGTCAATTTATGATGGATACTTGTAGGATACGATAGGATAACTAAAGGCCAAGCTTTAAACGAGGTCTCCAATATCTCTTACTTAACAACGACGACAGACTGTTTAAATAATTGCTCGCCAATGTTTCTAGACATACAACATACGTATTCCCTCGACTATTTAATATGAGCACATGTTATTAAATTCCTGATGTGATAACTTGGAAATAAGTCTAAGCGTTGCTTGAGGCAGCGGGAATAGGCGTGTATTATGAGTCAAATGACGATATATTGTTTTCATATCGGACTTCTGGACTGTAATGAGTTATCTACGCCATTAAGGTCAAGCTGAGGAATGATCGTAGGCGATTTTAGCCAATCAAGACTTTTTCGAATACGTTCTTTTGGCGAGATTTGATGTAATGGTTCAACCTGTGCGTATCCGACCGCCATAATTGTGTCGATTTGTTAAGGATAGCGTAACCCTATATAAAATACTCGTGTCCCAGTTTTAGTTACCGTACTCCTCCGAAAGGGCTCAACCGATTTTGATAAAATTTTGTGTATATTCAGTAGGTCTGAGAATAGGTTGTTATCTATTTTATAGACCCCTTAGTGATAAGGGTGGTCCACCCCAAATTGTATTTTTCTATTTTTGGAACATTTTTTTTGTTTTTATGATTCAGCATAAAAAATACATACAACTCTAAATTTTCACCCTTCTACGATCAACCCCTATTGTTTACTGGCCATTTTAATTTTCAACACTTAGTCTTAAGTGGCCTACACACCTTACACATTCCTAAGAACTTTTTTAGTTGTGCAGGTTTCCTCACGATGTTTTCCTTCACCGTTAAAGTAAGTGATAATCCATTAAATTTTTACTAATTAATTTTAGTGTTACTATTTCCTATGTTTTATCATATATAGTATGTCATATTTAGTATACTTGTAACAGAACTTATATGGAAATAAATGGTTTTATCGTTGATGACGCAACAGTTTAAACAATACCTTCTCTATTACAACCAACAAAAGTCGTTTCAACCGCGCAAATTACTATAAAATGCCTTACGACGAATCCGCGAATTACCGTGTTGCGTCAGAATATATTCTTCATAGCCCACTTTCACTCTAAACAATACTCAATTACCAACATTTCGGATGTTTTAGAGACTAGTGTTGTTGCTGTTGGTACAATATTCGTATACGTCCAGAAAAATATATGAATATACTCAGCCTATCGCCGTCCACTGCTGAACATATGTAGGCCTCTGGCTAGTTGGGGTGACGATATTCGCAGGGTGGCTGGTAGCGGTTGGATGAGGAGGACCGAAGATCGAGTCCAGTGCCGTGCCATAGGAGAGGCCTATGTCCAGCAGTGGACGTAAGAAAGGCTGCTGATGATGATGATAGATTACGATTGTCGAACGTGACTTTGTCTACGCCCTAAGGCGTATAGTAGTGACAACTGGTGTTATACTTTAGACTGGCAAAAATGTAGCCTTAGATTTAAAATTAATTACTTACAACATGCCCTTTATGTAAACGCCGAATACTGCGTTCTGTGATCTACATTTATTTTCATTACATTGCGATCAGCCAAAATCGGGCCGCCAGTTAATAATACCTACTAGTAAAACCTTGAATTGATATAACTTTCAAGAAAATGTAAATTATGAAAGTGTTATTTGAGATTTCTCTATTATCATGCGATCGAACGTCCCATTCTAGTTAGTAGTTGGAATGATCGAAAGGCAACTCAACCTTTATATACAAAATTCAAGTCAGAATTATAGTCTGGGAACTGTCAAAATAAATTGTATGCGGAAATAACATGTGACCTTTTGCCTATTCGTGAACTCTGCTTGGTACGTGTCGTGCTATTTGAAATAAAGGTCAAATAACATTTGTGTCTACATTCGTCATTGCGTAAAGCAAAAAATACAGCATAATTAAATATTAATTTATTCTTAAAAACTAAAACAAATAAGATTGTAGGTATTCTTAAAAAACATACTTTTAGAGCTTAGTCCTCCACTTACAGCCTTATTCATCATCAGCCCATATACGTCCCACTGCTGGGCACGGGCCTCCTCTACAACTGAGAGGGTTTAGTACAGCCTTATTACAAAATATAAACTAAAGAGTATCGGACTAAATCCACGTCATATGTCACCTACAATTTGTGCAGCTCACGAAGGCGCTCGGTTCACATGTTCGATTCGTTTAAAAATTTACGTTTTTTCAAATGTGTAAACCGCATACTATTGTGAGTTGTACTATACAATAATGTAATATGATGTGGATTAAGTCCCGTACTCTATTTAGTCTACGTATTTTAATAACCCTCTCCCGTGCCCAGCTGTGGGACAAATATGGGCTGATGACGACGATTTTAATAAAGCATATGCATATGTGTATAAATACTAATAAACACTATATTTTGTATTTCTTAGAACTCCATTCAATCCCCTATCTCTTCTACCATTTACCTGTTAAATATAATTTTAGAATACAAGAAACAACTTAAAATCATAATTTCTTAAAGGAAACACTATGTGCAACTGCACATACGAGCTAGTTTAATTCAGTGTAGTAATTCTCGTAGCTGGTTATTAACTGTAATAAATTGCATTTATGCCTCTATTCATAAAAATAATAGCGCGTAAATTGAAAGATTGAGTGGCGTTAATAATAATAATAAGAATAGAATATGTACTTACTATATGTTTATTTGCATCTCAATTTCATATACTTACATAATCACGGTTCATATTATGCAATGGTTCATTTGTTTTTTGCTCTATCACGCCAAACCGCAAAACAATTTTGACAAAGAGATAGATGGAATCATACATACCTATATAGTGAAAACAACACAGATGTGCTATATTATGCAGTTAAGGATTATAATAATAAAAATAAACCATATACGGGTTACATGTTAGGTTACGTATGTACTTACTACTTATGGATAAAAAAGTGATACGGACATACCTGATCAAGCAAAAATATAAATACAACCATTTTCTTAAATACATTGGTGACAAATTAATATAGATTTAATGATTGTATGTGTGGCAATTACGTGCATATTTTCTATACTGTCCAAATAGAGCATTAAGTGGTGAAAAAATTCCATCTTTGTATTTATTTTTCTTACTCATGGTCTTGCGACATAGGCCGTGCTAGGTCCGCTGTCGGGCAAAAAGTTTTATTAGTTTTAATGTAGCGGCATGGAGTCTGGAAATGTGGTCGAAAAAGGAAATAAGCTCGTATCCAGATCCTATTGTATGAGACGGAAACCATCATCATCAGCCCATATACATCCCACTGCTGGGCACGGACCTCTTCTACAACTGACGATGTTTTCCTTCACCGTTAAAGTACGTGATAATTTATTGTGAATTCACACATAACTTCAAAAAGTCAGAGGTGTGTGCCTGGTGTTTGAACTCGCGACCGTCGAGATTCTCGACCGCGTCGCCTAAACCTCGAGGCCATCACGACTTGAGACGGAAATACATTTGGCGAAATGTGGGCGCAGAAATGCACCTCTGACCACCCCTTTGGCGATACAAACGTGAGTTTGAATTTATGTATGGTTTTTTTTTCCAGGGAACAATCCAAAGACCACCAACTGACATGGCGGTTCTGGCAGCGGCGGAGGCTGGTGGTGGCGTTGCTGGCGTTCTTCGGCTTCTTCAACGTGTACGCGCTGAGGGTGAACCTCTCCGTGGCCGTGGTGGCCATGACGGAGCCGGTTGAGACAAAACTGGAGAACGGAACTGTGGTGATAGTAAGTATCCCGTAGTTCATTACGTCTACTATAGGTATTGAATATAAAAACAATTATTTTTTATGTTACCACTGTAAGCTTACCGCTCCAGGTATTGATGGAAACTGCAGTGAGTAAATAGGGTGCTGATTTTCTGGAGGCGTGTTTGTTATGATTTCACTCCTAAATTGCTGAATAGATTTGAATTATTTTTGGTATCAACACAGATAGGGCCATATATTATCATGATCAGCTCTCCAACAAAATAAAATTTATACCTGATTAATTGCTTGGGAAATTTATTTATACGACACCCCATAAAACTGCGGCTCTTGATGGTTCCCAAGACTTGTGGCAATAATTTTTTATTAGCTAGGATGTAATCAACCGATATAGCGATGAATTATACATCGTATGAAACGGATATTAACTCGATGAAAGAATAATATAAGGTTAAATACATTATAATAATTGTTTTGTTTAGTGTGGGACATGTAGTAGATGTACGAATTAAAAGTATGAGATTTTTTTTTGTTTTTGATTCTGGCACGACATAGTAAAAATAGTGCACCTCATGGTAAGATCGTTGTTGTCCAAGGAAGGTTTTAAGTAGCAAGAGGCTCCCATCATCATCATCATCGACCCATATACGTCCCACTGCTGAACCTCCTCTACATCTGAGAGGGTTTTCGACCTTAGTACGACACGCTGGCCTAGTGCAGGTTGGCGGACTACACATCTAAGAAATTCCTTCGAACTTTTAGTGGTCCAGGTTTCCTCACGATGTTTTCCTTTGCCGTTAAAGTACATGGTAATTCATTGTGAATACACACATATTATGTTAACTCGAAAAGTCAGAGGTGTGTGCCTGGGGTTTGGACTTGCGACCGCTGAGATTCTCGACCGAGTGTTCAAACCTCGAGGCCCTCACTACTATCGATTCTCCCATCTCAGATCATTCGATATCCTCTTTTCGGCCGGCATATTCTTACAAGCAACATTAATTTTATCTTAATGTTCAGTAACGTCTATAAATTAATACAAAAATATTAAAATAAATCTTACAGTAATATGATTTTAGTAATTTAAAACCATTTATAAAAGTGTTTATTTATTTATGTTAAGAATGTATTTTACAATGCATGCAACAAATACATACTTACAGAAATAATTTCAACCGTAACAATTCACAGGTGCTTTTTGAATCGCTGCCTCGATTCGCTCCATTAATTAGACAATAATAGTATTTATTACATTTATTTAACTCGAATTTTACAGTATTAATCATCGAAATATAAACAAAAAACATTTTTTACGGCGTATTTTAATTTGTTCAAGTTTATCAAAAATATTTCATCAAATAATTTTAATAATTGTTAAGTGGGATGTTGTCGCACGTTCTTGTTATAAATAACAGTAATAATGACGACAATAGAAAACAATGTAAAGTTTATGTACTGCGTACTTAAGAGTTTTCTAAATGGTATTTTGCAGAAATGGATCCATATGCACAAAAAAACATTCTCAATATTTGAATAATACCCCCTATTGCGATATAGGCGTTAGCGTGAATGTAATTTGTTGTCAAAATTAATTGCAGGCGCCGGAGTTCGACTGGAATTCTCAAACACAAGCCATGGTTTTGAGTTCGTTCTTTTACGGCTACTTGTTCACGCAGCTGCCCGGCGGCTGGCTCGCGGCTAAAATAGGAGGTAACAGGTTCGTTCCATTTGCTAGAATACATTATATCATTATATGTACATCATTTCAAAGCTTAACCCATTCCTCCCCACTGTCCTATTTTTATTACATTATATTCAAAAAATTTAGTTGTTAGGGCTCTCATTTTTATTGTTTTTAATGAAATTCGTAATTTTACACAATTTTTCTAAAAACATGGATTTTTTGCTGGGCACGGGCCTCCTCTACAACTGAGAGGGTTTAAGCTTTAGTCCACCACACTGGCATTGGTTGGGTTGGCGGACTACACACCAAAGAATTTCCGCGAAAGAACCTTTATAAGCAGGTATCCTCACGATGTTTTCCTTCGCCGTTGAAGTTGAAAGAATACACACATATTATGTAGCTTCTACAAGTCAGAGTTGTATGCCGGGGCTTAAACCCGCGACCGCCGAGATTCTCGACCGCGCGCCTAAACCTCGAAGCCATTACTACTTGTATCACTAAAAGTATTGTATCTTTACATATTTAGCTGCCTGCATGACGTCGTGTTAAATAAATAAAAGCAATACAATTATCCATTCAATGCCACGACATAACTGGGGTTAATACCCCAGTAAAAGCCATTAATATGGCTTTTTATTTTTTTTCAGGGTATTTGCGATAGGAATAGGAGCAACATCTCTACTAACGCTGTTCACGCCGCCTCTTGCACATACTAGCACCTTCCTGCTTATCGCCGTGAGGGTCATCGAAGGGCTGTTTGAGGTAAGTCATACAACAATTAGCCATATACATGGCTAACTATGAATAACCTCATAGTTCAATATTTTGTCTGCCGCTTTGCTGTGGAGGGAATTGGACACCTCTTTGTTTTCCAACTCCCCCTGTATATTATTTCTGATTAATTGCGTTGCGGGATCATGAAAAATTAGGTTCCCTTAGATTCGCTCAGCTTCATTGCTCGGTGTCAATACTGTGCGTGCCGCTGTTGATCTTGGAGCACAGGAGTTACAGTAGCGGTTGTGTGATGGGATAGGAACAAAAAAAAACATTAATCAATCATTATGCAAATAGGAAAGTTAAATGGTTCAAAATTTTATCGGGACAAAAAAATAGTATAAATTACATAATTTATTTAAAACCAATTTAAATCGGAAATAAATACTGAAGTTTACAAGTGAATGTAAAGTAAAAAATCTTTTTCATTTTAACGATTTTGTTTAACATACCATAATATTGAAAGTACGCCTTTTAGCCCCATAAATAGTCCTACTCCCGCACTAGAATACATTATGCTACGTTATAGTAACGTATAACGTATACGTCACTGATCACTTAAACATCGCTAATCCAATTTTCGCCTTCCGGGTACACTTGCGAAGAAAATACAAGCAAAATGTTCTACTTTTGAAACCGCAAAAAAACGAACTGATTCAAAACAAGCAAGCATCATCATCAAGCCTGCATTTGTGGCGATTCAGTTACCCTCACAGTCCCATAGAATCTGAATATGAAAGCCCCGTGGCGCAGTTGACTAGACACCAGCTTGCGAAACGAGAGGCCGCGCGTTCGATCCCCGCACCGAGACAAATGTTTGTGTGATCCACAAATATTTGTTTCGGGTCTGGGTGTTTGTGAGACTGAAAAGTCTCTCGTAGTTTCTGATACCCACGACACAAGACTCGTATCTTAATGTGGGGTCAGAATTATGTATGTGACGTTTGGGTGTATTTATTTTTCAAAGTCAAAGTCAAAATATCTTTATTTATATATTGTGTGACGTCAGGGCGTGACGTACCCGTGCATCCACGCGGTGTGGTCCCGCTGGGCGCCGGCGCCGGAGCGCGCGCGGCTGGCCACGTTCGCGTTCAGCGGCAGCTACGCCGGCACCGTGGTGTCCATGCCGGTGTGCTCGCTGCTCGCGCACTACACCGGCTGGCCGGGCATCTTCTACGTCTTCGGTAACACATATACTTTATGATGCTTTTTGAAGGAAAACATCGTGATGAAACCTGCACACCTAAAAGTTCTTCGGGATTTCTTAGGTGTGTAGTCCGCCAACCCGCACTAGGCCAGCGTGGTGGACTAAGGCCTAAACCCTCTCAGTTGTAGAGGAGGCCCGTGCCTAGCAGTGGGACGTATATGGGCTGATGATGGGAAGATGGTGATGATGATGATGGGAAGAAAGAAATTATAGGCTGTAAACAGACCGTTATCGAAAACTAAAACGGATTATAATAGTTACGGTGATTAAAAACACATTGATGATACAAAAAATGCCGAAAACAAAATAAAAAAATACGTTTTCTTAGCCACCATAAGTATTTCCTGTCTAGTATCTAGCGCAGTTGGCTAGACACCAGCTAGTGAAACGAGAGGCCGCGGCTTAGATCGCCGCCCTGAGCCAAATGTCTGTGTGATTCACAAATATTTATTTCTAGGTCTATATTTAGGTCTAGGTGTTTGTGAGGCCAGAAAGTCTCTTAAGTTTTTGATACCCTCGACGAAAGACTTTCATATTCGTGTGGGGTCAGAACTATGTATGTGACTGTTTTTATTAAATTCGTTTATATAATATATTTTCAGGAATCATGGGTTTGGTGTGGACGACAATATGGTGGATCGTAGTGAAGGAGTCTCCAGAGAAAGATCCGCATATAACGCCAGCTGAACTCAAGTATATTCAGGTATAGCAGTATTTAATGATGTTTGAATTTAATTTATTTTTATAAAGAAACAATATCTGTATGATTTTTGAAGTGATGAAAACTTCTTTAGCGGCGCTGTGCACTTTTTTTGGGATGGGTAAAAAACTCGCGTCAGATCACGTGACCCTGATCGAAAATGCGTAAGACGCATTATGTAATATAAACTGTCATGTTTTTGTACGATAGCGCAATAAATATTGTATTTTACCACGTACCACGTAAACGATAGTACTTTTGTGTGTGTGATAAATAAAACAATTCGTGCGAAATTATTTCCTAACCATTACAAAATATTCAAAAATTGACAATGTTAATGTTGAAGTTTTCACTTCTGCTAACATTTCCGGAGTGCCACCTGTTTTTTTTCCTTAGCACAATTCTGTGATGATTTTAAATTTACACATAAGTTCATATTTTTACACATAATATTCTTATTAAATTGCCAAAGACCTAATTCGCTAGTGATAGACTATTATAGTGTATTAAATACCACGAACTACCGTATATTATACGTACCGTATATATTACGGACAGCCCCGTGGCGCAGTTGGCTAGACACCAGCTTGCGAAACGCGAGGCCGCGGGTTCGATTCCCGCACCGAGACGAATGTTTGTGTGATCCACAAGTATTTATTTCGGGTCTGGGTGTTTGTGACACCGAAAAATCACTCGTAGTTTCTGATACTCACGACACAAGACTCGTATCTTAATGTGGGGTCAGAACTGTGTATGTGACTATTGGGTGTATTTATTTATTATATAAATATAAGATATACTGGCCCGCAACTCCATATGCGAAGCATAAACTTTAAAATGAATATTTTTCTCGTGTTTACCACATTTTTTATTCATGCTCCGGTCCTATTGGTCGTAGCGTGATCATATAGCCTTCCTCGATAAATAGGCTATCTAACACTAAAATATTTATTTTAAAATATTTAAATCAGACCAGAAGTTTCTGAGATTAGCGCGTTAAAAGAAACAAACAAACTCTTCAGCTTCATAATATTAGTATAGATATATTGTACTTCAAAATTGAACTTACAACAACGAGGTCGACGCCACTTAAGCGCAGTAGATATATCGGCGAAGACAAAATAATAAAGTAAGACTTTCTAAAATTCGCCAATTCTTAAATACATACAAATAACAATGTAAACTCACTCACTTGGGTGCAGCAAAGCTTTTTATTAAAAAAAGCATTTACCTCTTTTTTAATAAAAAACATTCATGTATAAATTGTGACATTCGCCAGGTATGTATCAGGCCACGTGGGCAGTAACAGGGGGCGAGCCTATTGCCGTTTTTCGGGCACATTGAGACACACACAGTTGAGACCAGTTTGTGCATATCCAAATGTACTAATTGAATCACTATACTACATTCCAGGATTCCCGCGGCACGCAGGCGGTGGAGGGCTCCAAGATCAAGCACCCGTGGTGCGCGATGGCTCGCTCCGGTCCAGTGTGGGCTATCGTCATGGCGCACTTCAGCGAGAACTGGGGGTTCTACACTCTGCTCACCTACCTGCCCACTTACATGAGAGGTAAAAAATTCTAATGAAAAATAAAAATCATCACCATCAGCCTAAAGACTTCCACTGCTGGACATAGGCCTCCCCCAAAGACCTCTAGAGTGTTCTGCCGGAAGCGGCCTGCAAAAAAAAAAAAATAGTATGTAATAGTATAAATGGCCGACTGGCTGCTCAAACTGCTGGCTGGATACTATCCAGGACAAATATGAGAAAATTATTCAATTGCGGAGCGTTTTTGTCACAGGTAATACTTTGAAAAATATTGTGCAGCGCCATCTATTGGTGTTTTTTGTACTAAAATTTTTATAAATAATTATTATGCATTTTATTATTAATTTGAAATGCATCATATTGTATTATCACACCGTTGAGCACAGCTTTTCATTACAGTTGAGACGAACACAGGCCATAGTCCTAGTTCAGCCTACTATATAAAGTAAACTTGAAAAAACTGAGATGTAAAGAATGTCTTGTAAAAACTTAGTATCATGATTTGTTTTGACTAACTGTGGGGCCCAGCTCCGAACGGTCGCAATATTGTATTACGTGCTCATCCCACGGGACAAGTAAATACAAAAAATAAAAAACCTTTTCTCTTTATAATATTATAAAACGCCTTTCATAATTTTCTGAGCAATGTGCCGTGAATGCCTTTGTATTCGAAATCTGTGCCTTGTGGTTTCAACATACATGATACATACATACATAGAAACTCATTTAAATATTGCTTAATTTATTTGTTTATTGTCTTGTTATGAAGTATAGTGGCCACAAATCCTATTTTAAACATTGAAGTATAATAAACGGAGTCTCCATGGTGCTTTTGTTTAAACGCCAACCTGCAAATCTAGAGGATCCAGAAATACTCGCCTCACCGACATTCATTTCATTAATGCGCGAATTACGTTTGCCACAGACGGAGGGTTGAAAAAAAAACCGAAATGATTTTAAAAACTAGATTTAATTATAAAATAAAACTACAATTAATTAACCCTATGAATAGTCATTCCACTTCGAATGGTGAATATGGAATGCGTATTCTTACAAATGAAAATTGGCATGTGCCTTCGATGACGTCATAGCTGCATCAGCGATTTTATGTGTCAATAATTATTTATTATAGTATCGCTGCAACGTCAGCGATTGTCTTCCAGCCTCGCTACGTAACTCGCGGTCAGAACTATATATTTATTATTTATTAAAAGTCGTGATGGCCTCGAGGTTTAGGCACGCGGTCGAGAATATCGAAGGTCGCGGGTTCAAACCCCAGGCACACACCTCTGACTTCGAAGTTATGTGTGTATTCACAAAGAATTATCACGTGCTTTAACAGCGAAGGAGAATATCGTGATAAAACCTAAAAGTTCTTAGGATTTTAGGCCAGCGTGATGGACTAAGGTCGAAAACCTTCTCAATTGTAGAGGAGGCCCGTGCCCAGCAGTGGGACGTATATGGGCTGATGGTGATGATGATTATTTATTAATCTATGATTTAAACGGAATAACAATTTGCCGACTTTAATGCTATGTTTACTTTCATATCCCAGACGTCTACAAGTTCGAAACGTCACAAACGGGCTGGTTGTCCGCCGTGCCGTACCTCGCCATGGCGATAGTGCTGCAGGTGGCGGGACACATGGCCGACTGGCTGCTCAAACGGAGGATACTATCCAGGACTAATATAAGAAAATTATTCAATTGCGGAGCGTTTTTGTCACAGGTAATACTTTGATAAATTTTGTACAGCGCCATCTATTGGTGTTTTGTTGTACCATAACTTTTATAAATTACGATTTTGAAATGTTTATAATTTGAAATGCAATAGATAATAATGTAAGATTTATTTAGTCTCAAGTAACAGGAATTTAGTTTGTTTATGATCAGTTTAGAATAATAAAATCCGATCATTATAGCACTTTAGTGTCCACCATAAAAATAACGGAAAAATATATCAACAGTTGGCAACACCCAAATTTTACATCACATGCATACATGTATCGTATAGGTATGTAAAATAATGGTATGTAGCAATACTGCTTCAAAAATTAGGTCTTACTTTTTCTTTTGTAAAGTTCATTAGCTTAAAAGCCTGTTGCAACGGAAACTTTATAGATATTAGAGAAAGAAAACCATTGCTTATAGGTTTTATATTTGAAAGTACTAATTTATGATGTACACACGAATTTCAGACGATATTCATGGTGGCGGCTGCGTATTCGTCTTCAGTGATCCAGTGTGTAATATTCCTAACCATTGCCGTCGGTCTTGGAGGCTTTGCGTGGTCAGGATTCAGGTATGTATGCTTCAATTTTGTATATTACATACATAATAACTTCACGCCTGTATTCCCCGAAGGCGTAGGGAGAGGTGCATTTCAGCACCAACATTTCGCCAGCTATCAGTCCCACATAATTGGGGGCGAGCCTATTGCCATTTTTCCGGCACGTTTCCAGACTCCGTTCTTTCTTTCTTCCGAGACTTACATAATGGAAAAACCATTGCCTGCCACACCTGCCTGACCCGGGAATACAACCCTGGATTTCTAGATCTCACGGCACATACTTGAGTCACAACATCACAAATCAGTGTTGTATTTTTTTTTTGTATCTCCTTACATTACTCTTTGTCCACAATGAGATACAAGTTTGTTACGAATATATTAAGGAAAGGGCAGAGGTGCACATCTACTTATACAATTTAATATTTGTTACTTTTAAGACTACCAGATCCTGAAAATTGAACCCAGATCCTCTCATTACTTACAAAATACTAATAAGTATTTTTATGTTATTTCAGCGTTAATCACCTGGACATCGCACCGCCGCACGCCAGTGTCCTTATGGGGCTTTCCAACACCATAGCAACGCTACCTGGCATCATTAGTCCACCGCTGGCTGGCAGTATTGTCACAGAACATGTATGTATTAATATGCTATTTATTAATTAATTATTAGTGAACGGTGAAGTCGGTCGAGGATGGCCCAGGTGCACCTATAAAGAGCAGATAGGTAATTTATTGAAAAAGGGCAATATAAAGAGTCCTCGAAACCGACGTGCATGCATGAAGAGGATAATGTCAGTGGAGGAAGCGAAAGTGGTGTGTTTGGACCGTGGCATTTGGCGCTCTATAGTCTCTGCCTACCCTAACGGGAGACAGGCGTGAGTTTATGTTTGTATGTATGTAATTAATTATTATTATCTATTAATTAAATATACGAATAAAATCTATATAAATGCTATTTTGTAGGATAAAATCTAGGACATTAAAATTAGCTTTGAGGCTACAATTACAATTTAGTAGTGTGAAACTTTTGCTTTGCCTCCCGCACCGACTAACTTATGAAATGGTTTTTTTTTTTATAAATATATAAGAGGGTTAAGTTAGTCTATTTTCAAGTTTAGTATCTTATAGATTCGATTTTGTTAAATATTAAAGATATAGATTTGGAGACGATTACAAGATATTCTTAACATCACAACCAGGCAATGCCTGACTGTTATATTGTATTTTATTAAAAAAATTAGCTGTACATGTGACTTGGTATGCGAAGAATAGTTATTTTTATGGTTTATTAATATTAAATAAAATAAATAATTTATTAAAATAAATGATAAAATTTCTAAAATAAAAGTACTATTTATTCGTAATTACATCAGCTATCTATCAGTGAAAAAGTGTCCAATCGTTTCAGAGATTATCCGGAACAAACAGATAAACAGACAAAAATTTTAAGAAAATGTTAATTTGGCATATGTACCGTGTATACATCCATATGAATTTAATAAGAAACAGTTATTTTAATATTACAAACAGACACTAAAATTTTATTTACTTGTATAGATGTTTAAAAAATTTGACCATTCTGTTCCAGCGGGCCGACCAATGGCGCATAGTGTTATTCATATCCAGCGCCATCTACCTGATCGGCGCGATTGTGTACTACTTTTTCTGCTCGGCGGAGTTGCAGCCGTGGGTCGTGGAGATAGACTCCGACGCTTCCTTCGACACAGATGGCGCCTCCGTCACCACAGCCACAACCGCGCGGGGATACGACAATAAGGCCATGGAACATAATTCAGACATGTAAACAATCCGCTAGAAAAAGGCCGGCATGATTGTGTCGATTGGAGATCATCATATTTTTTACTTGGACGAAAATTTATTTGAACTGGTGTTACTGTGCCAGAATGATTTTTCTTTTATATCTCCATGGCAAAGGTTATCGTACCATGCGGTAGAAAAACATTGATTACTAAACAGTTAATTTATCCAGTCGACATATTTATGCCATTTAAATTTCATTGCTTCATATTATATGTTAGTCCATACTAGACTCCAGAAATATATAATTTGTAGGGAGTAATTTGTACGCAATTTTTGTAGCCTTAATGAATTGCCGATTATATGACTGTAAGCTATGACAAACTTAGCTTTTAAACATTGAGGCAACATATATTTATGTTTACAAACTTTGTACTACAAAGGTATAATGATAATATTTAACCATGTCTACTTTAATTGATAAAAGAATGCATGTATCTTTTATACACAATATTGATTTCTCCTATTGACATGGTTATTTCAAATAGACTATGTAAGCTAGAAAAGAACTTAAATTACAATTTATTTGAGAAAATATGGAAATAGTATTTTAAAAAAGAGCATATAAATAATTTGGAATAGTAGAATATAATTTATCAGCTCATTTTTCTATTCACATCTTAACGCTTGAAATAATTAATTATTCTTGCCCACACACTACCGTTGTTGATAAGAAATTAATGTAATACCTACTTATTGTTATTAAATTAAGTTTCAAAATTTAAAACATTACGAATGTTAAATATTTAAACTTACTATGACTTTTTCGAATGATATATGTATATTTTTAAATATTGTACAATTATATATCTATGACCTAACACTAATGACCTATGCCTGCACATTCGGAGCTCTATCTTCGAAACTATGTATAAGTAGATTATAGTACGCAATTAAATGATTATATAAGTAATAAGTAAGAAGTTTATACAAGGCTGTAAGATTTATTACCATTTAGGATAGAAGTTATATGAATGTTCTGAACAAAATAAATTTTGAATTTCTGACGACTCGGAAGGCAGCTACTTAATACTACGATGTGAAATAATCATATTTTTTATAACATGTATGTTTAATTGCGAATTTATACTTAGAAACTAGCTAATGAATTTAATTTTAAGTGACTTGAAAAATATGTATAATATTTTCATGCTTCATCGATAAACTATTATTAATATAATAAACATGTTATAGATAATGTAAATCATCTAATATTGTCTAGTATATAGTTTTGGTTACTATGCAGCAAATGTTTTAAAAATACAGCTAATTAACAAATGTCCAAGACTGATTTTTTTCCTTAAAAGTCTGTCTCCTGCTGACATTCTACACAAATAGTATTGGAATTGCTATGAATAAAGTATTAATTTGATGTTCCTAATCCAGAACAGTTGTTACATGCGCAATATTAAACAGTTGCAGTAAACATTTGTAAAAGTATCACATAGCACCATATGAATTTTGTATTATTAAGACCAAGATCTGATTGATGTATATATGTGTTAAAATGTGATAATTTAGAATTAAGTTAATCTTTGCTAGCAGTACCTTTTTACCTTCTTTTGGTTTTGAACTGTCCTACTATGTTAAAATTATACAATTTTTTAATGACAAAAATCTTATAAGCTAGCTGTGCCCGCGACTTCGTCCACGCGGGAAATTTATTTTTAATTATTTTTAATAAGAAAATTTATAAACTAAAAGTAGCCTAAGTTACTCCTTATTACATCAGCTATCTGCCAGTGAAAGTCCCGTTAAAATTGGTCCACCCGTTTCAGAGATTAGCCGGAACAAACAGACACAGACAAAAATTCTAAAAAAACGTTATTTTGGTATATGTACCGTGTATACATCCATATGCATCTATTAAAAAAAAACGGTTATTTCAATATTACAAACAGACACTCCAATTTTATTTATTTGTATAGATTTCATAGACACATTGAAAAATGTATTTACAGGAATAATTTTCCTGTTTCAAGTCCAATTAATGGTAGTTACGACTAATTAAATGATTGATCATTCATATTGATTTCTGTATTTGTCACAATTGACTATATAACTAGTGTAAAATATTAGACATGAATTTTATAATGTACATTTGCACCAACAAAATTAATCATTCTGTGATTAATTAAGACAAAAAGATGAAAGAGCCTGACTGTCAATACCTAGTTGTTATGGTTTGATTTTGTTGGTGCTTATCTTATGTTAGGATCATTAAGCATGTTGTAAACTTTTGTATATCTTGCTTTATAGTATGTAATGTGTATGTAAAATATTAAAGAATGAAATTATTCAATGTTTTTTATTTGTTGATTGTAAACTTGAACCATTTACATTTTGGAGCACATGAAGTGGTTTAACTTAATCTAAGCCCAATATATCATCCTTTGAACTGTAATCAATAAGTGTAAATGTAGTTACTGTCAGATTACAATAAACAATCACGCTATCCTGCAGTACGTAAAGTTCCATTACTTTATATAGACCGACTCAATGGCGCAGAAACCGCCTGAGAAACGAAAGGCCGCGGGTTCGATCCCTGCACCAAAATAAAGACTATGATGACGATGATGACTGAAACGACCTACAAAGCCTATATTATTGACTGACTCGTTGGCCCAGTAGTGTGTAGATACTGTGTGATTGAGAGAGCCCGCGTTTGATTCACCCTGACGGTAATCTTTAGTAAGTACATAACGCTCTCTAAGTTCGATGACGACGCCACAAGACCACAGAAGTCGCTTTATGTTATAGTCCGCATATAGTTTGTGGAATTCAAATGCAGCAATTCCTTTTTAAAAAGCCAAGTAACCTATTGGTACCTAAATCCCGTATGATCAAATCCTATATCGGGATATAGTAATATACCGGGGAACATTACTAAATCTCAATCAACGCCATCTATTAGTATAAAAAGTAAAATTAGTAAATCAAAAGTAAGAAATATCTCTGAACTCGTAAACCATTATCATGTAAGTACTTACAAATAGCGCGTAATATGTTAAAATAAGTAATATGATTTTTGTTCACAGTATTCCATCTTAAAAGTAAAAATATTTAGCAACTAATACAAAGAAGGAAGCATGAAATACAAAAAAATATTTCGTAAAAACAATCGTTGTTGCTTGTTCGTAAAAACAAATTTTAATTCATAATTTTTAAATTATGGTTTTATCCAAAGTATGCTACATTTATTGAAGCCATTTACAATTGATTTTGTCCTAACGCAGTTCCTAAAATAAATTAAAAGGTGATTTGCTTATATAATTTATTTGTAATATATTATTTACTCTTATCATTTCATTTTCCATCGGTCGAGATAAGATTAATTTTCTTGTTTTAATTTACAAGAATTTTAACACATTTATTAGTTGAAAGGCGGAAGCTAAAGAAATTTACGTTCAGTGAAGGTGTGTTTATTGTAATACTTACTAATATCATAATAAACAGCCTGAAATAAAAATAATTATTTTCATATTTTTTTATTAAATCTCGTATCAATCAAGAGTAATATTATTTTAAAATTGTATAAGTATTTGAATTTTTAAAGTAAACAAACATCTCGAGCGACCGCCAATTTTGAACATAAAGCGACGTCACCGCCGGTATTTATTTGTCGGCAAAAGTATAAAGGACGCCGACACTTTGAAAAGTGGTCATTTCGCCGATCAGTTTATTAGGAGTGTACATTTCGCCGAGTTGATTTAGAATTGATTGAAATTGTTTTTTTATCAATCGTAATGGTAGAGCCTAATAAGGATTTGACGCGGAAGCTCTTGGACCTGATGCAGGAAACGGGGTACCCCCTAGTGCAGCATAACGGACAACGAAAGTACGGACCGCCGCCAGGATGGACGGGCCCGCCGCCGCAGAGAGGCTGCGAAGTCTTCATAGGAAAACTTCCAAGAGAAATATTTGAGGATGAGCTGGTACCTATATTCTCGAGGGTTGGGACGATTTACGAAATGCGCCTGATGATGGATTTCTCCGGGTCCAATCGAGGCTACGCGTTTGTGACCTACTCCACACCGGGTGAAGCCTACAGAGCGACCAAAGAGCTCAACGGCTTGGAAATACGTAAAGGCCGCCACCTCGGAGTCGTAAAATCTGTTGATAATTGCCGACTGTTCGTTGGTAACATTCCGAAGACTAAAACTAAGGAAGAGGTCATGGAAGAGCTGTCCAAACGCGTTGCTGGTATTGTTGATGTCATTCTGCACAAGAACGCCTATGATCGAAGACTAAATAGAGGGTTTGCGTTCGTGGAGTTCACGTCTCATCGCGCGGCGGCTATGGCTAGGCGAGCCCTCGTGCCTGGTTGCATAAAGCTGTGGGATCAAGAGGTCATGGTTGATTGGGCAGAGCCAGAACCCGATGTAGACGAAGAGCAGATGAAAACCGTAAGTATTTTATTTTCTTTACCTATGCGATTTTTTTATTGTTAGTCAAAATATGCATTGAACCGCGAATTTTCCCATTTATTGGATGCATGTATACCTACTGTGCTATTGTTTTAGCTTATGCGAAATGTTTGGATAACTCGGCAGATCAATCGTCTCTTGTTACTATTAGAGGCCGCCATCTTTGATGTAAATATTATGGTTGTTAAGTTAATTTATTTTACAGGTTAAAGTTTTGTATGTACGAAACTTTTTAATCAAAACCTCACCAGAATGCATTCAATCTGTATTCGAGACTGCTATAAACAACAAAGTGCAACGCGTGAAAAAGATTTACGATTACGCGTTTATACACTTCCACGAACGCGAACATGCGGAGCTTGCTATGCAGATATTGCAAAATGCAGATATAGATGGCAGTATCATAGAAATCCGTTGGGCAAAGCCTGTTGTGCGAGAACTGTACAAAATACAAAAGCTGAGCAGAGGCAATGCGAAGTTTAACAACCTTGACTTTTCTCAAACACTGTTGCTCTACAAACAGCATCTGGAGAAAAAAGAATACGCGAACTCTGGAAAGGAAGATGAAGGCATTGGCTCTGCTTGTGCTGGGTCAGTTTGTGAATCAAGTGATATGAAGACCTTCACCTATGATCCAAAGTTCAACCAGTATCCTGTGGCTCCAGCAAAACTTGACTCCATGTGCAAAAGGTAAGACATCATTACTATGATTACTTACTTTTGGTAAACCATAATTACCCTGTCTAATTATGTTCTTTTTGCAGGTACATGTGGGCCCCACCTGTATATGAATACCAGAAGAACATTGATGCATCAGGCAATGAAATATGGACTGGAAAAGTCGAGTTGCCTTATGTGGGTCTGCCATTGCTGACAATTCCTAGACACATTGGTCCTCTTGTAACTGCTCCATGTTACTCCATGCAGCAAGCACAAGTAGAAGCAGCTGAAAGTGCTCTAAATTATTTGAAGGTAACAAAATTACCATTAATTTACCTGGTTTTATTCTTGGTTCAGGCAATGTCTGCAAACCCCAACACCGTGATCATGTTGTAACAATTTATTTATTTTTTTACAGATGCTAAGGGCAGACATCATTCAGCGCTCAACATTAACTCCGATGCAACCAGTGTACCCTTCTGTGCTTCAGCCAATGCAAAGCTGTGTTACCTTCCCATACCCCCAACTTTATCCTAACCCTTCACAAATGCAAGTTGCAGGTCCAACTATTTGGAGAAGTGTTTGAAAGCCATAGTTAGTATTGTTTTTGGAAATGTTATGCAAATAAAGACTTTATCATATTCTGATAAAGTAGTATTTGCAGTTATATCTACTTAGACTTACAACTTAGATCTATTACTATAGAAAAAAAATAGCTATGATTAGATTAATACTTGACCACCTATAATTGATAACTCATGACTGCAGAACGGCCTATTTTTCTTTTTATATTCTATTTTAATTTAATTATTTTAAGTTGTATATTGTATATTGTTTCATACTTATTTTAACAATAAGTATGGCAATTGCAGATAGAAATCTATTTTTGACTAGATTAGAATGTAGGTTTTGACAAATTTTTTAAAGTTTATCTGTGTTTTTGAGAAAATAGAAATCTAGGACGCCTGGCAATATTTACTAATAGTAAAGTGCCCACTCAGTGCTTACTTGTGTTTATATAAAGTATATTCAGAGATAATGCACTGAATCCTGTACTTAAGGACTTCTGAATCTGTATTTTGTAAGCAAGAATAAATGATTTAATTATACTAGATTTTTATTTTTTCCTATGAAATGGTTTTTTCTTTTTAGGTCGAATCTTGTTTGATATCCCATTTAATTTGTGCTTGGGTATGTTGATTAACAACTGATATGTGAAGGGAATATGTAGTCTAGTGTTGTTTAGTTATGTCTTGATGTACTGTTTTGATCTTTGGGTTATTAGTAGCTTTCAGTGTTTCATTATATTCTTGTAAGGATAGGAGGCCCACAATGGGGGCTTAGTTTATAGTAGCTTGAATCCTTTAGGGATAAATGTTAATTACCAAAGAAGTGTATTGCAGTGAAGTACACAAAAAAAATGGGTAAATTGTAATATTTTTTTAATCAAAACTATTTTGCCTTTACATAATTCTGTATACCCCCTGCAACACATACGCTATATACATGTTGTTGCGCAGTCTATCATTTGCACTTATCAGACGGAAGGCACGGAGAGTCCTCGGATATCCGTAAATATCCAGGTTTACAAGCACATCCAGGTTCGCATAACTCTTTGGCATCGCATTTAAACAATGCTACTTTCGAAATACAGAGCTTTGGAGGGCAAGTTCTTTTGCAGTCTGTATACCTACTCTTCATTAGGGCCTGTGCACCTGTCTGTAAATGAGATTTGGCTTTTGGGTTCTGTAATTCCTACCTGCTGTATAGTTTTTCAAGTAGGTCTGACTGTCGTCCTCTAGACTGTTTTTGGAATGTATGTAAGTATATGAATTGATAATTATGGCTTGCGTCCGAAACAGGTTTTATATGATGGTCAAGCAGTGTTAAGCGAAAGTGTAGAAAGAAATGCTTAACTGCCGGAATACATGCGTAAGATGGGATATAGGGTAGAAAAATTCAAAATATTCTAGTTTACATTTCTCTAGAAGGGCAGAAAAAAAACACTTGAGGGTAAATGTCAGTCAGTTCTGTGCAGCCCAAATTATGACTATGCATGAAATAAACGAACAAAATATAAAGTTGTTTATTACTACAAAATGACAGGAAAACACTACCTATACTACACAAAACATTAAAATAATGAAGTCTTCCGTCTTTTACAGTATTGGCATAAAGCCTATGATGATAGTGGCATCTGATTGGTTCTTAATCTGGTTAGTTCTTTAGTTGCGGGCACTGGCTTATTAGCACGCATGGACCTTGACTCTCCAGCCTTAAGTAGCCAGGTTTGCAGACACAGCGTGACGTGCATACTTGATTAGAATCGCATTTGTATCTTGCTATTAAAGATATACAAGTCTCCGGAGGACATGACTTTTTACAGGAGTACTCTTCATTAGGTGCAGTGCACACACCTGCAAATGAAAATTAAAAATTAGTGAAAAATATTTTTTTGGTGAAATAGCTTAATAAATATTAAGTACTTTCTCCGTCTAGACTAGAAAAGGGTCCAGAAAAATACTGAAAGTAGGTATGGTTAATACATACATAGGTGCAGACGTACCTTTTGTTGGTTTTTTTTTAACACACTCGTACCTGCTTTTTTCTCACTACACATTCGTATTCTAATTAGTACATAATGGACCTTACTCTGCTGTGTTGATTGAATAGTGATGTTAAAGAAAACGAGACAAAGCTAGTTTAAGTAGTAGTATTAACTAACGTAACTATAATTAGAGCCGTTTGTAACCAAAGTTTTCATGTACTACCCCTAGGACGATTTTCGGGAATTTAGAGATGGAAAAAGAGATAGGATTATGTATGGAGAAGAGTATACGTTACATTATTTAAATCTATATGTCCAGACCAAGCCGCTAGGTTAGGTTTAAAACTTATAACATTAGTAATCATAAATATATACCTCTAATGTAAATTAAAGGAGAGGTGGAACGCTTAGACCGCATTGCCGGGTTGTCTGAAAATAAAAAATAAAATTATAAGCCAAGATAGAATAGAAACCATATCTGAGCTACAAAGCTAGAACAATCTAGCGGTGAGTTCAAAACTAAAAATTATAATTCTTGATTAAAAATATAATATTAACGTAGAGTTTAATTTAATACTAGTCTCCACGAAATGTTTTCATAGAACAAACCTACATTAAATTGATATATTTATTTACCTATGTTATTCTAAAGACATATAATATATTGGTACTTACTGCACTTCTCGACGGGAACACAGACCCAGTTCTCGTCTCTTGCATATCCATCCTTACAGTAGCATTTAGAATTGCATCTAATGTTCCTTATGGGGCAGTTAGTTCTATTCTGTTTGTGAAGATTGGCACAGACGTTGTCGCATGCTGGTCCGCATTCATAATATTCGTTCGGTCCCGTACATGATTTGACTGGAAAAAGCAGATGTGAGGGTAAATACCCTATCTATGGCATGTATTTTATTCACGTCTCTGTAGTCGAAGAAGGGCTTAGTCTAAGTACCCGGTGCCTTCATGATCCTCCCATGATCTGGACTCTGTTTCTTGCGACCCTTTTTATTGTGAGAGGAAAGCTGCTAAAGTTGTCTTCTAGAGGTGATTAGAAAGGATTATTATGTCGCTCATGTATTCGTTAAGATTATACTGGGCAAATCGGACAACACGATTCATTTAGGTACTATGCCTAGACGTTACAGGCGAAAAGTCTATCGTCGTTTATTAAAAATATTTCTAGAATTCCTCGCGACTGATAATTTCGTAAAGGAAAACCAGTTATACATTGGCTTATTCTAGAATCGAACTCTATCTACACAGACATTACTGGAAACTCTCGATCGTACTTCGAAGGTGAATGAGTCTGATGATGCTTTATTTGTTACTAGCTGTCCCGACAGACGTCCTCCTGCCCGGATAAGCTTTATGCGTTCAATTGTGTTTTGTTTGTAACCTAGGGACTCATTGGAATATACATAGAAAATTTCATCCTAATAGGTCTCTCATGTCATCTTTCATCTCACTCATCGGCCGGTTTACAGTACGGAAGCTCTGTCGGAACGTCAACGCTTGTCTTGTGTTTTAAATTCACCCTCATTAATGTTAACATTTTGTTATTTCAAATCCATGTTAAATGTCATGTCAATTTACGTTTGTTACGATTCGTGGTCGAATAAATCTTTATGTTAAAATCAATTAATATTCCCATTTCTGTGAGAGGAGTTCGATAACATACGGACAAACATTCATTTTTGTATAAATAGAATATTGTAATGATTAAATCATTTATGTTCTTGTACTTTAATGTATCAAAAGACAACTTATATAGGTATATAACTTATATAAATTTTGAACCTACAGGAATTAAATTCTTTACCTGGAGGAATGTAGGGACGAGGACGATTTTCTGTTTCATCTGCGAATAAAGTGAGCAAAATATGTATAAAATAGCTATAAGTTATTTGAATAATTCACTTTAGAATATTACAGTAGTCTACACAAAAAAAGAACTCACTGAGACAACATTCGTTTCGGCGCAGGGACCGAACCCGCCTACTATCCTTGAGAATTTTAAATTATACTTTAGCCCATTTTTTGAATGGAACCCGAACAAAGTCCAACCTTATCTTTGGTTTAGTAATCATGTATAAAATCTGCCCTCTATAATTTATTAATATAAAACTCATTGTTGTTCTTTGCTGAATTGGTTCGGTGGTAGTTTGTAGGTTTTTTTATGGAAAGAGTTAAGTGAGAAAAGTGTTAAGTGGTCGACCTCGCCCCTGAACACCCACAATCCATCATCGGTGTGTTGCCGGCCTTTGACAAAAATATAGGCTTTTTTCGTCGTCGTATAGGTTTGCAAATACCGCCGAGGAAACCGCAAATACCGTCGTATAGGCTGCGCGGGGAAGAAAACTTCATTTGAACCGAATAATAATTAAATTGAATGACATAAAAGTGTAAAATACTTTACCTTCAGAAGTTTTTGAAGTTTCACGTTTCTGCTTTATTGCAGGCTTTTCTGGAACAATGTGCGCGAATGGAGACTATATAATGTGAGTAAAATTGTTATTATTAGATATATTAGTATTTTTTACATTTGCTGTAGTTGACATATTGTGCAACATATTGGGGAAAACAAAATGAATAGTACAAATTATAGGCGGTCTTACACTAACTGCGCTCTCTTCTAGACGATGTAATTTAAAAAAAGAACAGGTACAAACATAACAGGGTAATCAAAAATAAATAAATTATAAGACCTTAGACGATTGCCTCAATACTCTTAACGAAAGTATTTAGTAGCTTATTTTGGATTTCTTTTATTCATTGTTACCGTCTGGAACACATATTTTATACACTAACTTTCAGAAGTCTTAATAACTCTCAGATCGCATTTTTGACGCCGCGCAGTGTTATCATTTATAAATTTATTTGTTTTGGACCTAGGTGTTTGTGAGACCGAATTAATTTTGAAGTGGTGTCAGAACTCAGTGCGCGATTCTTGGGTGTATTTATATATTTATAACATACTGCACTGGTGTACTGGAACACAGGCTCCCGTAGCATCTCTTGCGTATCCATCTCGGCAGTAACATTTAGGATTACACACAATGTTCATTATAGGACAATTGGTCCTGTTTTGGAAATGGAGTTCGGAACATACGTTGTCACACTCTGGTCCGCAGTCAAAGAATTCGTTAGGACGGGAACATTTTCTGCTCTCTGCAATTTCGAAATATTTTTTTAGTAAGAATTAAAGGAGAGGTTAAGTAATCCTAATGAAATCTCCGTTTGAGTTCATTGAATTCAATTCATATGATTACGCTGTAGAAAGCTGTACCTTATAGTGTAGAATTAAGAATATTATAAATAAAATAAAACAAATAAATAAGCTCCATAAAATACTTAGCTATTATTTACTTACTAGGTATAATAGTTTCTGGATTATTGCATGCAATGTTAATAACAACTTGACACATCTTAGAAATGAAATCAGAAATAAAATTACATATAAAGCTAAATTTACAGCACTAAGATTCCTATCCTTCCGTTTTTTTTAATACAGCGGGTTTAAAAAGTTTTGGTGGTGAGACATAAGGAATAATAAATGAAAAACCACTTTATATTATTACTGATAAATTTTATTTATACATGTCCCTACACCGCATATTCTTCGATCGAAGCATTCAGAATGTGAAGCATGGCGGGTCAAAATAATCTAAGCATCTATACCTGATGGCGCGAAGCGTTTTCGGCGAACGTAGTCGTCTGGAAATGAAATAATGTAAAATAATTAATCACGCATACGTCGTGCTGTCCTCGGGGATAGGCGCTCAAGGGAAACGTAATCTCAGCAGTCTCAGGACGAAGTCTTAGGCATATATCGCTGACTTTTCGAAAGTCGTGATAGCCTCGAGGCTTAGGCACGCGGTCGAGAATCTCGACGGTCGCAGGTTCAAGCCCCAGGCGACTTTTCGAAGTTATGTGTGTATTCACAAAGAATTGTCATGTACTTTAACAGTGAAGGAAAACATTGTGATGAAACCTGCACACCTAAAAGTTCTGAGGAATTTCGTAGGTGTGTAGTCCGCCAACCCGCACTATAGGCCAACGCGGCGTGGTGGACTAAGGCCTAAACCCTCTCAGTTGTAGAGGAGGCCCGTGCTCAGCAGTGGGACGTATATGGGCTGATGATGATGTACTGTGTAGATCTTACACACTCCGTTAGAGAGGAGTCCAGTGCTTAGCAGTGAAATGTATTAGGTGATATAGATTGATGGATGAATAGCATAAGACCACATAAAACATATCGATGCCTATTTAGCTTCTCAATAGGATATTTAATAAATTTATGTGATGAAAAATAGATTGTTAAGTTATTAGGTAGGAAATAAACTTTTTCTTGAGCTCCTACTATAGGTAATCTGTTATCGCTGTACACAATAGATTCTTATAAGGGTGTGTGTTTAATTTATTCTCATATTACGTACGTATGCCGTTATTTCGACTTATTATAAGACGATAAGAAACATTATTGAAGTATACTCCTACATTTTTGACATACCACAATCATTTTCCGGAATGCATTCTCCGTTGTCGTTCTTAACGTATCCTCCATCGCATACACATCTTAGGTGACATATCTTTGTACTTTCAGCCGCGCAGCTCACAGCTATAAATCGATTTCTACAAGTTTTCTCAGGAGGGCAAACGCTCACACATTGTAGCTTCTCGTTAGGTCGGCATTCTGAAAATAGTACTTATTTTAGTTATATAAATTTCCTGAATAGGCTGCCTCGTTGGTGCCTCGGTAAAAGTTTGCGGCAAGCAATCTAAAGGTTTCAGGTTTGGTTCGCCGGTTGAGCGATAGAAAATTCTATTTTTTTTCCATTAGAAATTCTAGGTAACAGCATATTGCCATTAAAGGACACATTTTCAGAATACTTATTCTGAAAATGTGTCCTTTAATGGCAATATGCACCCATTTTATTACATAGATCTAAATACCTAAAACTTATGCGAAATGCAGGTGAAGAAATTGAATTTCCTTCGTTTTAAATATTTAATGTTTTATTTCTTTCAAACGATAAATCTCAAGAACTTCGTTCATAAAAATTAAAATTCATAGGCATTGCACAGGTATTTAAATACGCTTCTTGTTTTGTTGTTTGTTTTGAAAAAAATATATCTATTCTACTGTACCTATTTTAAGAGGTTTTTCTATAAAAAACAGTTGTCACAGTGATAAAGACGCGTGGGCTTACACATTCAAGTAGATATCAATTTTAAATGAGTTCCACAGAGTATCAAACATAATATAATGCATTTAAGAACGACTGCCAAATGTCATTTCTTCATTCTTATTTTTACTGTCAACTGTCAAGACTGTCATAATAGTAAACAAGTATGTGAATAAACAGTTTTTAAACTGTAAAATGTGTGCTCATTATCTACCGAAAATGTTTTACAAGGTAACTTCCAGTCAACTGCACCATTTCTCGAGGATTCTTAGTTATCAATGTTTAAAACACGTAAACATAACCTATAAACACAATATTTTGTTCAGAAATGTACATAATATGAAGCCCGGTATTGACGAAACAGTTTCAGTGCAGAGTACGAGTAGTACCTTCACATACAGAACGCATAATTGCGGTGAATTACGTCCAGATAATATATTACAGAAGGTTACATTGTGTGGTTGGGTGCAATACTCTAGACTTTCCAAGTTTTTATTGCTCAGAGATGGCTATGGCCTTATACAATGTACTGTGACTGATTCGAAAGTAAACCTCTCAAATTTGCAACTTGAAACGGTCGTTAAGATCAATGGAACTGTTGTGTTGAGGCCCAAGGATATGATCAACCCTGAAATGGCAACAGGGGAGGTAGAAGTTATGATAGACAAAATAGAAATTCTGAATGAGGCTGAAGCCCTTCCATTTAACATGAGAAACTATCAGAAACCAAAAGAGCAGTTGAGACTTCAATATAGGTATTTAGATTTGAGGTTTTTGGAAATGCAACACAATTTAAGACTCCGCTCACAAATGTTGCATAATATGAGAAGGTTCTTAGTTGAGAAACACAGTTTTGTTGAAGTTGAAACACCTACATTATTTTGCCGGACTCCTGGTGGAGCAAGAGAGTTTGTTGTCCCTACTCATCATCCTGGATTATTTTATTCATTGGTGCAAAGTCCACAACAATTTAAACAGATGCTGATGTCTGGAGGAATAGACAGGTATTTTCAAATAGCAAGATGTTATAGAGATGAGACAACAAGGCCAGACAGACAGCCAGAATTTACTCAATTGGATATAGAAATGTCATTCACCAACCTTAACGGAGTGCTCACATTGGTTGAAGATTTACTCTTTGAAGCATTTCCTAAGCCATTACCTAGGCCACCTTTTAAAAGAATGACATATAAAGAGGCTTTAGAAAATTATGGCTCAGACAAGCCAAATCTTACTCATGACTTGAAATTTATAAATATAAAAGATTTCTTCCCAGACAAACTGAACAATCCAGAATTTAAAGCTTTTGCATTGCCATATCCCATAGAATTGGGGAAATTAACTACAAAATATAAAGAACAAATAAGGGAATTAACAAAGAAATATAAGTCAAAAATTGTGTTGTATGAAAGTATGTCTAAAGAGTTTGGTATTGACTTATCAGATAAAATTCAAAATACTGTTGGAAGTGCAATGGCAGTTATTGTGTCTTTGGGTGATGATGATAATGCCTGCCTATGTTTAGGTGAGATTAGAGAAATGTTGGCAAACTTGTTGTGTTCTAAAAATTTATTAAAATTCAAAGAAACTGTTCAGCCCTTGTGGGTTGTGGATTTCCCATTATTTTTAAAGGGAGAAAATGGACTGGAGACTTGTCACCACCCATTTACATCCCCTCATCCCGAGGATATACATTTATTAGACACAGAACCACTGAAAGTTAGGTCTCTGGCTTATGACATTGTTCTTAATGGTAATGAAATGGGAGGAGGATCAATTAGAATACATAATGAAGAACTGCAGCGAAAGGTTATGAAGCTTTTGGATATAGATCCTGATAAACTGCAACACTTTTTAAATGCCTTAAGGTTTGGATGTCCACCTCATGGAGGAATTGCTCTTGGACTTGACAGATTGGTTTCTTTAGCGTGTAATGCTGAGTCAATAAGAGAAGTAATTGCATTCCCTAAGTCACATGACGGGAGAGATCCACTATCTGGAGCACCAAATGTTATTTCAGATGAAGACAAAAAGTATTATCATATTTAATTTATGTAAATAAACTATTATTAAAAATCAGTTTCATATTTTTTTTTTAGTTCCTAAAACTATTTTTTATTTAGGGTTCAATAGCTTATGATGGATATTAGCCTAATTTTAAAAATATTATGATTGATTTTTGCACAAAATTAGGTTATTACTTAGTATGTCAGTAATACTTGTTTTTGGTTCTTGGGAATTCTAGAATCAAACACCCTCTTATGTGACCCCCGGAAACAAAATAATTTTATTTTTACATTCACAGGTACAAGTCTTTTTTATTATTACACATTGCATCAAATACACAGTGTATGTGACTATGGTTTTATTTATTACTTACACGCATTATTTATGTACACTCACACTTGTATCCCCGAAAGCTGTGAGTCCCACGTAATTGGGTGAGTCTAGTGCCGTAAAAGGTTAAATTAATTTAACTGAAAATTTGGGATAAAAAATCATATTATGCTATTGAAATAATATATAATAAAACAGATTTTATCTGATTGTAAGTGCTTTATTTTAGATTCTGGTAGATTACTGAAATAGCCTGCACATAAAAAATACGGTTCTAAGTTTTTTTACTAAATCTTACGTGATATGTCATATTGAACCACGGTCGTATTCCAGTCCCATTTCCAGACTCTGTGCTGAAGTTGAGAATATATTTATTTACGGAAACACAATATTTATTGACTTGGCAGAACCTAGTAATCAAAACCGTGACCTTTAGGTACTCCGCGGAACTGACGATGCTCTAAGTGGTAAACAAATACTAACCAATCTAAGTATAATCCATACTAATATTATAAATGCGATTGTAACTCTGTCTGTCTGTCTCGTTTTCCTGCTAAAACTACTAAACCGATTTAAATGAAATTTGGTACACAGATAGTTTGGAGCCTGAGAAAGAACATGGGCTACTTTTTATTGCGGAAAAGGGGTTGAAAGGGGGGATGAAAGGTTGTATGGAAGTATTGTCATTTTTAAAGCTAGCAACTCGAAACTTATTTTTTAGGCTGTTGATTTAATATAAATAAATATGATATTCAAAGTTTGTAAAAAAATTACCTATAAGGGCGTAAAATAAAAATAGGGGATGAAAGTTTATGTGGAAATTCGTTATTTTTGAAGCTAGAACGATGAAACTTTTTTAATTAGCTTTTATTACATATATATATATATATATATATATATATATATATATATATATATATATATATATATATAGGGAATAGGGGGTGAAAGTTTGTACGAAAATTTGTAAGGTTTGCGGCGCGGGGTGGGGAGTGTTCTTACCCGAACGGGCAGACACGTAAGGGCAGATGACTGTGTCGCACGCATGTAAATATTGAATTTTTTACGCTCTGCTTTGATTACGTTCATTAATTAAATTAAGTAGATATACGAGTAATATTTTATGTTATAAATGCATAAATAACTATATTATGTCTGTTACGTTTTTACGCCTAAATCATTTTACTGATGTGAATGATTTTTATGTATGGACATAAATGGGACTCTGTAGAGTAAAATAGACTACAACTTATTTTCTTTCTGAACCCAACCATGTAGTCTACGCGGAGGGAGTCGCGGGCAAAAGCTAGTGATAATATAAAGCTGAAGAGTTTGTTTGTTCGTTTGAGCCTATTAAAACGTACTTTTATTAGCAAACCCGTTTATCAATGTTACCCATAGGCTATAGGTACATATACCATCACGCTACGACCAATAGGAGCGAAGCAGCAGTGGAAATGTGGCAAAAACGGGTAAAAAATATTCCTTTTGAAGTGTAATGTTTCGCATACTGAGTTGCGGGCAACAACTATATGTATTATGATAATGTTGTGATGTCTACATCGATTGTAACCTATCGTTATGTCATTAAGCCGCGCTGCCAACTACAAACAGGTAGTTGTTATGAATAATATTAAAGTGGGAATTAACCGAGGCGCTATATTTTTTAATAATTTTCCTCCTATCAACCAACTGACTAACGGAAAGAAACGTGCGTGTAAGGTTTATGTAAAGTCCCGTAGTAATTTCATGGTCATGGTCTTTGGCGCGAATTTATTTTTTTATGTACTTATGTAATGTATCAAGGTAAATTTGGGTTATTTTGCTGCACTAGAATAAAAAAATAATTGAATTTTTGCCTGTCTGCTTTTGATGTTCTTTTAGCCGATGTTATTAAGTGTGGCTTAAAGTTACTTTTTATTAGAAAGGATTTCTTTGAGACATAGTTTCGGACATAGTCATAGTTTCTCTGAAAGATGGGATCAGAAATGATGCCATCCGCCAGAGAACCAAAGTTATCGACATAGCCCAGAGGATTAGCGAGCTGAAGTGGCAGTGGGCAGGTCACATTTGTCGCAGAACCGACAACCGTTGGGGGAAACGGGCTCTGGAGTGGAGACCGCGACTCGGCAAACGTAGTGTAGGGCGCCCTCTGGCTAGGTGGGGTGACGATATTCGCAAGGTGGCTGGCAGCGGTTGGATAAGGAGGGCCGAAGATCGAGCCCAGTGGCGTGCCATAGGAAAGGCCTATGTCCAGCAGTGGACGTAAGAAAGGCTGCTGCTGCTGCTGCTAGTTTCGGACTTAGACTTTAACTACATTATATTATGTATTGTATTTTTTATTTTTATTCCCGATAGCTCTTAGGTTGTTAAATAGCGCAGATACTCGTAATGTTAGCTTTAAATTTGACCTTTGGTTTTTGTTTTTATAACGTGCCATGGTTGTTACATATTTATATTGTTTATGTTAGGTACATGGCATTAGTTACTAAATTGAACATGCACACTGTTAATATTATAATTTCCATTGCAATTGTTGCATTTCCGCTTACTCTATGATTATAACACATTATAGTACCTAATTCTTCCTTGCTGTGTATGTTAACGGTTATAATATCTGCAGTTATAAAAACTAAATGCGTTTTTATAAAGCATAAAGTAGTTGTGTGTTTACTCCGTTAAAAATTATTTAGTAAACAACGACAGTTAGTAATATCAATAAATTATTTCTTAGGTGTGTAGCCAGCCTACCCGCACTGGGCTAGCTTGGTGGACACAGGTCTAAACTCTCAGTTGTGAAGGGGACCCGTACCTAGCAATGTATGTAGGTATATTATGGACTTATGATAGTGATGATTAATTACGAAAAGATCGGCGTGATTGTTGTGACTGATGATATGAAGGTGATGAAAATGACTTTCTTTCCTGGGTTGCAATTACCAACCGTACGTAAATGTAGATAAAACTTGCAGTCATACGCACCTACGTATATAGCGTACTTATGGTAGGTACGGTCCAAAGTTATACCTATAAGTGTGACATGGTTGTGACCACTTGCGGGGAATTATTATAGTTCTTTCTGTGCATAACTTTGGACCGTACCTACCATACTTACGCTCTGATGCCAAACCGGTTAATTGAGAGTCAGAAAAAAATACCACATGTTACATAATACGGTTGCTATGTTGTTGGTATTTAAAAGTCATGTTAGATTAATAAATATGAAAATCTTCCTCAAATCTTGTAGTAAAAATTATGAGTAATTTATAGTTTTTGCTGATAAATCGCATAGTATAGGTACCTACACGATTTTATGTTTAAACTACAGACGTACCTACTATAAATTTTAAAACGAATAATAATAATATAATTTTTGTCACTATAATTTGTTTCTTAGGGTTAACATTAGGTTTCTGGTGAGTTCCACTCGAGATCCCAGAGTTCCTTTGTTGTGCTGATGGTGGATACCATGGGGTTTTTAGCCGGTAGAAATCCGGCATACCCCGTTTGCCCAAGGCAGACGGGGATCCAAGAGGATTTTCCCCATGAAAAAAAAAAAAAAAAAGGGTTAACATTAGGTATGTTAGTAGCGCTCTTTCCATGTGTTTAATAAAAAAAGTTCATATGAAAAATAAAACTCACCAGGGCCTTGTGAAGCACACAAAACGATGAAGCAGGAAAACAAAACGCACAGAGTTCCTTGCATCTTGCTTGTTGGACTCGTTTTGCCGCCAACGAGGTCTTCGAAATCTTTTATACCCGATTAAAGCCATTGCTATGAGGAGATACACTTAGTTTTTCTTAGTAGGTATACTGAACGTATTGTATTCGTAGTTATTTATTTTACCTTGTGATTTACATAAAAACGTTTAGCTTTATTGTCGTGAATAATATTCACGCAATTAAATGTTCTATGTTTCAATTTCCATAACAAAAAAAGTTTAATTAGAAATAAGATTCAAGTTTGAAAATTTTATAGGGAGTAAACATGCGTTACTATCTATACAAATGAATAAAATTGGAGTGTCTGTTTGTAATATTGAAATAACCGCTTTTTAATAAATGCATATGGATCTATAGGTATAGTACGAGAGCTCACGACCAAAACCATGTCGCATCGTTTTACGGCCAATATTATACTTATTACATGATGTTAAGCAGTTCAAATCTTTGGCACACACCTAAGACGATCTATCGTGACATTGTCAATAACAGTGACATTTGAAAGTGTATGTTACTTTAATTGTCAATGGTAGAACGCTATATTTTCATACAGCAAAAATAAATCGAAGGTTTGATCGCCATCTGCTAGGATACATTTAAAATAATGAATTTGTTAGGTATCTTACAGTGCATCTTGCAGTTTTAAATAAAGTAACACAAATATTTGTTTATTACTTTTATTTTATCCATACACTATTTACATAATCATCATAATTTAAGACCACTTAATTTCTTATGCGAATGATATTTTTTTAAATATAAAATGTTATGTATATACACGTCAATTTCTTAACAATTTAACCACCAAAATAAGCAAGAGTTGAGATAAGATGAGATAAGTCTCTATGTAAAATATATTTAAGGTGGAGACTTCTATTCTGGCTGTTTCTGACACAGCGGGGCGGTAGACATTTCTGTACAATTGCATATTGGTATGCACGGTCCCGAAGTAGTTTGCCGTCTATATCCAGACTTACAGACACAGCCTGGTTCACAGCACTCATCTTCACACGGGAATCTCGAAGTTAATGCCGCGCAGGTATCACCAGGACACGTTTGTTTACAGTCTGTGTATTCTTCATTAGGATCTGAACATTTATCTGAAAAATTGTTAGAAGTATGATAAATGACAATTTATAACTAGCTATAGTTTTAGTTTCTACAAGCAAAACATATGTTTGTTTAATTGTTAGGGTAGATTAAAATATTGTTGCGAGAGAAGTGATCCCGCCCGCCAAAGATCCTTCTGCGAGCATGTCATGTCGCAGAAGGAGAGCGTGGAACGGGATCGCGAGAGAAGTGATCCCGCCCGCCAAAGACGTCAAAGAAGGAGGCGCCGGGTCAATGGAGGCAATTAGACCTGGCGCCCTGCCCTGTGGCAAGGGGGCGTTAGAATTCCACCACGGTATCCCCTGCCTGTCGTAAAAGGCGACTCATTGGGGCCCTTGGGGTCGCTGGACTTGCTGCGGGGGCAGTGCGTCCACATAGTAGGTGACCCCGAGAGGGGCGGCGACACGGTGGCCTGTGTCTGTCGCGGGCGCTCAAAATATCCTTGATTGGGTTTTTTTACAAGTTTTGTATTTTATATATTTTTTCGTAAAACATCTAGCAAATATATTATTTGTAACTCGGGGCTAATTCTAAAAAGGTTCTCGGTAAACGGCACTAGACTCGCCGCCAATGGAGGTAGATATAACATTCCTTTGGGGACATATGCATGAATGGATATCTTGTTTCAGTTGATGATAGGTACAGGTACACGTTGATTAAAGTCCCGGCTAAATTTCTATAAAATAAAATTTTAAATAATATTATAGGAACTTACTAAAGCTGACGTCGCATTTGTCCTTTTTTATACAAGTTCCATTTTTAGCCCTTAAATATCCTTCTTTGCATACACATCCACCTGTACACATAGACAAATCACCTCTGCAAGCGTAGTCATCAAACCTCTGTGAGCAGTTTTGCGTTCGGCACAAGTACTGAGTGCAGTTTACGTACTCTTCGTTAATGGGACATATATTTGCTGAAACATAAAATGCATTTAATTCACATCATCATCTATCATTACCTCATTTCTAATTTACTACAAAATTCATGTGATTCATATTTGTAGATTGAATCTAAGAAAAACCTATGGATATTTTTTTTCGTTTGTATTTTCTTCGGGTACATTAATAATTGCGTGCTGCTACTTTGGATTTCAAAATGGAAAAAACCCGATAACACTTTGCCTTACGTGGAAATCGAAGCCGGGACTTTTAGGTCGCACGGCAGACACTGGTGCCGCGAGACCATGAGCTGGTCAAATAGATACTTACGGCATTTTTCGTATGGCACACATATGCCCTTATCATTTCTCCAGTATCCTTTTTTACATCTGCATTTCGGGTTGCATATCAGGAGGATGCCAATCCTGCCAAATATCCGGCATTTGCCAGAAGGGGAGGCATCACGACAACTATCGGTGGGACAGTATGGCGGACAAGCATCGTACACCTCATTAGGACGAGCACTGCAGTCAAATGGTGCTGTGAAGAAATAGATTATTTGTCAATCTACAATAATATTAGATACTAGTGAAAATAGTTCTGTATAAAGTTATACTATAATTATAATTGTTCGTAACTGGATAAACCCAAGTACCAAAACGTGACGTGCGTCGCTATAGCAGGTTCTAAACAAAATCTTTACTAATATAAAACTTTGTTTTTTGTATTTAATTAATAAACTTAAAAACTACTGGATCGATTTGGAGGATTTTTGGGAACAAATTATAATAGTTTAGAGCTTAGGGAGAGAACTAAGTTTTCTTTATTTACGAAATTGCTATCTAACGAAGCGATTCCCAACCGCTAGTGTGTACTGGCAGTTACTCGTATATATTCAGGTATCTGGTGCTATAGTATAGTAATGAAAGGCTGCTGATGATAGTATAGTAATGAAATTAGAGATGTAAAGAACTCGAGTCTTCGAGTCCTAAATTTCGAGCTCGACTGACAAATTGAACGACTCGACTCATTACAATAAGACTCTCAAGACAAGAGAACTTAAGTCTATATGAGCTCTTGAGCGCAACATGGAACTCGAGTCTTTTTTAGCGCTCGAGTCGTTTTTACGGGGCGAGTCGCGCTCGAGTTGTTTTCCGTTTGGAGTTAAATCAGGTAATAAAATGTTACTTTTGTGGGATATATTCGTAATCAGAAACGTGTTTTGAAAAAATAAAAGCGGTAAATAATAAGAAAAATCATTTTAATCACCATGAAAAATTAAATAAATAAAATCACAAGCAATGAAAATTGATCTGATGACGCACATATGTATGTAATAAGTAGGTATGTATGAAGGCCAGAATCATTTGCAACTATTAACATTAGTAAAACCTTAATACGCTCAAGACATAAGACTCGAGCTTTTTTAAGACTCAAGCTTTTATAAGATTCGAGCTCTATTTAAGACTCGAGCTCTTTTTAAGAGCTCGAGTTCTATTTTAGCGCTCGAGTCTTTGTGAAAAGACTGAAGCTCGGTTCGACTCAAGACTCCGAGTTTAGTTAGTTCACTGAGTTGTGTAAAATTGAGCCGAGTCTATCGAATTAGGACTCAAAGACTCGAGTTCTTTATATCCCTACCGAAAAATTATACGCAGAAACATCAGTACTAAGTGTTCGCAAAATTTTCATTAGGAATGTCGTAATAAAAGTTCATGCTCAAAATCGCAGTAACGTGTCCACACTACAAAATAAACGTATACCAAAGATTCCCATTCCTGCAACTAAATCTGTTTTTGCACAACGACACCCATACTGTATTCATCCCCGAATTTACAATTCTATGCTCAAAATATATAATTTTCTATTACACAGTATGAAATGAAATCCAAATTGCAAAGCTTGCTAATTAAAATGTCCTATGACCAAATTGAAGATATATTTAAAATTATTCATTGAATACAATACTTCAATACATACTCACACACACACACCCTCACGCATGTACACACAAACACACACACACGCACACACATATTTTAATTACTTATTTGTTGTATTTTGTTTTGTTTTGCTTTGTTTTATTTTATATTATTTTGTTAACGTATTTTTAAGATGATTGAAACTGTTTCACTTTTATTTGTATTGTCGTTCAGCTAATGTACCTAATATTAACTCGTTGATGTAAATAAACAGGTACCCAAGCTACGGGCTTGCCTATATTGGGACCTGTTGATACTCAAAAATGTATATGTTTTTACGAAATAAATTTCAATTTCAATTTCATCTCTAAATGAAATAGCGAAGTTTCTATTTCATACTCACGACAGTCTCTCGTAGGTATGCAGGTGCCGTTCGCCGCACGCCTATAATTCAGCCGGCAAACACAACCCGGCCCTCGGCACACTTGAGTACACAGCCTTGGTTGCGAGTCTCGCTCACTCTTCGGACAGTAGCTGTCAGAGCAGCTAGTCTTACACGTCACATTATTTTCGTTTATACCACATTGCGATATTTCTGTGAAAGATTGTTGTTCACTTAATCTTTGATATTTTATGAATTTTCAACGTTTCTTGCACATGCAATTAAAAATAGTCGTGATGGCCTCGAGGTTTGGGCACGCGGTCGAGAATCTCGACGGTCGCGGGTTCAAACCCCAGGCACACACCTCTGACTTTTTCAAGTTATGTGTGTATTCACAATGAATTATCACGTACTTTAACGGTGAAGGAAAACATCGTGATGAAACCTGCACACCTAAAACTTCTTAGGAATTTCTTAGGTGTGTAGTCTGCCAACCCGCACTAGGCCAGCGTGGTGGACTAAGGCCTAAACCCTCTCAATGGTAGAGGAGGCCCGTGCTCAGCAGTGGGACGTATATGGGCTGATGATGATGATGATGATGAATTAAAAATAAAAATAATAAATCCTTTTTTACTTTTTAAGAGCTTAGCCTAGCTTGTTTTTTACGTTTAAATGCTAATTTGGGTAATTTAATGAGAGTTTTAATTTCGTTGGATAAGGGCAAATTTATTGAACATAAGGGTATTTAAAAATCGCTTAAGTACGTTTAATATTTACCTGTACATGCACTGAATGGAAATAACAATGCCAATAAAAGTAAACATAATGCCGACATGTTAACGACTAGACAGCTTGTGAAATAAAAATAATGTGTCATCGGTTATATGTGTTGCCGCCATAACGATTTCTTATGTCTTCGTCGATCATCAAATAATACATTTTCCTTATTGTCACACATTTCTTAATATTTTAAATTGATTTATTTATTACAAATTTGAAATAGACTAATCTATTCCAGCTTCCTCTCGAGTCAATGTGCTTTATATTATCATCATCATCAGCCCATAAACGTCCCACTGCTGGGCACGGGCCTCCTCTGCAACTGAGAGGGTTTAGGCCTTAGTCCAGCATCCTGGCCTAGTGCGGGTTAGTGGTGTTTTATATACCCTTAAACTTAAAAAAAAAGAAGAAAAAGAGGTTAAATTCTCTATTTTGACTTATTTGTGTATCTTTGTGTCTGCCTGTGGTATCATAGCCCTAAACGAAATGACCGATTATGATACGTTAAATTGCAATACACCAATTCATTAACCTACAACCACTAAGCTACTTAGATGATGAAGTTTTTAAGTCAGATACAAAATCCTGGATTTCCTTTTAGTACACCTAAGTTTGGGCTCATTTGATTCGTCTTTACTGGTATGTTCGCTTTCAAGACGAATTTGATGCTGGAATATTTTTTATTGGTGTAGGGGCTGCTTAAAATTTAATTTAATTAAACGCAAATGAATTACTTATCTTTTTGATGTTATACTCGTACTATAAAAGGTACATATAAACATACATACATACGTACAGGCGTGTATGTATGTATGTTTATATACTTTCAGCATAATAATTATGATTAATAACGTCATTACGGTGCTGAGGAGCCACACCGGTTCTTTAGTTGTGTATATAAGGACGTTATTACAACTTGAAGTTTCGTGTCAACTTGTCCAGTTTCAAATTACCAACGATTTAAATAGGAATATCAAAAAATGATACCTAGGTCCACTTATAAATTTTGATAATTTGTGTCTTTCTTGTTACAATACAGAATATCTACGCCTTTTGTAGAATGCATACCATAAGTTAAGTTATTTGTGACACAATTCTTATTTTATTTAAATTATATTGCTCATCTATCCTCTATTTTCAACTATTTTCATAGGTATATTTTTTTGAGTCACCACAAATAAACCATGATTTAATTTTTAGATTGTTATTGTAATTCGTGTGTTTTGTGCAAATAAAATAACAGTCGTGGTTATGGAATGTTTTACAACAATCTTTATGTATATGTCGTGGCTAAATTACAGATCTTAAAAACATCTTATCTTTCACGATTGAAATTATTACTCCTGTAATCAATATGACGCCGAAAAAAAGTGGACTGCATCGTGGTCTCGCGGTACAAGTATGTGCCGTGCGATCTAGAGGTCCTGGGTTCGATTCAAGGGTCGGGCAAAGTGTTATTGGGTTTTTCCATTAGGAAATTCATAGTAGCAGCACGGAGTCAGGAAATGTGCCCGAAAAATGGCAATAGGCTCGCCTTCTATTACGTGGGACTGATACATACCTAGCTAAATGTGGGTGCAATAATGCACCTTTGCCTACCCCTTCGGGGAATACAGGCGTGAGGTGTATGTATGTAAATATTAAATTAAAAAAAATGTAATTTAACTAATAGTTTTATAACAACATTAATCACAGTGTTATTTGTTTTCAATTAAGTTGATCGTGTTGAGGAACTAATTACTGAGGTATAATATTTAAAACATTTCATGTTTATCTAAACAATTCGCAATTAACAGCATGTCTATTAATGGGAATACTATTGCGGTAAATTGCGGCTATAAGGCAATTAGCAGTATCAGTGTTGTATGGATTTATTAGCCTGAAATACTATTTATCCGAATTTCGCACAAAGATAAATACTTAGTTGTGTGATTGTTTTTCTCTTTTAATTTTTTTTTTAAAACATAACAAGTGCATGGTCTTGTCTCACAAAAATTAATCTAATAGTGAGACAGCGGATAGAACACCTGCACCCTATCGATTTACTAAAATGAATGCGATGGGATATGCAGATTATATTCCAACATTGACATTAGTTCACTTAATGTCCCATAAGATAGAACGAATCTTATTATTTAACAGGTTATTTTAGACTTTGCGCTGTATTTTACACGTTTGATGAAAAAATAAATTAAAAAAAAACAAGTCTCGCAACTCAGTTCTTCTACCGTAAAAAGTTGTGAGATCCATGTAATACCAAGTCGTTTAATTTATTCAGTCCCTACTTAAGAGACCTTCTGTCTTCAGTTATTACGTAATTAGCTAACCTAACATCTTATAAATAAAATAGTTCGACGTGGCAGTCGCACTAAACAATCTTATTTGGTTTGGCTTTGTTAATGAAAATTCAAGCTTATAGTTTTCTCCACAACGAAGTTATAGGAGATCAAAAATGGCCTGAACTGCTTCGAAAAAAGGATGGTACGGCTGTGCCGCTTTTTTACTCGACTTGGCGGGGGCACTACTTTGCCCAGCCCAGATACGTATAAACCGTATACTAGAGTGCAATTTTATACTTACTACATTGCTCGAAAGGCACGCAGGCGCCATTTAAACGCCAAAAACCTTTCTTGCAACGACAAGCCGGTTTGCATATCAATTTGGTCAAACTATTGGAAGTATCTTGATCTTCCTCCAAGAAGGCTTCCGAACAATCTTCTCCAGGGGTTTCTGGATAGCACGCACGATATTCCTCGTTGGGTCGACTGCATTCGAATGGTGCTGAATGGAAAAAATATATATTGAACATACTTCCAAAAAATACGGGAATATGATTAAATATTGAAACAAAGCCATAATGTTTTTCTTTTCGAAATAATCATCATCAATCATCATCATCATTCCCAGCCCATACACGTCCCACTGCTGGGCACGGGCCTCCTCTAAAACTGAGAGGGCTTAGGCCTTATTCCACCACGCTGGCCTAGTGCGGGTTGGCGGACTACATACCTGAAAAAATCCTAAGAACTTTTGGGTGTGCAGGATTCCTCACGATGTTTTCCTTCACCGTTAAAGTACGTGGTAATTCATTGTGAATACACATATAACTTCGAAACGTCAGAGGTGTGCCTGGGGTTTGAATCCGCGACCGCCGAGAGTCTCTACCGCGTGCCTAAACCTCGAGGCCATCCTCAAATAGTATATTGATGATATTGTCGATATATTTTGGCGGTTAAAATCAAAATTAATTTTAAAAGAAGCATTTGATTTAAGCAAGGATGTCTGATTAATAATCATATATTTACTATCCAACCACAAAATAATAATGTATCACCTGTGGACTTTCAATTTAGATTGCAATGAATTTGAACCGAGGCAAATGATCCTTAAAAACAGATTTTTGAAATGAAATGAAATAATATTTATTAAATCTATAAAACATATACGTTACTTAGATTCAGTCATTTCAAAAAATAGTTTACCACGCTATTCCGAAAAAACTCTAGTGTTGCACTTTTCCAATCAAGAAATACTTTACAATATTGATGCAAAGAATATTTTTTTCAAATTAGTGCAACTCATTAATTCAATTACTATTGTATTGAATATGAAAATAAAAAAGAGCCATCTAGAATGGAGAAACTGGTCACTGCATTTAACAGCATATAAGGTAAATCTTTTGAAAATGGAGACAATACAATTCCAAACTTCGTGCTGTTACTAACAATTTCCTTACGGAAAATCCTACAACTTTTATTTCATTTTATTGTTTATTTTATTTACCCAGGCTCTTTTGTCGCACGCTACAATTTATGCCTCCGGACCAATGGAGCTGTAAATATACTTTAAAATCATATTCAAATAAGTACTTACGACATTCTTGTATTGGAACGCAAGATCCGTTATCGGCTCTGTGTGTGTCTAATCCACATCGACACTCAGGGGGTGGACATTTCTCCGGCCTAGGACAAGGTGTGAAGTCGACATCTTCGCTCTTGGGACAGAAGTTACTGGGACAGTCTACCGGGCAGTCGTCCAATGTCTCAAAAGGGCCACATTCAGGCACAGGTTTTACTATAGGCGTTATTAGTGTCGTTGCTTCTGTTTCTGGCTTCACAGTTGTGCTAAGAGCCGTACCATTGCGGTTTGCTGCAAAGACAACTTTACAAGTATGAAATGTATTCATGAAATTGATGAAATACTTATAAAATATATGTCCGTCAAAAGGAAATGCTTTCTTGTTTTTATTAGAAAAAATATGTAAGCAAGTGCTGCAGCACTATAGTTTTTTATACTACAGTATTTCATATACGAGTAGCAGATGAAAGAATGAACGTTAACAAACCAATGGCACGTTGAAAAAAAATCGTAGGAATATGTCGACTGAGCGTTGAAGTAATGGTTAAAAGATCCCTAGATAGTCATAAAATGGAATTTTTTTATGATAGTAATTCACATACTTGTCATCTCTCGGATAGCTGCTACTGTAATCGGGACATCAAATCTGACTTTGGGACCCACGTTATCGCGACCTATACTATGATTTTAAATCAGGCTAAAGATAAGTGTGGGGGAAAAAGTCAAAATTATTTTGGTTATTCAGTATGCGGGAATCTAGTGCCTAAAAAATATAGTTGTTAAGTTTATTAGAATACTTTTAATAAACAGGTTTACGTAAAAAGTAACAGAAGTGATAATTAAACTAACTTATGAAGACAATTAATATGTAGACTCTAATTGGATATATATACATATGTGAATAACATGTTCTAATAATATTCGTGGAATCCGTATAATTCACCCGATTGACATTGACTCCATATTTGCACGGGGGAATTCCTATTTTGTCTTTACGATTTACTAAAACGGAATTTCTATTACTAGCTGTTGCCCGCAATCGTTGCGAAACTGCACTTCAAAAGGAATGAATTTGCCACATTTCATTTTGCTGCTCCACTCCTATTGGTCGTATATAAGGGATTATTTTGGTATCTATGTAAGTGACCAATGTATCCCATTCAAAAGGTGCGCAAATTCATTTCTTTGTTGTACGTAAAAGCTCTGGGTTAGTCTTAGTTTGTCAGATCACGTATTCCCTCCTTCCTATTGTCCTGTTTTTTTAATCGTAGCGTTTAAAACCATTTCAGCTATCCGGCCTGGGGGGTATCAAGCGAGGAGAGTCTCTCGCCACTTGACTATTTTCACTATGTCGTAACAGTTTAAAAAAAATCAATAAAAGTTTTGAACTTCACTTCGTTTCATTTATGAACTTACGGCATTTTTCATATGGCACGCAAACTCCATTCAATCTCCAGTAGTTCTTTTTACACCTGCAAGCGGGTTGGCATTGTAGTGTTATTAGAATTTTGCCAATTGCGTGGCATTCTCCGTCAGGTGTCGCTTGGGAGCAGTTTTCACCCGGACAATATGGCGGACAAGCATTGTATTCTTCATGCGGCCTGTTGCATTGAAAAGGAGCTGCAAATGAAGTAAATTTATTATCCAATGGGGTAAAATGATGATGTCCGTTAACCCGCACTAGGCCAGCATGGTGGACTGAGATCCTCTCAGTTGTAGAGGAAGCCCGTACCCAGCAGTTGGACATATACAGGGTTACAGGTTAAGTCGACCTATATCCGTTAAGGGCGTGTAGTTTACATCGTTTCTCACTGATTTTATTATCAGACACCCTATCCTAAATCTAACCGTTTTCGAGATATTTGAATTTAATAGTTTATTCCAAAAAATTCCCGATTTTCGGCTATCAGCTTGGATATTTTGAAATGTGTAAGTCTTATTGTTACTATTATTTAATATTTACATGTAAAAAAAGATGCTTTATGACCTCAATAACCAAAATTTTACATAAAATGTACAAATAAGTCGCTGTAGACGATTAAAACTTAAAAACATGAACAAAAATTTGGAAAGTTTATTTTTCTCGAAACGATATCAAAAAATATTATTTTGGCACCTGCTTTGCAAATGTGTCTAAAAATATCTACGTTTCATAAGCTATCCAACGAGGTACAACAATCCAGGGTTTTATTAATAGTTTGTAGAAAAATGTTAGAGGCAAAAATAAACTAAATAAAATAATTGATGAGTACAAAATACTAAATTTTTTACTAAATTTACAGATATTTTGTTACATCTTAGTATAAATCTTATGTTCATCATGTCTGCCTCATAAGCAGCAGCCTCGAGGTTTAGGCGCGCGGTCTAGAATCTCGGCGGTTGGGGGTTCACACCCCAGGCACACACCTCTGACTTTTCAAAGTTACTCGTATGTGTGTTTTGACAATGAATTATCACTTGCTTTTACGGTGAAGCGTTGGCGTTTGTGTGTACCCACAATATAGATTTATAAATCATGTTTACATGTCGAGTATGAAATTCAAAATTATTAAAAAAACTACCGTTATAGAATGAATTTATGTCTGACCCTACTAGAACAACGTCACCTTGGGGTCATTGTACTCATTATTACAATTTTGAAGTTTATTGTAGTTTTATCTTTTTACTAGTAACCGTCATTTTATGCGATATGTAAATTTATACCGTTTTTAGGGTTTCGTTGTTCGTACCTAAAATATAAATAAACGGATCTCTTATACGTCTACTCTATGACTATTTACTACTTTTTTACCTCCAAAATTACTGAGTCAATAATTTAAAAAAAATCAATAGATAGATAATAGTTACTTAGTTATAGATTACTGAAAAAAAAAAATATTATAAGAAGTCTGCTATCTTAATTCTTAATTGGCTATGGTAAATCTCTCAATATTATGAAAAACATTATATTATTATGGTTGCCTTTTACTTGATAACGAGTAATTAAAGAGAACAACAATAAATACAAAACACAAACGCCTTTTAAAGTGGTTCAAAAATCAAGCTTCTAATCTGCTTATGCTCTTTATTAATTTACAAATAAAACCAACTTACGACAGTCTGTTGTTCTAATGCAAGTCCTATTTTTAGCTCGTCGATAGTTGAATCTACATTTGCAAACCGGTGGTGGACATTTGTCTGGTTTGGAACATGGTGTGTTACCATCGTTCCGACTTTTTGGACAATAATCAGAGGGACATTCAACAGGACAATTGTCTTCTATCTCGTTCTCGCCGCATATTAGTGACGGAGCAGGTGTTGTTGTTTGATTTTCTTTAGATTCTGTTACTTCTGTGTCCTCAAAGTCTGTTTGCTCAGTTGGCTTTTCCGACGTAACGATCGTATTATTTGTTTTCGCTGGAAAACATGTGTTTAAAATAAATAACAAAATAAACATTGATTTATTTAATTATCCCAAGAATCAAGCTGGTATCTAGCTCTTAGCTTAGTATATGGACGATAGACATCTCTCAAACTTTATTTAAAAATAAATCACAGCTTAAGTCACCAGTAAGTGCTTACTAAGTGTAATATGAAAATTCAAGTAAGTTAAGAATTGTTTGTTAATAAGTGGAATTAAAAATTACTCGTATTTTCTTTATCACCACTGCAATTGTGATTTAATGAATTTTCATCACTATACCAACTAGCTCAATATTTTTTTATAGAAACTTGTCGACACCGTCGTAAGAAAAATTGCCGCAGAAGAATCTTATAGTGTATCGTTTAAAATGCGAAATTCTACTTACTGCACTGTTCGTAAGAGACACAGTTTCCATTAAGCCTCCAGAAGTTTTTCTTGCATCGACATGCTGGTTGGCACTCAACTACAACCAGTATTTTGCCTATAGCATGACATTCACTGTCTGATGTAGCTTGAGAACAATTTTCACCAGGACAGTAGGGAGGGCAAGCCACGTATTCCTCATTAGGTCCATCGCATTTAAAAGGAGCTGCAAAAATAATTAAGTATAATCATTGGTTTTTTGAAGCCTCGTTGATTATTCGGTGTAAACTGGCACGTGAAATCGAAACTTTTTTTTGTTTCTGCCACGTTATCAGGCTATGTTATGTGTTCAATTAGAAAATTCTTAGTAGGAGGACAATTTGGAAATAATAGGTTCATTCGCGGGCGTTATAATAATTGGCGAATTGTGGATAATTCTTAAATCTCTCTCTTCCATCGTAATTCGAAAGAGAGTAATTGGTGTAATATTGTAATATTATGTAAATACAGTTATCTGACGTATTTATACTAGGTATTTGAATTTATTGGTAGGTCTGTGCCATCACTAGATAATCGGCGAAAATCAAGGCCATGATATGAATAGCGAAATGAATATAGGCAGTATCACACAGATTCCGATACTCTTGTTGAAAATAGAAAAGTATAGCTTACGGCATTGTCGGGTGCTAATGCAGGATCCATTATCAGCTCGGCGTGAATTAAAACCACATTTGCAAGCCGCTGGAGGGCACTTGTCGGGCCTAGGACATTGTAAATCACTATCGCGTCTGTTTTTAGGACAATAATCTGATGGACAATCGACAGGACAGTCATCTACAACCTCGTTGTCTTTGCATTTAAGTGGTTTCATGGTAGTTACGTCGTTGGGGTTGGGTGTAGTATCATTATCCTTATCATCGTCTGTTGTTGGTACAAGTGTATTTATCTCAGTGGTATTCGAATTATGTATATTCGCTAAAAAATAAATTTATTAATGAATTTAAATTTATTTGTCAATTGATATTTATGACTTGATTTGCCTACGTATATATATAATGTTATTTGGTTCACAGTCATGCGTCTGAAGGACATCAATTGATTTTGAATAGAGGTATAAGCTTAATGTATGGAAAAATCCACATAAAGACGGGCATTTTTGTTGAATAGTCTTCAAAATTGACACCCCATAAAAATATATTGAGGATAGAACATAATCTATTTTTTAGACAAAAGGTATGAATTCTACGATTCCCGAATATATTCAAATAATGATCGAGGTTATTTAAAATATTAAATTAAATTAATGGATGGAAAAAAAAGTATACTTACGACATTGGTTATAAGGAACGCAATTTCCATTGAATCTCCAGTAATTTTTCTTACACCGACAGGCGGGCTTGCACACTACGGGTATTAATACCCTTCCTTTCAAATGGCATTTGCCGTCTGGTGTAGCTTCCGAACAATCATCTCCAGGACAAAATGAGGGACATGAGTCGAATTCCTCATGTTCTCTATCACATGTAAACGGAGCTGGAACAATAAAGAAATAAATTGTTAGAGATATTTTAATTACGTTTAGTGAAGGTATATCACATATCGAATTTCTTGACTTCGATATATAGATACAAGATACACTCTTTGTCAAACTTTTAATCTGCGTGAAATATAAAATACATAATTTAGTAAAGTCATCCAGTAAAGCTTCAATTGTGCAGAAACTTATCGATACAGGTCGCTTAGTGAGCGAACCATGCAATTTTTTTTTAAATATTAATTTCAAATACTTACCATATTTTTGGTTTTACATTTTCGTTTGTAAAAGTGTTGTATTAACATATTTCTCAATTTAATAATGAAGTAATCAGTTATTGGCTTATTCAATGTCCAATTTATCACAAAAAATTAACTCACGACAGTCCCTAGTAGATATGCAAGTTCCATTGCTAGCTCTGCGGAAATTCAATCTGCATTTGCATCCTGGAGGAGGACATCTTTTTCTTTTCGGACATGGTGACTGGTCGGTGTATCTGTTCTTAGGACAATAATTGGCCAAACAATCGGAAGGACAGTCGTCTTCTTCTTCATTATCCCCACATTTGGAAGGAAGTGGCGTAGTTGTAAGAGGCTTTTTTGGTTTTCGACTCGTGGTTGGTGGTTTAGATCTCTTTGTTGGTCGTATTTTCGGTTTTTTAGTAATAGTGGTATTTGTATTTTTCGCTAAAATGTTTTGCAATGTTTTATTAAATTATTCAGACTAATATTATAAATGCGAATTCAACTGTCTGTCTGTTAGGCTTTCATGCCTAAATCGCTGAATCAATTGGATAATTTTTGGTATGGAGATAAATATAACCTTGATAGTGGATATGGGGTGGAGCAGGGGCTCAATACAATATTAAACACATTTACGAATAATAGCTCAGCAAGTTATGACAGGCGTATTTAATTTATAATAATACAAATAGGATAATTTTGTACTTTTTTAAGTGTTTCCGTGGAATGAGCACAAGATTCAAAGTTACTCCGCACAGTGAATCGCCTAGAACAAGCTATCTGGACAAAACTCACTTTCAAAATTCTTAAAAATATTATTAATTAATGGTAAACAACCCCTCATAGGTTTGAATTCCAGGAAATGTTTCACACATTACAAATCGATGAGTAATCGGACGTCAAATGTAAGTGATAATTTATTTTCATTTGCAGTTCTTTAGCAGTTGCATTTTTGCTGCACTTTTGAAAATATCTCCTAAAGTTAAAAGTGGCTACAGTGACATATTTTGTGATGGATATTTCTCTTAAAGGCGTGTTTTTTGATATATATTTTTATTACAACCAAATATTTACCTCAAATTTAAGAAATTTGTTTTCGAATAATGTGTAAAAGTTTAGTAACATTTTAGATTTTTCTTTCTATTTTAAAGAGTGTAACTTTTTGTACCGACGTGTACCCGCTCTATTTTTTTTATATTGTAGCTCAATTATGTAGCTATACATTAATGCCTAATTTAAATCCCGAAACAATATGCAAGTTTGTTTTTATTCGTTTCAAAACTTAGCGTTTTCATGCCCAAAATGTAATTATTTGACGAATGGCTCAAATACCTACGGCAAAAATGAGAGAAATTCACGTCTATTTGATTTTATTTTGATGAAATTAAATTTAACGGATATACCTACCTAAAGAGTCATTGAGGGACGTTTTGAAATTAATAGTCTCGCCTGCAGTGACTCCTTCACGCGTATCAAGTAAACTATATCGCAATGCGGAAGATTACTTGATAAACCATTCTTCTTCCAGTGAATCCTCAGATGAGGACTATTTTTTTTTACTATAAGTATAGTAAATGTAAATGGCCTATGTCCAGAAGTGGACTGCCATAAGTTGATTGATTGATTGATTGATAGTAAATGTTAAATATTTTTTTTGTTTGTAAATTTTTGTGTTTATCATGTTTTATTATATAAAATACGCCAGTAAAAAGCCCTAACTGATAAGAAATAGTTTTGTCCAGCTAGCTTTTTCTAGGCGATTCACTGTGCGCCGGGGCGAAGCCGGGCCCCATCGTTAGTAATGACTAAATGGTAATTCTCAAACAAAAATAATGCTTTTAAATTAGATATCACCTCCTGGTAAAAACAAGAGAAGACTAAGGATATGCATTAGCTTTACATGATAATAATTCAGAAAATAATAAAAGAGATTCTCGAAGAATGTTTGAATTGTTAGACCCTTTGTCTGAATCGCAAAGTAACGATAGCAAAGGTAAGAGACCATTTCAAAGTACCTAGACAATTTTGAAGGTTGCCTCCTAGAAATATGAACGAAGTAGATGCTAAATGTCAAATTCTAAATAGAGACTTTGAGCAGGTATTTGGAGCAGGTTTGAATAATAGTCTTTTTGTCACATGGCTCATTGAACCTCAATACAGAAACGATAGCTAGTGTTACTTGAAAAATACTTACGACATCGTGCATATGGTACGCATATCCCATCAAGCCTCCAGTAGTTCTTCTTGCATCGACAAGCCGGCTTGCATTCAAGCACTGGTAGGTGTCCAGGTAGATGGCACTTGCCGTCTGGAGTCGCTTCTGAACAGTTTTCTCCAGGGCAGTATGGGGGACAAGGGTTGTATATTTCATTAGGTCCTTTACATTTGAATGGAGCTGCAAAAGCACGTTTATATAAAATAGCCATTATTATACTTATTATTTATTTTAATGTAATGTACAGAAGTTTCATAAATTTTGAGTATTACAAAGTTCGTCAGTTTAGGCAATAGTTTTTGACAATAATAACATAAATCGTAATAATTTATTGACATTTATGAACTAATTGATAACATTTAGGTATAATAATTTTAGTATGTAATAGATACATATTATCAAGATTAATATTTAATCTAAAAATATGAAATAAGAAATATTAGTCACAATTTATTTTTATGTATGTGTCTACATACATATACAATGTGTTAGGTAAAAGACCGTACATACTGAAGTCAAATATAAGGCACTCAATTCTGACCCCGAATTTGTAAAAAAATTGGTACCTTATTTTTTACATAATTTATCCAAAAAAATTCTAAGTATTGCGTAAGTGCGGTCATCGGCGATCAGCTGTTTACAAACAGCGCTCTGTTCCCGCACCCCTCCCCGCACTCGCCCTTTCATGCCCGTGTGTCGCCACGCCGGCCGAGATCACGCGGCACGCGCGGGCGCCAGTCAAAGGTCGCGAGTCGCCCGTGATGCAATATTTGATTATTTGCGGAAACCTCTTTTAACTGTTAGTGTGTTTTGTGTCAAGTGCAATGTCGTTTTCAAACGAAGAATACTGGGAAATGGTTCGTGCATATGCCCGAGCTGATGACAGTGTACGAGTTTTTAAATTGTCACTTCGGCAATAACTGGATCGCCCGTGCCGTGGCCGGCGCCTGACCTTACACCGTTAGATTTTACTTGTGGGGTGAAGTGAAACGGCTTGTGTACGTTACAGAATACTCCAACCGGGATGAACTAAAGGCTAGAATATTAGCCGCCTTTGATAAGGTTCGAAGTGATACGTTTGTGTTGTGCCGGGTGAAAAACAATATGCGAAAACGCGCCGAACTCTGCGTTGCGCGAGGAGGCGATCATTTTGAACAATTATTAAAATACGTTTAATTTTATGTAAATAGTGTAAATGTAAATACTTAGTAAATGTAAGTGAATCGGTGTAAATAAATACTACATATTCTACCATTGTGGACGCTGCATACACTAAGAGGTAGGTACCTAGTTATTATTTTTTATTCAAGTCTCGATGTATGTAGGGTGTCCATATTTTCTGCATTTGTGCTACAATAATTTCGTATCGTTTACTGTGCCGTATATTTATATTACTCTTGCATTATATTTTTAATGGTTACTTGAAGCCATTGACTAACGTGTCCTTCAGTATGTACGGTCTTTTACCTAACAACCTGTATATATATTGAATTAATCCTGGGTATATAGCGGTCGATAAAAACAGTTTATCGCCCTTTAAAGCTTGTTATTACAAAGGTTAAGAGAAAAATAACTATGAATCACACAACAGCTATTAAAAAGATTGATATACTATCGGTAAACTTATCTACAAAGTCGATTAGTTAGAAACAGTTAAAAACAGAAATAGTACAAATTTTACATACTTAAATGCAAATCTAAATAAATTAATTTAGTAGAAGTAAGTCTAAAAAGCAGTGATGGCCTCGAGGAAAAGCAGTGATGGCCTCGAGGTTTAGGCGCGCGGTCGAGAATTTCGGCGGTCGCAGGTTCAAACCCCAGGCACACACCTCTGACTTTTCGAAGTTATGTGTGTATTCACAATGAATTATCACTTGCTTTAACGGTGAAGGAAAACATCGTGATAAAACCTGCACACCAAAAAGTTCTTAGGAATTTCTTAGGTGTGTAGTCCGCCAACCCGCACTAGGCCAGCGTGGTGGACTAAGGCCTAAACCCTCTCAGTTGTAGAGGAGGCCCGTGCCCAGCAGTGGGACGTATATGGGCTGATGTTTTTTTTTTTTTTTTAATCAAATTGTAAAGGGCTTTGTCGCTACAGCGATTATGTCGCCCTGGTAGAATTTACAAAACTATATACAAATAAATCATAAATTATATCTAAGTGTATATAAAAAACTATTCTAATTTTCTATAAACTAATTTATACAATTTTTTTAGCATTATTTGAAAGTGGTTCACTCAAGATAATATTGCAATTGCTCCCCTGAGAAAGGTCTAATCCACAATTATTTCTTTCATGAGCATTTTGCGAACGGGCTGATGATGAAGTCTATAATTTAGCACACACCTTTTTTTTCAGGTAAAACAAGGTCAAGAGAACAAATTTTTTTTTACTTACGACAGTCCCTAGTAGGTATGCAGGTTCCATTTGCTCGTCGTAAGTTGAAGCCGCATTTGCAAGCCGCCGGTGGACACCTTTTGGGCTTAGGACATTTTGCCTGACTATCGTGCCTGCTTTTAGGACAATAATAAGAAGGGCAATCAACTGGACAGTCGTCTAGAATCTCATTATCACGACATTTTGGGGGTGTTGCAGTTTCTGGCGGTCCGTCAGTGTCATCGTCACATTCATTTGCTGTTAGGAGGGAAAATGATTAGGGTTGAATTAAATCATGCTCATAAAAGTGTGTTAGGGTGGTCTTCCAATTTCTAGTGCAATAATTGAACAAAGGACTATTCCGATTTTTCTATAGTTTATTACCGGGAGAAACTTTGTTTCTTATTTTTTAAATACTTGAGTGTGCAATAAGTATGAGTAGAAACTAATAGCTTTTATAGAAATTTTACCAAATTTTGAGAGGGTCGTCGCAGCCTTGTAAAGGACGATTTATTGTCAAATATTTTGAAAAAATAATTCAAATTACGTTTTGCTAAACAAATATTCTTTCTATTTCGTGTAAGGTTTACGCGAATTACGAACCACAGTTAGTACTTGAATTATTTACATTACGTGCAATAAATAACAGAAAACCAAATTAACTGCAATTAATGATCTAGCAGTGTAGCGATTTAACTTTTTTTATAAATATGTTTTCTTACCTGTAACGAAATTACTAAACAAAATGGCACTCACGACAATAAAACATATAAAACGTGCCATACTGTACTCGCAGTCGGTACAGTAATGACTAATTTATACACAGTAAAGTATTTTTTTGATAATCTTTATTGTAATTATTTGGTATTTAAACAGGTGACTGATAGTTGAAATGATGTATACAAATTCTTGTTTTAATTCTTAAACTTCTGGTTCAAATTGAATGAAATTTAAATATACGAGTTTATACAATGTCTGCTTCGTGACTGAAAATTCAGGCTTCTAGGTTAATCCACAAAGAAGTTCTAAGGGGTCGAAAATGGCTTGAATTGCTTCGAGAAATGATAGTACGGCCGTTGCGCTTTTGCTCGACTTGGCGGGGGTACTGCCGTGCCCCCAGATGCCTGCTTGGTTACTGAAAATTCAGGCTTATATCCACAACGAAGTTATAGGAGATCAAAAATGGCCTGAACTGCTTCGAAAAAAGGATGGTACGGCTGTGTCGCTTTTTTACTCGACTTGGCGGGGGCACTACCGTGTCCCCAGACCAGATAAGTATAAACCGTACACTAGAGTGAAATTTCATACTTACTACATTGCTCGTAAGGCACACAGGCGCCATTTTAACGCCAAAAACCTTTCTTGCAACGACAAGCCGGTTTGCATATCAATTTAGACAAAAATATTGGAAGTATCAAGTATCATGATCTTCCTTCTAAAAATACGGGCCTCAATATTTATATATGAATATTGAAACAAAATCATGTTTTTTTTAAATAAGATATTGATGATATTGCCGAGATATTTTGGCGATCAAAATAAAAATTAATTTTAAAGAAACATTTATTATACCTATTTAGCAAAAATGTCTGATAAAATTAATTAATGTTGCTATCCAACCACAAAATATAAACGTGTCATCTTGTGGACTTTCAATTTGGATTGCAATGAATTTGAACCAAGGTAAATGATACTTAAAAACAACAAAAGCTTTCGGTTCGGGAATTTGATGGTGTGCATAACTCAAATTAAAGATAATAAGATAATAAAATAAAAATAAAAATAAATAAATTTGTCGATTTTTGAGTTGTACTTTCTTTAGATCTAAATGTGCAAATATGTGAACAACATGTTCTTATAATATTCGTGGAATCCGTATAATTTTCCTTATTGACATTGACTCCATATTTGCACGGGGGAAATCTTATTTTGTGTCTACGATTTACTGATACGGAAACTAAATTTCCGCTCCTATTGTTAGTATATAAGGGATTCTTTAAGTCATGATGGCCTCGAGGTTAAGGCACGCGGTCAAGAATCTCGGCGGTCGCGGGTTCAAACCCCAAGGGCCCATACCTCTGACTTTTGGAAATTACGTGTGTATTCACAATTAATCATCATTTACTTTAACGGTGAAAAAAAAATATTGTGAGGAAACCTTGCCCGCCACTTCGTCCGCGTAGACTACAGGGTTGGGTGCAGAAAGATAATAAGTGAATCTATAAATCGTCTCCCAAGTGCCCAAAATGGCACTTAATGAATTAAAAAAAAAGTAGCCTCTGTCCTTTTTTATGGTCCCGTTTTTATCCATACCAAAAATCATCCAAATCGGTCAAATGTTTTAGACGTTAAAGCATAACACAGCAGTGTTATTTTCTCATTTACAAAAATGCTCATCCCATAGGAACCTTATATTTCCGGGATAAAATGTAAGCTATGTTACTTCATCGGGGTCCATTTATGTTCATGTCAAAATTCGTTCAAATTGGTCAAATGGTTTAGGCGTGAGAGTTAAACTCTGACAGTTATTTTCGTATGTAGGTATATTATGTTTATCCTAAGGGAACATTACATTTTCCCGGGATAAAACATAGCCTCTATTACTTCACAGGGTCTCATTTATGTACATATCAAATATCATAAATTGGTCATATTGTTTAGGCGTGAAACCGTAACAGACATTACTCTAGTTAGACTAGTTACTCTGACATTTATAACATATACCCATTCCCACGGGAATACTATATTTTCCGGGATATAAAGTATCCTATTTTACTTCAAATACCTCTAAGAGAATGTGTACAAAGTTTAGTGTCGATGCGTTCAGTAGTTTTTGCGTGAAAGCGTAACAAACAAACTTACATTTACATTTATAATCGTATACTAGCTGACCCGGCGAACTTCGTTCCGCCTAACAGTCGATTCTTTAATATTATTTTTCTTTTTTTTGTAGTCTAAGTTAATGCTTATTACATCATCTATCTGCCAGTGAAGTCCCGTTAAAATTGGTCCACCCGTTTCAGAGATTAGCCTAAACAAACAGACAGGCAGACAAAAATTGTAAAAAAATGTTATTTTGGTATATGTAGGTACCGTGTACTTATACATCCATATGCATTTATTAAAAAGCGGTAATTTCAATATTACAAAGAGACACTCTAATTTTATTTATTTGTATAGATAAGGATTAAGGATAAGTGACATTTCTCTATAAGTGACAGCATAAAATAACCTCATAAATTCTTTCTTTTTTGTTTGTAAAAATATTCTTTTTTTTAAATAATAAGTATCCTATGTTACTTCTAATACCTACCTACAAGAATATGTGTACAAAGTTTCATGACGTTCGGTTGAGTTGTTTTAGCGTGAAAGCGTAACAAACATCCTACATAATACATTCACATTTATAACACAGGGTAAGGATTGTTAATAATAATCAGAATATACAAGGACTAAATAATAAAGAACTGGAAGTGGAATTATTTCTGAATTCAAATAACATTGATATTTTATGTATAACTGAACATTGGCTAAAGTCCAATGAGTTGATGTTTAACTTTAACAACCATCATGTTGCTAGCACTTTCAACAGAACAAATATGATACATGGAGGCTCCTTAATAATTTTGAATAAATCAATAAAGTTTAAAGAAAGACTTGATATAGTTAGACTTTCTGTTGAACGTGTTACAGAAATAGCTTGTATTGAATCTGGTCAGTTTATTGTTCTAAGTGTATACAGGCCACCTTGTGCATTGCTTATATCATTTATGGAAATCATGGAAGACGCTTTGCACAAAATATGTAATTCAAATAAAGGAGTGATTATCTGTGGAGACTTTAATATAAATATACTTGAAAACTCACAAGCAACTATAAACATAATAAATCTTTTTAAATCATATAACATGATAAATGTCTTCTTTGAGCCAACAAGAATCACTGCCACAAGTGCAACATGTCTAGATAACATATTTACCAATGTTAAAGTTATTGAAAGTACTATTATTAATAGTTTTGATTCTGATCACTGTGGCCAGTTGGTGTCTTTACCTTTGCATACATGTAAAGTATCAAGCAAAAGTATTACATTTGTTCCTATTACTGCTAGCCGCTTAAATTGTTTTAAAACAAATATGGAACAAAATCTACCTAAGTTGCCCTCTCATAAAGATCCGAACAAAATGTATGGTTCGTTATTTAGTCATATAAATATGGAACACAATAAAGTTTTTAAATCAAAAACAATTACTTTGAAGAACCGTCTGACATTTAGTGAGTGGGCAACTACTGGTATATTTAAAAGCCGAAATAAATTGTATGATTTATATAATCAAAGAATGTTTAACCAAAATCCGGCTTTTATTACCTATGTAAAATTATATTCTAAGGTTTTTAAACGAGTTTGTTCCGCTGCCAAATCAATGCATCTTAAAAATAAAATTAAATCAGCCCCGAATGTAATACAAGCCACTTGGAGCATTATCAATTCTGAATCGGGAAGGCACACAGCACACCACAAAGAATTTAGTATAGAAGTTAATAATGACATTGTTTCAAAAGACACTGAAGTGGCCGCTGAATTTGAAAGATTTTTTGGCAATATTCCAATAGTAACTACTCAACATCTTCAGTCGTCTTCTAGGTCTGCTTTGTTACTTCTTGAAGATAATGTTCCTCAATGTGATGCATCGTTTGAATTTACAGCAATTAGTCATTATGATATTTTAAAGGCCTTTAAAGAAATTAATAAAAAAAGACTAAAGATTTGTGGGGAATGTCAGTGGTTACTATATCCTCTATAATCGATATTATAGCACCTCACATGGCAGCTGTGTCCAATCGTTGCGTCGCATCTGGAGTGTTTCCTGACCTGATGAAGCTTAGTAAGGTAATACCACTTTTTAAATCTGGTGATACCACAGACCCTTCAAATTTTCGACCTGTTTCTGTTTTACCAACTCTTAGTAAGTTATTTGAAAAAATTATACTTAATCAATTATTGAACTTTTTCAATAAAAATAACTTACTTCATCGGAAACAGTTCGGATTTACTAAGGGTAGATCAACTATCGATGCAGGGGTTGAACTTTTAAAAACTGTGTTCAGGGCATGGGAAGAGTCGCAAGATGCTATTGGCATTTTCTGCGACTTGTCCAAAGCCTTTGACTGTGTCAAACATGACATTCTCGTCAGGAAACTTAACCATTATGGCATTAGAAACGGAGCTCTCAATCTTCTGACTTCGTATTTGAATAACAGAGTTCAGAGGGTTGATGTTAATGGAGAACTTTCTTCAGGATCGTCGGTTACCATGGGAGTCCCACAGGGTTCAATTCTTGGGCCGTTTCTGTTTCTTGTGTACATTAATGACTTGCCTTACTACGTAGGGGATAAAAACGATATAGTGCTGTTTGCGGATGATACATCTCTTATATTTAACGTAAAAAGACGTCTCGATAATTTTGACGAAGTAAACAATGCACTTCGTAAAGTTGTTCAGTGGTTTGATAATAATAATTTACTTTTAAATGCGAAAAAAACTAAATGTGTTAAATTCACAATGCCCAATGTTAAGCAATTAAAAACCACTGTACAAATTAACGGTGAAGAACTGGATCCTGTTGCGTCTACTACATTTCTGGGCATTACGGTAGACGCAAAACTCCAGTGGGGACCGCACATTCAACAATTGGCAAGCAAATTAAGTTCAGCGGCATATGCAGTGAAAAAGATCAGACGTCTGACTGACGAGGAAGCGGCAAGAATGGTTTATTTCAGCTATTTCCATAGCCTTATGTCGTATGGTATTCTTTTGTGGGGAGCCGCTGCGGATATTAACACTATTTTTGTTTTGCAAAAAAGAGCCATTAGGGCTATTTATAATTTAGGTCCCAGGGCTTCACTTAGAGAAAAATTTAAGGAAATAAATATTCTTACCGTCACTTGTCAGTTTATATACGAAAACTTAATGTACGTCCAAAAGAATCTTGATAAATTTAATAAAATTTGTAATGTACACAATAAAAATACTAGGAACAAATGTAATCTCGTTCAACACGTAACTCGTCTCCGGAAAGTTAATAACTCTTTTATGGGGCAATGTATACGCTTCTATAACAAACTTCCGAAGGCTATTAGAGAGCTTCCCTTGACAATGTTTAAGAAATCAATTAAAGATAAGCTTTACAAAAAAGCATACTATAAAGTTTCAGATTTTATTGAAGATAATAAGCCCTGGGAGTAAGTAAATTGATCGGAGTTTTGTTTTGTTGCTACAGTTTGTATCTTTATGACATTTATAATGTAAAATTTAAATAATGTAATGAAAAAAAGACATATATTGCTGTTTTTTAAAGAAAAAAATGACATGTCGTGTTGCTGAGGGAGTTTCTTGCCGTTTCTTCTCCACAGCTATAACACGTTTCGAAGCGGCAATAGTTTAAAAAAATTAAGATGTGTAAAATTGACGATTCAAAAGAACTTGTAAAAGTCTATTTGAATAAAGATAATTTGACTTTGACTTTGACTTAGAAGGACATTCAGCAGGACACTAAGTGTCTTCTATCTCGTTCTCTATAAATGTTGGAGCAGGTGTTGTTGTTTGATTTTCTGTCGATTCGGTTACTTCTGCGTCCTCGTAGTCTGTTAGCTCAGTTGGCTTTCCGGTCGTAACGATCGTATTTGCTGAAAAAAATTATTTAATTACCATTAAAGTGTATTTACTTACCTCAGTAGTATTTGAATTGTTTATATTCGCTAAAAATGAATAAATAAATTAATTTAAATTTATTTGTAAATTGATATTGATGACTTGTTTTGGCCACGTGTAATGTTATTTGGTTAACATTAATGCGTCTAAATGTTAAGGTTAATGTATGAAAAAATCCATATACCTACTTAACTTTTAAAAGAATTTTTAAAATTTTGAAATTTTTATAAGGGCATTTATAAAAGATTTTTTTGTGTAATTGTCTTCAAAATTGACACTCCGTTAAAAATATGCTGAGGATTCATAATCTAGACAAAAAGTATGAATTCTACAACTTCCGAATGTATTCAAATAATGATCAAAGTAATATAAAATATTAAACTCGAAGATTCATTTGAATAATCATAAGAGATGAAAAAAAAACTTACGGCATTGGTTATAAGGAACGCAATTTCCATTGAATCTCCAGTAATTTTTCTTACACCGACAGGCGGGCTTGCACATTACGGGTATTAATACCCTTCCTTTCAAATGGCATTTGCCGTCTGGTGTAGCTTCCGAACAATCATCTCCAGGACAAAATGGGGGACATGAGTCAAATTCCTCATGTTCTCTATTACATGCAAACGGAGCTGGAATAAGAATGAAAGAAACTATCAGAGATCTATTTTATATGCTTAGTGAAGTAGTATATCAGTTGTCGAATTTCTTGACATCGATGTATTGGTAGATAAACACTTCGTCAAACACTTTTTTTAAATATTGATTTCAAACACCATATTTGTGTTCTTCATAGTAATTTGTAAAAATGATGTATTAAAATATATCTCGTTTTCATAATGAAGCAATCAGTTATGGCAAAATTTGCAATACCAAAGTTCAATTTAACACATAAAACTTAAAAGTAACTTACGGCAGTCTCTAGTAGATATGCAAGTTCCATTGCTAGCTCTGCGGAAATTAAATCTGCATTTGCATCCTGGAGGAGGACATCTTTCTGGTTTCGGACATGGCGACTGGTCGGTGTATCTGTTCTTAGGACAATAATTGACCAAACAATCGGAAGGACAGTCGTCTTCTTCTTCATTATCCTCACATTTGGAAGGAAGTGGCGTAGTTGTAAGAGGCTTTTTTGTTTGTCGACTCGTGGTTGTAGGTTTAGTTCTCTTTGTTGGTCGTGTTTTCCGTTTTTTAGTTATAATAATTGTGGTATTTGTATTTTTTGCTAAAATGTTTTTCAAATTATATTTATTATTAAATTATCCATACTAATATTATAAATGCGAAAGTAGCTCTGACTGTCTGTTAGGCTTTCATGCCTAAATCGCTGAATCGATTTGAATGATTTTTGGTATGGAGATAAATATAACCTTGAAAGCGGACATGGGGTGATTTTTTAAAAATTAAAATGCGCTAGGGTGGATAAGGTGATATGGGTGCCCACTACAATATAAAATGCATTTACAAATCATAGCTCAGAAAGTAATGACAGGCGTATTTAATTTATAAAATAGGAAAATTTTGTACTTTTGTATTAAGTAGGTATTTCCGAGGGATGAGCACAAGATTGAAAATTATGCCCAGGCCCCACCTCAGTAATGACATAATGGTCAAAACAAGAGGAGAGTAATGAAATTATATTTATTGATTTGAACCTATAAAAAGTCAAATACTACACTAAGATTCAGTCCTTTCAAAATGTAGTGTTCCCCCCTGTTCGGAGCCATCACTAGAGAAGAACGGGCAAGAAACTCTAGTGTTGATCTTTTCCAATCAAGAGATAGTTTTCATTTCAATATTGATACAAAGAATGAATTTCCCAAATTAGAGCAGCTCATTAATACAAGATAATGCAGTAAGGATATGCTATGTTATGATATATAAGTAAAGATATACTGTAAGGATATGTAGCTTTACATGATATAATAATAACTCAAAGAGTAATAATATGAGTAAAAGAGATTCACGGAAAATGATTGGATTCTAAGAACATTTGCCAGAATCGCAACGTAACGAGAGCAAGGCTGAGGGGCCATTTCAAAATTCCTAGAAAAAATTGAACCTGAACCTGAAATTGATTACGTTAGATGCTACTATATAGACACTTTGAGCAGGTACTTAGAGCAGGTTAAAATAATTGTATTTTTATTACGTAGCTCATCACTAGGTACATGAATGCTAGTATTTAAATGAATTATTATACTTACGACATCGTGCATATGGTACACATATGCCATCAAGCCTCCAGTAGTTCTTCTTGCATCGACAAGTCGGCTTGCATTCAAGCACTGGTAGGTGTCCAGGTAAATTGCACTGGCCGTCTGGAGTCGCTTGTGAACAGTTTTCCCCAGGGCAGTATGGGGGACAAGGGTTGTATATTTCATTAGGTCCTTTACATTTTATAGGAGCTGCAAAAGTACGTTTATATAAAATACCCATTATTATACTTATTATTTATTTTAATGTAATGTACAGAAGTTTCAATACTTTGGAGTATTACTAATACGAGTACTTTTTGAAAATAATATTGTAATATAAATCGTAATAGTTTATTGACATTTATGAACTAATCAACAACATTTGGGTAATTTTAGTATATGTATTATAGATATTATTAAGATTTATATTAAGTTTAAAAATATGAAATAAGAAATATAAAGTCATAATTTATTTTTATGTATGTATCTACATACATGTATTGAATTAATCCTGGGTATATAGCGGTCTATAAAAACATTGTATCGCCCTTAGTAGCTATTAGAAAAAATAAGAGAGAGAAAGAAATAATTATGGAGCACACAACAGGTATTAAAAAGATTGAAATACAATCAGTAAACTTGTCTACAAAATCAAAATCCGTTAAAAAGAGATGTAGTACAAACTTTACAAATGTTCATGCAAACCTAATTAAATTTGTTCAGTTGAAGTAAGTCTATAATTTAGCACAGACCTTTATTTTCACATTTTCACATTAAAACGAGGTCAAGAGAACAAATCTTTTTTTTTACTTACGACAATCCCTAGTAGGTATGCAGGTTCCATTTGCTCGACGTAAGTTGAAACCGCATTTGCAAGCCGCCGGTGGGCACCTTTTGGGTTGAGGACATTTTGCCTGGCTATCGTGCCTGCTTTTAGGACAATAATCAGAAGGGCAATCAACTGGACACTCGTCTAGAATTTCATTATCACGACATTTTGGTGGTAATGCAGTTTCTGGCGGTCCGTCAGTGTCATCGTCACATTCATTTGCTGTTGGGAGGAAAAATGATTAGGGTTGAATTAAATCATGCTCATGAAAGTGTGTTAGGGTGGTCTTCCAATTTCTAGTGCAATAGTATTGAACAAAGGACTATTCCGATTTTTCAATAGTTTATTACCGGGAGAAACCTTGTTTCTTATTTTGTTAAATAATTGGGTGTGGAATAAGTACGAGTAGAAACTAATAGCTTTTGTAGAATTTTTACCAAATTTTGAGAGGGTCGTCGCAGCCTTGTAAAGGACTATTTATTGTCAAACACTTTGAAGAAAAAAAAAAATTCCAAATTACGTTTTGCAAACAAATATTCTTTCTACTTCGTGTAATGTTTACGCGAATTACGAACCACAGTTAGTACTTGCATTATTTACATTACGTACAATAAATAACAGAAAACCCAATTAACTGCAATTAATGATCCAGCAGTGTAGCGATTTAAAAAAAATTTATAAATATGTTTTCTTACCTGTAACGAAATTACTAAACAAAATGGCACTCGCGACAATAAAATATATAAAACGTGCCATACTGTACTCGCAGTCGGTGCAGTAATGACTAATTTTTATAAAGTAAAGAAATTTCTATAATTTTAATTATAGTTATTTGGTATTTAAACAGGTGACTGATAGTTCAATTGGTGTCTAAAAATTCTTGTTTTAAGGTTGAATTTACGTTTTTCATGAAGACGAAATGATATATTAATTAAATAAATATCCACAAAAGTTGTGAAAATTTTCATTTCAATGTTTTTACTTTTGTTTTCTTAGCCTGAATTTCAATCGTCTCATGCCTTCTTTTGGATGTCATCAAACAAGCTAATGTGCGAAGCTTGTGCTTGGGATTTCCTTTCATTTGGTACTCTTATGTTTTTTTCTTTGTGTTGCAGATTCAAATTATAAGAGAAACATTCAATTTTTCAACTTACTTACAGAAAACTTGGTACACCATGCGACACGTAAATATTAGGTATATATCATCATCATCATCAGCCCATATACGTCCCACTGCTGGGTACGGGTCTCCTCTACCACTGAGAGAGTTTGGTATATGGATTTATTATTATGAAATTATGTTAAAGTTTATTCAATACGCGTTCAATATAAAATATTGTGCCTTTGATTCTGATTTTAAAATACGTCAAACCAGATACTAAATAAATACAAGTACAATGAACCGACGTGTGACAGCTGTTTCGGTAGAAGTCATTAATTAGTCATTATATGAGTACCTTATGCTCAAGTGTTCGCACGTGAAATAACAACTGTACCGTTGATTATATATTATTCGATTTACGTTTTAATGCTAGGGCACGTGTTTCTAATTTTGGTGCGTACGCCAAGCGCTGCAGGTTTTTACTCAAGAACCTGTCTACGATTAAGGTCTTTTCGATATAGTACTTAGTCTATAGACAGTCAGGTCATAAGTATTGTCACACAGTAAAAACTTTTCTTTTAGAATGCTGGCCACAAAAAAGTTTATTGAATTAGAATTTCGAATTGTTCATGAAAATAAAAATGTATACTTTTTAGAATTTTACTCATTTTTTAATATGGAGTGGACGCTTAAAGAAGACCGTGTTGCAGTTATTGCGTTGCATTGTTGCGGTTACGCGCCAATTCAAATTTTTGACATACTGAAAAATTTGAATATAACCAAAAGATTCGTTTATCGTACCATCAAACGATACAATGAAGACTCTAGTGTCGATGACAGGTCAAGAAGTGGTCGCCCTCGGTCTGTTAGGACTCCAGCAGTGATAAAAGCTGTGAAGGCGCGAATTCAAAGAAATCCCAAACTTAAGCAGAAACTGTTGGCCCTTCAGATGGGGTTAAGCAGAACCACAGTGAAAAGGGTGTTAAATGAAGACTTAGGGCTTCGGGCATATCGATGAAAAACAGGACATCGTTTGAATGCTCGTCTAATGGACCTGAGACTGAAGAGAAGTTGTTGTTGAAGCGGTACGCGGGAAAAAAATATCGGGAAATTCTTTTTTCGGATGAAATTTTTTTACCGTAGAAGAGAGCTACAACAATCAAAATGATAAGGTGTACGCACACAGTAGTGAAGAAGCGAGCAACCGTATTCCGCGTGTCCAACGAGGTCATTTTCCGTCCTCGCTCATGGTATGGTTGAGAGTTTCTTATTGGGGCTTAACAGAGGTACATTTTTGTGAGAAAGGTGTAAAAACGAATGCAGTTGTGTATCAAAATACAGTCCTGACGAACCTTGTGGAACCTGTTTCTCATACCATGTTCAATAACAGGCACTGGGTATTCCAACAAGATTCGGCGCCAGCTCATAGAGCGAAGAGCACACAAGACTGGCTGGCGGCGCGTGAAATCGACTTCATCCGGATAAATGTTAATAATAAAAAAACAACGAGAAGAATTACGACATTACATTCGCAGGTATGTAATGTAGTAAATGCGAAAGTAACTCTTGTCTGTTGGTTAGTTACGCTTTCAATCCTAAACCACTGGACTGAGTTGAATATTTTTTGCATTGAGATTGATAGGTTCTTGTGAAAGGACATACTTAGTTTTGTTTGCGTCCGGACAGAGGCAGACCCAACGGCTAAAAGTTCTTTAAGGATATAGCTCTCTAGCTAGATACACTACAAATTGCTCACAAAACATAACAATTTTCGCGTGGCTGATCAAATTATAGAAAATATTGAAAATCTCAAAGGAATACGCGAATTTAGGATCGACAGTAGCTAGCACAGGAAATAACGTAGTCCCGAGGTGAATCTAGCTAACAAATTAGAAAAAAAAACAATTGGAAAGCAAACAATAGTAATCGAAAGAAAATAGTTTTGTTGGCTCGTCATTGAAGTAGAAGACCAGCAGACTAATGTCGCACTAACAAGTATTATCATGTGATCTAAAACACATAACAGGAGTTGAAACGTGGCCATAAAGAAAAAATGGAGTAAAAGAGTCGAGTGCAGTGTAGAGAGCGAGAGGTATTATTGCCTTTAAATTCGGTGTGTGTGTGGTCATGGTGAATCAATAATTTTATTCATAAAGTCTTACAAAGGTATTTTTAACATAGTTACTTAACCAAAGTAACAAACGCTACTGAAATATTAAATGCTTATCATTGAATATATTGTTTGAGTTTTTATTATAAACACCTTTTATATTTTTTGACAAATAGATTTTTATAATATGTGTAGATATGTCTTTTACACCAAAACTAATCGAGCAAATTAATTGGGAGAACTGAGGGAAAAATCTATTGAAAACAATTTATTGAGAGAAAAACTCAAAATCTAAATAATAATTTAATTATTTTTTACATCTTTATTGCGACGCTTATGGTTTAAAAAAAATTATTTTTTGTCAGAAATTTTAGGACATTCACTGTAAGGCACGCATACACCATCTTTCCTCCAATATCCTTGGATACATCGGCAGGACGGTTCACACTCGACGACGAACAACATCAAGCCAAAGCCTATGCATCTTCCGTCAGGTGTTGCTTGGTTGCAGTCATCTTTCGGACACAATGGGAGGCATGCCACATATTCTTCGTTTGGACGGTTGCAGTCGAATTTAGCTAGAGATAAAAAAATCGTTTAGTATGTATTTCAAAGGTACATCTTTTAACTACAAGTTACGTTACAGGTTTATAAAGTATTTTTTTTTATAGAATTGTTTTGATTTGTAAGAAAATATAATTTTTGTTCGTTTAACGGTTAAATGAAGAAGAGTAGACATGTGTGGAAATCACAGAACGGCTGAATTCTACTACGATTACAATGATGTAAATTTCAAATAAAAATGAAGGGCTCCTATTGCTTGTCACACGTTTATAAAAATCCTGATGTTACACACTACCCGAATTATTAAGAAGCTGCCGTGTCAAACATATGATAGTCTAATCGTATGTCGACCCGCTCGGCATGCTTACATTTCCTTTCTAGTCTTATTCAACTGTTATGTGGTGAAAATAGTTTGGTGAAATATCTTTGTCGATCTAAAAAGGTTCTAACTACTAGCACTATGGCTAACTTAAGTTAAAATCTTAATCTTCTTGAAACTTAACTAAACTTAACTGGTGTAACCTTGCTGTTGTTAATTTTTCCAAAAAAGTGCCCAAAGAAAACCAGCCAGTTGCAAAATAAAACGTATTTTTTTCAATATTTACGTGACAATAGAAGAACGGTTATGAGAAGTATTTGTACTTACGACAGTCCGTCGATGGAATACATGAGCCGTTAACAGACCGCTTGTAGTTAAATCTACAATCGCACAAACTTGGAGCACAACTGTTGGTCACGGTACATCTTGTATCGTAATTTTCGTGTTTTGGACAAATCCTTAGCTTACAATCTCCATGACATTCCTTTACTACCTCCTGGGGATTGCAGTCTAAATCTGAAAAACAAAATTGACATTAACATCATTATTGCTTCACAGAACTATTAATTCTATGAAAACATTGACCCGAAACATGCAAGAGATAAAGTGAATTATTAGTTATTACAAGCATTAATAATCTGTCAAAACAATATCGAATCCACAAATAAACTCACGAAAATAATTGCTCTATGGTTAATAAAACGAAGAAACATGATGAATTAGGCGCAGATATTACCTGCTAAACAGCTCGTGACTAACGCGACCACGAAACTAATAAACACGATGTACGTCATATCGCCAGACTGCAGCATCTCTGACTGATCGTGTCATGCACAAATACTCATAATAATCATTGGCTACTGTTTATTAAGTAGTGGGAAAACCGATTCCAGTTCCGTACCTACTACTGATATTTCTCAAATATTTTGTATTAATTAGCATCATCATCATCATCATCATCAGCCCATATACGTCCCACTGCTGGGCACGGACCTCCTCTACCATTGAGAGGGTTTAGGCCTTAGTCCACCACGCTGGCCTAGTGCGGGTTGGCGAACTACACACCTAAGAAATTCCTAAGAACTTTTAGGTGTGCAGGTTTCATCACGATGTTTTCCTTCACCGTTAAAGTACGTGATAATCATCAGAACTATGTATGTGACTGTTGGGTGTAAAAAAAAAAAAAAAATTCATTGTGAATACACACATAACTTGGAAAAGTCAGAGGTGTGTGCCTGGGGTTTGAACCCGCGACCGTCGAGATTCTCGACCGCGTGCCTAAACCTCGAGGCCATCATGACTATCTATTAATGACTATTAATGACTATGTATTAATTAGCGCCATCTATAAATTATTTGACGAACATTTTGTAAGGTTATTTTACAAGTACTATCAATGATAAAGTAGTTATAATTTAATCCAATAGATGGCAGTTCACAATTACATTAACAATTTCTGTGTAAAGTGGGAGGTCGTTAGTTTAATAAATCTCTCATTTAAAATTTTGCACAAATCGCTTAGACATTTTTTTCTGAAGTTGCGCATAAAGGGTTGCGGCAACAGTTGTTAATAGTATAGATGTGAAGCACACTAATCCCCATTTACTACATATTTTAGAGGCTTGCGTCCTGCAGGGGGCTGATGATGACGACATATTTACACATGAGTAATTCTAGGCCATAGGAACTGTCGTAGATGTTTTTACATTACCGTTGTTAGTAAAGTTTTTGTGAAAACACCTGAAGGAAGCAAAGGCAACCCAACTCTGATTGAAGGATACGATAAGTAAAAGCGTCCGGGACATAATTATGGCTGAGCTGTAGCGGAAGCGAAAATTATTCGCTCAGACGCAGCGGTGTGAATATTCGTTTAACAGGACATTCAGTCTTGCCTTCCTTTCCTTTATATCGTGTAAAAGAAACTCACATTCCGCTTCTGTCTGTTCCTTCGTTCACTTCTCATAAGCGACGTTATTTCGATACGGTACAATCTGTTTTAATACTGCTTTTAATACATCAATATTTCGATAACATTTAACACGCATAGGACATTATAATATCACCATCATCATCATCACCACCCCTTATACGTCCCACTGCCTTGGCAGTGGGCAGGCCTCCTCTACAACTGAGAGGGTTGGCGGACTACACACCTAAGAAATTCCTTAGAACTTTTAGGCGTCCAGGTTTCCTCATGATGTTTTCTTTCACCGTTAAAATAAGTGATGATTCAATGTGAATACACACATAATTTTGAAAAGTCAGAGGTGTGTGCCTGGGGTTTGAATCTGCGACCGTAGAGATTCTTGACCGCGCGCCTAAATCTCACTAAGAATATTCATTATATTTATTTATTTTAATCTTATTAATAAAACTTATAACTGCCTCGTGGCCACGCGGCACACGTATGTGCCGACCGATCTGGAAGTCCCGGGTTTGATTCACGGGTCCGGTAATGTGTTTTTTCAATAGGAAATTCTCAGTAGCAGCACGGAGTCTATTACGCGGGACTGATACACATACCTGGGGAAATATGGGTTCAGAAATGCACCTCTGTCTACTCCTTCGAGAAATACAGGCGTGAGGTTATGGTTTTTATTTAAAAAATGTCTTCTTATGTATGAAGTTTCGCATAACCTTAAAGGGAATTCGGTGGAACATTCTAAGGAGCGAAATAAACAATTGCAACAATTCACAGCGCAACCCAGTTAAGTACCTAACTTCCCTTTGCGAAGGATAAATAGCTGCCCAACATTCTTGGCAACTTCTAACTCTACAACGGCTACTGTTGAATATTAGGTACCTTATTTATACCAAGTATACTTGTCGTAAATGAATATGATTGATGATTTTTTATTTTAGGATGTTTTTACGTACTTATTCTCATAGGCTTTTATACTAAAATATCCCATCAAACCCGCTAATCCCGGAATATGGTAAACGCGAAAGAATATTTGGATGTTTGTTTCTCTTTCACGCAAAATCTACTGAATGGATTTTAATGAAACTTTACAATAATATAGCTAACATCTGAATAACAAATTCATACTAATATTATAAATGCGAATGTAACTCTGTCTGTCTGTCTGTCTCGCTTTCCTGCTAAAACCGATTTAAATGAAATTTAGTACACAGATAGTTTAGAGCCTGAGAAAGGACATAGGTTACTTTTTATTGCGGAAAAAGGGTATTAAGGGGTTGAAAGGGGGGATGAAAGGTTGTATGGAAGTATTGTCATTTTTAAAGATAGAAGCTTGAAACTTATATTTTAGGCTGTTGATTAGATATAAATAAGTATGACATTCAAAGTTTGTAAAAAAATACAAACAAGGGGGTAAAATAAAAATGAGTAAAATAATAATATACTTAATATTCAAATAGAAAAAACTTACTAAACTTAAAAATAAACTTATTTTCTTTCTGAACCCAACCCTGTAGTCTACGCGGACGGAGTCGCGGACAAAAGCTAGTAGACTATAATTTATGAAAATATTTGGTGAATTATCCAAAATATAACGTAATGTCAAGAACGCATTCATGAAACATTGCTAAGAAAGTTGTGACAGGCGTTTTTAATTTTACTCATATTTTAATGAGATATACATATTGTTAGAAGTAAGATACTTCGGGGGTTACTGACGTCGTCATCACGTCGGCTGCCTATATATCGGGCGCTGCTGAGCATCAGGCGGCACTCATCGGCCGGTTTACAGTGCGGAAGCTCTGTCGGAACGTCAACGCTTGTCTTGTGTTTTAAATTCACCCTCATTAATGTTAACATTTTGTTATTTCTAATTTATGTTTGTTACGATCCGTGGTCGAATAAATCTTTATGTTAAAATCAATTAATATTCCCATTTCTAAAAATATTTTATTTGTGTTTTTGTATGAAGTGTTCCAATGATCAATCAATGTTTAAATAAGCAAGAAAATAGTATTAATATATTCCTTAGTCACGTAGATGGCGGATTATTAGAAGAGTAAATATAAAAGCGATCAATCAGATATCTCAAACCAACGCAATGTCGGTTATTAAACACGTATCAAAAAATATGCATAAAACCTACTATAATATCATTCTTATATTTTATGAGTTCGGTACTGGCGTTCTACTTCCATCTGTCATTGTTAAGTTTTTTATTTCCATTCCCCGGCCGTCCGATTTCCATGAAACAAACGGTCTGATAGGCCAACACATGCTCGATACATCACGTCAAAAATTACTCCCCAGCGTGTCATAAATAATGGTATTCTTTTAGACCTTTCCAAACAACATGGCCCCAATTTTTAGGGGTCGCGCTGAAAGAAAAATTTAAAGATAAATTGCCTTTACGAGTTTCTTAAATTATGAAAATAATTACAAACCATTAGTGGATAATTTCGGTTTGTAACAAGAATATTTTTATTTCAAAGAATAGACGGCGAATTAGACTCCGTAATTTAGGTGTACCTAATGGTGTATAAAAAGGTATATTATTTAAGCTTTCTTTTCTTATTATACACATTTTAATAGTGATTTAAAATGTACCAGAGTCCGTAACAACTGGTGAAAGATTTGAGTTTTCGTGGTAAATTATATCTAATTTATTATTAGTCATACTTATGTATTTTATATTTTTCTATTATTATTTTTTGCCTAATTATCCTCATCTTGGTCCTTCTAAAATACGGTATAGACCTACTACAAAGGCGTATTAAAATCCTTAGGAATCAGTCTTCATTAAGCGCAATCACTTGACCTGGCTTTTCTATTGTATTAGAAATATATTATACTTTCATCCACCGTTCATATTACATATTACTTTCTATTCTACCGAAAAGATCAATCACAAAATGGCCTTGAACAGTGAAACATGCTTAATTGTTCCCCGTTGAATACAGAAAGGCATCCAAATTGCTCTATTTTAATAATACGTCAATTTGTAAGCAACGCTGGAGGAGCCACGTCTGTCGGTTCGTCAATGTCGAATTCATTAATTAGACATTCCCTGGGATTATATTATTTATCCCGAGTACATTACTTTTCTTATTTAGACACAATTTATTAGGGCGAAGTTGTCGATTTGTAAAAAAATATACTTCTTCTCCTTTTAAGTCTGTATTTTTTCATATTTTCTAATTTATTTTATCATCATCATCATCATTTATTTATTTATTTAATATGCTTTATTGTACACCATAACAATAGAAACAACATTGTTTACTGGTCACAACTCAATAAGGTAGTGTAACAAATGGCGGCCTTATCGCTCTCGGCGATTTCTTCCAGGCAACCGTTAGATGGACTGGAGAGATCAGAAACATAGAGTGGGTGGTCATAATTTTAGTAAATTTAGAATTGTAAATAATGATGTACGCAAAAATTTCAAAATAATAACAATAAATAAATGTAATAAAAACTCATAATAAACTCAACAAATATAAGAAAAATATAAGTACGAGTAAATGAAAAATAAATATATACAATATATATATATATATATGTAGTATATTATACTACGTGAGTGACAAAAAATGTTCCTTGACAAGTCTTTTAAAGATATAAATTGATTTGGCTTCTCTTATTGTCACTGGCAGTTCATTCCATAAGCGAGCAGCGTGAATAGTAAAAGACCTGCTAAGGAATGAAGTGCCGTGCTTGGGGATTTCTAGTACCAAGTTCTCTGATGACCTAAGAGATCGTTCATGTGTGCTACATAGAAAATTAAATCATCATCATCAGCCTCTCTTACGTCCACTGCTGGACATAAGCCTCTCCTATGGCACGCCACTGGGCTCGATCTTCGGCCTTCCTCATCCAACCGCTGCCAGCCATCTTGCGTATATCGTCACCCCACCTAGCCAGAGGGCGTCCTACACTACGTTTGCCGAGAAACTTCTAACATAGTCCTCTCCATAGCTCGCTGAGCGACCTTAAATTGGTGGATAAGCCGCAATTTATTTATGCTTCTGAAATAATGTTTGGTATCAATTCAATAAGCAAACTGATTCCGTAAGTACAGTTTCGCACTGAAAAAAAAATGTTATTTTGGTGACTTAACTCGCCCAATTCTAAAACTCACAGTGCTTATCTCATGTGTATTTCTTTAGGATTATATCCTGTAATTGTAACTATCGATTTAAATGTTTTAAATTTATGCGGGGTATACAGAGCATTAATAACAAAACAAAACCGAAATTATTTTTTCTCCTGTTATCGGTAAAATTTTGGACTCCAACTAAGCTATTTACTTTTTAAATATTCTATTAATCGTCCATATGGACGATTAATAGGTATATACCTATACAGTTTGATGATACCCCCAGGAGTCATACACTGGCAAACTGGCAACTATTCTTTCCTCTAAAATTCCATTAAGTAAACTTGCGAAACTTCGTATTAACCACATCACAAGCGTCGGGAATATCCTTGGGGACATGCGGTTTCCTACCATTAGTAATATTACGTGTACTATCAATATTTCTTCATGTTAATATTATAGTATTCTATGTATTACGGAATATGTAGTATTATTGTATTTTAAATTTACCAAAAAAATAGGTAAACAAAGTATTTTTGGTCATTTCTAAGACCAAAATTATCATCAATAAAATTATAAGACCAAATTTTTTTGAAAGGCTGAGTGAGTGAGAGAGCATGAGATTAGTCTGTTTTACCATTTGTTTACCATATTGATACTTTATAAATAAAAGTAATATTTATCTAATACAAAATTATGGTCTGTAAAACTTTTTGGGTTTCTTCTAATTTTCTTAAGTGAATTGTATTTATAGTACCACTACTGATGTCTATCTATGTAGTGTAAAGGCCCAAAGACTGACCGAATTGACTAAAACTGTACTGTAATTTAAGCCATTGACACAGGAGAAGAACACGTAAGTACTAAATGAAAACGATATTTTTACTGGTAGTAGAATTAGTATTAATAAGTAGCCTTAACTACTCAGTCGACGATTATAGAATTTAACATAAACGTATTCGCCTTCATTAACTTAAACTTTGCATCGAAATTACCACACCGTAATATATTTCGAAAATACAACAAACCAGTTAACACACTAATAACTATATTATCCAAGATAACAAAGGATATATCTGAAGTTTCCATCAAATAATAATAAATCCAGCCAACTGTTTCCTAAAGTTAAGCTAAATCATCTTGACAAAGTTATTCAATTTACATATTTTAATGAAATGCTCCACGGAATAATTAAACGCATCAAAAATTGTTTTCATGGCGACGAGAGCGATGCTTTGTGTCCTTTTGATCCTTTACTTACCCTTTGTTGTTGCTGAGAATTAATGGATCGGAACGTCTTACACAACTGAATGTCTTTGATCAAGGATTATGTAGCTTTCGGTATTAAATTACGACTAAATATAGGCCATGTTTTGTAGCTTAGATAAAATAAAACAGTACTGTCTCGTTGGTCCAGCGGTTAAGTATATGCGGTGTGATTGCAATTTCTCCGATTCAGCTCTCAGTTTAAGCAGAATTCCTGGCTTTTTCTAGTTACGTTCTGGGGTGAGAGTTCTAGATGGAAGTTGGCAGATCGTTCTCTCTCCTACTGTTCTTTACTTCACTTGGGTCGTTTGTTCTGTTATATTTAGGAAGCTCTTACAGCTCTTCAATTTGACCCTTGCCATCTCAAAGTTCAATAGTGAAAAAAGAGATTTAGTTTCTTGTTGTGCGTTTTTCAATTGTTCTGAGGATTGTCCCACCAGAAAGTCGAGATCAGACGTTTCAAGATTACGGAAATAATTTTTTTCTTGAATTTATCAGTGCGATTCAAAAGCCATAGCTATGTTTAAGATTTTGACTAGGCAGGGCAGGTAAGGTGATGCTTAATTGTGGCTCCTTCTCATGATATTTCAAGGGTTCAGACTGCATGACGGTTAGATGTAAAATACAAGACTCGGTTTTAGATGAATTTGGCAGCAGAGCATTCTCTTTGTAGTTTCAAGAGAGTCTAGTGCAAGCTTCACAGCTTTTGTTCAGCGTTTTCAAAGCGAGTCGTTTGAGTGGCCAATGCAAGGTCGTCAGCATAAATTAAGTGCTTCATATAGTGTAGGATAGGCATATCATTGGCGTGGATGTTAAACAGGGCTGTGGCGAAACTGTGATCGCGAAACACTGTTGTGGGAGACTCATATTACAGAGCTGTCGACTTTTTCCTTGATTGTGGTGGTGTTGGACGTGTACAAAACCTAAATAATTAGTTATTTGATGCACTGTGTAAGTCGCATTCTACAGTAGTTAACCTAACTCAAGTACCGGTTACATTTTTTTTTTAAACCATCCTCAAAAACATCTATGAAAAGGTACACGTCTTTTTTAATATGGTAATTATATTTTTTCAACTCGTTAAAGTAGCTTGTTGGATATTTTTTCGTGTGAACTGTGAGATAATTCATTGTGATAAATTGTTGCAAGTGATTTTAAGCTCTACCGTGTTCGTCTTTAGGTTCAATTCGTCATAAAATATTTTCGGGCTGTCGAATTTTAGCAATTCAATATTGTCATGACCTTTCAGCACATTTTGAATTTCACGAGAGTAGATTGTCCGTCTGCCTAACAAATTTATGAATTTCTTTTTCGCTCTAAAACAGATTTCTCTCATTTTTATTCGTGGGGCTTGAAAGGTTTGTCCTTGTTACTGCTTGGAAATGAAATATGTTACGGGTGGATTTTATACCATTTGAGTAGGTACTTACGTCAGAATTGTTACGTCACATCTTTACCGCATTAATCACAAACGTAGATATATTTATACATATGAGTGCACATTTTTATCACTGTCGGAATTCATACATACTCTATATAGTTCCCTATTATGGCTAACACTGCCCGACCGGGGAATCGAACCCGGGATCTCTAGATCGCAAGGCATATACCTGTGCCGCGAGACCACGAGGCATAAAAAGTATAAAATATTCAATCCAGTTTTTAGAAATTATAATGGAAAAAATGCAATGCAATAAATGTATTGCATATTTATCCGGTCTCTGATAATTATAATTAGTCTATTTAAATCAGAATATTAATCTGTTATTACAGTGTTTCCATTATAATTACATCTATCTCCTAGGCTTCTTCTTCTTCTTCTAGGCGTACTAAGAGCGCGAGCTTTGCCCAAATAATAACTAGCTGTGGCAGTTTCCCTCGATCACGGTATGCATGAGTATACTAATGCTTCTGAAAGGTGATCTAAATCATAGTATAAATTATGTTATAATAATTAGATGCACTTTAAGAAGTAAGTGACGAAAAAGTAAGATGATGATTTCATATAATTAACAATTATCCGAAATTCAAAACCTTACCCGCGAATTTGCCCGCGTCAAGTAAAATTTGAGTTGAAAATCTCTCTTCAATAGTTAAAACAGTTTGCTCCAGGATACTGGCCTCATAGTGGATTGACACGCTTAACTTATCTTTAAAATTCTTTTGAAGGATTGTCAGGGATGCAGTTTTTTTACAATATTTTAACAGGTAAAGTAAGCGATTATTTGTTTACAGCTCAATATGATAAGCCTAGCAGCCGCTTACGTAATCTAGAGCCTTTTAATATTCTAGTGTCATTCACAGCGTCATAAGCTGCTAAAGACAATTCTGTCTAACAGTGGCGGTACTTCCATAGAAGCCCAAAAGCGTTAAAAGTTAATTTGTAATGTCTAGTTTATAGTCGTTTATTGTGGGGTCAGGATATTCTCATTTATATGTCAAATTGCTTTTGTTAAATATAAATTTAAAGCTTAAAGTTCATTATTCGGAATTTTGTGAGGCAAGATGGGCTTTTGGGCTTTTATGGAAGTACCGGCACTGATCTCTAAAACAACCCATATTCGAAACAAGTATCAGTTCTTTTATATTTCTCTCTCGAAAAAAATAAATAGTTTTTTTCTATATCCATTCGGTCCTACGATAACGCGAGAAAGGTTGAACCAATTTTCCTATAACTTTCGCTGGTAGTTCCCTTCCTCATATTATTGGCCTCTTCCTCTTTTGCAAAAATGTCGATTCCCGAGGGAGGTCGCTCCGTTCTAATGCTGACCAAGTTCGGAGAAGATTTATGGATACATAAAGCGCAACTTTTGGGATGAATTCTGAAGAATTACTTCGACACATAAAGTCACGCATCAAGTTTCCTAAGTTGCGAAATCTTTCGCAGAATTCAGAGAAGTATATACATATAATTTTTTTTTCTACAGCATGACTGGTGGTAGCAATATTGCAGGAGAGTACTCGGTACTTTCTTTTCTAACTCCTGTCTAATAAAATGAGGTACTTCATCTTTGAACAACTTTTTCTATAAATTTATGATATGTGGATACTCAGTGCGTATGCCGACTGGCCATCGTCATTACGCGCGACCTTCAAACGACATACCCCGCCAACCACTCCGCCCTTACCTGCTGCCTGTTACATCGCTATTTCAATGTGTTTCATAAATAATTACACTAAGTTAATTTAGCTCAGCAGTTACTTAATATTAATTTTATATATTGTTATTTTTCTTCATATGTAACCGTTGCCTCGATTATTGCTAGTGTCTCCCCACTAAATTAAATACTGAATTATCATTTCAAAGAAGTTCTACTATATGTAGGTACGAATTTATTCGGTCAGTAAAATTGTCTAAAGCCCAATATGTAGCCGTTCAACGCTAATGTGTGTTCAAAGTCTACTATCGCTATTCTTCTGAATAGCGACCACCATATACATACAGTAGTAAGGTTTCGAACTTGTTATAGAGACATACTAAAGTGTACATATTCGATCATCGATACATATTTTGCGCCCAGGTAGATGCGAGCCAAATTGTGTTGGCAGATGAAATCAGTTTAGATTCTACGTATTCGATACGATGAGGTGTAGTGCTAAAAAAATGTTCCTACATTCAAGTTAATGTATATATGTACATATAAACAAACATGAGACGTACGCACGAGTTTAATTAAACCTATTGGGTCAAAATAAAAGGCAAAAAATATTTCGGCAAAATCAGCTAAAACAAATTGGGAACTCATTTACAGCAAGTTTGTAGACGGGACAAGTTTAACCGCATCCAAGAAGATTGTGCAAAAGGCCCCAAATAGTAACGAGTTGAGGCCGCGACGGACCGCGATGTGGAAGCCATTTAACTTGCTCACGAGTTTTTCGTGGCGAACTTTGATACTTATTTAATGAATGCGGATTTAGCATGTTTAAACTAATTAATGATTCAGCGATTTAACAGCATGCGCACATTTTGTACAATTTGTTGTATATAGATAAAATATACACATTGATTGCTGGGAGATTGAAATGAAAAGTAATGGACTTGCCATTATTATTTTCTATTAGGAGATAAACTAATTTATTTCGGTATAAAAATCCTACAGCTATCTCAAGGGTCTTGTCTATTTGTGTACCGAATTGCATATAAAATTTGTTTATCGATTTATGTTCAAAACACTTTAATGGTTATGAATTTGGTGGGATAAATTACAAATATACTTTAACGCTTTTAATACTGATCTTAATTCGTGTTGGCCTCGGGTGCGCAGTCGTGACAAAAACTTGGCGGTTGCAGATTCAAATCCGAGGGGCAAAATACTCTAAATTATGTTGTATGTATGTTGTATTCACAACGAATTATCATGTAGGTATTACATATCTACTTTAACGGTGAAAAAAAAACACACATATAAAACCTCATGCCTGTATTCCCCGATGGGGTAGGCAGACAAGCATTTCTGCACCCACATTTCGAGCGAGCCTATTGCCGTTTTTCCGGTACAAAAAAAATATGTAGGTACATCTAAAAGTTCTTAAAAATTTCTAAGGGTGTGTAGTTTAGTTGGCCAACCTGCATTAGCCAGCGTTGTGAACCTAATCTACTCTCACCTAGAGAAGAGGCCGTGTCTTGCAGTGAGACATCTGTATACGGGCTGACGTAGAACGTTGCCTTAGCTATAAATGTGTTGCAATACGAAATGTCTTGTCCCTTTTTCAGTTCTGTAAATTACATCAACTTTAATTATGTAAAGTTTGAATGCCACCCATGTTAGACACATATTACGTAATCGTACCTAACGTTCTAGATCAAGAGCGAATTCCATGTTATTGTATCGGTCGGTATTTCTTCGCCTAGGGACCTTTGTGACACTTTATCGGTAGATATATTTCGGCAAAAGGATTGAAGATTGATGATAATTTGATACGCACAACCTTCATCAAATAACTAAATCGAAAATGTCAATGCTAAGAAAAATACTTCTCTACTTCGCTGGGTAAAAAACATTATTGAATGTGCGTTAACGTTGATTTATAGAGCTATTAATCATGGTAAATATTTTTTTTTATAATGTAACCCAGTTTTGCTTGATTTTTATATAAAAAAACAATAAGGGAGATAATAATTTCAACGGGTATTTATGAAGAAAGTATTGTTTCAACATCGTCATCATCAGCCCATATATGTAGGTTCCACTGCTGGGTATGGGCCTCCTTTACAACTAAGAGGTTTTGGCCTTAATCAACGACTTACTTAACATTTTGTGCTCTCCTTTAAGTATACTTTCCAATTTTATCATGCTAATAGTATACAAGATGAAATTATTCAAAATCATTTGATACTAACTATAATACAAAATAGCTTTGATAGCTGCCTTGTGAACCTGATTTTGAATTTATATTTTAATTTGACAGCCCCGTCGCGCAGATGGCTAAACACTAACTTATGGAACGAGAGGCCGCGGGTTCGATCCCCGCACCGAGACAAAAGTTGTGTGATACACAAATGGTAGTTTCGGGTCTGAGTGTTTGTGAGACCGAAAATTCTCACGTAGTTTTTGATACCTACGACATAAGTCTTATATGTTAGTATGGGGGCAGAACTATGAATATTGGGTGTATTTGTTAATAAAATGTTTGCTCTACGAACTCTCCGCCAGTTTCCTCGTTTTTTCACGACGATATCCTGCTCTCGCTAGTTCGTGGCTCTGGTATATTAGTTTTAAATGGCGTAATTATAAAAACCACCGCACGTATAATTAATAGTAAGGCATTGGTTACGTCCCTGGTGATAATAGCATTTAAATATTTAACTTAATTATGAAACGATACTATGTCTAAATTACTCCTTTTAATGTATGCTACAGATATTAATTACATACATAACCTCACGCCTGGATTCCCCAAAGGGGTAGGCAGAGGTGCATTTCTGCACCCACATTTCGCCAGTATGTATCAGGCCCACGTAATATGAGGAGATCCAATTGCCGCTTTTCGGGCACATTTCTAGACTCCGGGCTGTTAATGAGAATTTCCTAATGTAAAAACCTAATAACACTGCCCGTATCGAACCCGGACATATGTACTTGTGCCGCGAGACCGCGAAGCATTAATTATAGTTATCATAATGAAATTGACATCCAATTTAGCATTTGCAGTCCATTATAAACTTCACAATGTAATTTCTACGAAAGCAAAAATACAAAATACAAATGGATAACTTCTTTCGTTTAGAAATACACGATACCAGATTCCCGTTCGAAATAACAAATGGCAGCGAAGTCGCCGCAAAGACAAAAGCCCGCGCGGCATAATGGCTTAATTATTTATTCACAATCCTACGCTCAAACGCTGTATTGCGAATTTAAACGATACTTAATCGCGGCAAATGGTCACCGTTTGTTATAGTACTCTTGGTACATAAGAATATATTGAGCTACTAGCGGTTTGACCCCCATCCGCCCGGATAGTATGTTTTTTGTCTAATGTATGCGTTTCAGTCATTTCCGTGTCAATCAATAACTTTTACTTGTTTATTTTTCCGGGTATACTTCTTCATAAGTCATAGCGTAATTTTAGGTATTAGCTCAATAAGAAGACTAAAACCAACCAAAATTTACAAAAATACAACATTTACAGATTTATAAAAGTAGATAATATTGATAACACTTTAATAATAAATGAAATTTCAAAGAAACTTGCTTATCTAAGAATTACATTAACAACAACAGTACATAGGTACTTACGTTTTACTAAATTATATTATGTAAATTAAAACAAGCAGAATCATGCAAAATAATAGGTACGCTAAATTAGGCGATATATAAGATAGATAGATTTAAAATAATGTATTTAATAACAACAAGTAGCGCAGAAAATCAATGCCATTCCAGATTTTCAGCCCATGTCAAGAGTAAAGAATAGGTCCCACGGGACCAATGGCTGGGTTCCAAATGGGATGCTTTGCCAAGATAACGGGTTCGAACGGAGCCATGTCAATGTACTAGGCAATTTACGTTTTCTCTGCGCGCATAGAATCACTTTGTGCTATTAGATAAGGCTCTAGGTTGAAGCAAAAATAAGGAAACTTCGTAGATTTAAAAAAAGCTACGAAGTATGAACATTCGAGATATCTATAACCTTTTTTACATGCCGCAACTAAATAAATGCGTACCCAGTTTCTGCTTATCAACTGATATTAAATATAAAAAAAAAACACTGATGGCCTCTAGGTTAAGGCGCACGGTCAAGAATCTCGACGGTCGCGGGTTCAAACCCCAGGCACACACCTCTGAATTTTCGAAGTTATATGTGTATTCATAATGAATAATTATCACTTGCTTTAACGGTGAAAGAAAATATCGTGAGGAAACCTGAACACCTAAAAAGTTCTTAGGAATTTCTTAGGTATGTGGACTAAGGCCTAAATCTTCTCAGTTGTAGAGGAGGCCCGTGCCCGGCAGTGGGACGTATGATGAACATTAAATTTAAAGATAGATTATAAGGTAGTTGAATTTAAGTTCATTCATGTACGAGTTTAAAATTTGTCCGTCCTACGATTCCTCCTGCATTATAAGCACATTTATAGTACCTAAACAAAAACAGGCCTTATAAAAAGGTTATGCCGCAACCTTTTTACCGTTTAAAGCATTTCGCTCAGTGTCACGATCAATTTGGCCATAAAAGGAATATTGCACCTTAAAGTGGGAAGGTGTACTTGCGTTTCATTTTTTTCTTTCTCTTTGAGCTCATCACGTGCCACGTGGCATTACAGGAAAAACACATCTAGTTCTTAAAATTCCTTTTCATATGTTATTCATTCATTCAACGTTGGTTCGCAAGTAGCTATCTATTCAAGTTCCGTATTAAAGTGAGCACAAAATCTTAAGCTAGAAATTATTTTATTTTGCTACTTAAAGAGAATTTACAAATACACGGAAAATATTGCTTTTTCAATTTTTTATAACATAACTAATATTTTGCTGTGTTTTTAAGCAAGGCAATTGCTTTCAAAATATACCTAAATAATGATTCAGAGATCTGATATTTTAAGGATTTGTCATTTAAGTTTTCACATACACACATACATAAACTCACGCCTGTATTCCCCGAAGGGTTAGGCAGAGGTGCATTTCTGCACCCACATTTCGCCAGGTCTGTATCAGTCCCACGTAATAGGGGGCGAGCCTATTGCCGTTTTTCGGGCACAATTCCAGACTCCGTGCTGCTACTGAGAATTTCCTAATGGAAAAACCCAATAACACTTTGCCCGACCCGGGAATCGAACCCAGGACCTCTAGATCGCTCGGCACATACTTGTACCGCGAGACCATGAGGCAGTCAAGTTTAAGTTTTCAGTTACGTATTAATTACCTATATTTATGTTTTTGATAGTGTCTAAAAATAATTATTGTTCAATTTGGCATAAAATACATGATGACTTTCATACATAACAACATAAGGTCCAAAGATATCTATAAATTATCTGATTTATAATTAACAATATAATTTGCGTTTAAATTTTGTTAAATTTATTTTCGCGGAAAACAACTAAATCTAAATTTTTTTTAAATAAGTTTTGTGCATTTAACTTGGAAAATCTAATCAAATCCTTTATGCATTGCACAAACTGTATAATATTAGTCATCCCTTGGAATACTAATCAAGTACTAATCATTACAATTACAAAATTAAATAAGCAAAAATATTATTTGTGCCTTCAATTCTAAAACAAAAGTGATACAAATGTAAAATGAATGTTATAATCCCACCAAATAAAACCGTATAAGCTTATCCAGGATCGTCTATACGGCCTAAAACGTTTGTCCACGGCACTTTGTGCTAACTCTCCTTTATTGGTCGACACGGGCGGCCACAAAATATAATGGCCTATACTCACGTACTTTTGAAATTCTTTTATGTTTGATGTACGAATTGAAAAGGTTATTTTACTGCCGTTTGTAACGTTGTTTTGTCGAAGTTGTCTATAGAATTGTGTTGACTGACCAAATATTTGTTATAGTTGTTCTCCGGTTGTTTGATATGCTTTTCTAATCTTTTTTGTTTTTGTGCACTTTGATGAAATGTGACTGTGAAGACAGTTGCTGAATCAATTTTAAAAGCGATATTATCTCGTGGCACATGTATGTGGCGTGCGATCTAGAGGTCCTGGGTTTGATTCACGGGTCGGGCAAAGTGTTATTGGGTTTTTCCATTAGGAAATTCTCAGTAGTAGCACGGAGTCTGGAATTGTGCCCGAAAACCGGCAATTCGCCCCCTATTACGTGGGACTGATACATACCTGGCGAAATGTGGGTGTAGAAATGCTCCTCTGTCTACCCCTTCGGAGAATACAGGTTTGAGGTTATGTATGTATGTATGTATGTAATTAGTATAAAAATACAAATATGTGCAGGTTATATAAAATTTACACAGTTGTTATCACCGATACACGCAGCGCCTGACATTGTGAGTCTACCGGCTACCCAAATTACATAACGTTCGACAGGCTAACTGCGTAGAGCCACGCTCGAACGTGTAAACGAACTTCTAACTACGAATCGAAATACGAATATGTTGTCTATTTTGGTGGGATTTAAAAAAAGTATAGAAATTGCTTGAAATATTTTGATTTTTTATAATAGATATAAATTTTATAAATATGTCAAAGAAATAAAAAAGAATTCCTTAGTATATTGCTCTATTTGCACGAAACACATCATGGACAGCGTACTGGATGACGGTTCACCTATGTCCAAAGACGCTGTATACTTAATCATTTATTCATGAGATGCGCAAACAATCAGAAGCTTAAAAAATATTTCAAACTTTGTGATGGGTATTCAAATAATCTTTACAATATTGCCTCGACTACTCTTAATCCCACGGCACAAGTATGTGATCTAGAGGTCCTGGAATGGATTTCAGGGTCGGGAAAAGAGTTAATGGGTTCTTTCACTAGGCAATATTCAGTATCAGCACTGAGTCTTGAATTATGGGTGCCGAAATGTATCTCTGCCTACCCCTTCGGGGAATACACGCCTATGGGAAAAAAAGCAGCTGTTAACACATAGTCTCTTTTTATTGCGTATTAAATGAACTTAATAGGGGCTATAAAAAAGAACTGTATTGAGAACTGGCACACATCTGGAAAATGACATAAGTGGGGGCTTAAAATATCGCAACAATCGCACAACAGCACTTTACAGCGTTGTTAAACCTTTGCTCTGAATATTTTATGAGGCCAAATAAAATGAGTCTACTATTTAACCCGTGTACATATTTAATTGGTAAGCTTTTGAAGTCTGCTATTTAGTTAGCGGATTTAGATTACTTAATAATGTTACAGGTGGTACGTTGCTCGTGGTTTGCGTTTAATTCAAAATTATGGTCATTGATATTGATTTTCTCAAAAGAATATGTATACTTTATCGATGATACCATTCTACAAGACTTAGAAAATATGTTCTATAAGGTTTGTTCCCAAAAGAATTCAAGAATAAGAATGTTAGTAAAAAAAAACTACCTAGACTTTGTTCTTGACTTCCGAATATTCAAGGTGAAACGATTATTATGAGTCAAATTAAATTTCTGGAATCCGGTTTCTAGAAACAGGAAAGTACGTAAAGCCTGGTGGTCCTTTCGAGTTTTGAATAAAAATTCCCGAGAAAAGTATACGATATGAAGACTGTTTTAAAGTTGTGATTTTGCTCAAAATGTTCTATAAAGGATAAGGTTTTCTCAACCACATTTGCCAGACAATTTGCCAGGGTCGATTTAACTTTCGAACCCAATCTTCTTAGTTCTGGCGTCCTTGGGTGTTATATAACGCTTTATTTATAGTTATGGCGTGAGAAAATGTTTTTGCTTCAGAATTTTTTCTAGGGGAGAAAATCGTGCGAAACCTCATACGATCAACGTTTATAGTTATTCATAAAATATTACTGAGCAAAATAAGGCCATTTATTAGTTGTTTGAGAATTATTACAGTCGATGAATCGCTAATCTCGAAGGAGTATTCGTAGTATGAGTATTCGTGTCGTCATAACAATCAGCGACTGTCGGTACCTACATAAATTTATTGTTGCTCAGTATGATAATTTTGGAAAAGTACCGCACTGCTTAGTGTTTTTTTTCTCTTAATAGTACTAAACTATGTTGTGATGTTCTTTCTTAGTTGTTGTGATATTGTGTAAATTCTATAAATGCTGTATAGTGGCGAAAAAAATATTTTGCGATTTTTACGTCTGTCCGGTTTGTGGGAAGTTGTAGGTAGGTGCTTCGTGTCCTTGAAATTAGTCGTCAACGAACTGCCATTGCATGTAGTCATCGTATTGTATCTAATTTTCGTATATAGTATTGTTTTATGACGTGTGAAATTTCTAAGTATGTGAAGTCAAGTTAGGATGTGGACTAAAGCCGTTTTCGATTCGACTTCGAACTTAATTATGACAATGTTGTGTTTATTCCCATTCTTTCTAACTATATCGTGCTGATGGGCTATTGGTCAACGGAAGATGAACGCGACATACGGAACCTTGGGCAGAGAACTGCGAGCCCAGGTCAGTGCATGATATATTTTTTTTATGTCCATATGTTTTTTTTTTTATATTCTTACTTTTGAAATTGAAACATCCAGGTGGTTTTCCATATCTACAGTCCTCACTCTAACAAATTTTATAATTACTTTTATTTATCCTGCAACCAAGTGTTTCGTTACCACCAGCTTAATTAACGTATTTAAGGCAAACAATGGACCATCATTGAAATTCCGCCGCATTAACCAACCGATTTACATTTATTCGGCTCATGCCCGGCCGATATTATCCTAATAAATTAAGATGGGACTTAAGTGCATAATCCTGGGTATACAGCACCGTGCGTTCTAATTGCATTAATTATGCGCATGCAGTGAACAGGTCGAGTCTAAACAATGCTATCATTTGCATCGCATAGAATCCCTTGTGAAGCATTTGTCGTGCAAATTTCACATGGAGTCTTCGTTGTTCGGTCGCGGGCTACGTCTGTTTGTATTGTGTGGATTTCATTTGCATTAAACTACTGTTCCATCGTATTGTTTTGTATCATGGGGATTCTGCTTTAGTGATATATCAGGCGCTAGTAGCTTTTGTTTACGAGTTTTTAACTGAAATTTTATTAGTTGTTTCGTGGTAGTGGATAGGTGGAAACGGTAACTATATTATGTGCATAATTTTTAATTTTTATTTTATAAAACATACAGATTTTATAAAATACATATGTCTTTGCTAGTTATTTTTACTAAGATTTGTTTTTTTTTACCAGAATAAAAAAAATTATTAATGACATCGACATGTACCAGGGCATGTCCTCTCTAAGCTAAGCATCTTATGTCTCAAGTATCAAATATCGCGCTTGAAGTTTCAAACTTGTACATCACATGCTTGAGTAAATAAACCATTAATATTTGTTTTAGTACGGAGATCGAACTTGCGCCGTATCATTTTAATCAATAGCGCTACAATAATTAGAAATCTTGGTAAACACCTTTTGAATGAATTTTAATCACAAGATAATTCGTTCGTTTCTTCGTTATCAGAGCAAACTTGTTTCAAATAAAATAATTTCATAATTACAATTCCGAAAATGTTTTATCGTTTTGGTTAACTGCTTACCGCTGCGGAAGCTTGAAAATATTAATCCCTGTGGACCATTTCATTCGACGGAAAATAAATCTTTGTACTAATTTCATGCGACCGGGATTGGGAAGCTATTTGTAGTTAATATATCGTAGAATTATATTACTGTGCAGTAAATTATATCAGATATTTAAGTTTACTGTTAGAAAAAATAGTTACAGGGCCTCGGTTCGTTCTACTTGGTTCTAATTGGTTCCCGTTTGATATTATTATATTTTGATAATATTATAATAAATAATGTAACTTTATTACAAAATTACATTTCATAATACAGGGAAAACTAATAGATTTTAAAATAGGGCAAAACAATAAAGTGTTATTTACAATATCTATGTAAAATTTCATAATTATCATTAGTATCTTCTTACAAAATATTTCAGAAAAATTACGTCGAGGCATTTAAATTGTTTTCTGTCGTCCTAAAGAATTACCAAAAACCAATTCAATTTGACAAATTGAAACGCAACAACTGAATACTTGCGGAGAGAACGTTCAGGGGAAATGTAAAATCTTTTCCTTGATGTCACTTTGTTAAATTTGTTTGGCGAAACCGTTTGTTTCACGCAGGGCCCACCGACAGGTAACATTAGTTTTATGTCGGTGTTTATATTGATTAAACTTTCTTTATATTCGATTCTAAGGCCATAGATATAATGTCACATTCTGCAATTGTATCCCAAAAGACCATCAAAATGTTTATACATTGACAACGTACAAGAAAACCATGTAATCGTTCGTCATTTTTTTATTTTTTTATCTTAATTATTTGCGATTACCATTGTCGAATGTGATTTTGTCGAGGCCTTCTGGAAGTAAGTAGATCTTAATGAGCTCGTCATATAACATAAGTAGAGCGCGGAGCGGGATGGTGAAAGAGGTGATTTGGGCCGCCAAAGACGTCATCAAAGGATGCGCCGGGTCAACAGAGACAATAAGACCCGGTGCCCTGCCCTGTTGCAAGGGGGCGTAAAAAACCCCCCCTTCCCTGCCTGTCGTGAAAGGCGACTCAAAGGAGCCCTTGGAGTCGCTGGACGCGCTTTGGGGACAACGCGTCCTCATTGAAAATGTCCCCGAGAGGCATGGCGGCGCCGTGGCCTGTATCCGTCGCGGGCGCCCATCCACAACCGGGGCGCCCGAACCAATCTTGTGGGGGTCGAACTGGGCCCCTCACAACTCCGCGATGGCCGAGACATTCCCGTCCCGGACGCGCATCGGGTGGCTGTGGCATCATTGTGGGTTCTTCTCGCCTACGCACCGTGGTCTCCCCATTCAGCGCGAAGATGGCCACCGGGGGTTTTGGTCCGCGTAGGATTTTTTTAGGGACCCAGCCCGGCATTAACATCTGCGTGGATGTGACGTCACCGCGCGCCGCGCTGGAAGGCCGGTGACCCCGATATACGCTTTCCGACCCCCCTCCCCCAGGGCTGGCTAAGCAGAAAAATGGTGTATTTAAAAAATAGTTAAGCTTAATGTCGCTTTATTAATATAATTACGCTTTGCGATCTATTCCTATAAATAAGACGGTTGGACTTCACTCGGTTACAATCCATTATACGGAAATTGTTGTTTCTAGTTTGACATCGTCTGGCACAAGTTCACCGTTGGCTCACTCCAAGTATTAAGTTGCTGCATCTAGTTTGAAGGAGCTAAAGCATCTTTATTATGTGATTAATAAACAGCAAAAACTTTTTATGAGAATACATTAATAACAACAGAATAATGGTTATTTTTACAACTACTACTTTGGTCTCAAAAAGAATTTAAGATAAAATATAAAAATTGTTATTATAATTTTGTGCTAGTAACTAAAAGAACCATGTAATATTGTTGATTTACTATTTACGTTATTTCAATATGGTGTAGAGCTAAGTGGCTGGTACAGAGCAACGTATCGGACATGTCAAATATTAACTGCATTTGTTTGTTCACAATCTATTCACTTACCATACTTAACATAATATTTAAACCTATTCCGTTATAATCTTGGACACAAACTAGGATTATTATTAAAACAGCTCGTTTAATATGATGAATTTTAGGATATATGACCTTTGACGAACGACGAATGGAGCGAATGTGATTGGCAAATGGCCGAATGGACGCCTAAGGGCTTGGCCGCAATCAAATCATTGAATGAAATGGTAACAAAATATGTTTACATTCATTTCCCTTCCGTCTTTATACACGAAGGTAAATGTAAGATTTTCCTGTTCGTTTCACACTCAAGTACTCTATTACTTGTTTTATTAATTCCTTTCACGAGGCCTTTTGAAATTAATATTAAACAGTAAGCCGCTTATAGACTTATAAGAGGATTATTATCTTTGTCTTACGAGTATTAATATTAAATTATGTTAATTTTTCATTGAATTCTTGACACTTCGGGCAGATTATATTCCAATGGGTATTTATTCCGTTATGAACATTCTCAGAGCCCTTTGGATAAGTTGTGTTTCACTTTGCACTACTGTAGATACAATTTAATTAAACAGCATTTTTTAAATAATATCATTAAAGGAAAGAAAATACCAATAATATAATGTAATATAATGGATGGATGCGAGAAATGTACATAATAATTTAGATTTTTAGGTCTGTGTGTTTCTAGAACCAAAAATGTCTGCTATTTTCTGATACTCGTAAACATAGAACTTGTATGATTTGGTTTATTATTATATGATCCAGTGTCGATCGAATGTCTATTTAAATTATAATTGTTGGAATTCCTAGCCATAGTGTAGCCTTTAAATCGAAAACAGTCACTAAATTGCATTAGATAGAAACTGAATAATCTTTACGTTCAATAGTCTAACATTGTATTCAAGTATTCCATCGTATTCTTTTGTAATAATTATCATAAAATCGGTAAAATGTAATTTATATTACTAGGTACAGGTTTCCGTCGTAACCAAAGTTAAATTAGGCCACGTTCTCAACAGATCTATGTATGTTTGTGCTTTCGCATGGAACGAAATGCGAAGTAGTTTTGCATTGGTTTAAAATGTTGGTTTGACCTCACTTACATTCTTATGCAGCCGCAAGGCTTGGTTTTTACTTGCGCCATATCGTAATCTTTATGACAATGATAAATTTGTCGTCGGTATTCTTTAAATATTATACTTTTCCGCTCCATTATTTCTTTTGCATTGAAAGTTGGACAATCAATCTTCCCGATTGCTCCATTCTCTGTAATATTTTGAAAAAGATAATTATCTCTTGGGTTTTTGTTTGCAAAGTTGCAATTGCCGCAAAATTTCAGTGCTAATCACTTTAGAAGATTTGCCCTGAAAACACTTTTCATTTATAAAATGTTTTTACTTTGGCTCAAATTAAATTATTGTAATAAATATATTATGTATAATATTTAAGATGCGATAAAGAAATAACGTGGTCCAAATAAAGTCTTGATTAAAAATTTTATGATCACAGTCATCCTTAAATATTTATGACAACTTGTTCGCTATCCGTACCGGAAAGTTTTTACCGGATATTTAAATGAAAAGACACATAAATAAAAAAATAATTAAAAATGGTTTTTATTCGAAGTACTGGCCATTCGATTCTACACACTTTGTCCATCTTTCTGGCAAATGATGAATGCCATCCCAAAAGAACTGCTTGTCCTTTGAGCGGAACCATTCGACGACCCATTTTTCGACTTCTTCGAAATTTGCAAAGTGCTGCTCAGCCAGTGCGTGCCCCATTGATGCGAAAAGGTGATAATCGGACGGAGACAGGTCCGGAGAGTACGGCGGGTGTGAGAGTACGTCCCATCCAAGCGATTTTAATACGTCTTTCACCGGTTTTGCTGTGTGTGATGGTGCATTATCATGCAACAAAATCACTTTACCGTGTCTTCGGGCCCATTCTGGACGTTTTTCAATCAATGCATGTTTCAAATTAATTTTTTGTTGTTTGTAGCGATCAGTATTTACTGTTTCACCAGGTTTTAGAAGTTCGTAATACACCAATCCACCCTGGTCCCACCAAACACAGAGCATTGTCTTCTTTCCGAAGCGATTCGGCATTGGAGTTGATAGGCCAGGTTGGCCAGGCGATAACCACGATTTTTTACGTTTTGGATTTTCGAAAAAAAAACATTTTTCATCACCCGTCACAATCCGATGCAAAAATGACTTTTTTTCGTAACGTTGAAGCAGCATTTCACAAATGGTTTTTCGATTTTCCATTTGCCTATCATTCAGTTCATGTGGCACCCATTTTCCTAGTTTTAAAATCTTTCCCATTGCTCGTAAGCGATCGCTAATTGTTTCTTGTGCCACATTTAACCGTACTGCCAATTGTTTTTGAGTTTGGGTTGGGTCTTCGTCCAATAAGTTCTGCAATTCCGCGTCCACAAATCTTTTTGGTCTACCCGAACGTCTACTGTCTGTTAAATCAAAATCCCCACTTTTAAATTTTCGAAACCACGTCTCACACGTTTTTACGCTTGGAGCATGCTCTCCGTAAGTTTCTACCAGCAAACGATGACTTTCAATGGCCTTTTTCTTTTGATGAAATAAAAAAAGCAATGCATGCCGCAAATGCTCTTTGTCAGGTACGAAATTCGACATATTCATAGAGCTACAACACTATGACACTATTATTTAGTCAGAATAAAAATGAGTAGTTTTTGAAGGTTAATGGTAGTAGAATAAAATGACATATATGTCAAATTATTTTATTCTATAGTGACAGTTAGCGGCATCTGTCAAAAAACCGGTAAAAACTTTCCGGTACGCCGGTATGTATGTACATGCTCGATAATACTCATAAAATTCAGATACAATTCCATTATTTTAATAGTACTATTTTAATTGATTTGTTGTAAAGGACCCGATGTTTTAGTATTTTATTAGCGTTAAAAAAAGTCTAGAACAGAGTTTTTCATATTATTTTAGGTTAGCATGTGAAGTAATTCATAACGTGTTACGTCGTTAAGGCCGTCTGAGTCACAGCTGTTGTTGATAAGAAATATTGTAATGGATTTTTCTACTAGATATGAGCATTTGTATGGCCTTTATTAAATAAAAACTTAGATCATAAGTCATATGAGTGCTTCCATTATTTTAACAGAACGTGTTGTGGGATCTCTTAGTATATTTAATTTAATAGTTTATTTTCTAATTGCATAAACATGAATTAATCAAAACTACGTAAAGAGGATTGTAAATTGCTGTATATATTCAAGTATCTAATATCATTTTCATCCATCATGCTTAGTCAGTCAGCCGTCATTATTATCAACAAAGTAATAGCAGCAAATAAATATAATTATGGTCGATATTTATTAGTCAGTGGCGGTACTTAGAAGCCCAAAAGCGTTACACTTTAGTTGTGTAATGTCTATTGTCTAGTTTATATAAGGTGCATTTCTGCACCCATATTTCGCCAGTTATGTATCAATCCCACGTAATAGCGGGCGAGCCTATGTCGTTTTTCGGGCACAACTTCAGACTCCGTGCTGCTACTGAGAATTTCCAAATGGAAAAACCCACACAAAGTTGCCGGTCACAGCGAGTATTATATAAAGATATTGGATATGTCTTAGGCCCCTCTTCTAGGATTGGTATGTGAAAAGATTAGTGTTAGTCTATGGTAATAATAAAACGTGGATAAATAAACTTCACATATCTTTGAATATTTGTAGCGACGTGCAAGTTTTCTAATTATATGCCAAATCTATCTGAATTTATTGAAACTATTCCACATTAACTTAAACTTCATTATTTTTATATTTGAGCGTCGTTAAGATTCATGACTAATAACACTGCTCGAACCGGTACCTCTAGATCGCACTTATTTTTTAATTTTTTTTTTTTACCTAAAATCATTTAAAATTTTAGGCACTCTGTCCGAGAATCTCGACGGTCGCTGGTTTAAACCCCAGGCATACATCTTTGGCACAATCATTTATTCATATACTGATTGTATTCATTAACGGTAAAGGAAAACATAGTGAGGAAACCTACACACTTAAAAGTTCTTAGGAATTTCTTAGGTATGTAGTCTGCCATCCCGCACTAGGCCAGCGTGGTGGACTAAGGCCTAAATCATCTAAGTTGTAGGGGAGGTCCGTGCCCAGCAGTGGGACGTATATGGGCTGATGATGATGATGTATACTTTATAATATTTACCCTATATGAATGAAATAAATTTATCTCAGTAGATTCGGTTTTTCCAACCTCATAGTGTTTATTCGGACAGATACGCATCAATGACTATTTTAATTTACACAATAATTATTTCCATTGTAAATTGGGCTTAGGTCAATTTCAATCATCATCAAAACGCTCGCGTTACTGCTCATATTGAGCGACCAAGATCGTCGATGTAGTCTGAAATGCACTATTTACGTAGCATCTAGTACATACGATACAAGAGAATATTGAGCAGAATTGCGGCTCACCTCAGACCTCAGACAAACATAAACAACTTGAAGCTTTAAATATATATGAGGCAGAACGTGGTCCGACGAACGTACACTGCTAGACAGATGTGTACACCCATATATTTTGCACCGGATTCATCTTGATGGATATATTTTTATTCCGTGAACGTGCTTGCCTGTATTTTTGTTGAAACTAAAATTATTGCTTTGCTTTTGAAAATGGATTTGTTTTTTAAAATTAATAGATATAGTGAAATAAGGAACATGGAACTGAAATATCATTTTCATCCATCATGCTCAGTCAGTCAGCCATTATTATTATCAACTAAGTAATAGCAGCAAATAAATATAATTATGGTCGATATTTATTAGTCAGTGGCGGTACTTCCATAGAAGCCCAAAAGCGTTACACTTTAGTTGTGTAATGTCTATTGTCTAGTTTATATAAGGTGCATTTCTGCACCCATATTTCGCCAGTTATGTATCAATCCCACGTAATAGCGGGCGAGCCTATGTCGTTTTTCGGGCACAACTTCAGACTAGTTAGTTATGAGTCTTAATGACGCTCATATATAAAAATAATGAAGGTTAAGTTAATGTCGTGATGGCCTCGAGGTTTAGGCTCCGCTCTTTTCGGGCACATTGTCAAACTCCGTGCTGCTACTGAGAATTTACTAACAGAAATCTCAATAATACTTTGCTCGACCCGGGACCTCTAGACCGTGCCGTGAGACCACGAGGAGGCAGTCAAGTAGTCGTAGCGCGATATTATATACCAGTATAGCATATAGCTTTCCTCAGTAAATGGACTTTCAACACAAAAAAATTTGTTCAACTCGGACGAGTATTTCCTGAGATTAGGTATGGCGTTCAACTCAAAAAACAATACGCTTCAGATTTATATATTAGCATAGATTACTATACTCGTAGATAGGTCATAGGGAGGCACGTAAGCGTGTCACGTTCCACAATCAGTCTGTGTACATTAGGTTTTCACAAATATCTAGTATATTTGTATTGAAAAATCGTTGGATAACAAATAATCCAAAATATTTCTTGCCAGCCCATACTATATTTGGTCTACAGTGCTTTTCAAATAACATCATTTGTCAAGTCACGTTTTGACATTTTTCAAACAAAATACATACATACATAAACTCACGCCTGTATTCCCCGAAGGGGTAGGCAGAGGTGCATTTCGCCAGGTATGTATCAGTCCCACGTAATAGGGGGCGAGCCTGTTGCCGTTTTTCGGGCACAAACAAAATAAATATAACTTGAGTAAACCTCGGCTCGTTATTTGTTTCCATTAATGTAATGTAAATTTTTTTAACATTTAATTAAATTTTCACGACTATGCTCGGTGAACTATTCGTTTGTTTAATTGTATTTTTATTTAACAGCGTCGGTAGTATTATAATGAGGTGGTGATTGGTTTACCGTCAATCCTACTTACGAATTTCAGTGAAAGAATCTGTTTGATTAAAGCCACTCAATCAGTTAAATGCTACTGAGAATTTCTTAATAGGAAACCAATTTGCGCGTGAATTTCTGTGCTGCTGCATGAGTGCAATGGAGTCTGAAGGAGTGCTCGATAAACAGCAATAGGGACGACCTACAGATTACGGCTCACAGTTGAGTCCGTAAATATGTATTTATAGTATGTATAGTTACTCAAAATTTGTATGTAGTAAATAGAAATATATCTCAAGCAGAATAACGATAAATAAATTAATAATATCCTTGAACTAATTTTGGCCATCACTGTACATGCAACAACAAAACTTCAAGGTCGCCAGAGGCTAGTTATGTTTTATGTAGCCCACGTGAAGTTTTAACGACCCATGACCCTCGTAGCAAGTAAGTTAGTTTTAAGTGACACATTAATTGTTACATGAAATGCTTAGTCTGAATTTTGAATAAGATCCCATAGAAATGGTTGACTTAAACTTGCTTGCCTTGCAAGGATGGCAAAAAAAATAGAGAAGTGTATGGTATACGAGCGAAGACCAATCGGGTCGATTTTCCTATATAAACAAACAATTTTTTCTACGACTTATTAAAACTTTCAGAATAATACTCACAAAAAGGAACAACGATTTTGTTACAATTTTCTGGAACTCTCCATTAAGAGGTCTACCTTTATCCTTATTTTAAATGCTTAAAATAACTTATTCTATTTGCTTCAATGTTATTAATGGAATTTTACTTCGACTGTACGAATGAGCGACACTTTCATTTAATTATATTACATTGAGAGAGAAGCTTTTAAGTTAGCAGGGGGAGAGGAAAATGTCTTAAAAATAAAAGTAGTACTTACGTATGAAAAATTCCGTACGTAAGAAAATATTTTTTTACCGTGTCCAAGTACTATTGTACATAAGATCCTAGCCATAATAATTATAACAATGATTATTATAGTTATTAATATTTAAATAAAATGGTGATATTTCTGGCAACATTTTTTAATTTTGCATTTTTTAAAGTTTAAGAAATATTTATTTTCTTCATGTCTTAGATCAGAAAGACGACTTTCAGTCAATGGAATGTTACCATAATATTGGACACATTAATTCAAAGAAACGGGACCATAATACACTTAACTGTAAACTACTTCTGTAATTGCATTTTTTTGCTACGCTTTAAGGAGCCAACTTTTTTTCTGACTTCCCTAGCAAAGAGATTAAATTGTGTTCTAGTATTTAGTGCGTAACTTCTAATTGACTGCTAAGAAACGACTACGATTATTATTTACTAGTCAGCACATGTCGCCCTGGTATCCGAATAAACAAAGACTTCCTCAATCGGCCGGGGGGGGGGGGGGGGAGATGAAAGAGGACTGGTACACTATTTCATTCATTTTCTATTGCATCATACACCATGAATGTTGAAGTTAGTATTTGGTTCTTTTGTTTTGTGTGTTTAAAAGCGGTAAGACCTTAGTCCACTACGCTTGTTTAGTGTAGGTACTGTTTTAATTAATTTTAAATGTTGTTTTGAGCAGTGGCGAAAAGCCCAAGTTGCCTTACAAAATTCTTTAACCTTTAAATATTTCTTTAACAAAAGCAATTTGAAATATAAATGAGTATATCCAGACCCAACAATAAATAATAATAAACAAGACATTAACGTGTAACGCTTTTGGGCTTCTATGGAAATACCGCCACTGGTTTTGTACAGTAATGAATATGAAAAGTTGAGGACGTGTGCTTAGGATAAGAGACCTCAAGTCAGCGTGGTATTACGCAAAACTTGTGCCCAGCCATATTCTAAGGCCATCACTCAATTTTCATGATAGGATGTAAAGACAAGACTTATTTCATTCTTATTTTTCCGTTATCATTTATAATGTGTCTTTGCATTATGATATAGCTAATCTTAAAAGTCACTTGAGTAGGGATATCTAAACTCGGCCGGGTAATCGTGCGCTGAACTACGAAGATTATTGAGCTGTGCTGCGTTGATAAAATACGAATTTCGCTAACCACAGTCATAAATCATTCTAATATGCCCTCCAGAAGAAATAACGCGGAACATGAAGTATGAAAATCTGTAATGTTAATTTAATAAAGGATGATATTTCCTTAGGTAACACTTTGCTGTGGTACAAATTATTATTTTAGTGCAATTTGTCGAAATATTAATCACAGCATTAACGTTGCGAGTATTAGTTACAATAGTGTTCAATTCGAGTCTAATTATATTATTAGACTATTGTACAACATTATAAAGTACCCTAATAGTATTATTCACGTGATTTAATTTTCTACTAACATGTTATTGAGGTGAAGCCCTTCATTGGATACATTTTCGCTCTTTGTACTACTGCTGAGTTTTTTTTAAATTCATTTATCTATCTGCAATAAGCCATTGGCTATAATCAGATCTGTAGCAATAATAAGTAGCGGTTCTGAGTTTGGCACCCATTGGTGCGTCATCTTAAAGGAAAAAAACTAATAGGAATATTCCATTGAGGGTCAGCTAAATTGAAGCCAGTCTTTTTCGTCTAAGTCGAAATGTGGAGTCTTTGGTGTCTAGTAATTTGGCTGCGAGATAGTTTTTGTGTCTGCTGAGAAATTTAAAAGCAAAAACCTATTAACACTACCTACTCGACCTGGAATGGATCTATTATAGCTATGCAGTATCAATTTTGTGAGCAGCCTGTTCGAATCTTTTGAATTAAAGATTGTTGTTGGATATTAAACTTTGTTTCGTTGGTTAAGAGTAATAATTAACGTAAGTCAAAAGTGTTAGTGCGACCTTAGTGTAGTGTAAACCTCGGCACAGATGTATGTAAGTCTTGATCTGCGATTTGACAGTCATATCTTGGAACAAACAGGCCCTTATAAATGTGCAGAACGGTATAAATTTTAACCTGTTTAAAAACTGTATTAAATGTCAATAATTTGCCGTCCTAGTAATAAAAAAACATGAAAATACATTTTTATCAAACGTTGACATTAGTTTCAGTGCGTTGACCTAAATCGCGGCATCTCTTCTTTTGCTATGGAGACAATGACGTCAACTACAACCATAAAAGATAAAATGTATTTATTAAAAAAAATTCTAAGAGACGAAAGAAACTCCGGCCTTGACATTTCTTCTTATTACTTTTCAAATTAAAAACGCAATTAAACAAGACATAAAAGCGACAGACAAAAATTAATGAGACTTTAAAATGAGCGCGTGGAAGATATTTTTAATTCATAAAATTTCAAAGAGATTTTAAATAAACAACAGAGGCACTGTTGCTGATGGCAGTTTTTTTTTCACTTTTATATACATTTATACCTTTACTTTAGCTGTTTGACTAAATCTTACCCGATGAAAAGTATTTATGGAGTCTGTATATTGTGTTAATAAATAGTCCGATTTTATTAAAAAAGGATGTAGATATGATCAGCATGGCATACAAAAATTTGTCCAGGGAACAAACGTTTTGAATTCGATACTAGCCATATAAATAAAAAATAAAGAGTATCACCCACAATTCACAAGTACGAAATATGGGTAGCTTTCGCCACTGGATGCACGATGATGTTTATATTTTGGACAACATCGTGCTTACCATCAGGTGTTGAAAAAAAGTTTGGAGACAAAATATTGTAGATTAGTGAATGATAATTATTATTAATTATTACTGGCCGATTTATATTTTATACTTTGCTTAAACTTTGTAAGGTACCTCTCTATCCACTTTATAAACAAAAAAATATTCCTAAACTACCTTGAAGTGATTTAAACATTAAAGTGATCATCATAGCTCAATATTTTCATTTGGAATTTATTATTTTAAACTATGGCATGTACCCATTACAACTTTTATTAGTAGGCTCAAGCTTTACCACATTATTGAGAAGAAACCATCTGTATCTAATTGACTCATACTGGCAGAGGAATAACCACTTCAGATTCTAGTACCAAAAAAACATTCCTTAAAAATGAGCAATAAATCTATCGGATATAATGTTATACGGCGCAATCATTTACACTAAATGAAGAGGCGAGTTAATGTTTTAAGACGTCGATGAATCTCAACTCGTCACATATAAACTACAAACGGATTTTGTGTGTCTGGCACGCTCGAAATGTTTCGATAAAGTTTCGCAATGTGTTTTATGATTGTGAACGATAAACAAGACGAAACTTAGTAATTTAGGTTGATAATGTTGGAATCATAATACACTTTATTTTACACCGTTAAGACCGAAAATTAACACTACAGAAAATATTTAATGCGACTTGTGACCGGGAATCCAATACCAAATGCAAAGCAAAAAAGTTTGACTTATCGAAAAAGAAACCACACCAAAATTGTATAAACAAAAGTATAGAAATTAGTTACTCAACCACGCTGTACAGCTATATATAGAATTACCTATACCTAATGCTTGATGTCGAGTTAAAACAAAGATATCATATATTAGATGATAGTTGAAGAAGCAAATGACTTTTTGGACGCTATGAATCTTAGCTAGGCAAAACTACAGCAATTAATGTCGCGTAATAAAATCTTCTTAACCCATTTAACAGACAGACTACAAGTTGCCAAGTAACTTGTGTCTGTGTTTCGTTGACAAACTAACTCAATTTACGAACAAATAACTCGGCAATTGTCTGAATGGAATTCAGCTGCAACGAGCGACGGGCAACTTTCAGGAGCTCCATTTAAAACCGATCGCTTGAAGCGTACATCAATATACAAGTTTTTACGATTCGATACTGCATTGTGTTGAGCTGCGCGAAATGTATTGTACCTAAAAGTTTGATGTTTCACATTCACGTCCGCAACCATATATACTGCGACAGTTCACTTTGTAAGTTTTGTTCGCGCTTCATACCAATTTTCCATTTTGTTCGCATTCTTTCGGAATTAATTTATATGTAATTCATATTTTGTGAAAATTTGGATGAATTTTTAAGATTCACACTATAAACCTCTTATGGTGAATAACATTTATGTTATTCTTTCTTAATTTAAAGATTTTTTTTAATTTGAAGTCTTCGTTGAATAAGATGGCTCAATTTCTTTAGAAGTGGGAATTGCCTTAAGTTTTTTAAAATTATATGCAATAAAATTCTCGCAACTCTGTCGATAATGAATATTTTCAATCATCTCACTGGCACGTAGTATCGAAGCCAGACTGGAGATTAAACACGCTTAATCACTTACTTTGTCATGTCTTAATTTTCATCTATTTGAATCATCTTCTAAGTCAATGTATGCATGCATAAGTTAACTAAATTGGCTCATTCACTGACAACTATCGATAATTTTACCGAACTCTCTACGTATTGGTGAGTTCCATTTCTAAAGTTAGCAGACGAGAACGGAGCCAAAACACTACCGCATTCAGTGCAGCTTCCTTAACTTTTTAATTTTTTTAATTTTTTTTACCAAATGGAAGCGAAGGAAATGTTCTTGGCATTTTACGATATGCCCTCGGCGATACGTTTTATTGATTCAAATTTATGTAACATACAGTTGGGATTTAAGTTGCTCATATACACAGTCAGTAAGATCCGAAGAACCTTACAAAGATTTAGTAAACCGTTTATGTACCTAGTGAAATGTTTTATTCAATTTAAATTAAGAAAAGCCTCATGTTTTCCGCTAATGTTCAGATGTACTCTATAAGTATCTAAATTAATAAAAATAAAATAGAGATTTTTTTCACCCTTTGTGTTACATCAATAATTACGTATAGTTACGTTTACGTATACCTCTTCAAAGAGGTACACCTCTTTGAATAGTATACGTAATAGATCCATATTAGGTAGGTAGGTTAGTAAGCTGAAGATTTTACAATATGCTATCAGATCAACGTTCAAGAACAGCTTATATAACGCTTTTATATGGAGTATAAATAAACCCAGAGGCAAAATCTATGTGAAAATAATGCAGCAGCAGAGTTGTTTCTGATAATCAAGAATCAATTTCATCTGATCACGTACTGGATAACGTACGGGGCAATCCTAGTTGCTTTTCTTATGTAATGCGTGTGTAAGCTCGGGAGTAATGTATCAGATTTATGTCATATATACACATAGATGTATTTTTAAATTGATATTTCTTCCAAAATTAAGAGATTGTCTTGACTTTGGAAACTGGCTACTCGTGACATAGACCACGCATTTACTTCAACTTACTATATATCATATTAAAATCTAGTTTGGTTTGGTTCCCAAACTAGCAATTTGTTTGGGGTTTACACAGTAACAGCTACAATTAAATATAATGTTTAAATGTTACACCTTTTCACCTTTATACTTTTAATATTTAGATATTATATCGCACTCCTTATATCTAGTGTTGTAATACAAAATAGAATATTTTTTCAGAATTAACATAAAACTATTAACATTCTATTACTGACATAAAAGTTAAAGAATACTTTAGGTGTTTTATTAGTGAATTTTTGACTACTTATCAAATATATTTAAAAATGATGGATTCATCTTCATCATCAGCCGAAAGACATTAACTGCTGGACATAGGCCTCCCCCAAAGACTTGCAAAGCGCTCTGTTGGAAGCGGCCTGCATCCAGCGGCTTCCTGCGATTTTCTTGAGTTCATCAGTCCACCTTGTGGGTGGACGTCTAACGCTGCGCTTGCCCGTATGCGTTAATCAAGTTAATTCACGTCCGACATATTTTAGTCACAACATTATTGTATTAATATGCGAGAACGAGTTAGATCAACTTACGCTTTCAGTGACATTAGTTAAATTTCGTACAAAAGTAGCTGAGTCTCTCAGAGACCCAGAGTATAAATAATAATTTTGTCACGAAAAATTACTTGGATTTCAAAAAATATAATTTTAAATATTCTTGGTTAATGCGAGGCGAGTCGTGAGCAGAATCTAGTACAAAAAAGAACACTTCAAAATACATATTCCAAGATCTTAATAAAAGTGGCGAGTGCTAAAGCCGTGAAGTTCGTCTGGCAAGCATTAGACATTAAGTAAAGGGCGAAGTTCACAGACGGACTAAGTATGTGGTAGATGATAAGTCGGGATACCTCGGTACGTGCTATCTGTAGTAGAAGAAAATTGGAAGTTTCTTGAAAGTAATAATGTATAAAGTTATTGTGATACTTGCATGCCAAAGCGACTGTACTTTCACTTTTCACCCGACTACGGCAAAGCCAAAGGAGAGTTATGATGTTGTGTTTGTTCCCTCATACCTCCTCAAGTACTTATTAGAACTGGACAAATGAAGTAAGGTTAGAAGCTAACACTTAACAACGCGTGATTACGGCTTTTCAAAGTTGATTATGTGTATATCTGTATAATGATAATTGTGTACTATAATAGTATCGTATCGTATGACATAATTATCAAACTGCAACGAAGGCAGCTTGATAGAGTCTTTGTGTATTATCTTGCTTCTTCAGTAACTTTGTTAATCCTCTGTCCTGAAAATCTTGTTTCATACCTTTTTTAGTGTAGTTGGGTTTTAGTTTTTATACTTGATAGTAAGTGAATTTCGATGAAGAGTCTACTTACGAAAGCGATCATGACTATCTCCTATCAGTTGAAATAATCATGAGGGCTCAGTAGTAAACCAAGTGCCAAATGTTACTCAGTCGCATGGGTCAATAACAGATTATGTAAGGTGCTAAGTCAGTGTGCGGCAAAATTACTCGCTATTGCAAAATGGTCGCTTAACGTCTATTATTTAGGGAGCAACACTACTTACCATTTCGGTCTAGCTAGTTTATTTGTGCCGCTGTTCTATCTGACTGTGGCTATTCTATTTTGGTTTAAACGTTAGGTCTTTATTCACCTCGTTAGCTTGGCGTGGGATGCAGCACATCACACACCTCACGACATTCCATGTAGACGCAGCTCAATCGCTTGTTCTAATTATAATTAATATTGCACAACGAATCGGGTGTAGTACACTTAATTTTATTTATTTATTTATAAACTCTTTATTGTACACTAAGAAATAATGAACAAAACAATATACAAAAATAATGAAGTACAATTGGCGGTCTTATCGCTCAAGGCGATCTTTTAGAGACAACCATAAGATGGACATAAACAAGTGATAGAAGGTGATTTATTGCTTATTTAAGTTAAATAACTTTTGAACACAAAATCAGTAGTACTTCAGTGATAAATAAAATAAGTAATAAAATAAAGTACATACATAAATTATAAATAATAACATATTTGTCTTGAATAAACTATCAACACAAATCCAAGGTGATTCGGAAAATTTAACGAAGCTTTAGCGAAGTCCGCTTATTTACTCGGTTCAAAGGAAAATATTTGTCTAAGAATTTTTTATATTTTGCAAGAAATAATAACGTAAAAGGTCAGTAAAAGACTTCCGACCGTTTGTTTAGTTAGGTCTGTAGATGAAAGTTGGACGGATCGATTTTCGCTGAGCCTTGAGTATTTAATCAGCTGCTCGCCTTTCGACTTTTTGGATAATATGTCTTCAAAGCACGCTGAATAATGTAAGAGATTTCTTAGTTTAGTATAGGTAGATTGGCTCAAAGCATGGTTGACTTACGATTCATCAGTCTAGTATTACTGGGCTCTCACATACAAAAATAAAATTAGGACGTATCCATCATGGAAAATTTTATTGGTTCAAGAGTAGTTGGTAACAAAATACGAGTATCCGCCCGCAAAGTAACAACCGTGCCTAAGGTATAAACAGCAACTTGCTTCAGGAGTGTAAATGTATATTAGATAAACTTTCACCGTCCAAAGTTGTAATAGGCAACAATGTTCACAAAACACGCTGTCCAAGTGTATATATACTGAGACCAAAAAAACCAATTTCGATGAAAATTAATATTATAAGTTTACATGTGCTAACAATTGCATTAGTTGGTGTGCGGGGTTGTTAGAATAAATATCACATGCATACTAATAAAAGATAGCCAGTAAAATTCTTACTAACGTTTCACAAGTTATGTTTTACATCTCACAAAGTCGGCAGAGACAATTAAAAACGAGACTACGTCCTGATAAAAAGCTAAAGGCTTCATAGTCCCTACGGGCTGCAAAAATGCAAGTAAGAAATATGCGACAATACTTTTATTAATATTACGATAACAATATTAATGGGTGTATCATCTTATTGTGCGCTAGTTTTGTCCCGCAGCATTACCTACCCGCATCGCGTGCCGAAAATTCAATCCTGATTCGTTGAGCCGTTCTGGCATTATAGCGTAAGCAACATCGAAACTAGCATGACTAATATTAAAAGTACATACATACATACATAAACTCACGCCTATATTCCCCGAAGGGGTAGGCAGAGGTGCATTTCTGGACCTACATTTCGCCAGGTATGTATCAGTTCCACTTAATAGGGGGCGAGCCTATTGCCATTTTTCGGGCACGATTCCAGACTCCGTGTTGCTACTGAGAAGTTCCCAATGGAAAAATCCAATAACACTTTGCCCGACCCGGGAATCGAACCCAGGACCTCTAGATCGCACGGCACATCCTTGTGCCGTGAGACCACGAAGCAGTCATATTAAAAGTATTGCATAATAAAGAAATATGCATTTTTTGAGTGAATACAATTTAAATTATTAAGTCATAAACAATTAATAAATTGTTTGGAGTTGCACGGCCAAGACCAGTTTAAAGCATCTGGTAGCTCTTGAGTGTGTAAGTGGAAGAACTCATTTAAAACTTTTTCAATAGCGGTTTAAACATCGACTGGCTCAGCTTAGTTCTCAAAGGCGCTGTATGTTTTTATTGGGCCGTTTGTTTCCTTTTGCTTGTCCACTTTATTTCTGCCATCTTAATATAAATAATTGAATAGGGTATAATGGATTTGGGATTAAAATTTTATGCTTATTAGTTTGTTTATGATTATTAGGAATCTTTCACGTAGTAGCACCACACTGTAGCCAGCTTGGAGGTCGGTAGGATAAGGTCCGACTCGACCAGAATGGTACCACCTGTTCTATTGGGAAGAAGCGAAAGAAAAACCACTTTTCTTCCCAATCGGTACTTTAAGCCCTTCTGTGTAATATTGATAAAATTTGTATTGTCTGAGTGAAGCTTGCAGGTTTGACTTTGTAGTATAAAATAACATCACTTCGAATACTAGTTACATAAAATAATACAATGATTTAATTATAACTCACTAGGAATCGCTGCTAGCAATCTTTTTTATCCTTATTTTTACATTCTTAAAATAACTTAGTTGTTTCGCTTCACATTTCTTAATGGAATTTTACTTTGCCATTATAAAGGAGCGATAGAAATATTCAAAATTAGAGAGAAACTTAATCGGCGGAAAGTGGATGTAGAAATGGTCTTACAACAATCCTACTTACTACTACTTACTATACAACCCTAGAGATATAGTGTGACTGTGTGAACACACTTTTGTTTGATCTGATTTTGTAAAGTATAAAAATTTGCTTTATCAAAGAAAATTCCTTACAGTCAATTCTCACACAACAAATACCTATCCAGATATTAAGTCTGTCTACTGATAAATATTACCTTTTTTCCATGACAAGATAAAGTATATTCGAATGTAGATGATGTCATCTATCTTCTTATACATAGGCAATAGCCCATAGACATACTCGTATATACCGCGACATTTGGGACGAACATTGCAGCGGATATCGCCCCTGATGGATGATGATCATCCGTCTTACTTTAACGCTTGGTACCTTATATAAAATGTTATGTACGGCAATATGACATATTTTTTTATTAGAGAAAACTTCTACTGAAAAAAGCAAGTATTAATATGATTTTCAATGTTTGTATTTTTAGATATTTGATTTGAAATAGGTACAGATCTTTATGATAGGCCCAGCGGCTGGTAGGTGGGCCTCACCCACGGGCAAATCTAGGAATTTACAAAGCGCGTTATGTTAAGTGTGCGGTTTGAGAAAAAAAAAACACGCTTTGATTTTTTTTTTCTACAACTACGACTGCATGGTACTAGTCATTGTATTCTATTTAGGGATAAGTAAAAATAGAATCAAGAATTTATAATTGCATCTAATCCCTCCACCGACCCGCACTAGGCCAGCGTGGTGGACTAAGGCCTAAACACTCTCAGTTGCGGACGCCCTTGCCCAGCACTGGGACGTATACCAGATCTTGGTAAGGCATGTGTCATTGATAATGCGGAAATCTGTGCCACAACGTATTGGACGAAAAAAAAAACACATTCTTGCTTTCGTTACAAAAAGGCAGTTAAAATTTTCCTTCCTCAATTTTGCGAGCAACGTTTTCGTTACCGCCATGACAAACACTTCACAGATGGCACCTCAGAGGGATCCAAACAAAGATGCAGCCACTTAACCTAAGAGGCTTTTTATTCTTTTTGACTTCGTTACGGATTTAGAAGGAAACGGATACTTCTTTTCATATTTTTGCCCGTGTTTCTTTGAAGGAACAACGTTTTGAGTGTTAATATACACGTATATGAGTAATTAACGTCTGTACATAGTTAAACCATGTAACGATAGATGTCGCCATTTGTCAATGGATAAAATAAAAGCCTGCTATCCTATAAGAATTACAGCTCGCGTAATAGACTGCTTAAAGTTTATATAAATATATTCCATCAGACAGACTTATCGTTCTTAGAAAAACCTACATTTGAAACAAAAATGTGTACATCAAACATTACATCAAAAGTCAATTCTTAGTATTCTAGTTACTTATACGAGTACGTCCCACGGTTGGGCGCGGGTATCTTCTACAACTGAGATAATACTAAACTCAAAGAGAAAATCGAAATGCTTCAAGCTTTTATTGTGTTTACTAGGTGTTGTAGATTTGGCTAACTTTACAGATACAGTACACGTACGCAATTTTACATCAGGTGCTGCACATACAACGTTTATTGGGACCATTCGCGATTGCGAAGAGTGGTGATGTAACTAACAATATGTTTTTATAAAAAAATGTCGCATAACAAAATTAAATTTACAAAACTAGTTTCGTGCGTTGGTTACTTAGGTACTACGAAAATAATTTTATGTATTGCTTTGCAAACGACATTCTATTTCAATTCGGAATTTCAGAGCGATTAATTGTTTAAACTTTATTGTTACGAGAACTACTTAAATGAATCTTATATCCCCCTAACTTATATTTGGTGTCCGAAAAATTAAAAATACAGGGTCTGTTTTTATACCAAAAGTTTTCCGAATATTTTATTTTAAATTGTAGTATTGATTTAAGGAATAAATTGGCGATGTTTTAATTCTAGTTACGGAACGTCCGTGACACCAGCTCCAAAACATTCGGATCTCGTGGGAATGAAGGTAGGAATACCTAATCAAACAGTCTTTTGTGTGCCATATGAATCACTTTTTTATCACTTTTTTAACAATTTAGTACAGTTTAAGTCCCCCCGGAATATTCCGACAGCAGCATCTGTTTGGTAATATTTAAGTCCACAGGTATTATTCATGCGTTAACACTCTCATGTTAGTCCCTCAGCTTACACGCTACGTATGTTTTTAAATCTGATTTTTGGGTCGGGAAAAAAAGAAAACATTTTTTATTAGATTATATTATATTATTTATAAGCTCTAAAAACGGCTTACAAATAAAGCTTGTCAAACGTAGGTGTACAAATGCACTTACCTTTGAGAATACATGTCAGTGTTTGTACTTATATTAACGAATTCCCAAAATATTGACATCAAGATGTCTCTGAAATTCTCCTGGCGTCAACCTTAAATTTATGCTCTTGGAGGGTCGACGTTCCGCATGCCGATAGGAGCGTTTTAAGCAATACCATAATATTTCTTTGGAGATACAACGCCTGCGGAGACAAGTCGAATGAAAGATTAATGAGAGGAGCGAAGCTCGGCCGCAACGAGACAAAAGGTGCTGGCAAATACTTCGCTGAGCGTGTTTTTCACGATCGTCGCGTGTTTCTTTTTTTGATTGTTCCTATCGCGTGGCTCCGACGTCCTTTGTTAGAGACTTCTTTAGTTGTGTGTCTTGCGTCGTATTCAATTCTCAGGAACGCAGCTCCGCTGTCACTCGCTCACTATTTTCCTTTTGTTTTTCAGTCGATAGTTTTGTTGTTGGACTTTTTTGGGTTATCGAAATGTTGAGTGTATGTGTTTTTTACGCTCTTTTAGATATATATCCTTTAGTTACAGATATCGCTATTCCATTTTTGGTATCGATGCTAACATTAACTAAGCATTCATAGGTATTTATAAATAACTATTCTGCCTGTATCGATTTACAATTATTTTTTAAGTAAAAATCCAAACAAATGTATTTTTATTAACCATTTTTTCTTGGTTTATTTCGCCAAGCTGATCACCACTTTATCAACGGCAATAATACATAACGATATTAAGACAAACTAGGTAATTTAAATAAGTATATTTTGTTACCAGATGATGGAAGCGGTTCTAAACCAACATTGATCGAGTTATCTATTCGTATCGTTGTTCGATGCCTTATGCTTTATTTGCTTATTAATGCTATCGAACTTCGGTATTTGGAGATTTGTGTCTAGCCTATCTTTGCATAGTCTTCCCGACATCATAGAACTTGCTTTTTTACTTCTATATTTTCTTCCCACTTTTGAGAGATTCTAAGAAATAACTATTAAAATTTATGGAAACGTCTAAACTTTTATTTAAGCAAAATATAACTAGGGTAATAATAAAAGTTCTAGTGTAACATATTGCATTAGGCAGACCAGACTGAAACTAGTGCTTTAAACTTTTCCTTGTTTATCTAAATTCATTTCATACGCCCCATTGCTGATCACGGGCCTCCTCTACAACTGAGAGGGTAAGCCCTCTCTTAGGCCTTAGTTTAGTTTATTGGAATTATTCAGATCTATATAAAACTAGGTCTGTTTTAAATATATTACATCCGCCGTACTGCTTATTCGCAGGTTGGAAATAACTTGTACAGAACAAAAGGGAAAAGCGGACTGATGCCAGCTGCGACCAAATTATATCGCAACTTCTCACAAATTTATGACGACCATTAAATATTTTATTATGTTTTCGTTTTTGACTAATTACATAAAATACGAGCTTGTAAAGGGTACATGTTTGTAGAGGTTGTCTATTGTATTATTGCAATCAGGTGAATATGGAAGAGGAGTCTAGCAATCTTTATACCTATAATTCTTCTGTACGTGTGTTGTTCCCGAACTCTTCCTAAACGGCTGGACCGATTTGAATGATTTTTTTTTATATGCGTATTCAAGTGGATTCGAGGATGGTTTAGATTCGCAATTGGACCCGGTAGGTGGCGCTGTGATCGAGTTCTGGGATTTTAATTTTTAACGGCTGGATCACACATTTGGCTAGGCGCGGGGATCGTACCCGCGGACTCTTGTTCCACAATTTGGTGACTAATCAACTACGCCACTGAGCTGTGAACTAAGAACTTTTAAAAGTGAAATAAGTATTATTATTTATCAAATCCTAATCAACCTATTACGAGTATAGAACTTTATGATCGACAATATGATACTCGAGACTTTTTAATTTAAATGACTAATGGCCGAATACTGAAACGCTACTTAATCTGAGGGTGACTTATATTTAAGTGGCTGTTATAATTTAAGGGGTAACCTGAAACATCAATAATCGGTTTTTAGACTGTGATTAACTAATGCCCATTTAAATTTAAATAAATGGCAACATTACCACAAAGTTATTTTCATGTAAAAGTATATATACCTAGCGCTTAAGTTATAACAGCCACTTAAATATAAGTCACCCTCAGATTAAGTAGCGTTTCAGTCTTGGCCATTAGAATACTATTCACGTTAAGCTTAGAATCGAAATGTTCTTAAAATTTAAACTTAAGAATTTCAAATACTGTATACACATAAAACTACTCTTATGTACCTGAATAACATCATTACCTTCTAAGACTAAATTGGACATCACAAACCGAAAGATATTGACGAATCTATAAATGCAGCAGGTCTGCAATTGAGTTGTCTGGAGAACAACTTGTGATGCAGTTCTATCGGGGCACGTTTCGTCGAATTGGGACGTCTATTTACGATTCCGCTCAATGACAATCTGCAGGTACCGAATGCATACCCTGGAACCACGACAAAAGTTTGAATATATTCTTGTAAATTGGTTTTGTGGTGAAGTTTTAAAGTTAAAAAGCAATTTAACAACCATCAGTTTTGAAAGTAATTCCATAATCATTGTTATTTTCACAAATAAATCTGCAAAAGTGAGTTACTAATGTAAATTACATGAATAAATTGTTGATTATATAAACTCGTATATATATATATATATGGCTATATGGCTATATGGCTTATTCGAAAATATTTATTTTACGATATTTAGTAAATTAAGGACCTAAATAAAAACACGTATGGGTAGGATTTTAGGAGAGGATTTATTAAGATATTATTATTAAGGAATCACGGGGCGGTTAAAATTTAAGTGAGTATTTATTCAAAGTAAAATTGCAGAGATAGAAGACCAGAGGTCTGTCTTACATCAAAGTCAGGGATTGCCCGCACGAGTTCCATACTGTATGGGCCATACAATTAGTTCTTTTGCTACCTAGGTTTCTCACTGCCGCATTGGTCATACTTACGTTCCCACATATACAAATATTTTCTAAAATCTCTTAACTAAACATCTGATGAACACCTGTTTATTTGGGAATTTTACTAACTCCCTTTATTTACAACCTTTTTGAAAGAATTACTTACTGCTAAATACAATGGTGAAATAAAACAATAATAAGTGACATTCAGACAGATTCTTTAAGAAAGGTATAATTTAGCTATACTAAGATATTAATATCCTTTGCCGTATCAATAATCGATTTTTCCAATTCTTACTTCACAAGTTCACAGAGAATATTGTAGTAAGCGAGTTTCAATGTGTGAATTGAACGTTGCCATTCATTATTCGTTATCGATAAAGAAATCCGTTGGCTTCGATCGTCGACGGATTTTCTATCGAAATGGTATAAATTTCATTGAAAACTTATTTAAGAATATATATTTATACATCACCATCATCATCAGCCCATATACGTCCCACTGCTGGGCACGGGCCTCCTCTACAACAGAGAGGGTTTAGGCCTTAGTCCGCCACGATGGCCTAGTGCAGGTTATATTTATACACGTAACTATAACTAGAGATGATAAACTTGCAGATAATTGTGTATATAATAAATAGTCCGTGAATATTCTTATTGGTATAAGCTTAACTATAAAACCTCACGCCTGTATTCTCCGAAAGGTTAGACAAAGGTGCAATTATGCACCCACATTTTACCAGGTATGTATCAGTCTCACGTAATAGGGGGAGAACATATTGCCGTTTGTCGGGCACTTCTCCAGACTCTGGTCTGCTAGGCTGCGGAGTCTGGAAGACTCCAGGCTGCTACTGAGAATTTCCTAATGGAAAGAACACAATAACTACCCGGTAATAAATATTGCACGTCTCGATATTTGAAATTCGAATTCTCGAACGTATGTGCCTTTTTATACTGTAAGATCAACGAGGTATCACCTTTGTAGCCTTGATGTAGTTTTGATATATATTTTTTTATTTACTTCAATAAAAATATGGAATCATTTTATATGATCCCGGTTTCAGATATTTCCTTTTGTTCTTACACAATTAGGTACATTTTTTTCTGAGAATAGCATAACCTTCACTTGGTTTTGCCGGTAATATTTCTGGGTCTTTAAGGAACCATTGACCGTAACTTCCAAGTTAGTTCGGACCGCAATTCAAGCAAAGAGCTTGGGACGTACGAAGTCCTACATTTTTGTAACTATACACCTACGAAGTTATTCAGTAGTGGCTTAGAACTATCTAGTCGAGGTAAGTGACATCAGGTATTGTACTCACGTTTAAGATAGGCTCAGTCTGCCACAAAGACTATGCGAGTTCAAAGCAATTTTTATATATATCAATCCGGATTAAGCGCTGCCAACTACAAAGGAGAGCTAGTTATTTCGTCTTGGCAAGTAAAAAGAGTTCGTTAAGAGACATTCTTTATCATAAATACATTCGTATTTATTCATTATAATAATTCATTAGAATTCATTAATTCTAATGAATTTGTTCCTCAAAATGTTTATTTGACAATCTTCGTGAAAGAGAGTAGAAAGTGTGTGTGAAACGAAATATTTTACATTTTATTGCAAAGAAAACTCCTGTTAATATGAATATTTTTTGATTGTGTTTACCTGATCAAATTCTTTCAGTATAATTGGAATTAATATTAAATGTATTAATCAATGTTAGTATATATTATGTATGGAATGAATTATAGTATTTTTAATTAATTCATTAGCCATTTTCTGAAATGTTAAGATTGACTAGTAAATCATTGGTCATCGATAAATTGTAAACATTCATATATCTCAATTCTAGCACAGCAAAATGATCGCATAGACATTTAAATCTAAATCCATTCTGACAACAAACATATGCCCCCAATCGACGCAATAATGTCAGCTACCGCCTAACACTAGCGTAAGCCATTATGTATTACAAGCTATTGTTCTCAACTCCGTATATAAAAATGTCGACTTCTAAACGAATATTTATTTCCTGTTTTTGCCACATTTTTCATTGCTACTCCGCTTCTATTGGTTGTAGCGTGATGATGTATAAGCCTTCTTCCATGAATGGACTAATCAACATAAAAGTATTTTTTCACTCGATTCAGTTATAAAATTATAATAATAAATACGCCCAACAGTCACATACATAGTTCTGACCCCACACTAGCATACAAGTCCGGTGTCGTGCGTATCAGAAACTACGAGCGACTTTTTGGTCTCACAAACACCCACACCCGAAACAAATATTTGTGGATTACACAAACATTTGCCTCAGTGTGTGGGGATCGAACCCGCGGTCTCTCGTTTCGTAAGCTGGTATCTAGCCAACTGCGCTACGGGGCTGTCAGTAGTTCTTGAGATTACCGCGTTCAACCAAACAACAGACCAAAACACACGAAATGACTTAAGTATTCGTAGACCGCCTACACTCTCTAGGCTAGCATGGTGGTGTAAGGACTGATCCCTCCATTTACAGATGAGGCCTATGCCCAGCAGCAGTACGGATATGGGCTGATTAAGAATGTATTATGTAAAAAGTCTATTTGAAACTCTTATGTACCTACACATTACAATCCTAGGAATTTCATTAATCAATCACCCTTAAAACTAGAGCGCGGAGTGACAGAAACTGCGCACATGTTTGAGAATCAGCATAAATCCATACGTAATTATTGTGGCCAATTCACACGAGACAGTCGATTGAGCTAAAGTCTGTTGTTTTATGACTTTAATTCAGTTTTGCAAAATTATATTATTATACTAATACGTGTAATGATTACAGGCACTTTATACCTTTCGAAATTCCGACATCAGGGTACAAACATATGGGGTTAATATTTTCATTCTTTATATGACGTTCACAATGTGGTCCAAATAGGCCATAGGGGGTTTTTTTTGCAACGTACGGGACCTGATTTTTTTTTTTGGAATATGTTCAAGGGTGTCCCCTGAATGTAAATCCAAGTTGGCGCGGCGGGGGGGTTCACTTCAGCCTCCATCTTGGAAAACACGTTTTATCGAATATCTTGCGAACCGCGCATCGTACGACAAAAATTGTAGAAATCATTATAATTTTAGATAATAGTTGACCCCTGTCCTCACGCGTCTCTATCGACTTTCTTATAAGACTAACCGGGTTCCGTCTTCGTGGAAGGTGGCTCATGTCCATCCTATTCCCAAAAAGGGAGACCGGTCGGACCCCTCCAATTACAGGCCGATAGCAGTCACGTCCTTGCTCTCCAAAGTCTTGGAGCGGGTAATTAATACTCAGCTCCTGAGGTACCTTGAGGATTGCCAGTTGATTAGCGATCGTCAATACGGTTTCCGTAACGGTCGTTCAGCTGGCGATCTTCTTGTGTACCTTACGCACCATTGGGCGGAGGCTGTGAAGGGCAAGGGCGAGGCTATTGCCGTCGGCCTGGATATTGCAAAGGCGTTTGACCGGGTATGGCATCGAGCCCTTCTGTCGAAGCTACCATCCTACGGAATCCCCGAGGGGCTCTGCAAGTGGATCGCCAACTTCCTGGATGGCCGGAGCATAAAAGTCGTCATCGACGGTTGTAGCTCCGAGACCAAGACCGTCAATGCTGGTGTTCCACAGGGCTCGGTGTTGTCGCCGACGCTCTTCATCCTGCACATCAATGACATGTTGTCTATTGACAGCATGCATTGCTATGCGGATGATAGCACGTGTCATGCGCGATACATCGGCCAACGGAACGCCTCTCGGAATTCAATAGAGGAAAGTCGGTATAAACTTGTGTCTGAAGTCGAAAGCTCTCTGGGGCGGGCTTTTGAATGGGGAGAAAAGAACTTGGTTCAATTCAACCCATTGAAGACACAAGTTTGCGCGTTCACTGCTAAGAAGGACCCTTTTGTCATGGCGCCACAGTTCCAAGGAGTCACTCTCCATGTTTCCGAGAGTATTGGGATACTCGGCGTCGAAATTTCGAGCAAAGTGCAGTTTAGGAGTCATTTGGAGGACAAAGCCAAGTTGGCCAGCAAAAAGTTGGGCATCCTGAACAGAGCCAAGCGGTACTTCACGCCGGACCATAGATTGACGCTTTATAAAGCGCAAGTCCGGCCTCACATGGAGTACTGCTCTCATCTCTGGGCAGGGGCCCCCAAATACTTGCTCGACCCACTTGACTCCTTGCAGAGGCGTGCATTTCGAATCGTCGATGATCCCAATCTCACGGACAAAGTGGAGTCGTTAGGACTGCGGAGAGACTTCGGGTCTCTCTGTGTGTTCTATCGACTCTTCCATGGGGAGTGTTCTGAGGAACTGTTCAGCATGGTACCGTCGTCACCTTTTTACCATCGCACTACCAGACATCGCAGTGGAGTTCATCCATACTACCTGGAGACAATCCGTAGTAGTACGGTGCGTTTCCAGCGTTCCTTTCTACCACGCACGTGCAAGCTCTGGAATGAACTCCCTGCTTCGGTGTTCCCCGAGCCCTATGACATGTCCTTCTTTAAACGAGGCTTAAAAAGAGTGTTCACCACACGGTAGGCAGCGGCTGGGTTGTGCCCCTGGCATTACTTTAGTCCATGGGCGGCGGTAACCGCTTACCATCAGGCGGGCCGCTTGCTCGTCTGCCTACTGAGGCAATAAAAAAAAAATAAAAAAAAAAATAATAATAATAATATTTGCCATCTTTTTTATTTGAAACTTTTTTTTGTATAACCCATAGGTTTTTAATTATCAAACTTTTTACAATACACTTAGAATACATTGGTTCGTAAAAATCTATCATTTATACTTTTATAAATTAATTTAAACTACCCCGTTAGTCGTGCGATTGAGTTTCCGGGCCCCTGACAGGATTGTTATCAGTGGTTTTATTATACATTTTCTGTAGCAGCACGAATTCTGGAAATGTGTCTGGAAATTTGAGCATATTGACGATATGGTCCTTATACGTGGATATTGAAAATTCGTTACGAAGTGTGGGTGCACTGCACCTCTGTCTATCTTTTTGAATAGACACGACTTGTGTATGTTGGTGTTTCAATTCGTGTAATCTTGTTTGAACACAATAAGAGTTTTAGTACTTGTATGTTACTCAAGTGCTTCTCGAGTCGCACAAATCCCGAGGGAGCGGAGTTTTCTTACCATTCCGCTTGTTTTAAGTCGTTGAACTTGTCCCGTCTCAGCGGGTAACTGAGTTTAACACGTCCAGAACGGAATCTGGTTGTGAAAATCGCATAAAACAGAGTATAAAGAATAGTAGTTTTAGTGTTTCATTTTAATCGGCCTGCGTCTTGGCCGGGTCCCTGCCGTGGGATCTTGACGCCAAATTCCTCTCGCGTCTTTATCATCAGCGGGAGGAGGCGTCAAGTCGCGGGGGCAGACTGGCCCCAAGAGAGGTTGAGGCAATAAAAGCCTCCCTCCGTACGGCCGCCGTGGAGGAATGGCGAACCAGGCTGGAGGATCCCAGTGCTGGTGCTAGGACCGTCGAGGCAGTGCGTCCTGTCCTCGACCAGTGGGTGGACAGGCGCCACGGTGCGGCGACGTTCCGCCTGACGCAGGTGTTGTCGGGGCACGGATGCTTCGGCCACTACCTGTGTCGGGTGGCTCTGAAGGAGGAGTCGGCCGTGTGTCACCACTGTGACAACTGCCCGGACGACACAGCCCAGCACACACTACAAGAGTGTCCAGCCTGGGAGACGGAGCGCAGCGCTCTCCGCGCTATTGTTGGTGGCGACCTCTCGCTCCCGGCCGTCGTATCTGCAATGGTCGGGAGTCCGAGGTCGTGGCGAGCGATGCTCTCCTTCTGCGAGCACGTCATGTCGCAGAAGGAGAGCGCGGAGCGGGATCGAGAGATCAACGATCCCGCCCGCCAAAGACGTCAGAGAAGGAGGCGCCGGGTCGACAGAGATAACTAGACCCGGCGCCCTGCCCTGTGGCAAGGGGGCGTTAGAATCCCACCACGGTATCCCCTGCCTGTCGTAAAAGGCGACTCAAAGGGGCCCTTGGGGTCGCTGGGCGCGCTGCGGGGGCGGCGCGTCCTCACTGAAAGTGACCCCGAGAGGGGCGGCGGCACTGTGGCCTGTGTACGTCGCGGGCGCCCACTCACAACCGGGGCGCCCGAACCAAGCTAGTGGGGGTGCAACTGCGCCCCCTACAACTCCGAGACGGCCGAGACAAACACGTCTCGGAGGCGCACCGGGCGGCTGCGGCATTACGGTTGGCGCCTCTCGCCAACGTACCGCGGTCGCCCCACTCGGCGCGGAGATGGCCACCGGGGGGTTTTGGTCGGTATGCCGGTTTAGGGAATTTTGTTAGGGACCCAGCCCGGCACTAACATCTGCGCGGACATGACGTCGCCGCGCGCCGGGCTGGAAGACCGGTGACCCCGACATACGCTTCCCGCCCCCCCTCCCCCGGGGCTGGCGGGAAGTAGAGCCATAAACAGCTTTCCCCTCGAGAACAAAAAAAAAAAAAAAAAAAAAAAAAGTGTTTCATTTTAATAAATAACGTTATTTTTAGAATAACATTTGTGAAACATTTATAAGCATACAAAAAATGCGCTCGTAATACATCATCAGCTCACATACGTCCCACTGCGGGGCACGGGCCTCCTCTACAACTGAAAGGGTTTAGTCCTTTGTCCACCATAGTCTATTCCGGGGTGGCGGACTACACGCGTAGAAATTCTTAATAATTTTTAAGTGTATAGGTTTCCTCACGATGTTTTCCTTCACCGCTAAAGTAATACAATAGTGTTGTAATTTATAATGGAACAGTTTTCAGACTTAACAAAAACTGATTTTTAACTTCCTATTATTGATATTAATGATAATATAAAAATGAATTCTTCATGTGATTTATCAGTCAGTATATTTAGAATCATTATACTATTGACGAATCATTAAAAAAAATACGGGTAAGGGAGCATTACAAATGCACTATAATTGTATTATTAGTGCGATACTTTAAAAAATGTATGGAATTTCGAAATTTCTAAGTGACATCTTAGTTTTATTATTGCTTTGCCCGCAGTTTCACTCGCATTTAAGGTTTATATAGTCTGATGTTATATAGCCTTGGGCTATTCAACAAAAAATATGTTTTTTTTAAATTCTAACTAGTGCTTTTTTGGGATTTTCGCTTTCATCCAAACTAACATACTCTAAAGCTTTATCATATACGAGTATGTAAGTAAGGATTAAAGACTTAACTAAGCTCTATACAATTTGTAAACAGTCTTGGAAATAAACATAAAACTAACCCCATTTAGTCTGCATAATGGTCTCTTGAAATGTATGTTTTGTCTGGAAAGGATAAAGCTCGAACACATTTGTCTTCATATAACACAAAACTGGGAATAAATGGCTTAAACCATTGTACTTGTTTGTGTATCAATTGTACTATAAACAATTTCTTATTGGCGATGTTTACTCGAATAGGTCATACAAAACGTTCTTATTTATATAAACGGAATGTAGGAAAGAGATATGATAAGAGTTGCTAATGATAGGACCTTTGTATCTCCCTGAATAGTGGACTATTAAAGATATTTTAAACACTTTACAGTGATGATCGTCAATGTGAGACTGATACTTGCAGTCTGTGTATCACACATGTGTACCGTGTGATCTGGAGGTCCCGGGTTCGATTACCGGCTCGGGTGAGTTGTCATCGTGGTTTCCATTAGAAAATTCTCAGTAGCAGTTAGGAGTCTGGAATTATACCTAAAAACATTAGACTCGCCCCCTATTACGTGGGATAAAAACACAATTAGCGAAATGTGGGTGAAAAATTTCCCCTCTCCTTACCTGTTCGGGAAATACAGGCTTGAGTTGAGTTGAGTATGTCTCAAAATTTATATCTTACTGCTCAGCAATATAAAATTGGAAAGAACGTTCTTGTTCAACATGTCAAATATGTTTTTCCTTTTTTTTGTAAAACCTACAATAATTGAAAAAAATATTTTTCTTATAAATGACAACATCTAATTATTTGCTTCAATTTATAACAATAATATTCAGCCCCGAGACGTTTCAGCACACGCACGTCTCGAATGTCAACATAATTTTCGTACAAAAACTTTTTTATTTGGATATTGTTTAAAGCATATCTCTACCGTTTGTCCCTTACATAGGGTTATTCAAGTTAAAGACTGGCAATATGTAATACAAACGATATATTGCACAGAGTGAGTAAGTAAGTTGCACTTTCATTTCAATTACCTACTTTAGAAGATAACTTATAGGCAAATACATAGATATGTTTACCTATGTTGTATTTTCTATATATTACAGTACATTATATTATAATGATTGTCTAGGATACTTTGTATATTGATAAAGCTTCAAAAGAAGCAATGCGAGGTGCAATAGTTTCTCTGCACGCCATACTCAGCTGAACTCGTTTATGTCCTACTAGTAACTATGCGAAAATGGTCATTTTACAATTTTCAGGGCTAGCCTTACTGCTGTGTCCTAAAGCGATATTACCTTTGTGGAATTTTAAAATTCCAATGTCGGAATAAAATCCATACGCTAGCAACCCTATTCATACACGATATTAACCTAAATCGGCCTCCAGACCTTTCGAATGACGCAGCTTTTGTTTTTCCTTCCGTCGCAGGTTCGGTGTCTTCCGCTCCGGCCTCGAAACTTTTTGTTTAGGGGTTAATTAACACGAACCGCCGGGAGTTGTGTTTAACAAAGGCATAAATGTTATGGGCTTACTTTTGCAACCCAAATTTAGAAGTCTTAAGGGGAAAATTGCTTTATATCGACAATAAAATTATAATGAAATAGATCGAATCTAAAATAATACTTTTATAAAATATCCATTGATCCCCTATCTAAATTTAAGACTGTAGTGTTTTTGTATATACGAGTATATGTATATGAAGTGTGTTTTAAATAGATTAATTTTTTTGGTCAACTGGACCTACTTACTCATGATAATTAATTGATGTAGTGGTAATTGATCCCACAAACACCCACAGAATCTGTATCAATCATCAGCCCAAATACGTCCCACTGCTGGGCACGGGCCTCCTCTACAACTGAGAGGGTTTAGGCCTTAGTCCACCACGCTGGCCTAGTGCGGGTTGGCGGACTACACACCTAAGAAATTCCTAAGAACGTATAGGTGTGCAGGTTTTATCACGATGTTTTCCTTCACCGTTAAAGCATGTGATAATTCATTGTGAATACACACATAACTTCGAAAAGTCAGAGGTGTGTGCCTGGGGTTTGAACCTACGACCGCCGAAATTCTCGAACGCGTGCCTAAACCTCGAGGCCTCGAGGAAGCTGTATACTATATGCATATTTAAAAGTATAAGAAAAGGAAGGAGAAGAAGTTCTACTTTTAGTTTTTCAAAAAACCCAAAAGTTTCACATCGTATAAGATAAAAACTTTAATGTATATGAATGAATGTATATGAACGAGCTCGGTGTAATTATTTATTTAAACAACTTCTTCACTTTTTATGAGAAAGTATTCCTTTAGATGTATGGGGAACTAATTAAAACGTAGAATTTGAATCGAATGTTTCAAGCGGTTCATCATTTCGTGTAGGCGTACATTGGAACGGTTTTAATATAACTTATAACACGACTTACTTGAATATTAAACTCGCTATATCATATAAATTCTCCATCTTTTTTTCTCAAAAAGTTTTAATATCTAAAACGTTTTCCGCTGTTTTTGATACTCTCATATAAGAATTATCTTTGTCGGATTAATATGTTGCATTATATCGTTAAACTTTGTCACAAATGATTACAAAACAACAAAAAGTCACACCCACCATTCGAACTCCTCACTCAGAAATGAGCTGACTAGGTGTCTTCACACGCACATCTCCCTCTGTGTTTCAGGAAAAACACAGATATGGAGAAATACGGTGGCTACATTACCAAGGCTGAAGGCCCTATGAATGTGGAATTCTAATGACATTGTGAAGACAATGTCTATAATTGGGTTTGTCCAATATGTGGACGAAGGTAATCGAGAGAACGCGAGAGTCGTGCGAGTGAGGCACGAGCGGTCTAGAAATGAGTTTTGCGTCGTGAGTATCTTAAACTAGGACAGAATTTCTCACAACACCAAAAAGGTTTGTCTTGATGTGAGGATCGAAAGCACGGGCTCTCGTTTTACAAGCTGATATCTGGCCTACTACGCCAATGTGGCTATAGGTACTGCTGGATATTCTTAATAAAACGTGCCTGCGGTTTTGCGTTAAGCTGACAGTGCGGTCACTCACTGACAGCAACCACGAAATAACATTTGCTAATATGAAATGAAATAAATGCATAAAATTAACACACTATCTTTGTCATGTTGTAATGGCTTTCAACCTCATTTGTTTCGGTTCTGGGTGTTTGTGAAACCGAAAAATTACTTCTAATGCTACACTCACGGCACAAAACTTTTATATCGAACTGAATTAAGGCAGAAAAATACCACCAATATGACATTGCTACAAATAAGAACACATTAAGAATATTAATCGAGCGTGCGACGTATGTGTTGATTCTGATTCGGTGCATTAATTTCTGAACATACATATACATAGTATATCTAACCCAATATTAGTCTGAAGTGACAGAAGCAAGGGAATTATCGACGCACGTACCCTGAAATTGTCGACCGCTATGACGGCGTCGAATCCACGTAATTGGTTCATCTTTTGAATTGCTGAATAGCTTGAAATTGCTTCACGATGCTCGTCGTGTTTGCGGCGATAGAATTAAAGAGTACACCTATTCCATTGAATTCCTATTTAATTAAATTGAAGTGCATAGTGCTACTCGATAATCAATTGAAAATGAATTGGACCACAATTGAGGCTGTAGTCAAAAGTTGGGTTGGGCAGTGTTCTTGAGTACTTAATTAGAAAATTCTCGGTAGCAGCATAGTGTCTGCAAACGTATTTTCAAACGCGGGGTCTAATAATTATTGATATTACGTACAATATAATATCGACTGCCTCGTGGTATCGCGGCACAAGTATATCCTGGGTGATCTACAGGTCCCGGGTTCGATTCCCGGGCCGGACAAAGTGTTATTAGGTTTTTCCATTAGGAAATTATCAGTAACAGACCGGAGTCGGGGATATAGGCGGGAGATTATGTATGTATGTATAATATCCACTTTACTAAAATGAGCTAATAATCGAAATACTAATAAATTTTATAAGCGTAATAGTATGACGTTCTCCTAATCACCATAAGTTTAACCTGTGTTACTTTAAGATCACGGTCTGTTTACATCCTGCATATACAGACATTGTTATTAATTGAAAAAAAAATACACATAAAAACGAGGTAGTCATTTAATTAATGGTGTTTTACAAGTAAAATAGGAGACTTCGGTAAATCACAATAAAGATAATGAACACATCCTCCTTGTTTATTGGGCACATATTTTCCTGAATGTTATTTACGCTACTTGCAAACTTGTTGGCAACTTCTTAAAAACAGACGCCTATAAGGATGGTGGAAGTTAAATTACTGAGTAATCTTCGTTCGATATCTCAAACAAGTTTCTCGGCTCCGAATAAATTGAGTATTCAATGTTACGCGCGCTTTTACTTCGGAGTTGGTTAATGCTGAAATAATTAGTACGTCTTTACTTCGCTACATTTATTTTGCATTTAGAATTTTACTTTTGTTTTTTTATTGTACACAGTCCCTTCATTCCGTTTAACTCTTAATCCAGTTATCAGGGCAGATAATATAGCAGGGTTAAAAACGTAAATATATGCATATGACTAGCTATCGCCCGCAACTCAGGAAAATTGGACTATTCAACACAAAAAAAAAAAACACAGTTTTTTTAGTTTCTGAGATTAGCGCGTTCAAGCAAACAAACTCTTAAGATTTATACATACATATATTATAGTATAGTATAGATTATAACAATAATTAACGTCCTATCACCCACTCTCAAAACGAGATTTGCAAGGACAAAGCATAGGTAATGTCATATTAAATGTATAGTGTTTTTATCTATTATTTTGATTCTCGTATTCTTTTTAATAATTTTGAGGCTCATTATAGTAATAAATATTAGGAAACCTATATTTCGTAAAGAATTTATGTTCACATACTTAGTTCTGAACCCATTTATTAAGATACAAGTCTTGTGACGTGGGTATCAGAACTACGAGAAACTTTTCGGTCTCCCAAACACCCAGACCCGATACAAATATTTGTGGATCACACAAACATTTGTCTCGGCCTCTCGTTTTGGTATCTAGCCAACTGCGCCACGGGGCTGTTGATATTAAAATATAACTTAAGCGTAATGTCAGCCTGCTGTTAACGACGTCACCTTAGGTAAGTTTAAAGTTTCACACTAAAAAAAAGCTATCTAATCTCACTTTTCGAATAAAATTTCGATACTAAGACAAAATTTGTGAAGGAATAACATCTGTGTGGCGACGTAATATTAATTTGTGATAACGAGGGCAGGAGAGGTCCACATTTCCTTATCCTAATTGGTATTTTACCCGCGTTAATATTATTAACTGAGATTCTCTTTGCTCATTAATATTGTAATAATTTTAAGCGAAAAGCGCGTGGGCTTAGTGGAAGTGGAACGTGATTCTTTGGAAGTTAATTAATTAATTTTATGAATATTTGAATTTAATTAATATAGCGGGAAGTGTGTTTTTAAGTCGAAATTAATTATTTTGTGACAAAAATTGTATTTGAAATTTGAATTTGATTTTAATATCGGGACTTCTGGCTGAAGAAACGTTGGTGTATCAATTATCTTTATCCATAAGAAGGCTCTGACGAGAATGTACGGGGAGATATGCGCTATACAGTGTGTATTTCAGACCGTGATCGGAAACTAATTCAATTAATAGCTACGGTGATTACAAACCTATTGGCGTTAAAAAAATCCCATCATAAAATAAAAAAAATGACGTTTTCCTAACAATCAATATTAAATGGATGTGGTTGTAAGGGAAAAAAATTTTTTTGTCGGTTTTTTTTTTAATATCACGGTGTTTGTAATCACCGCAGCTATTATCTGCTTTAGTTTCCGATCACGGTCTGAATACATATATAATTACGTCGCATGTTGTAATATTCGCAATGCTCACTCACGATTGCCTGAAAAAACCCATTAGTGGAGGAAAAGCAATGCCATAATGGTGTGGATCGTTAGTCGTAGCGGAAATATGGCGAATGTGAAGGTTCCATTGTATGAAGGAGTGCTGCAATTCTTGGTTTGATTGCAGGGAATTATAATTAATTGAATTATTTATATTTGTCTCCATACAATGATTAAAACTGCATCCATAAACAGGTTAAAAACATATATACCTATATTTTAATCCTTTTTTTTAATATCTCTACATACGAGTATTTATGTCAAGACAAGTCGTGTCGTTGAGTCGTGATGGCCTCGAGATTTAGGCACGCGGTCAAGAATCTCGACGGTCGCGGGTTCAAACCCCAAGCACACACCTCTGACTTTTCGAAGTTATGTGCGTATTCACAATGAATTGAAGGAAAACATCGTGATAAAACCTGCACACTTAAAAAGTTCTTAGGAATTTCTTAGGTGTGTAGTCCGCCAACCCGCACTAGGCCAGCGTGGTGGACTAAGGCCTAAACCCTCTCAATTATAGAGGAGGTCCGTGCCCCGCAGTGGGACGTATATGGGCTGATGATGATGTCAAGATAATAGTTTTAATTAGTTTATAAAATTTAATTTTATTTGCAAAAGAACGTTTGGCTTTGTCTATCAACTAAAATTCTAATCCCAAATGCAGCCAAAGTGTTTCGCAATTACTATTTTTGGGTAACGCAGTTTGACATCATCCATATTTTAGAATTAAAATAATAAGATCTGCGATGCTTAACTTTATCGATCTATTTATCATCATCATCAGCCCATACACGTCCCACTGCTGAGCACGGGCCTCCTCTACAACTGAATCGATCTATTTTTTCAGCATATTAATCGCTTAGGGTAGCTTAAGGTATAACTACAACAAAACAAAAAACAAAAATAGTTTAGCAACCGTTAGGAGAGTTTAGTTCGAATTTTGAAAATTTTTAATTCGGACGTAACGAGTCATATTTACTAGTCCACATGCAGTTCGCAAAGGCTGTGAGCCATGAACTCCTAAATTTATTTACTGGATTCGATTCGATTTGTCCGATTGGATTTATGTTCGTTTGGCGATGAACCTGCCTCAGTTACGTCATTAAACCAGTGCCGTTGAAGTGCACTCATCGCGTGTCAGTACTCGCCTTCGGGAATACGGGAATGATAGGACGGCTTGTTACGTCACACCTGAATTAATCTCATTGCAGTGAAGTAGACTAACCAAAAACTTTTTAATACTCTTTGTATTATAAGTACTTGTAGTTTTCAAAGTGATTCTAACGATTGTAAATAATTGTAGCACCTCTCAAAAAGGTGGTCAGATAGCCAATTAATTCAAAATGTTGTAAAAATCAAAATACCTTAATAGTACAATTTACGCGTAGTTATCCTCCTCTTAAAAAATCCTTGTAGAATCAACTTCAATATCTCGATACATCTTACTTCTAACCGGTGGTTACTGAACACCTCTTTTTTAAATTGGAAAGTACCAAACTTACCTTAGAACTTAACATACTTGCTAAAATTAGTCACTATGGTATATTATGTTCTGTAGATCGTGAATGTCTTTACGTCGGATATGAATATCTAAGTTTTTAAATTATGTTTCGGTCTATATAAGCCCATACACGTCTCACTGGTCTTGGATATCTTAAACAACACAAACAACATACATAATTTAATTTATGAATAAACCAACAGTACATTTTGACCGGACAGCTACGTCTGAAATAGAAAAATAAATAAACGAGAGACAAGATCCTAGACGTGTACCTAACTCAATGTCACTGTTCTCAATCTTTCCCTCAGTGACAATGAAGGTACTCTGTAAATGTTTTTTTAATACGGTTTAGAGAGTCTTGATGAGACTCCTATCAACTAGTTTATTGTGTTTTAACACTACAAATTTAATTGAATATGAAAGAAAAGAAAGCGATTATTGCATGCACAAAAATAACAATAAAAACGTACGAAATTCCCGGTATTGCGCCCGCAAAGGTACCTCTCATTAAGCTTTATGCTGCAGTTTCGCTTGAAATAAATACATTTAATATTCACATATAAATTTATTTCTTATCCAACAGTAAGGTATAAATCTGACGGGAGATTTCTGATTGAACAAGAATTCAGACATAAAATAAATTTTAAAGGTCACATTTTTTCGGGGTGCGAATTAATTTTGCTCTAATTTATTAATATGACTTTTTTTTATCAGGTAGTAATAAATGCCCCTATGTAGTAGTAATGAACCCTCTCAGTTGTAGAGGAGGCCCGTACTGCTAGAGTGGGACGTATTTGGGCTGATGATGATGATGATAGTAGTAAATGCAATTACATCAAAGAGGCTTTAAAAATGGAATAATCAAAATTCATCTTGTGATTCAAAACCGTTAACCGTAGTTTGTACAGCAGTTATTCAAATTAGGCGTATCCGATGAAAAATTGTTGTGATAAAACTATCGTTGGCCGTAAACATTTTGCAGCGAACGCTTCGGGGCAATAATTTCACGTCCTCTCGAATATTCTGTATTCTGTAGCATCGCTTCACTCTTTAGCTATTTTTAAAAGTAAGATTTTGCCGGAGACTGGTCTTGAGCGGCTGATTCCGACGCCCTGAATTGCTCCACGTTACTTGCATATAGACACGATCGTGCGTCGTGACTCCATATAATGCTTTAGTGAGTGGCGGTTAGCTAGCAAATATAATAATAAATAACTGTTTCACTGCATGATAGTATCGCTACGTCAAAGTAACATAAGACATTTTGATAAGAGTCTTGTTGTTGTTTATAAACAAATTTCAACTTAGAAACCAAAAAATTACAAAGTGACATAAGAGATAAAAGTAAAATACGATAATTTTATTATACATAATTAACAAATTATTTATAAAACCATAAATGAAAATTGAGATTATTTTTGTCAATGATTCAAATTCATCATCAGCCCAAATACGTCCCACTGCAGGGCACGGGCCTCCTCTACAACTGTAAGGGTTTAGGCCTTAGTCCACCACGCTGGCCTAGTGCGGGTTGGCGGAAATTCCTAAGAACTTTTAGGTGTGCAGGTTTTATCACGATGTTTTCCTTCACCGTTAAAGCAAGTGATAATTCATTGTGAATAACCACATAACTTCGAAAAGTCAGAGGTGTGTGCTTGGGGTTTGAACCCGCGACCGCCGAATTTCTCGACCGCGCGCCTAAACCTCGAGGCCATGACTGCTTCAAATTCGTAGCATATTAATGGAGATTGTCACAAATCGTAGACTGGTAGCAGTCTACGGCGTAGCAACGTAGCTTCTACGACACTGTATCGCTTATGATTTGAACCATCCGATGTTCTTATTGCGAAGCGTTTAGTTTTCTATTCCGCTAGAATAGGATAAATTGCATGTTGCTGTGAAGTATACACTTCTTATTTTGTATTCAAATAACTTTGCTTATATAAAAAAATTGCCATAAATCATTCTCTCAAAGAAAATATTTAAATTTGTTATTTTAAATAGATTTATCACATTACGCTGAAGTATACAGGCTTCGAAATCACAAAGCTGTTCTTAAGCCACAATAAAAATATGTATTTTTTGTTCATCATAAATTATAATTCCCAGATGATTTATCCCTAACTGCGTCGTGACGTAGTTCGGGTAAAATTTTCAACTAAATCTTTATAAAGTTATATATTTAAGGTTTTATTGCTGTCCTAACTTTGATTAACTATCGCGTTTGTGAATAAAAAAGTGATAATTCATGTTTTTTAATGTTATTTTAAAATATATTGGAGCATTCTATCCCAATAATATAAAACATAGACATATGACACTTGATTTCCCAAGAGGCAAGTGGAAAATTTCGATTTCAACATCCATTAGAGTACATTAATTCACCCCGTATTATCAAAGGGATAGTCAGGTCTTTCACTAGGTTTATGCAGCGTTATAATGAGTCCAAAGTATAAGGAGTCGAACTTATTATCTTTTTTGGTCACATTTCCAGTCTCCGTGTTGCTTATGAGAACTTTTAGTGGTAAAACCTAATAACTCTTCTCTCGACACGGGGCCAGTCGATTGCCACTCACTTTAAAAGCTTTTCTGTTTAGATTTTCATCCTCTTGAGCTTTAATCAGAGTTTTGCTGAATTATCTACTGTATTTTTCTGTCTTTCAAAAGATGTCAGCGACGAAGGAAAATGAAAAACAAGCTTTTTTTAAAGCTCGCTTTTATAATATATTAGGCAGCAGGGTCTTGCTATTTTCGCAGAAAAGTTCCGAATTGAAAATATCAAAAAGCAATATGCAACGATGCCAAACTTAACAGGTTGGAAAGGCATTAGAAAAATAAAAAATGCCAGTTGCAAGCTGGGGGTGGAAAAGAGAATTTAACAGCATGACGCGTGGGTATTACGCTCTCGGAAGAAGGTCGAATTTTCTACACAAAATTGAGGAATAAAAAAATATTACTTGGTACATAATATCATGAAAAATTCGCCTATTTCCAGCAATTTTTTATTGTAGATTTCTAAAATGCTTACGATATTATTATTTCACTAGTAAGTTTGTTTGAAACGCTGTTGTGTTATTTTGTTATTACTTTAGGGAATGTTCATAACATGAATATCAAATTTCATTACCTCTCTGGGCCCAATTCTTAGGGCTATGCAAAACCACCGTTGAAGTCATGTTTGGCAAAATGTATACTAATATTATAAGGCTGAAGGGTCAATTTGATTGTTTGGTTGAACGTGATAATCTTATCTTACTACCTACACTTAGGAATACTTTGGCTATAATAATATTACGTTACAACCGATAGGAACGGAACAGAAATAAAAATGTATCTAAAACGGGATAAAAATATTGTTTTCGTAGTCTAAAGTTTCGCATACGCAGTAGCGAGCAACAACTAGTATTTCATGATTATTCATCATCAGCCCATATACGGCCCACTGTTGGGCACGGGCCTCCTCCACAACTGAGAGGGTTTAGGCCTTAGTCCACCACGCTAGCTTAGTGCGGGTTGGCTAACTACACACCTAAGAAATTCCTAAGAACTTTTAGGTGTGCAGGTTTCATTACGATGTTTTCCTTCACCGTTAAAGTACGACATAATTCTTTGTGAATACACACATAACTTTGAAAAGTCAGAGGTATGTGCCTAGGGGGTTTTTTCCTGGGTGTGAGCCGTCGAGATTCTCGACCGCGTGCCTAACCCTCGAGTGCATCACGACTTATTTTACTATTTATTTATTTATTTACTTATTACTTTATAATGATTATCTCGAAGCAAATACACGTTTCACAACAAAGTCCTAAATGATTGTCAGCACAAATCAAAGAATCAAGAATGAGGAGAGCGTTCAACGAATGCCTACATACAACGCGCAACAAAACCGTGCGAACAAATTTATCTGTCGACGAATTCTCTGTGGACGAAGTTGGCAACGCGCCACAGCCTGTGGCCTGGCGGCAGGCGCGCATCAAGTGCTAGGGGACTTGACCCTCACATCCTTGTAATATTTATCTACCTTAATAGCTGTAATAATCATTAAGTGGATGTATGTACATATGTTAAAGACTCTATTATTAACACTAAACTTATGATTAAGTGCCGGATTAATAAATGATATGACTTTATATTCATATAGGAAAAGGAATTAGATAACCAATGTTTTAAACAGAATTTTAAATTAAAAGCTAATGTAATAATTTATTTTATGCTAAGAATAGGATTATTAATTGCGAAAGTATTAAAAAAATTAAGCGGTATAACATTGCGGGCAAATCTCTAATAAAAAATATTGAAAGTGGTGCCTCAAAAATTAGAGTTAAATACAGTCCCGCTGTATCCCGCGTCCCACATTCAGAGGTCAACGTACTCTTTGCCAATAAATATTTTTTGTTTACGCCACACAATTACGTGTCCACTGCCTTTTGTCCTAACCGCGAAATAGTGGTGTAAACGCGATGCACTGGCTACATTTTTTCGCGACGTGAAAGATTAATAGTTGTGTTTTTGCCTTAGTAAAATATTCAGGGCAAATGCCTGAGTGATTATCTTTTATTAATCTTGTTTCATATTTCTGTTGACGTGGTGAGAATAACAAAACCTTAATTCCGATAACACAAACCTGTTTCTCCGGTGTGGGTAGGTAGACTGAGATATATACATAAAGTATATAGAAGAAAGAAAGAAAGAAAAATATTTTATTATTGGCTAGTGCACGAAAATACATTTTTTAAAGAAAACAACTAATAACTACACGCACAATTCACACAGCCAACAATGGTCCTCTCATTCAGCTACATGCTGCAATTCCGCTTGCACGGAGTTGCAGCGCTGATTTTCAATGAGGGGACCAAGTGACAAAACGGACGCTAGGTTGGATTACAGGCAATAAAAATAAAAATAAAAAATAATAAAAGCTTACCAATAATAATATAAATGTAAAATAAAGTATAGTAGTACAAGTAATTAATTACATTACAATAACAAAGTCAGTCAACAGTGATTTCAGTATATATTATATATTCGCCACTAAGTGCGGAACAACCATCTCATTGACTTTTCGAATATTACAAGTAAGGTAAGTACTTCTTGCTAGAATTTAAATAGCTATAACTGATTTTTGTAGTTTTAGAAATATTTGTTTGAGTTCACGTTTAAAGGATATTTTACTTTTTTTAGATTGACACGGCGGTGGGATGTTGTTCCAGCAATGAGTGGCGGCGTACTTAAAACTACCTCTGAAAGCTGCAGTAGTGTGACGCGGTATACATAATGGCTTGGAACAATAGCGAGAAGAGTATGTGATACGATCTTGTCGCCAAACCAGTTTCTCGTAGAGATAATTTGGACTTTTAGTTTTAATGACACCAAACAATAAAGTAGCTAGGTGTAGCTGTCTCCGTTCTGCCATTTTTAGCATGTTGGCATCATTTAAATAGGGTGTCAAATGGTTACGGCGGGGGATATCAAAACAGAACCGAGCGCAGGCGTTCTGAACACGCTGAATTAGATGTTTCGTTCGAGCGAGTAAACAGGGGCCATAAACAACGTCACAGTAGTTAAATCTAGACAGCACTAAACTGTCAACAAGCAACTGCCTCAATGAAACATTGAGATAAGGTCTAAAACGATATAAGAGTTTCAATCTATAAAAACAACTTCTGACCACATTGCTGACATGTTCTTCAAAGTGCAGTTCAGGATCGAAAACAAGTCCTAGGTTACGCGCTGAATCTACCCTCTCAATTACTTTGCCCTTAATTTTTATAGCTGGACTGTATGACAATATGCTCTTTATTTGTTTTTTACTGCCCAGGACGATAAATTTAGATTTCCCCGGGTTAAGGGCTAGGGAATTGTTTTCTGACCAGTGAACCACCCTGCAAAGGTCCTCATTTATTTTTCTCACAGATCTCAGAGTTTCATCAGTTTTGAAGGACATATACAACTGAGTGTCATCTGCATACATGTGGTACTTGCAATGAAGCATGGAATTGGTTATATCGGCACTGTACAATATGTATAGTAGAGGACCCAGTATCGACCCTTGAGGAACACCGCGTGTTACAGGTTTGGGGGCGGAAGACAAAGTAGTGCCATCCTCTCTATGTATCTCGACATACTGCGAGCGATGGGTTAAATAACTATAGAACCATTTTATTGTGTTAATGTCAAAACCATAGAATCGAAGTTTAGATTCTCTAATCTATCTATTCATCTAAACGATACTATCTAAACTATATCGATCTAAACATTGCGATAGGTATTGCATAGATTATCTCAACATACACTCAAGACTCAATCCAGCATCCATCCATCAGCCAAGAGAGAGGTCCACTGCTGGACATATCATCATCATCATCATCATCAGCCCATATACGTCCCAATGCTGGGCACGGGCCTCCTCTACCATTGAGAGGGTTTTAGGCCTTAGTCCACCACGCTGGCCTAGTGCGGGTTGGCGGACTACACACCTAAGAAATTCCTAAGAACTTTTAGGTGTGCAGGTTTCATCACGATGTTTTCCTTCACCGTTAAAGTACGTGATAATTCATTGTGAATACACACATAACTTCGAAAAGTCAGAGATGTGTGCCTGGGGTTTGAACCCGCGACCGTCGAGTTTCCTCTCCCAATAACTTCCACACGGACCTGTTGGAATCAGCCTGCATCCAGCGACGTCCCGCGACCTTTATTAGGTAAGTTCGACAGACTTAACAAAAAAAACCTTAATACTTTGTCATATGCATGAATACACATTCAAAGCCATGAAAGTTTAAGCAAAATAACATTAAACTGCAATCAATTTCGCATTTTACAGTACGTATGAAAATAAGTAAGCATTATACGGAAGGCACGGAACATTTGGTTTAAAACTTTACGAAGCTGCCACTGCGCGGAACAGCTAGCGTCTGTCACGCTGCGCCGCGTAAACTTTACCGATGAATTTAATATTAGGTATTATTTAAAACACGCTGTAGCTTGTTATGTCGTCTAACGTACCAATAATATATATACATTTAGATAAGAAAATATTAATTGATTAACATTTATTCGGCCAGTGGCCGTTACAAACATAGACCAACTTGAAATTACAAAATGTTAACATAGTAATGTTGTCAGTAGAGGGTAAATTAATAACAAACTACACGCGTAGACGTTTGGACAGAGCTACCACACTGAAGACCGGCCGATGACTGAGTGCCCTGATGCTCAGCAGCGCCCGTTATATAGGCAGCCGACGTGATGACGGCGACCGCTACCCGCTGCTGCGAGTTATCTCCAACAATACATATATTAAAATTGTATTTTGTTGGATTTACATATGTCAGACTAGCTGACCCGGCGAGCTTCGTTCCGCCTAATACCTTTTTTTATATAGCCTAAGTTACTCCTTATTACATCAGCTATCTGCCAATGAAAGTCCCGTTGAAATTGGTCCACCCGTTTCAGAGATTAGCCGGAACAAACAGACAGACAGACAGACAAAAATAATTGTAAAAAACGTTATTTTGGTATATGTACCGTGTATACATCCATATGCATTTATTAAAAAGTGGTTATTTCAATATTACAAATAGACACTCCAATTTTATTTATTTGTATAGAGTATAGATGTATAGATGTCGGCAAATGTTAACTTTATTATTTATAATTTAAAACTCGACAGTCGCGGGTTCAAACCTCTGACTTTTTGAAGTTTTGTGTGTATTCACAATTGATTATCACGCGTTTTAATCCTAAAATGCGTGATAATTTTCCTTCATCCGAAGGAAAATATCATGAGCAAACCTGCAAAAAGTTCTTAGGAATTTCTAAACTATGTAGTCCGATCTACAGTAGGCCAGCGTAGTGGATTAAGATCTTACCCCTCTCAATTGTACATAAATAATTTATTACATCATACATGTTTTACTCATTTAATAAGACGTTTCTTCTCAAAAGGCAATGTAGACACACAGGTCACAGTAAAATTTATTAGATTTTTAATAAATCCTAGACAAGAGACGTCGCTCAGTCTCGCATATCAAATCCTTTGTATCCATTTAACGGGCTGGAAACTGCAGTGTTTGAAAATGAAAAATATATTAATAAATTTCCCTTGATAAATATGAGTTATTGGAAATCAGAAAAACTTAAATGGTAAAATTTAAAGCTAACATGTTAAAAGAATCTCCTACACATTACATGTACTACATAATACATACATAACTTCACGCCTGTATTCCCCAAAGAGGTAGACAGATGTGCATTACTGATCACACAAACATTTTTCTCGGTGCGGGGATCGAACCCGCGGCCTCTCGTTTCGCAAGCTGGTGTCTAGCCAACTGCGCCACGGGACTGTTATTAAAATATAATTTAATATAATTTTTAATTTTTTTATATTATAATTTTTAATATAATTTTTAAAATACTTTTTGGCACATAAATAACTTTTTTTACAAGTATGCTATAAAGTCAATTATAGCTCTTAGCTTCCTGAGAATTTTATTTTAATACATTGAAAGTCACGTACGAGAGTAACATGTATGTTGTGCTTAAGAATATAAATAATTCATACATTGAACATTATAAGTTATAAAGTACAGATGTTATATCTAGCGGTGAAACCCAGACTGCTGCAGTATAATTTTACTTGCAAACAACAAAACAAAAGACTACGTAATTATGTCTGAATTAAAAAATGTTTGTTAATAAGGCCGTATAATATATGTATGAGTTAACATGAATACTGTACCATGGAATTATTCATCCAATTCACACATGCCATTGACGTCATAAGTCGCCCGGATGTGTGTCGTATCCGGGACATCCGTGCACTTAGGAGTATTCGCAATTTCCCTTTGCTCAGCTGTAATTCGGAGCGACAGCCGTATTGATGCGTTTTTCCTTTTCACTGCAGCCTCTTTGGTCTCCCCGCACAAGTGCGTGCTGTGTAATTTTTAGTCCCCGGGTTTGAATTCGGTCAAACAGTGAATTATTTTGAATTGCGAATATGTAAATTCTCAGTTGCAGCACGGCGTTTGGAGAAGTGCCCAAAAAAGGCAATAGTTCGCCCTAAATTTCGTATTTTATACCGAGCTAACGAAACATAGGCACTTAAATGCATTTGGAAATATAGGCGTGTTTGTGTGCTTGTGCTAAAGATATTCTGAATTTGTGTGTGTCATGTCATTATTACTTTAATTTCTATTATATTGCTTAAAATTAAAAAGTAGCGATTGACGATCTTTTTTTTTTTTTTTTTTTTTAATCTAAGTTTATTTAGGGACTTATGACCCAACAGTGGTATGTCAGTCCCATCGTATCCTAAACATTATCTAGCTTAAGACTAAAATGTGGAGACAAAATAAAGTTAATTAATAACATTAATGCATAAACATATTAAACAACATTCCAGCCTCTTCAGAAGTTGGTTGAGACAAAATTTGAGTGAAAGTGCCAACATCATATACATTAAGTTGTAATTTTTTAATAAGTTGGTCTCTTTTAGCTTGAAATTTGGCACAGTCTGTCAAGAGGTGCTGTACATCATCCAAAACCCCACAAACTTCACAATTTGGCGAATTAACTTTATTCATTAAAAAACTAAATTTTTTAGACGGATAATGGCCAGATCGAATCCTATGCGCCAAAACAATATAGGATCTACAAAATTCCTTACTTGTCACAAACCAGGGCACGCGAGGAGGCTGACATTGCACAGTCTTATACCAGATACCTTTTTCTTTACTTCTTTGATCAAAATATTCTTTGTATAAATTGTAACAAATCTTTTTGCATTCTGATATTTTTTCAGTGTAATTTAATTTTAGTGTATAATTTTTACCTTCAGTACAGGCCTTTTTAGCAAGATTATCAGCTACCTCGTTACCCCTTAAGCCAATATGAGATGGAACCCATTGCAATCTTGAATCAATACAATTAAGCGCAAGATATTGAATTTTATTCAAAATATTAATAGCTACCGAAACACCTCTGAAACCAGAGGCGCATCGAGCTATATGTTGTAATGCACTTTTGCTGTCTGTGAATATTACCCTTGCAAGATTATTCGAAACGTCTATATAATTTAAAGCTTCTAAGATTGCAATTAGCTCCAACGTCATGGATGACACAATACTACTAATTTTAAACATACCATTTTTAGAATATGTTGAGTCATAATAAGCAGCTCCCTGTCCTACAATACTTTTGGAACCATCTGTGTATAAACAATGTCGACCATAATATTTTTCATTTAGTTCTTTAATTACATTAAATTTTAAAGATGTTGTTTCATAATATATTTTTTTTCGTTTTAAACTTTGTAGATAACAATTAATTACACCTTCAATCTCAACATACTGGACCCAAACATCAAGAGAAAATATTTCAAGTGGTTTAGAAGAATATATATCAAAATCTTTACATTTATCAAACACAGTAACAAGTAGAGGTTTTTGTTTTGATTGCCAATATCTAGTTTGTCTTAAAGTGTAAGATTGACGATCTCATCAGCGCAGTTTTGTCATTGAGTTAAATATATTATTGTATAACACAGGAAAAACGCTTCAAGCCTTAGCGTTGTCACTACATATTTCTGTACATATTACGTACACACATTGACAAAAGTGTGTGTTTATTAGCGTAGTTTATTGAGTGAATTTATGTGTTCAACTTCATAGTATTTTATCTACAAAAAATATCCAACGTGTTTTGTAAATAAATACTGAAAATTTTTATGTTGGTGTGATATTCATCATGAGGGATAATCATTGTACAAAGGCGCAACCCATAATACTGACACCGGTGTATTTTATGCTTTCGGGCTCACATGTGTTAATCCGATTACGGACTCCGCGTCAACAACAACACACATCACAGAACAGTCGGGTTGTGATAACTGCCCGCACTTCTACGTATTTGAACACCAATTCACTGCATAAAAAAGAAAAAAAAAAAAAGAAAAACAACTTTTTGTTATTCGCATGATAACATCACACCGTTTATCATGGTTGATTTACAACTCATATTTCACCAAAGGCGTTAGCTTATCTCCGACTCGGCAGGCTGGGGTTTTTTAACTTAACTTGACACTGACTTGTCAGTTACTTAAGTGACTTATGACTCAAGAAAGCTCGTTGTTATTCAAGGAAAAATTCAAGTTTATTTCACTTAAAAATTATAACTCCAACGACAAATTGCGATCTAACTTACTTGCAAACAATTGTTTTTTGCTAGACGATAAAAGAATGTTATGAATAAATGTCTATGGAAATAAATTGTAGGTATTACTGTTCACAAGATTTTAAGAGGGCTGCAGTTCAACATTCGCAGTCTTACGTAATGTGTTGAAATAATTTGTGACGTATTTATACTCTATTTAAAAAAAAACAATTCACGAACTTTAATCACATAAAATAATCTTGAATAACTTCAGCAATTCAAAAAGTGGTATCGACTCGAACACTGAAAAGTCAATTTAACACTTGGTAAAGTCGAATCTCGTTGAAATTAAGCACCGATTCATATTTTAATTGCAACATTCTGATTCCTTGAATTAATAGAATTGAATATAAATTGGCACATTACCGATCCAAATCGTAATATTATTTGAATGTCGGTGAATGGAGGCGTCTGTTCGCGCGGAAAATTTCTAATTTGAGTCTCAGTTATCCGCCGGCTGTACGATCAACTTTTTGATTGTATTTTAATTCAGCCCTCAATTATTGGCCGTTTTTTGATAATTTTTAGATTCTTATTAATATTATACCTAGCCTTACGTCTTTGTGTTCGACAAGGGCTTTATCACCAAATTATAGAGTAAGTACTCAAGGAAGATATTAGAAGAATCAGCCTATGATATCTTTATTTTTTGGTTAAAACAAAGTAACTATCCTTAGTTTTCTGCCATACAAAATACATGTGTGTGTTCAATCTCCGCATACACCATTCACATTATCGACAAATATTTGTGTATTTATGACTTATAAATAAATCAGTAGTTTTTTTTTTAAAGAAACCTAGTTAAACATTTTTATCCATCATAACCTTGTCAAGTCCATTAAATGACACTTATAAAATATTAAATCACATTAAGAAATAAATGGACGTGAATTTTTGTTGCTTAGTTTGATACACGCCTTGCCATCCAATTTATTCATAGTAAATTACGTTTCAAAATTATTTTTCGAATTTTATTCTCCAACGTCTACAGACGTGAATTTTCGTGCCCCAAAAACTCTCTAATTTCCTGTGTGAGACGTATTTTCAGTAAGTCATTTTATCTTAAAAGGTCTGCCAAGAGCACGGCTTGTCTGAAGAATTCTTAACCTTCAAGGTGCTTCGAGGTTTAACGAGGCAATCGTTTGTGCGTGCTTGGGCGAAAGATAAATAAGCCGCGAAATGCTTAACTTTACGGGGAAATAGGTGTAAGTTTTCATTTTGGGTAGGATATAATAGTAGGTTCATGGAATCTTATATCAGAACGCCGTTTTTAACATAAATAATATGAGATATAAATATATATGAATAATTATTGATATTATATTAGATTTATGCTTTACTGACTCGGTTGTCTCGTTACTCGTAGTATGTATAAGTGTGTGGCGTGCGATTGAGAAGTCCAGGTTGGTTTCCTGGAACGGGAATAATGTACTTGGGTTACCTTTCAAGTAATTTTGAGTCACGATGTTTTGATATGTGAAGCTTCTTCTTTAAGCAAAGTGTTTTTGTGATTTCTAATACATAATACTTAGATAATATGAAATAAGTAGCAGACTGTCCGGTCTTCGCATAAGTGTGCCCCAACAAACCTTTTTGCCGTTCATAAAAAGTATTTTCGACTGCCTCGTGGTCTCGCGGTACAAGTAGGTGTCGTGTGATCTAGAGGTCCTGGGTTCGATTCCCGGGTCGGGCGAAGTGTTATTGGGTTTTTCCATTAGGAAATTCTCAGTAACAGCACGGAGTCTGGAAATGTGCCAGAACAACGGCAATAGGCTCGCCCCCTATTACGTGGGACTGATACATACTTGGCGAAATGTGGGTGCAGAAATGCACCTCTACCTACCCCTTCGGGGAATACAGGCGTGAGTTTATGTATGTAAAAAGTATTTTGATAGAGATCCGTTTTTCGTGTAAATATTAAATCCCGGTTTCAAAGGTCGGCAATCTCGATTTGAATGCTCTGTTGCACACAAAAATCCACAGACCTTAACGAGGATATTTCGTCACTACTGGATTTTTCTTTATTTGCTCGAATACTCGCATTCTTTTCGAATTTCTCGTTCTTCATTATTTCGACAACATTTTCCGTTTCCTTTTACAATATTCGGCAGGTTTTCTTACTCGAATTAAATACAAGTGAAGCAAAAATTCAAAATAAGGTTATTTGACGTCTAATTATTGAATTTTACGACTATTGTGGTAATATATTAGTTTTGTTTTTTGTTTTTCTCTAAGAACCAAATGACTTTGTCAAGTCCATTAGTCAACCCGCAAAATTAACAATACAAGTCACACTTGACAGCCTTCGTTCTTTGTGTGTGTGAACCACGCATGTATGTTTGGTTATGATACTGATTAGTCTCTCATATTTTTTTATAAATGAGAGAAAAGTTCAGCCGTGATCTTACAGTAGAGCCATGATTATGTGATTGACTGTTGCCTGAATTAGTATTTATTTTATTATTTATTTATACTTTACACCAGTTTGTATAGGTGGATCTAATGCCTAAGGCATTCTCTTACAGTTGAACCCATAAAAAATATTATTATTTTTATATCAATACTTATCATCGGGATACTATTACTCATAAATTTTATTTAAGATTGTCTTTTAAGGCCCGAAAACTTTCCTCCATTTTCAAATTAATACATTTGTATGGTCATGAGTGCCTATCTCCGCCAGGTAAATTGGACGTCGCTTCTCTTTTATAGAAAACACCTCGCCCATAATTATAATACGTAAATTACCATAGAAGTTTAGCATATCCACCCACATCAGACCCGCGTCAACATATTTTATGACGTGCCAGCCCATCTTATAATGTGCCAGTCAATTTTTTGTTACGCGCCTCAGAGGGACTCTTTCTGATTTCTTTGAATAATATCGGTGTGAAAGGTAAAGATGAAGTTATTATGCCCACTAATCTACGTTGTAGACGACGACGATAGAACATTGTACAGTTCAATATGCTTTTCTGAGAATAAATGCCAATTTAAAACCTAAGGTGAAGTCTGTGCACAACAGCAGTATGTATGTATGAGTGGCGGTACTTCATAGAAGCCCAAAAGTCCAGCTTGCCTTACAAAATTCCAAATAATAATCTTTAAGCTTTAAATCTATAAGTAACAAAAATAATTTGATATAAATGAGAATATCCTGACCCCACAAGAAACAATTAGGTATAAACTAGACATTACACAATTAACGTGTAACGCTTTTGGGCTTCTTTGGAAGTACCGTCACTGGTATGTACATGTATATGTATGTATTGAATTTGTTATTAACATTTTAAATCAAGTAAAAGAGCATATATAAGTAAGGCTGTAAAGTTCGAATGATGAAAATATATAAATTAAATTTGTCACTAGTTGACACAATTTTGCCAATTTGTGCAAAGTTGGACGTCAGAATAGTTTACCTCATGCTATCTTGGCCAATTCAAACGCAATTCTTCGTCCGATCAGAAATTGCGTATTAATATAATATATTATCTCACTAGTTATCTCACTCCTTTTCGCACGATATTTATTTCGATCTGCTCGCTCCCACAAAAAATAGATAAAAACACTAATGACGTTGTTTTGTGAAAAAATATTCCTTACTTCATTGAAAACAACAACATGGCTGATAATTTTCATGGCCGATAATTAATTTTGATGTTGCTTTTATAGATAACGCAAAAACTTTTTATGATTATTTTTGTGTTACTGTCAATATAAACGGTTTTATATACTAACATGGAAAAGTGAATAAATCGCAACCGATGATTAGCGCGATGGTGTTAAATAATAATATTATAAATGTGAAATTAACGCTGTTTATCTGATATGCTTTCATGCCTAAACTGTTGGACCGATTTGAATGATTTTTGTTATGTAGTTATATAAAATTGCGCCTGGGCGGAGCCGAACCTGACGGTTAGTAGAGTACAACATAATACGGATAATAAAATGAAGAGAAGATTGGATCACGATGGATATTCCTGTTCACTCCACGCAATCACGGCTTGCACATAAATTTAATTTTTTTTGCAAATTTTCATTGTATACTTACTTAGTAATATTGCTACACAAGTTTAGCCAAGAAATTAATTAAATTGAGACTATTAAAAAACTGCTTCAAAACTTTAATTTGATTTTTGGTGATGTGTACGAGAATTGTTTCCAATTTTTTGGATTTTGGTCACAAACACAGATATCCTAAATAAAAATTTGTTCTTTAAACAATTGCTCACTTTTGTCCTATGACGAATTTCTTACAAACAGCGCTACAGAGGCATTTATAACATTAGGATATGGTACATGTGTAAACTTGTAAATAGATAAAAATAATAATTAATTGCAGTCTAAAAGTCACGTGTAAATAATTGGATTGTGGAAACCAAATAAAATACTGTTAAAATTAATGTTGTTTACGCTACAAATTTCGCCGCGAAAAGCTTTTAGCTCTGCTGAAATAATATATGTGTTGACACGTTCTGGATTTCATTAGTCCAATTTTATGATTGAAATGATACGAGTAAAACATTGTAATCTTAGTTGCAAAAATAGCATGTACTATTTGTCGAGTCGCGATTTTAAAATATAAATTTTAAATTTTCTTTCTTCATTCTATATCCCTTATACAGCAATTACTTTAAATCGTGTGTGTTTAATATTCAATTCCTGAGCATGGGCTTGCTTTGCGGTTGAAAGGAATAAGTTCTTATTTCGTAGGTCTTAACGCGAGATGCTCAAACTAAGATTGCAACCCGGTATGTTTCCCAACCCGGCCGGGCCCGGTTGCATCCGTTGCCAACCCGGCCGGGTCCGCCGGGCCCGCCCGGGTTTGTTAGCGATGAAACCTTTAAAGTATTTTATGAAAATTTTCTATATATAAATGGAAAAGACAATGATGCAAGGTTAATATTCATTTCAAACTGGCTTATGGACAATTATCACAATAATTAATCTCAAAAAAAAGATTACTTTGACTTATTAATGGAAAAGTTAAATTAGTATTAGTAATTATTCATTTTTATAAGTTTAAACAAGCAGGTCTTTCTCTTTACTCCTTATCGTGTCTATTTGAAACCATAGTATTATAATAAGGAACTAATAACGCAGCTTAAAGTACTAAAAGTGTCATAACAACTTAAAGTAGATAGATAAATAAAGTATGGTAGCTTTGGTAGAAACAAAACAAATTCTTATTTGCTAAAAGTAAAGTATGTCTTATGTTTTTTCTTAAACTTTGGCTATTAATGTTATTATTACTAATTGAGCAAATAGCGAAATCTTATTAGCTAGGCTGTACTGTAACTACAAACAACCAAACTTGTTTAGTCTTAACTAACAAAATTATTTTTCAGTCTGAAAGAATGATTGATACGAGTGTTTTACAACAGTAACTATTACGAGTAGGCGCTCCCGTGTCGCGATTTACTTAACGGGTCCGCTGACCGGGCCAGGTGACCGGGCCCGGTGGGTGCGTAAAAGGGCACCGGGCCCGGACGGGCCCGGCCCGGCCGGGCCCGGTTTGCAATCTCTAGCTCAAACCCATTCACCTTCTAAATCGTTGTTGACAACTATCAGGCTCTCAGGCTTCCTCATGATTTTTGATGTTTCCCTATACGTGAAAAAAATATTAGAGATGTGTTTGAATTCGCCACTTCTGAGATAGAGTATCAATTGAGTGAGAGCCTTACATTAAATATGTATGTTTTCATTGAATTATCATGCAATATAAATGACAGGCAAATATTCAAACCTTTCGCTTAAGCTAGGATAATCGGTTACGTGGTGAGCAAACTCGATTCTGTTGCGATATTATGTTTACGCAATTGAACAAAAATCTTGATACGAAATACGAAGCTTATGTGTACATCCAAATCCAAATGAAGGCAAGCGGAAAATAACCGGAGGTATAAAACTTCAACGGCATACATATTTTCGACTCAGCAAATTGCTTGTTGCTGCTTATGCGAAGGGACATGCCAAGAAAAAACATTCGTTTTACGATTCTGTCGATGGCGGACTCGCTACAGTAAATACAGAATATGGAACATCCACTACGGGTGATAGGTTTTACGTATTTACTACAATGTTCAGCAAACACTGATGGTAGGTGTATTGAAATTGCGTTATTAGTGAAGTGTCTTTTTCTACTTGAAAAATTACCAGATGGATTTTTTTATTAATCGAATTAAATAAAGATTTCAATATAAATGACTAATGTTTTGCAAAAAAACATGAAGATATTAGGTATATTGTTATTTGAAAATTGGTGTCAATTTTGTTAGTATAATATTAATAGTACGAAGCTTGTAGGAATCAAAACCAGCGCAAACTTATCTCACTCTAGTTTTGCTGTATCAACAGCTGTGGCGGAGAAAGAACTATTTCCGAGCCGCGCCGACGTCATTTCCGTTTTTTTAGTTTCGATGTTGATAGGTTGTTTACGTTTTTTGACTACAAGATTTTATAACAATAAATGTTATTATTCGTGCTGCCATACAACGTAGACTATATATTTTTATAGAATAACTAACCAAACAATTCCATAAAAATATCTACTTTTTTTATAACACACACTAATAACTATAACTTTTTTTCTTTATAATATTGCCTTTATCTTTTCCCTAGGATGTAAAAATAATAAATAAAAACACCCTCCAGTCAAACACATAGTTCTGACCCTACACCAGGATACAAGTCTAGTGTCGTGGGTATCAGAAACTACGAGAGACTCTTTTGTTTTACAGACACCCAGACCCGAATCATTACGATGCGGTGATCGAACCCGCGGCCTCTCGTTTCGCAAGCTGGTGCTGAGCCAACAAACTGTGTCCGTGGGTACTTTGTCTCATTTCCTCTACCATCACAATCCCTAAAGATAAACCGTTTCTTAATTGAGAAAAATCTTGCATTCATACAATCTCGTCGTTCTCCAGAGAAGAGTAGATCATTATCATCATCCCGTACACGTCCCACTGCTGGACACGGGCCTCCTCGACAACTGACAGGGTTTAGCCCGTAGTCCACCACGCTGGCCTAGTGCGGGTTGGCGGACTACACACCTAAGAAATTCTTAAGAACTTTTAGGTGTGCAGGTTTCCTCAAGATGTTTTCCTTCACCGTTAAAGTATGTGATAATTCATTGTGAATGCACACACAACTTTGAAAAGTCAGAGGTGTGTCCCTGGGATTTGAACCCGCGACCATCGATATTCTTGATCGGGTGCCTAAACCTCGAAGCCATTACGACTTTTAAAGAGTAGATGACGGCGCTTATTACTCTAATTAAATAAAAGTCTTTTTAAATTTTTTAACTTATGTCCATTGAGTAAAGCGAAAACAAGATTCGCCGTCGTTCAGTTGTTAATCTTTATGGAAAGCTCTGAGTTTCCAGCAGGTGCAGCGTATTCTCTTTGTTTCGTCAGTATAAAAGAGTATTATGTAGCTGCTTTGTATTGGGTGCACGATGAATCTCATATAGCACCAATAAAATGCAAAATATATTCATTCAATTTAACATGTCATGCGCTCCGAAGAATTCGCGTACGAAAACAAATTTTCTTTTTATTTCATGCTCGAAATAAACATATTATGTAAAATCGCAATTACTTGCAAATTATATGGTAAAGTGAAGCATGACTTTTATAAACTGCAGAATTTAAATTAAAAATTGCACGAAACTCAGTGGGAGCAAACATTACACGGTGAAATACTTGTGAAGTGACGAGAGCTCTGTAATTTACGTCGAAATGTACACAATTCATGCATGCAGGCATAGCCACACTCTTACCGCGGCACGGTTTTGTCGAAACGAAAAGTATATGTTAGTTGGAATTTAAACGGTAAAATTATTATGTTACTTTTTATTTTTAACTGCACTTTACTTGAACTCACCCGACCTAAAAATAGCGTTTCATTGTAGTACGAAAAACTGGCGTAATGCGACAGCTTCAGTGTCATTTTGTGTAAAAGTAAACATTATACATCGACCTTCCCCTCCGCTATATTTTCCTCTCCTTTTTCCATTATTTTTCGAATTCCTCGACTTTAGCGTGTGTCGATGAATGACGACGTTTATTTTTTAATGGTGCTTTTAGAAAAAAATAATTTCTGTTTCTGTCGGTTCTACGAATCTATTTACGCCTGATAGCATACGATATGGCAATGATGGGGCAATGATGCATGTCGGAAGTTCTACTGATGTAATTAAACGACGTAATTGAGAACGCCTCGACCCCTGCTTAAAAAGACATGTTTGTTACGAATACATTAGTGTAAACAATAATAATATTATACATTAGTCCAACAGCAGCACAATTAAACAACACGTACACTCGCTACAATTCCGAATTGCATTAGTGACGTTGATCGACCGCACGCCGCGCGGTGACACTCCGACGCTTACGTTTTTAATATTAACACATTAAATTAATTTAACTACGGCTTGGCCGGTAAGCGAACACGTAAATTTTAATCCATTTCGATATAAACAATGTTAATTTGTGCTAATTTCAGACTCGTAACTAAGTGAAAGGGAATTTAATAGGTCAATGCGCAGACGGCAATTTCTGATATGCTACTGGAATTAATTAAATGGTTCCGAATGAAAAAGTGAATGATATTAAGTTGATTGGAAGTTGTTGGATCCGTACGTTCCAAAATAAAAATACTGTGTAAAATCTGTCAAAAGCTTATTCTGCATTTCGAGATTTAGGTACCTTTTCAAAATGTAATTTTAGTGTAGATTTTCTATTAAAAGTTAAATGCCAGTCTACTTATATTATAAATGTCGTTTACATATTTACAAACACTATTAATTCTTTTTTCGGATAATTAATTAGATTATTGAGAAGAGTGATATTTCTTTAAATCGTTTTATTTATTTTATTTTATTTTACATGTTTAGTTGCGTCGTCATGCCTTCTAAAACCATGATTTTGATATTTTAATACACAATTAGATAAGTAATGTACACGATGAAAGGCTTATTTTTGGTCCTACAAAAAGTTAGTTCTTAAGAGATTTCTAAATATAGATTTGGCCAGATTAATATTGGCGTAGGCAAAACCGCGGCGAAAAGACGGTTAAGAATAATCTCGCTTATTAACTAAACACGACTGTGCACTAGCCTTATATGTATTAAATAATACAAATAATTGTAAGATGAAAGCAATACTGTGTCGAACAGATCGAGTCGTATCAATTTACACGTACACTTACATCTGCTTCGACCCAATTAGGGGAACTTGGTAGTATTTAAAGTGACAAGACATCAGAAACCTGGTACCAGTGTATTAGTGGATATTGTCGATATTTAATAAATACCTAAATTAAATTTGCTTAAACTCGAAGCGATCGGCATAGTTTTTAAGTCCCACTTTCTATGGGGCGAGGCGTTTGTACGATCTAGGAACCTGATTTGATTCCTGAGACGGGCAGAGTGTTGTAGGAGTGTTTCCGATTGGAAATGTTGCTCGAAAAATAGTAAAAGTCTCGGCCTCTATTACGCGGTACCTAAAATATAATTTGTAATGTGGGGCAGAAATGTACATCGGGGATACAAGCGTAAATGTAAAGTGTAAACATATGTACTGTATTTTGGTGCTGTGATACTCTCCATTTCGTACAAAGGTTCAGTGTTTTCATATTAGATAAAATTTAATTAAACGCAACCAAATCCGTGATAAAACATGCATTTTTTTTCTTTTAAATGGAAAAGTTACATGTTTTAAGCGAGTGAATCCTACGACATACTGCAATCTACGCAAATATGTGGTGTTCACCACGCGGCGTCCTTAAAGCTCAATCTATCTAATAAGTTGTTATGTAAACACCACGTCACGAATTAATTTATTGCCTGTCACGCAAGGCAAGATCGATGAGTTGATGCTCATATACTTTACTTAGTGTCAATGGCAAAAAGTGCTCAGAAAATATCATTTTTCTAACAGTAATTAGCTATGGATCATAGCTTGGCTTGGTTGAAACGTGCGCTCTTAGAAGCCAGCTATTTAATAACACGCTGTATTTATTATGTTAGTGTGGCAAATGTATGAAGGATTCACGAATATTCGCTGTGAGAGCAAACAGTCTAATTTTCACGACACAACAGTCGTATCTCATTATTGGGTTGCACAATTTGTGAATAAATCTAGTACTTTTATTCGTTGCTGAGTAAATATGTCGAGTGTCTACTGGGTGATTGCTTGAAAAGTTGAGACGCGCGGTCTATCTCGATAGTCTTATCCGATAGATTGTATCTCTATAGCTGTATCTTGACACAATGTCGACGTTTTGAAGTTATTTGTATTCTAAATAAATTATTACGTGTCTTAGCCGGTGAAAAGTACGTGAGGAAATCTGCTTAGGTATGCATACTCATAGGTATGAGTTGAACTAAGAGTAGAGAAGATGTGTGCACAACTTTATGGAAAATGAGTAGGCAAAACAATGTATAACATATGTTTAGTAATAAGTTATAAAACTTAAGACGGAAAATGCTAATGCCCTTTTTTAGTTTCATATCTACTATATCGATAAAAATATTGCATTATATCGGCACACATCTTTATCACATTTAGTTAGACATTCATCATTAGTCCATATACGTTACACTGCTGGGCAATTGTCCACCACGCTGGCCTAGTGCGGGTTGGCGGACTACACACCTAAGATTTTCCTTAGAATTTTTAGTTTGCAGGATTCCTTACGTTACTTACCTTCACCGTTAAAGTACGTGATAATTCATTGTGACTATACACATAATTCGAAAACTCAAAGGTTTGTTTCTGAAGTTCTGACCCGCGACCGCCGAGCTATTCTCGACTGCGCGGTTAAACCTTGAGGCCATCACGACTTTATTTCTACATATTTTGTGCTCACCCATAACTATAGTTACACAATCTCAAAACAAAAAGATAACTACCTTCTTGGAATAATCTTACAAGTAATAGTAAAATGCAACTTGTAAGACGACTTTTTATCTCGGCCAATCCGCCATAATTAAGATCGTAGACGCAGCAGAAATCATTAACAGTAAACAACATCCAGCCCTTGGGAAATAGCGAATTGGACTATACCCAAATCGTTTAGGTCAAGCTTGTTAGACGTTTATCTGTTTGACCCTCCCAAAGGTTAACTGGCTTCAAATATATTTGAGCATCCTAATACAATTACTCGATTAAGTGAGTTTGCAGACTCCAGTCCCGATTGATCGATGGGTGTCGAGCGTTTTCATGACTCATTGAACTAAGCAGGTGTATTTCTCAAAGGAATTTGAGGTTTCTACTTTGTTAAAACTTTTTATGTGTATTGGTTGCAAAAATGGAAGCCTTCATTTTATTTCTACCTGTGTCGGCTTTCATAAAACTTGATTTGGCAGCGGTTAAATATTTATTATTATTGAAAAATCAAAGTAATGATGGCCTCGAGGTTTAGGCGCGCGGTCAAGTATATCTCGGCGGTCGCGGGTTCAAACCTTTGACTTTTCCAAGTTATGTGTGCATTCATAATGCATAAAACCTGCACGCCTAAAAGTTCTGAGGAATTCTGTAGATGTGCAGTCCGCCAACCCGCACTAGGCCAGCGTGGTGGACTAACGCCTAACCCCTCTCAGTTGTAGAAGAGGCTCGTGTCCATCAGTGGAACGTGTATAAGTTGATGTATGAACATATTATGCAAGTACAATACTTTAGCCACAAAAATAATTAAATGGCTTAGGACGGACAACACCACTATTTCCCAACTTTATTTCCAATTTACGGTGTTGTGTAAGATTTTTTTATCATTATCCTTTTCTTAATAATATCAACTGCAAGTGGCTGGTCAGGAACACACAGATCCGAAATAAAAATTTGTTTGGCGCGGAGCCCAGAAGTGGGACGTATATGGGCTGATGATGGTAATAAATATTTTTTTAAAGGGTTCATTGACATTTGACACATGTAATTTACTTAAGTAATTTGAAATTCAATCCATTTGTCTTACTGGTTCTCTTTTACGTAACAATAGCCCATCAGAAATATCAGAAAAGTCAACGTCAGCTATAACTTGAATTTAATTTGCCTTCAATACGCCGACTTACCCAAAACTGAATTCGCAAAGTTACCCCAGCAAACATTCCAAGTCAGCGTATATTTGCCTCCTTTTGTCTCTCCGTTCAACGTTCGTCCAATGAGAAGTCACAAGTAAGGCTGGAAAGAGCACACAAACTTTGCTATTTTTAGGTAGTTGGCCAAATATTTGCCATCCTTTTAACGTGTGCGGGGCTGAAACGCTCGGCTTGCACGGATAACCAATTAACACTGTTTGCATTGGAGGCATATCCGATCAGGGGCCAAATGTAAAAGCACTATTGGTACACAGATACCTCTATTAACTGGCTGAAATTGGCAAATTTTGAAAGTAAAAATGTTAAGTCCCTTTAGGCATGCAATCAACCGAAACCTATTATTTGCAAATGGCAATTAATGGTAAAGTATTATTGGGTTTTTCCATTAGGAAATTCTCAGTAGCAGCATGGAGTCTGGAATTGTGCCCGATAACGGCAATAGGCTCGCCCCCTAATAACGTAATAACGTGGGACTGTTAAATATCTGGCGAAGTGTGGGTGCAGAAATGCACCTCTGCCTACTCTTTAGGGGAATACAGGCGTGACGTTATGTATGCATGTTTTTATAATAATTGAATAGGAATACCAAATAAACTGTTACTAGATTAGATTCCTCATATACCAGAAGTTCAATATCTACCACATTCAAATTGTGGTATTTGAATTCACAAAAAAAATTCAAACAAATATTATCTCTGATACGCAATTAACCCATGGCCCCTAGTGTACACACGGGAGCCAATGAGCCACGTGCGTTAAGAAAATACCGACGTGAACAAATATGGGCGTTAACCGTTTCAACCACGCCACGATTCTAATGACAGTGTTGCCATAATAATTACATTTTAAAACTAACTAAAATATTGTTTTCTTTTTATTTCTAATTCAAAGAAATATGTATATTTTTGTAAAACCTTACACTCGCAATAAGCGTGGGGCATGCGATTGATATGTCCCGGGTCGTTTTATCGGATTCAAATTAAATTTTGTGAAAACTCAAAATTAATTGTGCATTAAAGTAAGGTGGGATTAAGCTTACCCCTTAGTGGACAAATGTCGAGTAATTTTGCGTTTTTCTAATATAAATAGTTATTTATCATACAGTTACTAGTTACGGAAATGAAGCAGAAACCTGTAGATTACCTTAATCAAACTCAATCTCCAGGTTGCCTGTAAGAGATCGCCTTGTGCGATAAGGCCGCCCATTGTACTTTTCTAGTTATCTGTACTCCTTAGTTTTAGTGTTGTGTGTACAATAAAGTTTTAAATAGATAAAAATAAATAAATAAATCTCATTCACACATTTTAAACCTGTTCAAGTTCAAGGAACTCCGCAAGCCATTATAAAGATTCTCATCTCGATTGCAAAGTTCAAAGGTAACAAACATTACTATAAATTGTTAGTAGTTACCATGCAAATTGATTCATTAATGTCGACCCGTTTCCGTTGTTCCGGGATAGGCTTCTCTTATTACAGAATCTCCTCGACACAATCGCCACAATGTATTAAATTAGAAGCATTATAATGTAATAGGAATTCCCTTTTACATTTATTTAGAATTTAGATATTGTCCTTTAGTATCGAGTAAGCTTAACCAGATAAATTATGTACATCGTATTTTAAAACGACCCGCACTAGGCCAGCGTGGTGCACTAAGGCCTAAACCCTCTCAGTTGTAGAGGGATGTATATGGGCTGATGATGATGACGATGATTAATTTTTGTCGGGCAATGAGAAATTATTTATAAAATGTACTGACATAAACCATCTATACTAATAAATAATGTAAGTAAATATTGAATATTTACACAAAATTCATACATAACCTTACGCCTGTATTCCCCGAAGGGTTAGGCAGATATTCATTTCTGCACCCATATTTCGCCAGTTGTGTTTAACATAATCTCTACGCCCCTTCACAAGTCACCAATATAAGTCCGTTAAAGCTCGGGATCAATTAAAATACTACGGTTTGATATTCAGCATCGAGTGCTGTCACGTGATGTCCAAGTGCATTCATTACGTTATTGGGCTGAAAGGGATTGTGATTCTCGAAATTCAACACATTTCGTAACTGTATTGGTAATTTGAAGCGAAATATTTCGAAATATTCTCCAGCACAGTTGGGCAAAGATAATCAAATCTGATAGTTGAATATTGCAGTATACCATCCTTTTTGTAAGCGGTATATAAATCCATCATAAGTAGGCATACAGTGTATTTTTTATATTATTATAGAAAAAAGTTTAATACACGTTTAAAATCAGGATATTTTAAGCTGTAATAAAATTATAAATGAAATCACTTGAAGAAGTAATGATTCAAATATGGAACTATTTTTTATAATAAACTGCCTCGTGGTCACGCGGCACAAATTCCCGGGCAAAGTGTTATTGGGATTTTCCATTAGGAAATCCTCAGTAGCAGCGGGGAGTCTGGAAATGTGCGCGAAAAACGACAATAGGCTTGCCCCCAATAGGTAATAACATGGGACTGATACATACCTGGCGAAATGTGGGTGCAGTAATGAACTTCTGCCTACCTCTTCGGGAAATACAGGCGTGAGGTTTTGTATGTATGTTTTTATAATAATTGAATCATCATCATCATCATCAGCCCAAACACGTCCCACTGCTGGGCACGGGCCTCCTCTACAACTGAGAGGGTTTAGGCCTTAGTCCACCACGCTGGCCTAGTGCGGGTTGGCGGACTACACACCTAAGAAATTTCTAAGAACTTTTAGGTGTGCAGGTTTTATCACGATGTTTTCCTTCACCGTTAAAGCAAGTGATAATTCATTGTGAATACACACATAACTTCGAAAAGTCAGAGGTGTGTGCCTGGGGTTTGAACCTGCGACCGCCGAAATTCTCGCCCGCGCGCCTAAACCTCGAGGCCATCACTGCTTCTAATAATTGAATAGGTATACCAAAAAAACTCTTACTAAATTAGATTCTTCATATACCAGAAGTTCAATATCTTTGCCACATTCAAATAGTAGTACAAATATTGTCTCTAATACGCAATTAACCCATGGCCCCTAGTGTACACACGGGAGCCAATGAGCCACGTGCGTTAAGAAAATACCGACGTGAACAAATATGGGCGTTAACCGTTTCATTTACGATAGCGTTACAAATAGTTAGACATTTTAGATATGTTTGTAGAAGCTTTGTAGTAGTGATGGCCTCGAGGTTTAGGCACGCGGTCGAGAATTTCGACGGTCGCAGGTTCAAACCCCAGGCACACACCTCTGACTTTTCGAAGTTATGTGTGTATTGACAATGAATTATCACTTGCTTTAACGGTGAAGGAAAACATCGTGATAAAACCTGCACACCTAAAAGTTCTTAGGAATTTCTTAGGTGTGTAGTCCGCCAACCCGCGCTAGGCCAGCGTGGTAGATTAAGACCTAAACCCTCTGTTTTGCAGATGAGGCCCGCGCCCAGCAGTGGGACGTATTTGGGCTGATGATGATGATGATGTAGAAGCTTTGTAAGATGCTAATAGTCTGCCCTCGTTATATAATTGAAATGGGTAATTGACATTTCCTAACGTCATGTAGCCATAAACTTGCCACATTTTCTTACACTTCATCCTAGTGATGTACGGCGGTCTTGTTCTCCAAAGCTAACGTCACGTCACTAAGGACGAAGCCTTCAAGTCAGTAAGGACAAAGCATTACCGTTCAATGGCATTTAATCAACTTTTCCTGGCCGTGCTGCAGCAGCATAGGTACATAGGTAAGTAAGAAAATAATCAGAAGGGGGCCCCGCATGTCTGATTTTTTGTATTTATCAAAGCCTTTAATGATCAACTGATAAATTATTCAACCACAATAATATAAATTGTAGTTGACAAATAGTCGTATTGTGGTATTGAATTGTTTTTGTACCACTAAGATACATACATACATAATCACGGGCCCATCGAAAGAATTTGCTACGGGCCCCACGCTTACTTAATGCGACGTTGCCTATTGGCATATGATATGTTAGGTATGTATATGATATGTATGATAGGTTTAATAAAACCTCACTCTTTATTAAAACCAAAGAATCTCATATAAGTCTCTAAAATGCGCCACTAATCACTACACTCCGCTTCTTTAAATAATCTGAGGCCGGCCACTCCATCTACATACTTTTATGGTTTAATACAGTGAAATCGATCGTTTGTCGATGACGATAATTATGTCTTATCCGGACAGCCCCTCACTTAACAGTAAGCGCAGTAATTTTTCCCTGTCAGTAAAAATGGCGCCGTGCGTGGAATAATTAACAAGTCTAATATACACGAGTAATAAATTCTCACCACGTGGCGTTTTCTATTAAAACGACTGACAAATGATTCCACATTACTTTCGTTCAACTACATATTGTAGATGTGAGGGTAAAATAAAAATTAATCTTGTGAAAAAAATTGTCATGCCTTTTCCTACTCTATGTTGTTGAGCATAAGGTTCAAAGGGACTTTTACCAAATTTTCTAATGTCTTAGTTCGTTAGGCATTCTTGTATGAGTTTCTAGAACAATTTATGGGCACTCATAAATATTTATGGTTAATTTTATTATCTGTGCCCAGGAGCTGAGTGTATTTAGTTCTACATAAACTAATAGATTTACGTTTTATTATTAATCTTAGATCATTATCGGGTAAGGCTCATCATTGGTTAATGGTCCCTTTTATTATTTGCCTTGATTATTTTCCTTATGTTAATATATCTATCAGTCCGCCGCAACCGCAAGGCTTTTCAGAGAGAGGACGTCTCGCTCTGCGCTCCGTCGATTTTTAGTTTCGTCGATGTTTTCGTGGTTATCTGACTGCCTTTCGAACAATGATTTTTATAGACTCAATAAACATTGTTTCATTCATTTTCATTGCATATCATTAACTATTGTCACTCATATTTACGCGAGTCATATTTACCGAAATTCGACTAGCCGCGTGGCGCGTAAACGCTCTTAATATGTTACATAATACTCGTATATAAGCACTGCGTTTGAACTATGCTCGATCTCCTTTGACAAATATGGGTGTTTAAGCCTTAGTCTACCACGCTGGCCTAGTGTGGGTTGGCGGCAGATTTCATCACAGCCCCGTGGCGCAGTTGGCTAGACACCAGCTTGCGAAACGAGAGGCCGCAGGTTCGATCCCCGCACCGAGACAAATGTTTGTGTGATCCACAAGTATTTGTTTCGGGTCTGGGTGTTTGTGAGACCGAAAAGTCTCTTGTAGTTTCTGATAACCACGACACAAGACTCGTATCTTAATGTGGGGTCAGAACTATGTATGTGACAGTTGGGTGTATTTATTTATTTATTATTTATTTATATCACGATGTTTTCTTTCACCATTAAAGTAAGTGATAATTCATTGTAAATACACACATAACTTCGAAAAGTCAGAGGTGTGTGCCTGGGGTTTGAACACGCGACCGCCGAGGTTCTCGGTCGCGCCCCTAAGATTCGAAGCCATCACTAGTGAGGACGGTGAAGCGTAACTTTTTACTTCAAAAAAATCCTCCGTTTTTTTGTCCCTTTTTCATTGTTATTCCGCTCCTAGTGTGATTAGGTATATAGGTACTCGTATAGTCTATAGCCTTCCTCGTTAAATAGACTTCAACACAAAAAGAATTTGGAGTATCGGTTTAGTAGATCTAGAGATTACCCCTACATAATCTTTACCTATTTATAATTTAGTATAGATTAAATATATTAAGTGATTATAAATCCTGATACAATGCCAAAAGATAGAAGCATAAAATGCTTTATATGTCTGTTACGCCTTCACGTCTAAACCATATGACTGATTTATATGACTTTTGGTATGAACATAAACGAGACCCTGTGAAGGAATATAGACTACATTTTATCCCGGGAATATGTAAGATTTTATATCTTATCCGGACAGCACCTCACTTAACAGTAAAAAGTAACGCTTTCTTCGCGATTCTTTCGCGATGGGTATCTGTTAGAAAGTGGTACAACCTTAGCCGAGTCAGCTTTACCATTGATGTACTTAGTAATATTCACTTTGATGTAAATAACAACCATAAAATAGCTTTCGGCCCATAATCACCTGATGGTTACTTGATAAAAGTAGTTAAGTTATGACATATCCGATAAAAAATACATACATAAACTCACGCCTGTATTCCCCGAAAGGGTTGGCAGAGGTGTATTTCTGCACCCACATTTCGCCAAGTATGTATCAGTCCCACGTAATAGGGGGCGAGCCTATTGTCGTTTCTCGGGCACATTTCCAGACTCCGTGCTGTTACCGAGAATTTCCTAATGGAAAATCCCAATAACACTTTGCCCGACCCAGGAATCGAACCCAGGACCTCTAGATCGCACGGCACATACTTGTACCGCGAGACCACGAGGCAATAAAAAATACACCCACATAAGTCTCAGCCACATACATAGTTCTGACCTCACACTAAATTACAAGTCTTGTGTCGTGGGGATCAGAAACTACGAGGGACTTTTCGGTCTCAAAACACCCAGTCCCCAAATACATACTTTTATTTGTGGATCACACAAACTTTTTCTCGGTGCGGGTATCGAACCTGCGGCTCCTCGTTTGGCAAACTTGTGTCTAGTCAACTACACCACGTGGCTGTTGTTAAGATCTTGGTGTCCAAATCACAAACAAAAAATGTGTTTTAATTAATGCCACAAAATGGTTAGAAACATTTCATGCATGCATTTTGACACAAAATATCACAAAATACATTTTTGATCTTACACAAATCTCATTTCGCGACCATAAATACGGATACATTTTTATGTTTCACATAAACTCCTTGAATACATACCTTTAGATTTATAGCCTATTTATATGAAGAGCAAGATTCTCGGTCGCGCATATAAACCATTGTTGAAACATTCACGCCTTCAATTTAATGCTTCCTTACTAGCAAATAGTACTTTATGTGAATTTAACATGTTTACCTTATTTAACGTATTCTTACGTGTTCTCGATGTTCGCAACGTACCTTCAGTTCATCTGTGGATAAATAGTTTTAACAGTTTTGTCTAGGAATAGCGAGGCTGTGTCGCTTTCTTAAATCTTTTGTTATTATCAAAAAAGGATTTAAAGTAGTTATCTGTTTAGACTACCGCAAAAACCATATAAAATACTTGACACAACCATATTTGCCTTATACTAATGAATGAATGAATTGTTACACATTGGATTACTATAATATAACTAGCTAATTACTGTTAACTTATACAGGGTGTATTCAGACCGTGATCGGAAACTAAGGCAGGTAATAGCTAAGGTGATTACAAACCCCCTGGCATTAAAGAAAATTCTGACAAAAAATAAAAATTTTGACGTTTTCCATACAAACCGCGTACATTTAATATCGATGGTTGTATGGAAAACGTCAATTTTTTTATTTTTTGTCAGAATTTTCTTTAACGCCAGGGGGTTTGTAATCACCTTAGCTATTACCTGCCTTAGTTTCCGATCACGGTCTGAATACACCCTGTATATTATATAAACCATTTACCCGTGGTGCGTTAATTGCGTCTAATTTCACCGACTGTAATTGTCTTTTTTATGTGAGGGTGAAACTTTATAGTTATATATTTTGTCTGCCGCTTTGCTGTGGAAGGAAGTGGATAACTCTTTGTTTTCCAACCCCTGCTATAAATTAATTCTGATTAATTTCGTTGCGGTTCATGATAATTTAGGTTCCCTTAGATCCGCTGAATTTCAGTGTTCAGCGTCAATACTGTGCGTGCCGCTGTTGACCCTGGAGCACAGGAGTTAGTGGCGGGTGTGTGGTGGGATAGGGACTACAATTTGATTACTAATCAAGTAGATAGAAAAGTAAGCTGGACCTGGATGTTTTTAGACGTTTTATCTCGGAACAAAACTGACAATTGTCATCAGTATCATAGGATATGTCAAAGCCAATAGAATTGAAAGCTTTGTATAGAAACGGCAAATCGCTTTCACGCGGTGACACATGATGAAGATGACCAAAAATGGCCACCACTGTGATTGATGAGCGATGTTATGACGCACTCCGACACACTTCAGTTTTGCAAGTCTGAAAGCACAGCACAATGATGGTATTACCATATTATTAATAAATATGGACAGATCAAATGGTAAGGCAAGTCTCCTGTATAGGGTTTTTTTTTAATTTTTTTTTATTGTAAAATTTAATATGGTGGTAGTTTAGTGTTGTGAGCTGAAGTGTTTCGACGTGCTCGCGAGAGGAAAGCAAATTCGCTATTAGATACAGTTTTACCTTTCCTCGAGAGCATTACATTACACTATACGATCTAATGTGTAAATGTTGTGTATATGGTGTGCGTGTGAGTGAGTGCTGGTGTTACATATTTATTAAAATTAGCAATTATACAAAATAAGCAAATGAAACTTACACAAGTAATGCAAACATATAGACAATAAGAAAAGCACAAAGAAAGAAGTAAAATTATACAAACCAAAAATAATAATAATAATAAGACAATAATAATAACAACAATCCTGTACAGGGTTAGCTTGTTGCCCCGTCACACCATCTTCACGTCACTGACCAATTTTTCTGTGGGTTAAAATTTTTTTATTAGCGGGGGGTCGAGCCCGTTGCCTCTCACAAGTTGATTTCAGGCATTACTTCATCTGAGACAAACATCACAGGATTAGGCACTAATCGCCGAGTTTTTAAACACCTTTTTGTTTACAATAAGTTGTCACCCTCTTAAATGGTAAAGTACAATTTAGCAATGAAACCTATAAGTTTGAGATTTCTCATCATATGGTTATAGTTGTATCTTTACAAATTAGTAAAGATGTTCAATATTAAGTCCATTATATATAAGGAAAGATTATAAACACTTAAAAAATTTGAATTAAAATCGAAGCTACTAGGTACACTGTATTTTTGTAAAATTTATTGAGGAGAATATTTAAATTCCTTAGCACTTTGAACCATATTCAAAGTGCAGAGAACGAATCTCATAATACCTCTATGTAACTTCAAAATCAGAGCACTTTAAATCTAGGCACACTGGCGACCTTCCAACTAATCGATAGAGCATTAGGTACTAAATTATCCATTTTAAAAACTGGGAGTATCATTCACATTTTTTCGCAAAAAACAAAATGAGAATAAGTTTGACAATTTAAAAGCATCGGCGAAAAACTGGTCCCGTGTGCCAATTTAAAACTTTTTGCCAGTGATTAAATTTTTATTGATTCGGGATCCCGAATGAACCGTACGATTTTATTGATAATTTTGTGTATTATCACACAGCTCAGTTTATCAACGATTATACATGGTCTTTTAAAAAAAAAATATATACTTATATAAACATGATTTGCTTTCTCGCTCAGCGTTAAATGTCAAGCAAAATAATAGTTAATGATAATAGATAAAAAATAGATAATGATATGCAATGAAAATGAATGAAACAATGTTTATTGAGTCTATAAAATGTTAAATACATCACTTATATCATCATCATTGTTCGGAAGCCAGTCAGATAACCGCGAAGACATCGACGAAACTAAAAATCGACGGAACGCAGAAGCTATACGTCCACTCTCTGAAAGGCCATGCGGCGGAGTGATTTGCACCGGGCTCAGGGCTTTTTTTTTCATGGGGAAAATCCTCTTGGATCCCCGTTTCCAGAAGGCAAACGGGGTATGCCGGACTCTTACCGGCTAAAAACCCCATGGTAGTCTCCCTCTACACTTTGGAGGGTCTTCGGGAACTCAAAATGAACGCGCCGAATTGCCTCCAGTGCTTTGCTTATGAAGCACACATCGGCCTAAGCAGATTTGTTCTCAGGCAGATTATAAAATTGCTGTTTTGTACCGCGAGACCACGAGGCAGTTTGATAACTCAAGTCAACTATAACCAGCATCCAGTGTTTTTGCTACTGGTGTATGATGCATACACAGTAAATTAATAAACTCAAAATATTATTTATGAAATTTTAAACTATCTTAGAATTGAAAAAAAAAGAATTACCTCAAAAAAATTTCCTCATTTTCAGAGGGTATTTAGACTATATAGAAGACCGCTATACCTTGCCTGGTACATGAGTTTCGAGTTAATTTGTAAATCATAAAACAAAGGCAAAGGATCCAACACAAAAGGTTACAAAAGATTAAATTCGATAACCGACCGTTAAATTACCCGTCCTTCCGTTTTAATCCCAATATCATTAAAACCGCGATATAAAATTTGTCCCCCGGCGCGGTCCCTTTATCGGCGGCGCCGCGTCGTTCGTTAATTAACCCAGTGATCAATCTGGGAACACCGCCCTTTCTATTGTCCCGATGAATTAGAACCTTATTCCCAGCTAAGGGCTACCCATCTTCAAAATTGATTTAATTCTTTAATGGGTTTTATGCGTAGATCCCCTACCTCATTTTCCAGGTAGGACTTTTGTTTCTGTTTCTATGATGTTCAACACGGTTAATTTACTGAGGGTTCTAAAAATAATACGATAGAAGTGAATCTTGACTAATTATCTTTTCTTTACTACTACGTTAAGTAGTTAATAGCATAAATCAAAGGCTAATTTCACCCGATCGTAATATTTATACAACAAAAATACACACAACCACCATACTGCAGAAGCAGATATACGAAGAAAAATAACCCAAAATATGTTGCGTAGGTATAGATGATAGACTATTAAAAGAAATAATATACAAGAGATGAAAACTTATTTATCCTTATATTATGTACTTATGGCTACAGTCCTATAATAAATAGGCAAGTCTGTTTAGTTTTCATATTTATCGAAAATATGATCCAGTTGAGGGTAGTTCGTTATACCTGCGCCGTCGCACGGAGACTTGTTTATTTCTAGTCTCGGTAGTACTTTCGAACCCGTGATGCGTGTTTCGTTGCTGACTCGGATTTGAGTCCCATGTAGTTTGTACAACGGCGATAATATTGTGAAAAAAGTGTTTATGGGTGATAACAACAGTGAGGTTAATTATCCAGCTCAAGGAGTTGTCTGGTGAGTCATTGACGTATTTACCTGTACGTTTTATATTTTTTATTTATTTACTTTTATTTGAAGTTGTAGTAATAACTTCATTATATCGGGATTATCATTATTTTTTACGTATTTCTATTCTTTTTAACCGTTGTTTTTGTTTGTTTCAATACTTACAAATTATTTAGCGCCAACATAATTTGCACCATATACTGTAGAAAGAATACAAATAATATTATCAGATACTATCGCGATGAGGAAAAATGTGAACAATCCCGCATGTATAAGAGTTTTCCTGTCGACACAAAACTTTTGAGTTGTCATATTGCTGTGCCAGCAAATAAAGAAAGTCTGTCGCGTAAAGAAGCCTCGAATTCTGCAATGACACCTGCTCAGTACAAGCGTGTATATAAAACAGGTGAAAACTTTTAATACGAGAAGTTTCACTCCCAGTACCAAGCAGTTACTGATAGGGATATAGTATGTCCTGTACGCATGGATGGCAACCCTAGAAACTTTCCAATGCCATCAATAGCGTTATTGTTGCCTCAATTTATTGATGCTTTATGAAAAACCAAAGACAAAGACAAACAATGAGTGGCCGCTAATGGTCGTTTATTTTAAAAACTGCGTTAATATCATTTTGATATGCACAATAGAGGCCATTTACTGCTTTTAACATACAAACTATTAAGTTTTGTAACTGTCTGTAAAAATTAATTGTATGACATTTTATAATAATTTTCATTATATGTACACTACTTCGTTGTATGGCTGATTTTGAATTTGATACTTTGCCTATATTATTAATACTTCATTAAACACGCACATACAATAATAATAATTTTTATCATATAGTAACAACACATTTAATAATTGTCATCATTAGTTTGCACTACTCGACAATCGAACGCATAACTCCTTAGTTAAACAAGACACTTAATGACGCATAATAATAATCAAACTACACTTTTTATAGCTTTACTTATTACTAGCTGACCCGGCGAACTTCGTTTCGCCTAAGAGTGGATTCTTTAATTTTTTAGTTTTTTAAAATTATGATACCTACTTAATTTGATTTTATTTTTACTTATTTTAAATTAAGTTATATTTTTATCGACAATAGAAGCCCGCCCCGGCTTCGCACGGGTATTAAACAAACATTTCAAAAGTAATCATTTTACACACACACACATTCTCCCATACATAAGTACGTACTTTCTAGTTTTTGCGTGGGGTCATTAAAAAAGAGTAAAATGAAGAAAATTCGAATATGTTATTTTTTTTGTTATATATATATATAATATATATATACAAGGTGGGCCAAAAGAAGTCATCCGATGTTGTTTGGCTCTCTTTTTTTTTTCTAAATGAAAAACTTCGATTCTGTTTTTTGATTATGTTTATTTGAACCTTTAGAATTTTATTGGTCAAGTCGAGAAGATGATATCGGCCATATGGGCGCCGTCACAATTGATTGCTATACGGGCTCGTTTTATGGCATTTTTTATCACTTTGAGCGACTTGGGTCCTTGGGGGCTTCCAGGGTTGGTTCCACACGAGATGCTGCCAAGAGTAGCCGGCCCCGGAGCGCCCGTTCAACGACAACAAACGACAACAGTGGACGGTGCGCGCTATAGGGCCATGTTAACTGAGTTTTTTTTGCCGCAATTGAACGAATTAGGACTGGAGAACATTTGGTTCCAACAGGACGGAGCAACGGCACACACTGCGCGAGCCACAACCGATATTCTGAAGGCGGCGTTCCCGGGTCGCCTCATCTCTCGTTTTGGCGATTATTTATAGCAATCAATTGTGACGGCGCCCACATGGCCGATATCATCTTCTCGATTTGACCAATAAAATTCTAAAGGTTCAAATAAACATAATCAAAAAACAGAATCGTGGTTTTACATTTAGAAAAAAAATGAGAGCCAAACAACATTGGATGAATTCTTTTGGCCCACCTTGTATTTATATATTTTGTATAAAGGCCTTGACTATAAACTTTACTTTCTCGGCTCCTGAAACTCAATTTATTGAGTCAGAACTTCTCTGTAAACGATATTTGATGTTACTTTATTTTGTGGCAGTAAAATAAATTGCTTTTCAGGACTTCCGACCCGCGATAGATCATCATACTGTTGGCCATGAGTAAAACATCCTTATGGCTTATTATTACGGTGGCCGTCTAACCGAGCAGCGTGAGCGGCGACCATGCGACATTTTTCAAATAACTTACATTTTTAAACTTGTGATATCTTTCGAATGGAATGTCCAAATTGAATAATTCAAAAGTTATATAATGATTTTAAAGCAGAGTTAAATATAAAGTCATTTATTTTGATAAGAATTAATTCCAAAGTATAAACAAAAGAGCTTTTATAGCGGTGGCATATATATATTTTTTTTGAAATCAAAAAACACTTCTTGTGACATAACTATAATAGTTAGACATATGCAGTATGCTGTCGTGATATTTTTTGTAGATAATTATATATTCTGCAAAGACGTAGTTCATTATTTTGTTCTATAATCAATAGTTTTCACAGCGCACGCGATGAAGAAAGATTTTTGGTAATTTTTCCACACCTTGGGTTACATAATTTGAGTTTTAGAATGGATTCCTAATTTTTTTGAAAATTTAATATAGCCTATGTCCACCGGAGATAGTGTAGCTTTCCAACAGTGAAATATTTTTTCAAATCGTCAAAGAGTTTCAGCAGCAATTTTCTGCTATTTTATCGTTTTTTTTGCAGTTTTATGAATGTTTGAGGGGACTATGGACCAAATTTTTTGCAGAATCAGATCAAGCAGACTAAATTACATGAAAATCTTCGTCAATCCGGGTCCACAATTTTTTTTGTACCAAGATAATCCCAATATTTCACGATTTTTGCAATTTTTAAGGATTTTTTCCAATTTTATTAGATTTAAAACGGTTTATGATTAAAGTACGATCGAAATCAAAATACATGAAAATTATGCTAAAAAATCTAATTTTTTTTTATCTTGCCAATTTTGAATTTTCGCTATTTTTTGGGGTTTTTTGCAATTTACTCGAAATTGAAGCCCGGACGGCCTAAACTGACTTGAAATTCGTTTTCAGCGGGTCGAAAAACATGCCCATAGATAGGTGGCGCCCGGCGCACAGACAACTTTTTTTTTTATGTGCCGGTGTAATCAGACGTCAATATACATATGTATAGTGAAAAATTAGTCGTACAATTTCCATTACTTTGACGTTGACCTACATAACCAATGTCTCGCTTTCTCACGTCATGGGACATTTAACAAACCAAGATATTTTCTTAGTTGAGAAATGAGGCCCTTGCAATATATTTTCAATGTCTTTAAATCCTAAGACTTTTGATACATTCACTTTGTTAAATCTCATATAGCGGTCATCACATACAATAGGCTGAATCGATAGCTGGCAACTTGGCAACTAATTTATAAATTAATCCTAGCGATAATCGTGATCCCGATAGAGGTTGGTTAGGTGTTGCAGCTGGTAGTTTTCATTCGAGGCTAATTTCACGCGCTCGTGTATTCCGCTCATTTATGCAGAATGGGATTACTTGTGATTGCGTGTGGCCATCATTTAGAACAAGGTTAGGCTTACCTCTAATGATGATAGCGTTCATAATCTAAATTTAGAGCCAGTTTCACCAAACTTGCCTAAGAGTTAACGTGCATGCAATTTATATAGCATTGGTCATTGCCTCGTTAGTCCCGCAGCATAAATGGCGCGTAATGTTGAGATATATCGGCTATTTAGGTCCATTAAGATATACTCTGTAGCTGGACGGAATCTGCAAATGTGCCAAATAAATGATAATAGGCTTGGCCGCTGTTTTTTTGGTACTTCGTAACTGGCAAGAGATCGTACGTATTAAAAAACACTTTTCTCTTCGTTGGTATACAGTACTACTACTGTATACCGTTGTATATAATTTTTGTTAAAGGATTTTAAATTTTATGCTTACTAAAGTAGTTTTTTTTTTATATAATGCGGTACAAATATATTTTTTACATATTGTATTTTCATTAATTAAACTTTTTAAAAGTGATATTAATATAGCGACACCTTACTGGAAGTTGTCAAACTACTACAAAGTTACTAGCAAAGTCATCGGACAGTTGGATTATATTAAGTTACTTTACCGCAACTATCACAATGAAGATTTACTACTAGCCCCACAACTACAATATAAGCGTTTCGTAATCTGAAGAAGATGTACTAAGAAATAAAGATACAATAAAAGTAAATAAGCTTATCCTATGGCTAACGAAGTTTGGCCCTCGCAAACTTAATATTGCCAACAAAACGAGGACTCGCTAAGTTGTTCAAAAAGTTGTGTGCTCTGAATAAGAATAAGAACGAGCGAAACTAAGTTGAGGAGTCTATATTACCAAAAAGTTATTGAATGTACATCCAGTCAATAATAGGTATAACATGTTCGAAAAAGTAAATCACTAGTGACGCGGTTCTTTGCTGTAGGTATGTTGTGAGATGAAATAAAAACAATTATTTTAATTTTATGTAAGTAGCAAACAAAATTATTTAAGATGATTCAATATACGGCGCTAGGTCAACGTTGTTTTCAATCGAAGACGAAACACAAAATAGCTTCATTAAGGATCTGTTGCAAGAACGATAACAAAAACTTACAATGTTAATTATATAATAATTAAAAATATTCATTATATCAAAACTACATTTAAACGAATTAAACTATCACAAATATCTACATTTTCATTCATTATTATTATTAAATGTGTATGTACAACGGAGTGGGGTTTATAATTTGATGCAGAGGGAAATATTTCACTAATATGAACCGGGACTAATTGTTTATTTTGAAAATGGTTAGCCACATATTGCTACTAAATCACAGAATATGCATGGTGTTATTACTGTTACAAAGTTTCTGTAATAAATAAAAGCGGTAATACGAATTTTCGCAATCTACTAAAAATGTATGCTAGAATTTTTTTCAGTATTATTTTCGCATTAATATTACCAAATTTGATGATTACCAATGTCTTTTCTATTTTTATCTCATTCAAAAAACGAATGTACTTCAAATCAATAGACGCTTGATTGTAAGATTACCATATGGAATGGTGGTTAGCTATCGATTTAGCCGCAAACAATCCACTACATGAATAATGGCCATGCTAATACACAAGATGGAGGTAAAACAAGCAGCACAATTGATTCATGTCGAAGGGCTTACAGTTCCCACGCTATTCATTGCTGAGTTGTTATTGTCAATTGAGTCTCTTAAGTCATAATACAAAGCAATGGATGATACTGTAGAGATCTGATAAAAGCAGTACTTAAGTGGCATAACATGAGAGGCCTATACCACTTAGTAGTACTACAATGACTTTGGATTATGATGAGAAATAATTAACTTATTTGTGCTCAATGGCAATTGGCTCGCTGCTGTACCGTGCGACGTAAAACCACATTGCACCATTACGCACCACTTCGAGGATATAGGTATGAGTAGCTATCTGATGAATTAATGATTTTATGTTAATAGAGACATTTTGAGGTCGTGGTCCCGCGGCACAAGTATAAACCGTATAATCTAGAGGTCCCGGGTTTGTTTCCCGTGTCTGGCAAAGTTTTATTGGGTTTTTCCATTAGGAAATTCTCAGTAGCTGCACGGTGTCTAGAAATGTGCCCGAAAATGGCAATAGGCTCACGTCCTATTAATTATTTGGGACTACTACATACATACTTGCTTTCGGGGGGTATTTATAGGCGCGAGGCCTAATTTGAATTATTTAAAAATTGGATTAAGCTCATGATCGAGTCAGCCACTTCTGCCGCGTTCCTAAATTACTTATGACAACGTTTTTCAATCGTGATAAACGTGTCCAACCATATGTGGCCAAAATGACCTCGCGGCAATCTGAATTACTCGCCGTGGGGTAATGATAAATACTTCGATGGGAGCACGCAGTCCGTCCTGCTCGCCGGGACATACGCCAATTTATCCCGGAATTTATCACTTCCTACATAAAACGTGGAGTTTCTGGGCGGTTGTTGAGTGACGATTTATTTACAGCGGGTGAAACGAACCATAAGTCATTCTATGTGTATGACTGCAGCTCCCTATTTAATATGTCGGCTGTTAATTAAGGTATCAGGCCAATCAACAACATAACTCACTTTATGTTCTTGACAAATTACAATGTAATAAAAATTTCATCATCATCATCAGCCCATATACGTCCCACTTCTGGGCACGGGCCTCCTCTACAACTGAGAGGGTTTAGGCCTTAGTCCACCACGCTGGCCTAGTGCGGGTTGGCGGACTACACACCTAAGAAATTCCTAAGAACTTTTAGGTGTTCAGGTTTTATCACGATGTTTTCCTTCACCGTTAAAGCAAGTGATAATTCATTGTGAATACACACATAACTTCGAAAAGTCAGAGGTGTGTGCCTGGGGTTTGAACCTGCGACCGCCGAAATTCTCGACCGCGCACCTTAACCTCGAGGCCATCACCAAATAAAAATTTGTATTAAGCTAATTATAGTCGACTGACTATGGAACCCGTGGCAATGCTCTAAATTTTCGTAACGTAATACAATATCATACTCTATATTGCCACGGGTTCCATAAAAGGCCACGAAACTGCACTGCTTTTACTAAAATAACACTTCATGTAAAGTGGGGATAGTCGAGTCCTGAAATGCTTTATGATAAGAGTACATATGAAATTATGTGTGTATTCACAATGAATTATCACGTATTTCAACGGTGAAGGAAAACATGCGCATCTAACAGTTCTTAGGAATTTGTAGTCCGCCAACCCACACTAGGCTAGCGCGGTGGACAAAGGCCTAAATCCTCTCAGTGCAGCAGTGGGACGTACATATATGGGCTGATGATGATTACGTATAAAATAGCGATCAATACACACTTTACTGCTCTCTAGTTTCATAAACTGATGGTACCGTCAAATATATTAGAATCTAAAATATTATTTTGAATCTCAGGTATTTTTTATCTTTTTGCATGCAGCCAACGAAAATGGCAAGAAAAAATTCTGTACCTATCTGTGTTCTTCGACATATACACGTACATAGGACGTTTTAAAATTGTTAATGAGAGCGCTTTGTGTAATCTCAAAGGAACTACAGCGTAAGTGTTATTTCACCCACTGTGACAATTAGTATAACAATTTCACACAACCCTAAGACCGGGTTAACTGCCGTATTATACAAAGGACGCATTGTCGTTAGTATACGCGTCCATATTTCTACGTATTCATGCTGAAGAAAAAATATTACTCACATGAATTAGAGAGATGTAAATACATTTCATCTATGTTGGGGCGTTGAATCATTGTTTACGGTGCAATTTTTAAAGTTTGAGAGTTTGGAGACTTCGTTTAAAAATAGAAGAAGAAGAAGGGAGAGGCACAAGCTAATATGTGATAAATTTTCGTGAGCTATGGTCAATTTTTTTCTTATATGCGTTAGCTGACACTTCTACAGAAACTTTTATCCACAAGCATGCTGCCGTCTGCTACTTTATATTCGAATAAGCCTTTTAGTAGTATATTATAATCCATTAAAACATTTCGCTCATTTGAACACACCGCGAAACAAATTTAAACTTCGAATTTTATCAGGCAAACCCAGAACCGTCCCTTTAAAATAGAATAATCTCTATCATCCCACATTTATAATAAATTTCATTATAAAAGGCAGAGATATCGGTTGAATGCGTAATCCTCTCTCGCGTTAGGTTAACCGAAAAGCTATTTCCCTCGCATAGGTATCGGATTAAAATATCCCACCAGACATTTAAGGTTACGCGGAACGACTTGCGCGTTTTAGACGTCCGGAGATAGCTGGCTGGGTCTAGCGTGAAAGTCTCTTCGTAATGATCGTAATATCCTATGATGTGTTAAAATATTTTGAATAAAATTATAGTTTTGTTTAAGTCACAGAAAACTTAAAAAGGATTTACGTACATGCTATTGATATTACAGGAAGCAAAACAAAATTTTTATACGAAACTTGCCTTCATAAGTATAGTACAGAATTGAGGCACACACCTGTGATTTTTCTAAGTCATGTGTTCATGCGAGTGAATTATCACATACTTGAACGGTGAAGGAAAACATCGTGAAAAAAACCTGCACACCCAAAATTATTAGCAATTTCTTCTAAATATTCTTTCTTCTAACCTAACCACTATTAGTTGGAGAGGTGGCCTCTGTCCAATAGGGGAACGTATACGGGATGGTGATGATGATAATAAGGCTGAGAAAGCATTTGGTTCAAGCGTATGAAAACTATATAACATACATACATACATAATCTCACGGCTGTATTCCCCGAAAGGGTAGGCAGAGGTGCATTACTGCACCCACATTTCGCCACGTATATATCAGTCCCACGTAATAGGGGGCGAGCCTATTGCCGTTTCTCGGGCACATTTCCAGACTCCGGGCTGCTACTGAGAATTTCCTAATGGCAAAACGCAATAACACTTTGCCCGACCCGGGAATCGAACCCAGGACCTCTAGATCGCACGGCACATACTAGTACCGCGAGACCACGTGGCAGTTACTATATACTATATAACGTAGAGTAAATAGCATTTGCACTGCGGGTACTATTGCTGTCGTAATGTACAAAATTGCTTTATTTTTATTGCATTCCATTACTGAGAACTCTAAAGTAACTTTATGAAAATGGCGCAATAATTCTTTAAGAGTAGAGTGAACAGGTTTCTTTTGGATGGGCGTGTACCACCCTAGTCTTCATCTACACTTTCCATCAGGTGAGAGGGAAGACAAACGCCTATTCCATTGAACTATAAAAAATAAAATAATTGTCCATTAAAAATTTGTAAAGTATACTGCCACTTTGAAACCTTATTTAGACTTTTCCAACGCCTTGAAGTTAAAGCTGATTTAAAAACAAGGCTGTGAATGAAATACCCTTCAATAAAAAGTACCTAATTTTAAGCGGTTTTTTTTTCATTCCCGTGTATATTTTTTCATATTACTCATTATTTTGTTCGTTATAGGGCTGTGTAATAATATGATGATTTTGTTGTCATTATCATTCCTACTCGAGGACTTGGCAACCTAAATGCAATCAAACATGACTGGTCAAGGTTTTCTCGTAAAGTATCAATTTTATTTTTATTACAAACACAAACGTACATACATTTGAAACGTGGTCCCATAACTGGCGCGGGTTACATTAATATTTATTGGCATAGGGCTGCATCATATGCTTTTAGATATTCAAAAACGTCCTTTCAGGGTTGCCTTGCATATACAAATCAAAAAATCCTTGGTACTTTAGCCATCTCTTATTCATTTATATATGAAATCATAATGTAACTGAAATTGTGCTCGGGTCATATCAATATTTATTAACTAAAGCATGTGCTTCCATTCAGTTTTGTTTAGGGTTGACAACTTCCTCATAGAATATATAAATATTAAAAATCTCGAATTTCGGTTGATAATGCTAACAAGAGGTTAGTCAAATAGTGGTTAGTCAAATAATTGATATTTGCTGCTTATATTTTATGAAGAAACAAGATCATTAAAGCTGCTATACCTTTAGGGAATAAGCGGAACAAATAAAACGTCAGCAGACAAATAGCGAACAATATTAAGGTCTAACAATCTCCCAGATACATCCGAACCCACTGTGTGTCACGCCTGAAAAAATACAAGGGATTTTCCGAGGCACGACACCTGAGCCCCGAAACAAATATTTGCTGATCGCATAAACATTTCTCACATCGGTGAAATTACATTAAGTTAATTTAAAATCGGATTCTCAACCACGCCACGAACAAATATGACTCATAAAAACATATTATTTGTTTTCTGAGTCCAAACTAAGGTACAGATCTTGCGTCGTGGAAACTACGAATGGCTTTTTGGTCTCACAAACAGCCACACCCAAAACAAATATTTGTGAATGGCATATATAATATACATTTACGTCGGCGCGAGGATCGAACTCGCGACCTCACGTTTTACATGCTGATGTCTAACTAGCTGGGCCTCAGAGGCTGCCAAAGTGTCTGGAGAAAACTTTTGTTTAGTGTGGGCCGTAAGGGACTTTCTAACATCTTTGAAGAGTTGTATTGTGGGAAGTTAGAGTAGGGAAGTAATATTTTTACCAATCGTCTCAATTTCCTTTTCCTCCTCCTAACTCATCTTAAATACAACCTTTACATTGATTTCATGAATATTCAGGAGGCCGTTTTCATATTTTTCCGAGACGTTACAACCCTAGAAATCTGGTCATATGCCGTCGTAACTTATAACTTATGATGCAAATAATATTACGTAGGGACGTTACTGGACCGTAACAGTTGCCGATGTGCTGAACTGTGCCATATAAAATCGTGTATTTAATGTCATCCTTCCTGAGTGACTGGACATGGAATAATAATTAATTTTTACCGTGCGTATTTTGTCTTAGCGCTGACCTTAACTTATATAAATTATGTACAGGGTTACAGGTAAAGTCGTCCTATATCCGTTAAGGGTGTGTAGTTTACATCGTTTCTGATTGATTTGACTATGAGACACCCTATCCTAAATCTAATCGTTTTCGAGATATTTGATTATAATAGTTTTTTCCAAAAAACTCCCGATTTTCGGCTATCAGCTTAGATATTTTGAAATGTGTAAGTCTTATTATTACTATTATTTGATTTTTACATGTAAAATAAGATGCTTTATGACCTCAATAACCAAAATTGTACATAAAATTAATAAATAAGTCGCTGTAGACGATTAAAACTTAAAAACATTACCAACATTTTGAAAGTTTATTTTTCTAGAAAGGATATCAAAAAATATTATTAGGGCACCTGCTTTGCAGATGTGCCTACAAAAATCTTAGTTTCATAAGCTATAGGGGAGGCAAAGTTGAAGTATTTAGAGACAGGATAATTAATGCGGCGATTAGTAAAATGAGAAGGAATTACTACTGCTGTCGTAAAAAATGGACTTCGTAACAGATTGCGAAGATTTGTACAAAACAGACGCAGACATCATCATCATCATAATCATCATCACCCCATATACATCCCACTGCTGGGCACTGGCCTCATCTACTACTGAGAGGGTTAAGGCCTTAGTCCACCACGCTGGCCTAGTGCAGGTTGGCGGACTACACACCTAAGAAATTTCTTAGAGTTTTTAGATGTGCAGGTTTCATCACGATGTTTTCCTTCACCGTTAAAGTATGTGATAATTTATTGTGAATACAGTTAAATCTGAGTTGTAGAGGAGGCACGTGTCCAGCATTGGGTTGTATGTATGTATATGGGCTGATGATGATGATGATAACGATAAAAGCAGTGGCGGTACTTTCATAGAAGTCCAACTTTGAAAAGTCAGAGGTGTGTGTCTGGGGTTTGAACTCGCTACCGCCGAGATTCTCGACCGCGCGCCTAAACCTTGAGGCCATCACTGCTTATGAGGCAAACATGGTGAACATAAAATTTATACTAAGATGTTTTGTGAGAACTGGAAAGTTTAATAAACTTAGTATTTTGTACTCACCGATTTTTATTTAGTTTATTTTTGCCTCCCTTTAGCCTATGAAACTAAGATTTTTCTACAAACTATTAATAAAACCCTGGATTGTTGTACCTCGTTGGATAGCTTATGAAACGTAGATATTTTTAGGTATATCTGCAAAGCAGGTGCCATAATGATATTTTTTGATATCCTTCCGAGAAAAATAAACTTTCTAAATGTTTGTTTAAGTTTTTAAGTTTTAATCGTCTACTGCGACTTATTTATTCATTTTATGTATAATTTTGGTTATAGAAGTCAAAAAACATCTTATTTTACATGTAAAAATCAAATAATAGTAACAACAAGACTTACACATTTCAAAATATCTAAGCTGATAGCCGAAAATCGGGAGTTTTTTGGAAAAGACTATTAAATTCAAATATCTCGAAAACGGTTAGATTTAGGATAGGGTGTCTCATAGTCAAATCAATCAGAAACGATGTAAACTACACGCCCTTAACGGATATAGGACGACTTTACCTGTAACCCTGTATATACTAGCTTTTGCCCGCGACTCCGTCCGCGTAGACTACAGGAAAGAAAATAAGTTGTAGTCTATTTTAGCCCACAGAGTCCCATTTATGTCCATATCAAAAATAGTTTACATCGGTCAAATGATTTCGGCGTGAAAGCATAACAGACATATAGTTACATATACATAGTTACAGTCGTCTACACGTCGTTTCATCATTCTAGCTTCAAAAATGACGAGTTTCCACACAAACTTTCACCCCTATTTTTATTTTACCCCCTAAAGATTGATTTTGTTACAAACTTTTAATGTCATATTTATTTATATCTAATCAACAGCCTAAAAAATAATTTTCAAGCTTCTAGCTTTAAAAATGACACTACTTCCATACAACCTTTCATCCCCCCTTTCAACCCCTTAAAACCCTTTCTCCGGTATAAAAAGTAGCCTATGTCCATTCTCAGGATCTAAACTATCTGTTTACCAAATTTCATTTAAATCGGTTCAGTAGTTTTAGCAGGAAAGCGAGACAGACATACAGACAGACAGACAGACAGTCGGACAGACAGACAGACAGAGTTACTTTCGCATTTATAATATTAGTATGGATATACAGGGGACTGCCTCGTGGTCTCGCGGTACAAGTATGTGCCGTGCGATCTAGAGGTCCTGGGTTCGATTCCCGGGTCGGGCAAAGTGTTATTGGGTTTTTCCATTAGGAAATTCTCAGTAACAGCACGGAGTCTGGAAATGTGCCCGAAAAACGGCAATAGGCTCGCCCCCTATTACGTGAGACTGATACATACCTGGCGAAATGTGGGTGCAGAAATGCACCTCTGCCTACCCCTTCGGGAATACAGGCGTGAGTTTATGTATGTCCCAGCAGTCGACGATAACCCGGAAACGGGGAATAGCCCAAGTCGTAATAGTTATCAGAAAAATATTTAAAAAAATATAAGTTATGTATTTAGAAAAATATAGGGATTTCAAAAAAATCTAGAAAATCTACACCCTGTGACGGTTTTTTCACTACTGTTGCTGCAAATCTCTACTTTTTTAAATTATTATTTTTGTTATGTAATCCTGAATAATGTCTCTGCAAACTGTTATCCAACATTTAGAGCCACCTTGCTATACTTCGGAAGAAAATGACATTGTTTACCAAACCGCATATTTCAAATTAATCATACGCCCAAATTTAACTGACTGTCCTGAAAAAAAATGTACTACGCGAGTTTGGCAAGTAACTTTAAAAGTTGGCGCATTTAATAAGGAATCTAAAATGGTATATTAACACTTGCTACATTATTTTTTAAATGTGGCACAATATTTTTTATTTTGCGAAGAAACCCATTTGATCAAATTTTCTTATTCGGGTGCAGAAAGAAAATAGTAGTCTATTTTACTCCACAGAGTCCCATTTATGTGCATACCAAAAAATCATTCAAATCGGTCAAATAGACGTAAAACGTGTGCCGCCGCGCACCGGCCGGCCGGCGCGGCGGCGACTTGTACGTCATAATGGCGCGCTTGATCATTTTTTCGCTGCGGTGTTATTTTAAAACTGCGATATCTTCTAAAATACTTTGAAATCAAATTACGTAAAGGGCAAATTTCTTTTAAATTAAATACTTGTGATGACTAACGTATTTATTTAGATAAGGATTAATATCATTTTTATGAAAAATCCTTCACAAATAATGCTTTATTTTAGAACAAATTTGGTTAGCATAAAAAAGGTCATAGTGAGCAACCTTAAAAGATAGACATATGCTGTCAAGGACTTTTTTTAGAACTTTTAAAGGGAAACAATTCTGTCATACATTATTTCAGCGAAACTTTAACCGTTTCCGCAGCGCACGCAGCGGAAGTTCTGAAAAGGAAAAAAATACCCCCGATTTTGAAACATTATTTATTGGTGCTCCGCTCCTATTGGTCGTAGCGTGATGTTATATAGCCTATAGCCTTCCTCGATAAATGGGCTTTCTAACGCTGAAAGAATTAATCAAATCGGACCAGTAGTTCCTGAGATTAGCGCGTTCAACCAAACAAACAAACAAACAAACTCTTCAGCTTTATATATTAGTATAGATTATAAATCTATTAATTTGTACATATGTATGTAGTTACAAATCAAATGATCAAAATATTTTGATCATTGTTTGTTATTCATAGGTATGTGTTGAGTCAGATTTGAAGTGGATACGCGCCTACCTACCTTCTTGTGTGGTAAACGCATAGATCGTACCTAGATATTGATGAAGAGAAAAAGTAAGTTGATAATTAAATTATAGAAGAATACGCAATTATTTCCTTACTTATTAGTGCACATTAATTTATGGTTTTCTTATGGAAGCCATTGCCACAACTGGATCAAATTGAAATGGGACCACACTGGAAGCACAAGCTTTCAAATAAGAAAGTATCTTCAAGCACCAAGTTCATAGGTAACAAACATAAAAAATACAGACCTTTTTTGAAGTCGGTTAAAAAAGAGCCGTTAATGATAAAGAAACGAATATTATGTTTGATACTAAGATGACGGAGGAAGATTGACTACTTATTCGATTTACGGGGTTGGTTAATTACTCGACCAGCATGTCCACTATGGTGGCCAAAAGCATATTTTTTTTCAATTATAGAAGAGGCCAGCGCTCAGCAATAGGACGTATTTAGGCTTAGGTCATAGGTATTATTGTATTAAAAAAGGTAATATATAAAGGCTTTCCTTCAAAATTCCAACAGCGCTCAGAAATTAGTAGAATAGTAATTAATAAATACAATGGATTATTTCCAATGTAATCCATGTTTCCTACTGAAATTTCAAATATTTCTCCTTTTATTCTCTAAGTTTTATATAAATATTCGCGCCATTTCAAGAACGTCTGAAAAGTTTTCCAATAACCTATTGCCACGGATAACAAAACATTGTACCAAATAATGCCCAGCCCATTATATAAACATTATCTTTATTCCGCACTGAGACGTACGTTATTATCAAAATAACAGGCTCGAACCACAATAAAATCACCAGTACCCTAGTTTCACGCAGTAAGCTTATTGATATTCGATATATACTTTTATATTTTTCTTATATCTCTGTAATATCTTTTATCAGTACTCTTTTGGAGTGTGTTGGCGGTTTCTTCATAAATATAAAGAATCTAATATTCGTCTGAGAGCAAGACATATTTGATGGGTATTTCTTAACATAAATTTAATGTAGCACTATATAAATCTAGCAGAAATGTTCATTCTCATTGGCGACTTCTATACAAATAAGTACTTGCTAATGTTTATTTATCCATAAGCGTGTAGTGCGACGGTCGTAGGTTGGAATCCCAGCCATTTTACGTGAATATTTTTGTGAATAATACCGAAGCTTAATATTAAAAGGAAAGGTGAGTAAATCTGTATTGCAGATTAAGGTAGGATTGTATAGACGTACTAAATATATATGCAGATAAATATGCATCGAAGAAAATATAAATCTCTTAGTTTTCTGTAAGGAAGTTCTCAAACCGATATTAAAATTCGCTCCAACATTAGGACGTAATTGGCTTATATGTTATGTATGTATGTACATATTTGAAGATCATAAATATTACAGAAGGCTTTAATCACCTACTTCATAATACAACACTTTCAAACAATTTACGTAATTGGAACTGCGTAGGTGACACGAACAATAATTATTATTAAGCGGACAATAATTAATTCGCGCACACAAATATTAACCGCGATCTAACCACAACCACCACGGACCGCAGTTATGAACAATACGAATAACAAAACATACAAGGAGGAAATGTATTGATTTATTAATGCTAAATAAATAATCCTACTCACAAAATGTTTTAATATGGAGATTTAACAAACAATGTTATTCTGGAAGAATTACATTTTCTTCTGCTAAAGAGAATTGGTAGGTGCAGGGCTGGCGGGAAGTAGAGCCATAATTAGCTTTCCCATCTACATAAAAAATTGTGCAGATATGCTACTCTCCCTAATCTTCTTTTTGTAACATTGGTAAACAAAATCTTAATTACGCGAGCGTTGGCGCAAAACCAAAATATAACGTTATAAAGCACAATAGAGCCCTCAAAGTAACATTGTGTAATTAGATAAGAATACAATTATGCTTTTGTTTTGTACTGTTGTAAGCTCCAAGTAACAGTAGACACCTTTACGCGCACACAACGTCAGATATTATGGTGGTGATTCAACTACGTTTAATATTTCAATGGAAGTAGTCTGAACGTTTTAGCATGCATAAATTCAATCTCTTAAGGAAATAAAACTATAATTTGACCTGATTTGACCTGAGGCGGCTAAGTTACTGAAACAGATTTCTACACTTCCTTTTGATTGGGGATCTTATATGCTTGACCGGTCTTTGGGGCAATGAGGTGAAGGATATCAAACAAGAATCTCACGATTTTTTGCGAAAGGCAGGGCATCAGTTAAGTAATGACTAACGAGTCCTGCCACTAGTCAGACATATATTTATTTTTGACGCTAAAATTTGTCGTTTTATTGTCCTCTACAGATCCTAATTTGATTTCTGTATAGACCAATAATTTTTATACGTTTAAATATTGGCCGGATACTTGAAAATTTTAAAGGGGCTATGAAACCTGGAGGCAAATAAAAAACTCTATGTATTTAAAATGCGGAACTATAGACGATGAAAAAAAAAATTACATGTGTCAGAATGTCGTAGTGATAGCCTCGAGGTTTAGGCGAGCGGTCGAGAATCTCGGCAGTCGCGGGTTCAAACCACAGGCACACACCTCTGAATTGTCGAAGATATGTGTATATTTTCAATGCATTATCATGTACTTTAACGGTGAAGGAAAATACTGTGAAACCTACCCACCTTAAAGTTCTTAGGAACTTCTTAAGTGTGTAGTCCGCCAACACGCACTATGACAGCGCGGTGGACTAAGACCTACACTCTCTCAGTCCTATAAGAGGCCCGTGGCCAGCAGTGGGACCTATGGGGTAATGGGCTGATGATGAATTTCTTAGTTTCCTATAAAAAAAACTAGCCAGTTTGTCGCGCTCAATACTGCACAGCCGTAACTATTTAAAATATTTAAATATTCGGATACAATCAAAAAGTATGACATATCATATTAAGTATCTTATTATAACTTTTGATAGATTAATTAATTGCTACAAATCAGAAACATCGTAATCGATGCTATTTTATCCGTAGGTAGTTGTGTGATGTGTAAGGTTTTACAAAAATATACATATTTCTTTGAATTAGAAATAAAAAGAAAACAATATTTTAGTTAGTTTTTAAAATGTAATTATTATGGCAACACTGTCATTAGAATAGTGGGGTAGTTGAGAATTAATAAAAAGTCGAGAAAATAATAAGCAGGGCAATTGGCCATTGGAACGAGGAACAGTAAAGACGTTGGATAAGGACGAGACGGAGTAAGTCAGATGGACACAGTGTAATTGTACATAAAAAGTGTATAATAAACTTAACAAAGTTCAGACGGAGTTTCATTGAATACGCCCAGTTTTAATGGAGTCTTACATCTCAGAAGTGCCGATACCCAACGTAAGTAATAACTAATACTAATTTCTGTTATATTTCTATACTAGCGGTGCAATGTTGATGCTAAATATACTACTGGTACCGCCGCAACCGCTATGTCCTTGCATTTTAAATCTGTAATATCTTCGGAAATATTTATTTGAATTACATGCTGTAAAGGACCATATTGATTTATATTAAATGGACAATGTATTTAAGGTACTTAATTGGATAAGGATTAATACTGTATTGCTTAAAATCACTTTGTAAATAAGCCATTTTTCCTGTAAAATGTAAAGGATAAAAAACTGGTTATTGTGGGTTATCCTTAAGAGATAGACATATACCATCGCGGACCTTTTTATTGACCTTTTTAAGGTGTACAATACTGTAGTACATTATTTTGATTTATCTCGTGGGATTCAGCTAACGTTTGCAATGTTAGCGCAAAAATGTTTATTTACGACATCACATTAGAAACCTCTAAATGTATCAATGTTTCTCTAAAATGTTATGCATGTATTATACATAGAAACCTTCCTCTTGAATCATTCTATCTATAAAAAAAAAAACTGCTTCAAAATCCGTTGCGTACTTTTAAAGATTTAAGCATACATAGGGACAGACAGCGACAGCGACTTTGTTTTATAATATGTAGTGATGATTAGGACTATTGATATTTTTATATTTTAAAATATATTGCATCTTATATTGTATGAATTAACAATTAGTTAGAGAAATTTTATAAAAATAAAAATATACATATACCCTTATCTCACATGTGTTCATGAATGTATATGTAACAAGTTTAGTTGAACAGGTGTATACCTACTAAGCCATATGTCTTGTTTCGAGTCTTCCAGAGCGAACGGTAAAACGAGCAGGATAAAAATGCCTTAACAAAACCGTATGAGCCGCCGAAATGAAGCCGTGCTCGCAGCCGCAGCCGCCAGGACCAGAGCCGAGCAAAACGGCTAGAACCGGAGCGGCAACTAGTCGAAAGGTTGGAACAAGAGCTGCCGCGAAAGGATGAGATTCTTTGAGAATGCGAACTATCTTCGTCAGAGGAGCATCGCGAGGTCGGCGTCTCGTCGCGAACGACTACACGAGGAACGAGAACGCAAGCATCGCACGGATTATAGCAGGTCATGTAATCCCTCTTTTTCCGCTAATGATTTGCTAAGATTATTACAATTCTTGAAGCGTGGTCAAGATTATCAGTCGTTATCACAGAACGCATAATCAATTGAATTTTAAATTACACAAGAACATTATTTTATATTTTGACCCTATAACTAATAAAAATAACAATTATATATATTGTTGAAGAAAGTAAATGAATGCGTTTCTGTATATGGTTGAGATACGACTATGTTTCATATATCAGTACAGATACTGCAAGGATTGGCCAAAGCCGCGACGAGTTAAATTTAATTGTGTTCACGTGGCAAGAGTGGCAGTAAAGGCAATAGCCTAATTTCTATAGGAATGGCCAATACTCGGAGGATATGATAGATTGAATGAACCTATTAGACTAATTACTATGAGAAACCAGCATTCAATGTGTCTAGGAGTACATGACAGGAAGTATCTTACTCAAGATATTTCTGTTTTAACTGTAAGTAGGGACATCCTTATTTCTGATTCCTAAAACTCTTGGTAAAATTTGATGCATGCAATATGATCAGGGGGTAAATGTACTCTTGACTCAACTACTGACTGCGTAAATGCCAATTTTGTGTAGAGTTGTAGATGTTAGGTTAGTCTATGCTAATAGGACAGTCTTTCACGGAACAACCACACGTCATAAGTTTACAAAAAAACGCGTGTAGCTTAGTTTTGAATATAGTTACTGAATTGCGTTAGTTACACTTATAGAGTTCTATTAGCGTTAGGTTATTTACTGAATATTACTGACTACTGGCTAGTAAATTGGCGTTTTTATATTTATTCCGTTAATCAGAGTGTAACAATAACTCCTTGTAACTGTTCATATTTATTGCGAAAGAATTTTGTCTGCCTTGCTGAAAGGATTAATGGAAAAGCTCGTTAACGGGAACCTTTGGGAAACGTGAAAATAATGTTACTAATATTTCTAATGAGGTTTATTGAGAATCGGCTACAGCTCGTGGAAACTATTCGTACAGATAAACTAGACTTATTGATGTCTTACAATATTTTAAGTATTACCGCCTCCAAGCTCAGTGAGTTACGGTTTAGTGTATATAGTACCCGTCACGGAGAATAGAAAGCGTTATACTACGTTTGTTACTTCGTACGGATAATACGAGTTTAAGCGTATGCCGTTTGGGCTAGCAAATTCGCCTGCAGTTTTCCGACATAACATGATGAATGATATTCTTGGCTTGGTACGTTATATTAAGCCTACTTTTCGTCAATATATGTATATTGAAGATTTGTTAATACATGGTCAGACTTTAGAGATGTTCATACACATTTGAAGATGTAATAATGTTGATCGAAAACGCGTATTATTACTTTATTTGTATTATACATATTATTACAGTTATTTTATTTATCTGTGTTCAATTTAAAAAAAAAAAAATTGATTATCTCGGATATGAAGTAAGCTGTGGAGGAGTTAAGCCGGGTTGCGCAAAAGTCTAGTATAGTGTAATAGATTTTCCACGTCTAGTGAATACTCCTAGTTAGGATTGCCATTTATACTGTTTTAAACAGTATTATACTGTTTTACTCTACATTATAATTTTACTGTTGAACAAAAATAAAGTATACAATATACTGGTTTCGCCATCAGAGTGCTTTAACAGTGTTTAGCTTTGATAAAGTTTAAAAATAGACGGTAAATTAATAAATTGTAAAAAAAAAAAAACATTATGCACGTACAAATGGCGGTCTTATCACTTTAAGCGATCTTTTCCAGACAACCATAAGATGAACATAAAAAGTTCTAATAATTATATACATACAAGTATTTGAAAATTATAGTTCAAATACAACAAATAATTATAAGCAATAAGCAACAATATATATATTATGTTAAAGATAAATGTTTATTTAAAAGATTAAAAATATATATACCTATATATATATACATATATATGAAAGAAAAAGGCACGCTTTATATAATTTGGCAATGCATTCCAAAGTCTTAGTTTGTATAAAAAAAGAATTATATATCATAGAAGGAAGAGGAATGGATAGGAGTCCTTATTTGTTAGGAGTTAGTAGAACGCAGAGACCGAGTATTAGCGACATACAAAAACTATAAACGTTCTTTGAGGTAGAAAGGAGCAGAAGGTTCAAAGAGGATTTTATATAGAAGAGGGAATAATAAGGTAGTAAAGTTTTTTAACCGGTAGCATACTCAATAAATTAATTTAGTGTACTTGTTGAGAAAATATTTAATGGCGTGACCGACTGTAAGAGACTACCTTCTAAAGTTTCATAAGTTCTTTGATTACTTGAATCGCTAAGCGCTATTTGCCCTTATTTTATGAATTTTATTGTGACCTACTCTATCGCGTAATCTATTTCCTTAAAGATAACTGAGAATCATGTGAAATAAATATCAGCTGAGATAAGTACCTAGGTATTACTTATGACGTTTGGCTTTTGACACTTAAATTGGGAGAGTTATGTAGAGGTCGCACTATTCTTCCTATAATGATACGAGACGAAATTGAATTGCAAGAAATAATTATATCATACGCGATAAGATTGTTCAATAATTGTATTTGGAAAACAATGATGCCATGCAAATAGAATGTGTCGAGAAGTATTTAGGGCTAGAAAATACTCTTAGGGGTGGATCGTTTTGTTAAGAAATAAATTCCAAAACAAAAAGCAGATTTGCTGTTTCATATATTCCATATTGGTCACCTTCCGTGAAATTAAATCCGTAAGGAAAACTAATTCCTAAAACGGATTAATGCATTGTAAGACATACTTTATACCTTCAGTGGTCTTGGTAGGCTGATTAGTCACAGAGATAGTTGTTTTACTTCCCATCTCTTTAGAATATTTTGCCTTAATAAAGGTTGCATGATTTAAATACAGTGGCAATACCACCAAAATCAAATGGACAAGTTGAGTGATACAATGCCAATAAATGATAGTTAAAATAAAAATGTGATTAAGATTGAACCTTTTGATACCTGTTATTTTAACTAATACCTGATAATTGTAAATGGTTGAAAATCAATTGATATTATGTGAATATGAGGTGTTATATGTCCAACCCGCACTGGGCCAGCATGACTAAGGCCTAAACCTTCTCATTTGTGGAGGGGGCCCGTGCAAAGCAGTGGAACGTGATGATATGATGATATGTTGATATGATGATATTATGTTGATATGTTTATATGATGATATGATAATATGTTGATATGATGATATAATGATATGTTGATATTATAATCATATAATTATGTGATGATACGATGATATGATATAATGATATAATATGATGATATGAGTCCTTGAGAAGTGATTGGTTCAAGGCAACAACATGACAACTGAGAAGTGATTGGTTCAGTTGTTGTGGAAAAGTCCTTGAGAAGTGATTGGTTCAAGGCAACAACATGACAACTGAGAAGTGATTGGTTCAGTTGTTGTGGAAAAGTCCTTGAGAAATGATTGGTTCAAGGCAACAACATGACAACTGAGAAGTGATTGGTTCAGTTGTTGTGGAAAAGTCCTTGAGAAATGATTGGTTCAAGGCAACAACATGACAACCGAGAAGTGATTGATTCGGTTCAATACGACAACAGCAAGCAGCATAGCTACCAAGAATTGATTGGTTTGGTAAGAAGTGATTAGTTCAGGGCCAACTAATGGGCGTTTTGAGCCATGAATATATATTTAAAAGGTATATAGAATACGCAGATCATTTAAAAGTTATAGCTTTAATTTGCAAGGTAATTCCATATTTGGAATGGGGTTTTATTTTTTTAAGATACATTTAAATTTGATTTTATTAAATTACAAAATTAGTTTTTCGGCATTAATTGACGGCCGTTGTGTAAGGTTATCACTTGATGCGTGTATGAGGACATACACGTCGTCAGGATGGTCGAGTGTAAGGTTTTACAAAAATATACATATTTCTTTGAATTAGAAATAAAAAGAAAACAATATTTTAGTTAGTTTTTAAAATGTAATTATTATGGCAACACTGTCATTAGAATAGTGGGGTAGTTGAGAATTAATAAAAAGTCGAGAAAATAATAAGCAGGGCAATTGGCCATTGGAACGAGGAACAGTAAAGACGTTGGATAAGGACGAGACGGAGTAAGTCAGATGGACACAGTGTAATTGTACATAAAAAGTGTATAATAAACTTAACAAAGTTCAGACGGAGTTTCATTGAATACGCCCAGTTTTAATGGAGTCTTACAGATGTATATTTCATATGTTCATCCCAACTTATTGCTGTCATCAGATTTTAGGCCATTTTCAATGAAATAAATAAAGCATTGTCGTTAGATATATGAATTATAATGAATGCCTACATATTTTAAAATTAAATAAAAATCGCAACAACAAGCTTTCCATTTTTATCTTCTCTCTCTATTTAACTTTTATACTTTAATATTTGCGTACATGTGTTATTTTTGCAATGAAAGCAAACGCTCGTTTAAAAAATAAATGCCAACTGCTGTTATGTTTCATATTTTCGCGAACACCGTGTTCAAAAACGGGCAATTTTTGGTGTGTAAAGCCGGGGATGCATGATACCTCCCTAGGTGAATTTCCCTCAGGCATGCTTTTACACCTCGTTTGATTTTAGAGAGGAAATAACGTGCTTCCTTGTTGGTATCAGCTATTCATATCGTGAGCATCTAGCTTTAGTATTCATGAACGTTTTACGGTTTATTTACGAAGTTAAAGTACGAAATATAAAGGCTATTCTACAAGCTACGTACTTATCATACACATAAAAAAATCGAATGTTCGTTTTGATGATACCATCGTAGAAGTGAGTTTTTATTCGACACGAAAGTTAGCGTGCTTTCTAAATATATTGAGATATGTCACATCACCTCAACCCTCTCAGTTCTAGAGGAGGCCCGTGCCCAGCAGTTGGACGTATTTGGGCTGATGATGATGATGATGTCACATCACAGTCCTTTTTGCTTCTTGCATACGGACAAAATTCAAACAAACACGAATATACGGGTAAAAGAAAAATATATGAAGCTCGAAACGTCTTCAAAACTAGCTCAAAGCAGTCCGGTCGATTCTCAAAATAAATAACTCTCCAAGCGTTTTTAATTAGACGAATATTCGCGAAAATCTAGCAGCAGTATAATTTTATTGCATTCCCAGAAGCGGCGACTTATATAATTATTTAAATTCAACTCGCGAGTGGGCTTGTAAAAAAGCCTCATTACTGCAGTGCAGACAAGATATAACGCAGGTAGTGTGCGAGGCTAAAACAACGTGTCCACTTAGCGCGCCTGTACTCACACTGATGTGTAATACTTTTTAATAGTTTAATAGTGACGTTTTATATGCCAATACAGAAAGTAGTAGGTAAACTTATGACATGGGTCTTAGAATAAGAAATTTAAAAATATTGAGACATGCAAGTAACTATTAGTAATAATATTATTTCAGACTATTTTTGTTGTACTTTTACCGTAAAAAGTTGTGAAATCCATATAGCACCGAGTCGGTTAATTTATTCAGTCCCTAATTAAGAGACCTTCTGTCTTAAGTGATTACGTAATTAGCTAACCTAACAACATCTTATAGTGACCACATGAATATGTTTTTTTTATGCCTAAATAAAATAGATTGACTTGGCAATCGGATTAAAAAATCTTATTTCATATAATATTTATTACTTGTGAGATACAAAGATTGTGTCTTCATGCGAAGAGAAGAGTACGGCGATTTTATTAATGCAGTAAGCAACAGATATGACACGTTCCACGTTAAGTGGAATGGAACCAGCGGTGGTCTAGTGATAGATGTCACCGGTTTACCGTAGCCTTTATATTAGCTATATTATAAAAAAAAATTTAATGCTCAATAAAGTGTAAGTCATCAAGAATTTCCTCGATATTTGTCTGTTTTGTAACTTGCAACTATAATTTTATATCAAATTCGAACAGATAAAATCGTGACAAAACTATACTTTTTAAAAATAGAACCCCACCAAAAGATTTGCTTTTTAAGTATTCCAATCGGTGTAAATGCGTCCTTATTAGCGGCAAAGTCTTCGCTTTAGATGGCAAAGTAAATGCCATGCTGCATTTCATGATTAAGTTTTTAAATTGACGTCAGCTGAAAATTCTCAGGCTAATTTTATTAAATTCCAAGCTACATTTTAGTTTCCACTTCAAATACATACTTGAGTGTTAATTACGTGGATTGTCGTTAATAGAACAAGGGTGCTCAGGAGCTACCGTCGCTGGAATTGATAATATCAGAGTTTAATTACCTTCCGTATTAAGATCGCTGAGAGCGATTAAGTCGCTCGGGAGAGCTTCTACGCAATCATCTAAAAAAATACATTTTGGTTGTGAAAGTTAATTTTTGTAAAATATTTAAGAGAGGAAGAGAGAGAGAATCTTTAAGGGCCTCCCTAATATTGTTTAATCTGTCTGTTATGGTCTGTAATCATATAATTTGAACATATTTTGTTTATTTTCATTAGCAGTGAAACTATATTTCATGTAATTCAAATTTTAATAAGGTGATTCGATCCTAGCTCTTCTATTTTGGCAGCGTTAGTTTGAGGATATATTTATAAAAAAGTACTTACGTAATTCCCTTATGTAACCCCTCTCAGGTGAAGAGGAGGCCAGCACCCAGCAGTAGTAGATACATATGTATGAGCTAGTGACTAACTAACTCTGTTCTTAAAATATTTACGCAACTTAAAAATTTGATGAAGTTGAAAAAATGTGTAAATAAAAATAGACGGATATCAAATTCTATACACATCTACTATATTATATAAACATCCATGATGTTTAATTTACAAAAATGAAATTAAAAAGCTTATTTATTGTAATATCTACGTCTTTTTCTCATGTGAGTCCACTCGCTCTAGAAAAAGGGCACAAATTAAAGTCGATCGATCATATATACATATATACATATATATATATATATATATATACCTCAGAATTATAAATGTGATCGTATGATGGATCTGTTAGAATATTTTTAGGCATCGTAATTTCCATTATATTTGGAAACAACGAGACAGTCAAACCGGTTCCATTTCATTTTATTGACCGTATTGACCGTATTTGTTGTATCAATTACCTCGAAAATATTTAAAAAGAGTATTATATTTAATATGAAGTACTGGGTTAATATTAGCCTCCAAATAACATCCGATGAGAAGGCTTAGATTCTTGCCATAAACATGTCTCGTGAGATATATCGCGGACCTTTCGTGCTAAAGATTAATTAGCGCCTGACGTGAAGTGAAATATGAAGACAACACATTGATAAGTAGACTAGGTAAGTATATCATGTTAAATATTTACGCAAAAAATTTTTTTTTGAGGATATGGACTAGTAAATTGTTTTTTCGGAAATTTCGCTCACCGTACGACGTGTAATGATATCTTTTGGTAAGTTTTTTATGAAGCTTTGGTACATCTAATAATTTATTTCTAATTTGACAGCCCCGTAGCGCAGCTGGCTAGATTACGACGAAACGTGAGGCCGCGGGTTCGATCCCCGCACCGAGACAAATGTTTGTGTAATCCATAAATATTTGTTTTGGGTCGGGGTGTTTGTGAGACTCAAAAGTTTCTCGTAGTTTCTGGTATCCACGACAATACTTTTATCTTAGTTTTGGGTCAGAACTACGAATATGTATGTAAGTGTTAGGTGTATGTATTTATTTATTTTTCTCATCATTAATTTCTTTCACTTTATAACCCAGATTTTTACACATGTAATACTGTTTGTTCCGTTAAGTGTTTATAAAACACATACTTGTATCATTTCTATCTGAATCCAAATCTGAAATGCATGCAGTCGAAGCTGGTAATTAAATTTAAAGACATTAAATTCCAAATACATCAAGCAGTGAGATTAGATCATCACCTAACGAGGCAATCACAAAACTTTCCCCCGAACTTGTTTTTCTTGATTACGAAAGCACTTAATAAGATATGTCAAAGTTTGAGCTGCGTGCCTGACTTATCTCGCGGTTCTTGTCAAATTTATGCGCGCATTCAATTCCCAGGGAGTGAGTAAAACAATCCTTAACTACATTAAACTAGGGAATATAAGCTTTATCTGCATACGAATAGAGATTACGTGAGTGCATAAGTAAGTTTGCGTAGTAAACGTCCCAGTTTTATTAGAGAAAGAAGTGCGTGAACATTTTACGAGAACGATGATTGAGCGAAATCCCGCTGAGATCAAAATTAACGTTCAACGTAAATGTATCTCGGGATACGCTTCACTTGAGTGATTTTTTGACAAGAAAAATGAAAGTCGGACTACGATGAGAATTGTTTTTCCGTTGTCACGAGACGACCTTTTCCAAAAAAAATGTAAGAGCCTGAACCTACACAAATTGTCGGCAAAAATGTTAATTTGCGAGCTTATTAATTTTCCTTGACTTTTTTGCGTGCCTTAAGTTCTAGCCTTTATTTTTAAGGAGAGAAATATTTGAAAAAATCCCGTAGCTACTGGCGAATGAGCAAGCACGTTAAGTGGCGTCAGGTTTTTACTGCCCTCATGAATTTGTCGGCCTTGGTGGCGTTTTTAATGATAACTGTAGAGGAAAGTCCACGAATTTAATCCAGGCAAAGTATTTGTATAATCCACGTATATGTTTCTAGATGTGCATTATAGGGGTAATTCTTTTTTAATTTTACGCAAAACATGGTTTGTTCAAGAACTCTCATAAAAAACTATAATGTATTCATTAGAATACATTAGTATACACATTAGTGTAATAATCAATATCAACGAAGGATGAAGGTTTAAAAATAGCAATCAAAGAGTGGCATGGGAAAATTTTAAACCGTTTTGTCTTCTGTGTGAATTTGTATGTAAAACTTATCCAGGTGTTATTTTTCGGGTTAAATGAGGCGCTGTTTGTAAATATGCTATGTATTTACATAGCATTACATTAACTTTTCCTTTAAAAGGCCTGAGAAGGAGACGAATTCATCAATGGAGTGCAAGGAAATATATTTTACAGTTTTTTTTTTTGGGATGGGTCGCCTGTATTACAAATATCTTAAACATGAGCGTTTTATAAATGCATTCCTTCATCGTGTGGCGGTTGAAAAATCTAATTTATATAATAACTTGCTCATAAACTCATTCTCAAAGCAACCACATCTTGAAATAGCACTGCTGATACAAGGAGGTGCTAAATCCGATGACCTATGAATATTAATGTCATTACTATTGCTCCTCCTAGTAACAGTTTTGAATACTAATCAGTTTTGAAGCGAGCAAGTTAGTAGATTTGATTTACGCGTGACGTAACATTTTACCGTATTAATTACAAACTTGTTACTGAAAGCTACTACTTGTTACTAAAGCTTGAGTTGTCCTTAATTCTAGTGACTTTCTCATAGTTACAACCGCTGTATTGTGTCCTTGATTGCGTTGTCAATCTTTTTCTATGCGTATGGAATTTGTGTATAAACGATTAATTATATAATCAATTGTTTAATAACGTTTAATCGGTCTTTCAACCTGAGGAAAACATTTAAGCACTTTAAAAGAAGTAGGATATCTTGATTCCAACATATTTCAGGACATCATGGCGTAGCTTTGAATTAATTTGCAAATTACTATTACTTTTGGCAAGCAACAGGTAGCAAAATCATGAATACCACATTCATACTTCATTGAGCTAAAATCTAGGTCCAAGTAGAAGACTGGTTGACGAACTTAAAATCATAGAATCATTATTTCTTTTAAAATAACATATTATTCTGAATGCCTTTTTATTTTTTGTAAGTTGGATATCATCATCATCATCATTTTCAGCCCATATACGTCCCACTGCTGGGCACGGGCCTCCTCTACAGCTGAGAGGGTTTAGGCCTTAGTCCACCACGCTGGCCTAGTGCGGGTTGGCTGGTTGAATATATTATACTATAACTTGTTCAGTTTAACTTAATGCATATAGTCATTAAATATATCTACCATTAGTCTACCAAGTGCCTACATTATATTCATATTTCATGTTAAAATCGAAATGCTAAAAATATAGATGGCGAATCTAACTTGCAAATCGGTTCAGCCACTGCATGCAATAGGCAGTCGAAAAATTCAAAATGCTCTTCAATCAATGGAAGAACACTTGATACAAAAAAGCAAAAAAAGCCCACGAACCTTGTGGTGAATTCAAAATATATCTTTCTGTTATTAAAGTAATATTTACGCGGGCGTTTTCAAACTTGCGTTAGTCATTTTTATTTTTTATATCTTTTATCATTAATTGATATCTTGTTATCTTAAGTACCTCATTACAAGATATTTTTTCCTTTTTCTCTTTAGTCTATTTTTAATTTTTAAATAACAAAAAATATTTTTTCAGCTTGAAATAAAGATTGTTATTAATTCTTATGTCATTACTAGAATTATTGTTTGTTCAAATTGCCATAATCTGAAACGTATTTCTGTAAACATAGACCACTGCGACACATGCTTAGTTAGTGCAAAGTACTTGTCTTATTGGCTTGATCTTATTTTTACACTAGTAGCAATACCTTAGATGCATCATGTCCTATGTAAATCTGTAAATAGAGCAAAAACTTAATCTATTTAACATAAAGACTAGACAAGTGTCTATAAGTATAATTGGCCACATGGGAATACTCTTAGCAATCCATGAACGCAGCATCCGTGACACTCCTCATGGCGCAATTGGTTAGACACCATGTCGTGAAACATAAGGCTGCGGGTTCGATTGCCGCAATGAAATAAATGTATGTGTAACCAAAAAATGTCAGGATATTTGATGTTATTATTTGTAAGTCTGGTGTCAGAACTATACATGTTGCTGCGGGTGTATTTTTATTTATAATTCATAAATAGTAATTGCTTCCCATATGTTGGGCCGCTTGATTGACGGAATCAAAAAGAAGACATAGTCCCCACTAGAGCACTTGAAATAGAAAAGCCTCTGAATGAAGTTGGAATGTTTCAGAAATTGCTACAATTATATTCATGCGAAATTCGTACAATGCGGCCAGACATCGTCTATACCTCCATACATATGTATACATAGTTCATTATGTCAGTCAGCCCGCGGTATTGCCATTAACTTGACAAACACACGCCAAATATATTTTCGCTGCTAATAGACTTTCTAATTTAACTGCTTTTTATTGCCTGAATGGGTCGCAGTAAAACTATTTTATATGTTTTATTTTCTTGTGGCACTATCTTTACGTTGCCATTTAATATAATTTCTATCATGTTCTGATCTGGGTTGTTGATACTTCTGAATTTTAATGTATATTTAGTTATTTATTGATTTTTGCTAATATAACGTCAAGTATTTGCTCGTTCCATCCCTACCATCTGGATGAATGGCGTTCCTCAACAGTGCGGTTTAAACGGTGTTTCCTTCCTCGCACAACATCTTTGTGGAATCAGCTTCCCTCGGCGGTATTTCAGAATAGAATGGACCTTCAAGAAAAGAGCCTATATTTTCCTCAAAGGCCGGCAACGCACCGATGATTCCTCTGGTATTGTGGGTGTCCATGGGCGGTGTTGACCACTTAACATCAGGTGGCTCACCAGCTCGTTTGCCTCCTTTTCCATAAAAAAAACAGTCATATACATGTACACTAGCATAAAAATCGCATTTTAACCATCAACAATTTGAGAGATATGTACGACCAATGAAAGTCAACAAAGTCACTATTTTGTATTTCTATTATTATCTTGTTTTTACTCTTTATATACTGCCACTTTGTCCACTCCAAAATCAAATTATACATCCAATATAGTTCAGACCAAATTGTGACGTAGGCTCGTTAATAAATGTCTATCAAGTTGACTTCAGCTTGATATGCTTTGTTCCGCGGCCAGCCGGATAGCCAGCGGCGGTTAGGCGTACGCTAGCTCATCAAACTACAATGTATGGGAACTAACCCAACTGCTTTATTAATATTACAATATAAGAGAGATTGACTGGCAACTTACGTGAATGGCAGTTATATTAATTCGTTTATTTTATTATATTTCTCTTGTATAGTAGAGAGCTATTCTAAGAATAGCAATATGTAGGCAATAAAGAGGCTATTGAACTCAGATTCATGATACGAATAAAACTCAGCTTATAGTATACTAAAGAGTTTCATATCAATTTAGAAATAATATAGCTTTTTGCTGTATTTTTAAGTAAAAAACATAAAAGAGGATTTAAGTAGAATGGTAAATATATAAACGGTATTATTGTCGTGAATAAGAAGTCATAATCCTTTAAATACATCCATCTTTTACAACGGAGATCTACTCTTACCAATAGGTGAAGCTATTATCAATTACGGTGAACGCATTTCACCCCGTCAGGATTTTGTCGGCCTTTTTAATTTTTCTAATATCTTGTGCTCAAATATCTCTCTTCCTAGCTAGTCTGAGTAGTGAATCTAGCTGTTCCGAGGCACAGCGACATTGCAGGCCGGCGCGGTATGAGTACATCGAAGTCAAAGTCAAAATCACCTTTATTCAAATAGACTTTTACAAGTGCTTTTGAATCGTCAATTCAGTTTTTTTAAACTATTGCCGCTTCGAAACGTGTTATCGCTGTGGAGAAGAAACGGCAAGAAACTCCCTCAGCAACACGAAATGTCATTTTTTATATGATAATTTTTAATTATAATTAAATTTTTATTTATTATAATTTAATTTAACCTCATACATGTCATAACGATACAAATTGCAGCAACCTCCGATCAGTTTACTTACCCCCAGGGCTTATTATCCTCAATATATTCTGACATTTTATAATAAGCTTTTTTATATAGTTTTTCTTTAATCGATTCTTTAATCGTTTTCAAAGGAAGCTCCCTAATACCCTTCGGAAGTTTGTTATAGAAGCATATACATTGCCCCATAAGAGTTATTAATTTTCCGAAGATGAGGTACGTGTTGTACAAGATTACATTTGTTCCTAGTATTTTTATTATGAACATTACAAATTTTATGAAATTGACCAAGAGTGACGAGAAGTAGAAATCCCAAACTAAAAAAAAAAAAAAAACCTAAATGATAATTGTTTTGGCTCCCTCGTTCGTCAAAATCGGGGATTCCCCACCACCTCAACGCGCTTGCGTCGCACGCATCGCATCGGGTTGCGTTCATAAACACACTCAAAAAACTCACGGCGCAGCGAAGGTAAACTAAAACTCAAAGCGTAAAATGAAACCATAACCGTAAATATATTATAGTCGTGATGGCCTCGAGGTTTGGGCACGCGGTCGAGAATCTTGACGGTCGCGGGTTCAAACCCCAGGCACACACCTCTGACTTTTCGAAGTTATGTGTGTATTCACAATGAATTATCACGTACTTTAACGGTGAAGGAAAACATCGTGATGAAACCTGCACACCTAAAAGTTCTTACAAGTTTATTAGGTGTGTAGTGTGCCAACCCGCACTAGGCCAGCGTGGTGGACTAAGGCCTAAACCCTCTCAATGGTAGAGGAGGCCCGTGCCCAGCAGTGGGACGTATTATGGCCTGATGATATATAAATATATTATAGTGCGACACTTGTACAATGAATTCATTATATGTTTTGTTATTTACAAGGCATAAGTTGCGCCTATTTTACCTACTTAATATCGATATTCAACTAAAAATAATATATTTTTGTTAAATTTTAACATATATAATTTCGGTGGCGGCGCCCTTATTATTTTGGCGCCTGTGTGCACTGCACACTTCCCACACAGGGGCGGCGCGGCCCTGAGAACCGGGTATGTGTGTGACTGTTGGGGCTGACTGACTGAAAAATAAAAAACAGCACCACTAGAACAATTGTTTTTTTTTTTTTTTTTTTTTTTATTCTGGCACGGCAAAGTGACTCCACTGTACCTGATGGTAAGCACAGTGGAGTCCAGAAAAATAATACCGACCAGCGAGAAACGATGGTCACCCGCTGGTCGACACAATCATGCCGGCCCGCACAAATGCTTCTTCACGCTTCGCTTAAAGGATCGTATTACACTATTTCACAGCTTGATGGTGCGGCAAAAGTAGGAGTTGGCGAACTTTTTAGTTCGAGCCGCGGATGTTGTGACCACAAATCTGTGGCTTCGCATGCCCGCACGCGTGGTTCTGGTGAGGAACGGAGAGGATGGGACAAGGTTAAACAATTCTTCAGAGCACTCACCATGATACAGACGGTAGAACACGCTAAGTGCGGCAAAAATCAGGTTACACGGATTTTCCACTAATTTAGAATTATGAAAGTGAACACTATCAGCGGCTTAGCTGATGAATTACACGAATAACAAATACGAGCTAAATAAACAAGGCGATTTGACATAAACTGAAAACTAAACAGGCACTAGCGCGGATCCGACGCAAATGAAATTACACTAAGCTGAACTGTACCGAACCTATGTAAATATCATAAAGCACGTTCGACAAACAGTTGCCCTGATAATGTACGCATGAAATACAATAATTATAATCACGATGCCACTGTTTACCGTTGCTACCAATGCTGCTGTTATCGTCAAATACAATTATTGTATTTGTAATAATTACATTATTACCTTTGATAATACATAATTTCGGTAGCTCTATTGATTTTCTTACAACAATTCTAAGGACCAAGGAAGGCATCGGAAAATACTAGGACACAAATGTTACCTTAATTAATGTCACGTTATCATATTAATCATTCAATAAACAAAAAAATATAAAAAGGGTTGCTTGATATATTTTTTTACTTCAAGAGTCTGGATTACTTTCATTTTGAATACTAATAATTATTATTAACTCTAAACTCAAAATAAATATTTAAAAGAATATACATTCGTACACACATAATGCTTTAATTCCTGAAGGGGTAGACCTGTGCATTTCTGCACCCACATTTCGCCATGTTTTTAATGTTTTTCGGTAGCATTTCAACACCACAACCAGAAACACCCAATAACACTTTTCCTAACCCAATAATGTAATTCGGTGTCTCCGTTTCACTTGTGTCGCGAGATCACGAGACATTTATTCTTATTAGTAAGTAAAAAGCCTATAAACATAATAATAAAAGTAAGAAAAGGCCATGACACTATTTAATCAGATATCGTGTATTTCGACACCTTAATATTTTAATTGCGAGTCACCAACCTCATTTTAACTACTTTACAATACGGTAAGGACAGCTTTAATAAAATTTTCATTCAACAAACACTGCCGATTAATAAAATGTTCAACAAAACGCACTTTCCACGGCAAACGATACTTTTAATCATACGTTGTTCAAGTTAATTGAAAATTTCATAAAGTAGTAAAGTGACGTCGTTCAATAAATTAATCATTGTACTTTGATATTGCTGTGACAGATAATAAAACGGAGCGAGCAAGGGAACTCAATTATCAACGGACCAATTCTGAACACTACGAGGTGTTGCTGTATGTGTTTACAGCCTTATTATGCAACACTCTGAAATATTTTAAAGAGAACTATATTGTGATACGATGCAGTGGCGTACATTAGCGCGAATGATCAGTGGGACGGGTTCAAGTCCCGGGGCAGGTAGAGTTATTATTTTCTCGTTACCAAATTTAGCACATAGTCTAAAATTACCTAGAAAATGAAACATTCAATCTAGAACGCTGTTCCGTTCACAAAAATTTTCACTGAAAATTAATTATTAACCAATTCTCCACTTGTATCATAATGTCTCTTAAAATAAAATTTGGAACTTTTTAATTTTCAAAAGTTATTTCATAAGGTCACTCATACATTTCAATTTCTGTAATCGGTATCGATACCGAACGTTTTGAATAGAAATTGATGGCTTTATGTGCCCTATCGTACCCAGAGGGCCAATAAATATTTTAAACGACCCGTGGTCTTCCCTTCTTGAACTTATGCTTACGTCAAGGAGTTACGATCCCTCACAGATTTAAATCTTGTTTTCTTAAAATAAATTATAGGGATATATATTTTAGAAAAAAATTTCCAGTAGTTTTTATACTGTCACAGAGCACTGAGTAGAGAGACTGTCATTACTCGTCCCTTGACACTCATGCTGGCCTGCTGAGATACTTCTCTACACTAGGCTTAAATGGACTAGGGCCTAAACCCTTTCAATGGTAGAGGAGGTCAGTGCCCCGCAGTGGGACCTATATGAGCTGATGATACCAATCTCAAAAGACCTAGTATAGAAAAAACAAGGCAACTAGCGGCCTGACAATATTTATAAATAGGTATTCCACAATTTGATTAACAAACGCAGTAAAACTTTTCTATGAATATTATAAAAGTCTCAATATTTCATTTGTACTGATAAATAAATTCACAATTAAAACATTAACACAAACTAATCAGAACAAAATAACTTCCTTAATCAAATTTATAGAAAGATACATTTTGTAATGAAAAATGTAATACATTTTTTTACTTCAAAAAGTGCGGAATACCCCCAATATCGGTTTATTCTTATCTTCTATAGAAATGCACTTAATATACTCTGAATTGCTTTCCAACAAAGGTCCTTTTGTGTTGCATCCAAACGTTTACTGAAACGATATCATTTTGTATAAATAGAATCGGTATGCAGTACGGAGTCACGTATGCAGAGTTCAAATTGAGTTATCAAATATAGAACGACGGCTCTTCATGTCCTATCGTGACATATTGTATGACGCAATTTAGCACACTTGTGAAATTATGTGAAAGGCTGTTGTTATCAACTTGCTATCATTACATACGCACTCGCGTTTGTATTTCTGCAGGGGTAGGCGGAGGTGCACTTCTGCACCCACATTTAGCCAATTATAGTTTTGTGCCATGTTATAGGAGCTGAGACTGCTGCCGCTTTTCATATTCTTCGTGCTCAATATCAAATCCTTACAAATAGTTTTCATAATAGTGTTTTTTTTCGTATTTAAAGAACTAATGAGGCTAAGGCTTTTCCAGTACAGTTGTCTTTACATACGTACATATATGTATGTCTATCAATAGCTAATACTAGTACTATATGTACCAGCTAGCAGCATACATACATATTATGTTCGTTCAAACAACTTTATAGGGAAGTTCGTGTTTCATATTCCGTCCGATTTATGTGTACATTCGTGATCGCAATACGTTACTTGTTAGCAGAGACCAGAGCCAAATGTTATACTAATTTGGAATATAACATTAAGGAAAATTTATTCATCAGAATATCGATTAACATATATGTATATAAAAATATTTTTTAAATGACCTTATTTGTACTACTGCTGAACGATAGTCGCGACATTTTCATTCCTTGATCTCTTGGTAGGATGCATTACTTTTTAAATTCTTTCATATTGTTTTTAAGTATACGTTACCTTCTGGTGCTATGCGACAATCACTTCATGGTTTACCAGGGTCTTTGTTCTTTAATATTTTCACCTGGAGAATGTGCTAGAGTTCCACCGGATATTTTACGTATTATAAATTACCATCCCTATAACATTAGTATACTACTGCATCACACAAATTATTTTATAAGTGGATCCAATTAGTGCTAACGAGTACTCAGGTTTTATTATCGGTCCATCGATTAATTAAAAATGTGGGCGTAATAACAACGGTAGAAAAGAGTGATGCTAAAAAATATTTGACAAAAGTCGTTCATTCGTGTCATTTATCGGGATCAAAAAACTCATTTGTGTTGACGCAGATTAGAAATTATTTATTAAATTTGATTTGAATTTCAGCAGTTGTTGATTAAGGAATATATCATATTTTTAAAAGCATGGTATCATCATCAACCAATATACGTCCCACGGCTGGGCATGGCCACTCCTACAACTGAGAGGGTTTAGGCCTTAGTCTACGGTGAAGAAAAAAATCGTGAGGAAGCATCGTACCATATTGACAAATAACATAGCCATGGTACCTCTTGTAATTTTTATAGGCGGCAGGGATTATTTACAATTTAGTAAGCAAGTCTTTTACAAAATGTGAGGTGATGGCTTTATCGACTCGGACTTCAAGATAAAAAAAGTAGAATCAACATAACCACTACTATTGACATAAAGAACTATGTGATCCTAACGCATTTTGTACAATGGCCAAGATTAAGCCGTAGGACCCTTAATTTTTCACATAATAAATACATCCAACGGTCACATACATAGTTCTGACCCCACACTAAGATACAACCCTTGTGTCTCGGGTATCAGAAACTAGGAGAGTCTTTTCGGTCTCACAAACACCCAGATCCGCAACAAATACCTATGGATCACATATATATTTGTCTCGGTGTGGGGATCGAACCCGCGGCCTTTCGTTTCGCAAGCTAGGGTTTAGCCAACTGCGCCACGCACGCTGTCTCTCTGTTTCTGTTGTCTCTTTTTTTTTTTTAACGACGATAAGATTTTTGTTCTTTTTGAGTTTAGGTGTGCATGCAATACGAGGACTATTTATATACAGTATAGTATGAGCAGCCAGCCAACCAAATGTACAGAATGAAAAGCAACTGAGTCAGTAATTCCTCAATCCTTTTTAAGCGTTTCAATTAAAATTTCCAAATTAATATAATATTCCGCACGCTGTTTTGTTATTTTTTTGAAGGTAAATAAATACACAACATTTTTAATAAACCATTTTATTTCCATTCATTTATAATATTCCGTTTTTACATACTTTAGAGAACACATTTTTATAATTTCTATTAGTTTGTTTTTTTTTTTATCTTTACAATTTGTGTAGGTACTTACTTTACCATTTCATTGGTATAATTTACATAAATGACTTATTTTTACATATAATTGTATATTTAAAAATATAAACAGGACGAATTAATTCAAATTTTAAGTTCGCTTCAGAAACTCTGGACTTCTCGTTTTGATGATCTTCTATCTTACGCTTTTTGCAAAACATTCGTTTAATTAGCTTTTTTATGATTTATTTTTACGCTACGAATCATGTAAGTCGTAGAATTTTATAATAGAATAACATTACAAGTATTTTTTTCTATATCAGCGAAGTTTGTTTGGTAAGATTCAAGATATGAAAAGTAAGAGTAAGCGATCGGTCCAGCGCTGCATTTGATGCAAATAAATTGTAAATCCAGCGAAAAGGCAGTGTAGTACGGACGCAATATAAAAAGATAGACTTCTGCGTGCTGGTAACGACGATCAAAATACCCCAAAAAATTTTGTGAAAGAAACATACACTTATTTTTTTATTCTCACCCACTATCATGTATTATGTCATAATAAAGCAATATAATTCTAGGTAACGTAAAAAAAATAGTACGCTTTACATTGCGGGCTTATGAAAAAAACTACAAAAATTCGCTTATCAAAAACCAATGCTGCATATTTCACTATCCGGTGAAAATTATGCTTTGATTACGAATTAAGGCGCGCAATGTTAGGAGTCCTTATACTTGGAAAAGAGATAGTTTAAACGAGGATGACGATAGTCATTTAAAGAACCTATACCGCGTGATTGTCAAATGATCAGTCTTTAATAAAATTAAGTCTATCTGAACATAATCCTGTGGTTCTAATGAGCAATATATGGATTTTATTACAGAATAGCTTAAGATGATTACCAACAGTTTTTAGAAAGCAGGTCATTCTAGTAGTTGTATCAGTAATTGATTTCATATGTGATGCACATTTAAATTATTCATAACAAATGGCATTTTTTTTTTAATAACAAAAACAAATAACTGCGTTTTTTGTAACGACGTCCTTTAGGCTATCACAAAATGATATTCTTTGTGAATTAAAACAGAATCAATTGTGACGATGACTGTACACGCCATGTCATTGCATTCTTTTCGTATCTTTTCATTTGAGATAGTATTTCACTACAGTTCGTTTAGTAAAATACCAATAAAACCCAATAACAGGGGAGGACCAACCCGGGGATCGAACCCAAGACCTGTAGATCGCAGGGCACATGCTTATGCCGAGAAACCATGAGACAGTCATTTTTGACTCGACACCTATGTAAATTGCTTCAAGAACTTTAACAGCATTTCAAATCTCCTAATTAACACTAATAATTCCTTAAGATGAAAAAAGTAAACATGAAAAAAGACTACTTGAAGAAGATATTAACAAAAGCTTTTTATGAGTTCATCGAATGGAAATACATATATTTCCAATATATAAATATTCGACATCTCTATCGTATATCAAATGATTGAATTAGTCTTTATTTGATAAATCTTTGATAGATTTCAATATACTTTCAATATCGTTGGTAACGATAACAGATTTTTTTACACAAACATAATATATTTTTTTATTAAAATAAATAACATTTGACACATTTACATATTTTTTATGTTTTATCTATCCATTTAAAGGATCTAACTACCTACTGGTGTTCCATTTAACGGAATTTACATACAATGACATCTTAATACACAAAATATATTCTCTTAAGTGATAGATTGTGTTGACTCTACTACGTGACAGTGCATTACATGTACACATAATTCCTAAGTAATTTGTTTAGAATTGAGCTTTCTATATTATTTTACCACATGAATAATAAAAAGATCTAAATATTAAATTTCACACTCCACGATCTACTAATATACAAATTGCATTAATCCTAAACGTGAAATATCGATTTGTGAATTTTAGTATCTTAATCAATTATCATACGTCGAAACTACAGAGACATAAATGACTATATACAATTGTACACGCACATTTTACAGATATTTAATAAGGGAAGATAATTGCCAGATGGCAGTCCTGGCTGTGTATCGAGGGTTGGGTGAAGTGACTGTGGAGATGGTAGAGCGGAGCCCAGGTGGTTCAGATGGCGGGCAGCAGCGGGCTTGGGGATTGCGCCGGCCGCCGTACGCCGCCGCCCCACGGCTCCCCCATCATATCCTCGTCTCCCTGCACACGCGCACTCGACATACTCTCAGCGTCACACTCCTCAACTTCCCAACTCTGAGATCGAGAGCATCATTTAAGAGCGGGATCTCGGCTTCATAAATGCCGTAAGTCGACAACGCGTTAACTGTGTCGCCAATTATAAGAACTTAAATATAAATTTGTTGGTTAACAGCGCCTCGGATCCCATCACCTTCCAACCGCTGAGCCCAGTCTCGATCGCAAACAAGGAGAGCACAAACTTAGCCTTACTCGTATCTCTTTAGTATATAAACGGTGACAAGGAATGTGAACGATGTGATGAATGGAAAGGACTTGACTATAAAACTAAACTAAGTTGATACTAAACAACAACATTCGCAGTCGAGATTGGGCTAAATGACAACCTTGATCTCTCATGCACGGCTTTCTTCGAACGACTCTACAGGGCTGCCTAATTTTGCCTAAGGGGTTGTTCAGTGCAAGTGATTTAAATCACGTATTACGGTGTCAACACTTACATATAAGAGGTAATTACCATCATCGTGTGAGGCGCGGGCGGGGCCAGCGGTGCAGGAACGGGGGGCGCAAGTGGCGCCATCGGGGGTGGCGGTGCCGGCGGCGGCTCCGGAGACACGGCCGCCGGAGAAAACGACGACGGAGCCAGCGGCGATTGAGCTAGTCATTCATAAAGCATCCATTTATGAAGTTCGGTCTTGTTTATAGGCTTGGGGATAAAAGAAAAATGTATAAGCTATGGTTATGAACCAACCTGCAGCTGTCAAGGCAAGGACAAATTGACTCCAGTGCACGCAGCAGCCACAGCACAGCTGAAGCGCAGCTCGACGCAGCGCGCGGTGCAACGCGAGGAATAGCAGAGGGTTCACCGCGGCGTGCACATACGAAATGTGCAACGTGATTTGGAAGTACAGCTATTGGAACAAACGCCAAATTACATAAAGTTTAGTCATCCCCAAAATGTCGAATTATCTTTTATCTATACGAATACTGTATCAAATCATTTTTACGATAAGATGACAGCAAGGAAAAAGATTATCTCTGGGGCATATGATAAGCAGTAACTCTAAAATATATAAATAATTTTTTAATACGCAGAAATTAAAGTAAAACTTCAACACATTTATGTATGTTCAACTCTCAAGTCTCGTTGCGAGGTTGAATTTAATTAACGCATAAGAAAAATCCAATCCTATAAGTAAAAAAAATGATTTTATTTACCTCATAAGCCACATGTGATGTCAAAGCTGGGTGGTGCAGTAGAGTGATTATAAATAGTGGACCCCAGAAGAGGACATATGCCGCAGTGATCACAAGGAACATTCGCACACGCCGAACGCCCTCTCTTTCAACTCGGGCCAAATATCCACGCAGACGACGTCCTCCACCCAGAGGGAGATTTGCGCTTCCCGAGGGACGGCAATGACCGTCTGCCAAGGTTCCATCAATAGTCTGAAAATAAAAAAGTAATTAGAAAAAGAGAAACAAAAGAATTACAAAAGAAGACAGACAGAAAGTGTACAAGTTATGCAGCAGTAAAGAAGATAGTAGTAGAGGAAAAGACTAGGAAGAGTTTGAAGATGACAGACATACACATGCAGTACTCACCCTGGGTCCAACGCTGTTGGGCAGCGAGTCCATGCGTCTGTTGTCTCCTGCCATGCTGACAAGCGTTGTCACTAAACCAGCTACTCGAACTGCCTCTACGTTAGCCTGCATGCGATAAGATTTAAATTATCGAACACTCCCCAACTTTGGTCCAATTTAGCCAGTTAGCGTCGCATTTTACGCAATTGATATATATGCATTTATTTCTTGTATGCGAGCATCCATTTTGAACAAGTCGAATTCCGAAAATTTAAATCTTATTTACGGAGCACCGCAAGGAATATTGGCAATGTACCAATAAAAATTCCTACTTCGGCCAACGTAAGGCTTGTATGCACAATATTGTATAGCAACGCGAAATTATGTGGGTGACTTCGTGAGTTTCAACGACTTCTGGAGCGCGCGCTAGTTCACGAATCTACCAACAGGGAACATTTGTATTGCACTACACAACTTTCACATTCCCGGATATATGTATGTGTGCCTGTTTTCATTTCAAAGTCATTGACGCTGTGATTGTGTTCATGGGTTTGAATGGCCATGGAGAAGTTTGTATCCAAATCTAGTATGGCGATGAGTATGATATTGCAAATGAATATAACAAAGCATTCTGTCTACTTGGTTCTGAAACGTCTCCATGCCATCCGTGTATGTGGGGAATGATTGATCGTGTTTCAAGTGAAGGGTACGTACCTTAGTCAGATCCCTGTGTAGTTTCTTCAAGTGGAAAAGGGTCAAGCCGACGCAGACGGCGTTGACACCGATCCAGAGGGCATTAAGCACGTAATGGCGGAAGGGCCCCCGCACTAAGGGACACGACGGCGCCGGGCCGTAGGAGTTATAGGAGCCGGCACTGGCGGCTAAAGCTCCAGATAAGAATGTCGGGCCAAGATTTATAGTGATTGACGCGAACCATATCATGAATGTACCAAAAAGGACGCACTGAAACAAATGTCATGTTTATCATTTGTTCAAATTTTGAAATCTCCGGATACGTTAAAAATAATTTAGACGCTAATTCAAGTTCGTATTGATAAAAATATATTAAACAAAATTTAATTTCATTAAATTAAAAATCGCACAAACAATAAACAAGAATACTTTAATAATATAAATCCATAACTTATAAATTATATTCAATTTATATAACTATTTACTGAATTAATAATCAACAGTATCTCCATCAGCACGATTTGATTAATTAATTATAATTAATTGGTATTTACAAATAGCTCAGCCAACATGAGCACATATTAAGATTAAGAAAGCACACAACGGAATTTACCTTTGATTATTGATTATTATATATATATATATATATATATATATATATATGGTTGAGGCATCGTATAGAGCCAAACTACACTTTTTTTTAATTTACACTAGACTTAGAATTATTAATCTAACAAAAAGTTACTTCGGTTGAAATATTAGACATTGTTTCTGTAGTACACGAAAACAATTGATTAAATGGCTCGAATAAAGATATCGTACTTTTTGTACAGAAGAACAAAAAAACTCAATTTATCTTTTACGATGAACAATCTTCATTTTAATATTTTTATTAGTGACTGACAGTCCTACAGCAAGGCCTGAAAAAAACATTGGTAAGCTTTGCAAAATTTCAATATTTTTAAGACCACAAATATTTCGGTGACATTTGTTCAAATTTAAAGGTGAACCACGAAATTAATCACAAAAAAACTGATCATAATTTACCTGGGGGCTGTCCATGAGTAGCGGTGCCGATAAATCAGCCTGCTCCTGCTCGTTTTCGGGGAATATAGGACTGTCGTTCAGGACTGTCGTGAGCATGTTTACTGTCGAGACCGTTACCTGCACGGAAAAATAATCAGCAATCTTTTTATTTCTTCTTATTATTCTTTATCTTATTTTATTAAGAAAAAACTTCATGAGTATAGTTTTGTATCATCATCAGCCCATATACGTCCCACTGCTGGGCACGAGCCTCCTCTTAAACTGAGAGGGTTAGGCCTTAGTCGACCACGCTGGCCTAGTGCGTGTTGGCGGACTACACACCTAAGAAATTCCTAATAACGTTTAGGTGTGCAGGTTTCATCACGATGTTTCCTTCACCGTTAAAGTACGTAATAATTCATTGTGAATACACACATAACTTTGAAAAGTCAGAGGTGTGTGCCTGAGGTTTGAACCCGCGACCGTCGAGATTCTCGACCGCGTACCTAAACCTCGAGGCCATCACGACTTAAGTTTTGTATCATATCGAAGTATTTTTTTAAATCGTTGGCATCATAATCAAATCATTTGGCCTTATCTTTGTATTACGAGAATTCTATACTGACTGATGAACTATGTCCAAATGATGGGTCCAATAGGTCACAATTTGATGCCTGAAATGGATTAGTCTCTAGTCCATTAGTTCTGGTCTTAAGTGCATTCATAGAATTCAAATACCCTACCTAATTTTTCTTAATTATAACCGACTCAATAATCACTTATATTATGTTACTCTTATAGAAGCTACTCAACATGCAGCATTTTAGTGTGCTATATACAAGTAATGTTATCTTATTCCCGAACCAAATGAGATAGAAAATTGAACTCTGGTGTTTCTCTGCAAGATGTATTACATTCTCCAGCACGCCATCAAAATTAAGTAACGAAGATTTATTCGCACGACTTTGGAGCGAGGTAAAATCTGGAGTTAAAAGCCAATAAATCGCAAGATTGTGCGTACAATCTTTGGATTTTCAATGCCTATAAAATTCGAAAGTTGGTATAATATATTTAAGGATTCTCTTTATATAACAATAAATATATACTTTACGTGATAATTGAAGTGTTGGCCTCCTGAACAACACGCGTACTACACTGAAACACTATCTCAGCGGTCGTGGGTTCGAATCCCATGCATACACATATAGACTTTTCGAAGTTATTGTCTAATTGAATGATCAAGCACTTTAATGGTAAAGGAAAACATCGTGAGAAATCCTTCAATCCATAAAAGGTGATCGTTTTTTTTAAGTGTGTGGAGTCCACCATCGTACACTTTTTGACAGTAGTGGGACGTATTAATAGATATAGAAAAAAAATTGTTCCATCTAATATTCTACTGAAGTTATAGATAAGTAAATAAATATCCATCTTCAGTTAATGAAGATATATCGTGGATTTAATCGAGTATCAACAAAGTATCGTAAAATACCACTTAGTGTAATTAATCTTATGAAAACTTTTTTGGCTACTACATTTTTGGCACTCGGCCCCGCAAATAAGTTTATTAGTCCGTTTTTCTTGCTTACTTCATTAACTTATTTTAGTCATTTCCATTTATAAAACTTAAAAATATATTTTTTTAAACATAGACTCATATATTATGACGTATTCATTCAATTCTCAACCTATTTTATAAAGATTCAAGATGGACTGTATTTTTTTTCTTCGTTCTATTAACCACTCGCTTTTTCTTTTACTGAATTCGTGCGCATTATCCAGAGATCGTCATTACCGCAATGGTAAGTTTTACATATAAATATAAATTACCTAAAATATGACGTTTTTATTACTGAAATGCAGTCTGAAATCTACAATCAATCTTGTCCCTCATTTATTATATTATACTAAGCTGTAGGGAGCGAACGTAAGAACGTTTATTGGACCCAGTTACACTGCGGTCACTGAGAATTCCAATTCGGGACCTCTGGATTGCACGTGCCAATTTATGCCGCGGTACTGAAGAGGCAGTCGTCAATAATCAATTAAACATATCAAATTTAACCAAATATTTTTTATGACTTAGTTAATTTTAATAAGATTCATTCATTGATGAAAGAACTCAAGTTTATACTTACCAGCAACAGGAACGCTGTCTCCACTAATGAACATTTGTAGACGGGTTGACACCGGAATACCGCTATGCCTAAAGGCAGCAAGATGGCGGCACGAGCACAATCCACGATCGCTTGATGGAACAGAAGACCATGTGACCACCTATAAAGAAACATTGATGTAAAACATTATGCATACATACACAAACACATTTACATTTACAAACTCACGCCTGTATTCCCCGAAGGGGTAGGCAGAGGTGCATTTCTGCACCCACATTTCGCCATGTATGTATCAGTCCCACGTAATAGGGGGCGAGCCTATTACCGTTTTTCGGACACATTTCCAGACTCCGTGCTGTTACCGAGAATTTACTAAAATACCCAATAACCCTTTGCCCGACCCGGGAATCGAACCCAGGACCTCTAGATCGCCTCCCGGCCGTCGTCTCTTCGATGGTCGAGAGTCCGAGGTCGTGGCGAGCGGTGCTCTCCTTCTGCGAGCACGTCATGTCGCAGAAGGAGAGCGCGGAGCGGGATCGAGAGAGAAACGATCCCGCCCGCCAAAGACGTCAGAGAAGGAGGCGCCGGGTCAACAGAGATAATTAGACCCGGCGCCCTGCCCTGTGGCAAGGGGGCGTTAGAATCCCACCACGGTATCCCCTGCCTGTCGTAAAAGACGACTCAAAGGGGCCCTTGGGGTCGCTGGGCGCGCTGCGGGGGCGGCGCGTCCTCACTGAAAGTGACCCCGAGAGGGGCGGCGGCACTGTGGCCTGTGTACGTCGCGGGCGCCCATCCACAACCGGGGCGCCCGAACCAAGCTAGTGGGGGTGCAACTGCGCCCCCTACACACTCCGAGACGGCCGAGACAAATACGTCTCGGAGGCGCACCGGGCGGCTGCGGCATTACGGTTGGCGCTTCTCGCTAACGTACCGTGGTCGCCCCACTCGGCGCGGAGATGGCCACCGGGGGGTTTTGGTCGGTATGCCGGTTTAGGGATATTGTTAGGGACCCAGCCCGGCACTAACACCTGCGCGGACATGACGTCGCCGCGCGCCGGGCTGGAAGACCGGTGACCCCGACATACGCTTCCCGCCCCCCCTCCCCCGGGGTTGGCGCGGGAAGTAGAGCCATAAACAGCTTTCCCCTCGAGAACAAAAAAAAAAAAAAAAAAAGGACCTCTAGATCGCACGACACATACTAGTACCACGAGGCAGTAAAACATTATGATAGCTTAAATTATATTTATTAAATGTCAAGATTGTGGACGTTGCTTCAAACCTAATGTCGCATCGATTTAATATTGTATTTACATGTCTTTACATCATATCAAAATTTGAAAGAAAACTTTACGAAGACACTTATTTCAAAAAAGCATTAGCTTTACAAACTGCTGTTAATTAACCACGCGACTTCGGCTTACTACGGCCATTAACAATAAATCAAGGAAATCGTTGATCTGTAAGAGGATTACAACGAAAAGAACAGTAGGAACAAAGCCATTTGCGTTTACGAAATTGCGGATAAGCAGTCCCCTGTCGCACAGTTTTAAATAGGTTAAAAGTATTCTGTGTTCCACTTTTGATTTTAACGGCTGTTCCATGCGCGCCAGTGTAGGAAACGCTTTCCTAAATATCTAGATACAGCATATAGGTAAGGAGCCGTGATATTCGATTAGTAACATACAAGTTTTAATTAAATCACAGTATGGGATTTAATTAAAAACGTTGTTAAGAGTTGGTAAACAAAAAAAATGTTTTATCTTGCTCTGTGACATTAGAGGAAACGAAACAAAACATGCCGTAAGTGACAAATATGTTATTATTTTAATATGTGATCCTTATCTGTAAATATATCTTCGGCATAATTGAGTTTTTTGAGCAATTTAGCATTCCTAGAATTCAAAAGTTTTTCTTCAGTTTTCTATATCGGGAATGGAGTTAAAGTAAAATATTTATCCTCAACAATTATTCAAATATTATAGTGTTATATTTTAGAATCGTGTGTGGAAATGGAGGCAATAAGCTCGCTCGATACTGATTTCGTGATATTTAGACAAAACTGGTAAATCATAGGTGCAAGTTAATACCTCCACCTACCCTGCCGAGGAAATGGGAGTGGGAGTACACATGTATATAATCAAAGAACCCTGATTAGCAATAAAAACAACAATTAAGATAACAGGCGGCATAAAAAGCATGAAAACGCCCGGAGTGCTTTTCATTTGCATGCAAACAGAATTTTTTTAACATTTTACCGTCCCTTTTTTATTTTTGTATTGGATTTTTAAAATAAGGTTCATAAAATATCAGCATTATAAATGTGAGCTATTGAAAATTTTAATCATTTTTAAAGCGTATGCATACTGTTTAGACCAGGGTTTCCGGAAAACGTCGACATACCTCGTGATATTTCCTAAGGGAAAAATAATGAAATGCGACTTGCGAACTCTCAATCGCACATATTATAAACTATGTGTATAGATTTATAATACATTATACATGTAATATCTATATTATATATACATACATATAATCTAAATTTTATCAAGACATTGATTTTTGAAGGAAATAGGAGGCAAACGAATCACATCCCAATCGTTAACTTTAAGTATTCGATATTCAAAACCAAGCTACGATTGTTTTGACAGATATATAGTAAAACTACGTGGGATATTTCCACGTAATAGATCTAGAAATGTCTGTCAATGATACTGTAAGTATATTAGCTCATATATATCCTACTGCTGCGTACGGACCTTCTCTACAACTGAGAGAGGCTAGGCCTTAGACTACATGCTTGTACCATGCATGTTGGTTGGCAATCACAGCATCTATATCAAGTATCTGAACGACAAAAAATAACAGTCTCTAAATTACATTTTCATGTACTCAAATAAAGATAAAGGAGTCTATCAATTGTACTGGTTTAATTTACATCAATTTCCATTAATCATTTTGCACAATCGCGTCGATATGAGAGCTCGGTTCAATTTCATCACGTGACCCAATGTTTCCATAATTAATAAGTCTGTTCAGATTCACAACATTGAATGCTGAATTCATTGTTGTCTTTCAATGTATTTTATTGTAGTTTATTTTTTAAAAAATATTTTTCGGTAGTTCCTGCGTAGAGAATTCGATCCTGGATCGGGATCTTGGGGCTTCGAGATTATTTACAAATAAACAAGGGAATGCAAATAAACAAGGGAATGCAGGGTTCATAAAAGGGGCAATAAATCTATACAATTGTCTTACATAAGGTTTAAGGTACTTGCTTTATCCCTCTATAAATTATTACACTAAAAACTAAATATTCAAAAAACATCATTTTACCTATATTAACTCATAATAAAAACGCTACTTGACCATTGACACCTTAATAAGTTACATATTTGTATTGCCTCGTTGGTCCTGCGATAGCAGGTGACGTTTGATCCAGAGATCAAGAGTTGATTTGCCTGGTCGGGCTAGGTGTTGGTTTTAGGAAAATCTCATAAGCAGTAGTCTAGAAATCTTCCCGAACGGTAATAATTTCGTTCTGGTCCCATGACAGTTATGAGTACTGTCAATAAACATTTATAGTTTAATTTTAATATTAGTTTGTATTAAATTGTTGATTTGAGCGGAAAAAATAACTGTTGTAATTTCTAACAATTTCAGGATTTATGATTTAATCCCTAACGACAACTTATGATCGGCGTATTGAGATCCTGAAGGAATCAAGGGTTCAAATCTTTTATTCCTATTGTGAATGCGATTGTGTGAAAGTAAATTATAAATTCAAACACAAAAAAATCTGTACTGTTTCTTTAAACATACATGATAATTATCAGACATCTGATATGACTGCTTTGTGGTTCGTTGCACGAGTGTGTACCATGCGATCTATTATTGGGTTTATCCATTAGGAAATTCTCAGTAGTAGCACGGAGTCTGGAAATATACCCGAAAAACGCAAATAGGCTCGCCCTCGTGGGACAAAAAAATAATTAGCGTAATGTAGGTGCGAAAAATGACAGCCCCGTGGCGCAGATGGCTAGACACCAGCTTGCGAAACGAGAGGCCGCGGGTTCGATCCCTGCACCGAGACAAATGTTTGTGTGATCCACAAATATTTGTTTCGGGTCTGGGTGTATGTGAGACCGGAAAGTCTCTCGTAGTCCCTGATACCCACGACACAGGACTTGTATCCTAGTGTTTGGTCTGAACTATGTATGTGACTGTTGGGTGTATTTATTATTTATTATTATTAAAATGCACCTACAGGCGTTCGTGTGTATGTCATAGACATATGAACCATAGAGTGTTCTCTGAAGTCTTTTGAAAATTTACTCACCTAAGTTTCTTATACGAACTGCTGCCAAAAGATGGCGTGATAATAATGGGAAGACTTCTGTCAAAATATATCAGAAGTTATAATAGAAATGGATATTTTCTGGGCAGATCGGTCCGTTCTGCCCATTGTTATTGCAGGCAGCAAATTCACTTCTATTCGGAGCTATGTTTCGTAATACGGAATTATATTATTCAAAAACTAGCAGAAATTCTCACCGTGATTTACCTTCGAATCGTGTTTGAAATTATATTCAATTTAAGTATTTCGTGCTGAACGTAGCGATTCAAATTTCGACTTTATGCAAAAACCCTATCATCTCAGACGAAACTAGTAGCTGGAGCTAGCTGGCTAGTTAGATTGGCTGGAGGTACTACTAACTCCTAGACCTAATGCAGTATTGACAAGGTATTATACATTATGTATAGAAAACGCTTTCCATAACAACTTTTGAATACCAAATACTATCAAACCGTTTCGTTTCTAATAATGGCGATATATCTATCACCCTTAAGTTTTGTACCCCCAAAAATGTAGGCATAGGTGCATTCCTACATCCACATTTCGCTAATTGATGAAAATATTACGTAAAACAATCTCAATCAATGTGTTATGTGCAATATCAACTTTCGTGACGATTATCCGGTATGGTTGGCCATACCAAATGGGTGAATTTATTCATGCCAACACAGTCTGCTGCTTGGAACATATTGCTTGTAATATACCGAATCTCCCATTTCCCTGAAATACGCTTTAGTGGCAACCAACCGAGTTAGTGCAGACTCCTATATCTTAGACAAAACAGTCATGTGTCTTAGTTGTAGCGAATATTGAAACGCATACCCATTCAAAATAATGTAGTTAATTATTTCTTGTACAACGTCATATTTTTAATATAACAATCACTGTTTTGTTAAAGTTATAATTAGTATTGCAAAAAGAATGTAGTGGCGCTCAACGACTGAAAAGCCTACTTCAAAACTCTTTGGTAAGTTAGTTGTTCCTATTTACACCTTACACCAACAAATTTCACCTTTGGCCCTTTTTAGAATTACCTGAAATAAAATTGACCTACAACATGCTTAACGTCTCAAAATCTACTTACAAAAAGGCATTCGATTTAAAAATACGAGAAAGAATAACCGAGTGAAAGCAAAATTATTACTCATTCTGTCAAACGTCCCCGATAGAAAAAAATCTTCATTGGCAGGCAATTTATCAATCTATGTAACTGTCAAGCACTCGACCCTTGGAGTTTTGAGTTGCTAGATCAAAAATATAGCCTGCGGTAGATAAAAAATTGGGTGTATTTTTTATGTTTATGAGCCTAATATATTTAAAAAGAAAATTACACAAAGGATTTACTAGACTACTCTGTTGTCCAGATTAAAATTGTAAAATGCTATATCAGCATTGTAGTGCGGCTCAAATACTTAAAATGGATTTCAATGTCTCCGGTAAATCTGTTATATGACTTCCCTTGATGGACAAAAATTAAGATAGCTAGCTCGTGCATGTTAATGGCATTACAGAAAAATCAGCTTCTCTAAATAATAAATACATAGCTAGACCAATGTGGCATAAAACTAGCTTAACACTAAAACGTGTGTATCCCACTCAACCACGCTGTGTTACGATGCACTAAAAACCGAGCTTTGAAGCGTGGAAAGAAGTGGGTTGTTGAGAATTTCATGTTTAGTAATTTCACGAAAGACCGTCTATCTTACAACAAAGGATCTAGAATAAGTTCTAGCTCAGATAACCAAGGTTTTCGAATAGGCTATCAATACATCTAAAAGTAAGGATCATGCAAAAACTTTTATGCGCAAAATATAAGTAAACATGTATAGTAATAGATGTAAGAAAATATTGATTTTTTGTGGTAAATAAAGATATTTATTTTATTATAGAATCCACAATTTCATAGTTAACAATATATACTGCATGCCTGTATGCTACTGGATTTCTATATTATACAAATACAAATAAAAATCAACATAAAAATTATTCAAAATATTTTATCGAGAGAGTTAAATAAATCGCTTACTTCCCATTTACGATACAGCTGGCAACCCTATTGTGGGCGGACGCATTAATACCCCAAAGGATATATTTTCGTCGAACTACGTGAATAATACGCCTTGTATAAAATCTGTTGATGTTTATAGCTCTAGGAAAACCCCCAGCTAAATAATGTTTTAATTGAATATTATTTCTATTGTTTGTTCATGGAAACATTTCATACGCCGAGTGTTCTATTCCGAGGCTTACGTTTTTAGGATTAAAATATTATTTCAAAGAATATCCAATGTTGAGTTTTATATTTTTGTTTAATGTGTAGATCAACGCATTCTCTTTTATATTTTTATTCTTTTTTAAATCACGAACGTGTTTTGGACTTTTTTCGTCACTTAAAACAAAAGTAGACAGTTCTGCAGGCAAGTTGCTAAGATTATAATATACCTAGATAATGTTATTTTATAAACTGCGGAGGAGAAAGTTCTATTATAATCCTATTCTAAAGTGTAAATTTCAAAATACTATTACATAACCATACCTCATAACATATAGAAAAACATACTAGAATGATATTTGCACATTAATGTTCATATGAAATAAAGAGGTTTTTTCAAGGCGCAGTTCGTTGAGAGAGCGTTAACTCCATATTATAAAAATGATTATCTCTTCTATTGGTAAAATATTAAATTCGTTATTAATGAACAGATTGTAAATAATGTACTAAAGGTTAAGAGATCACTTGAAATTCTTTCATTTTACCCACACCTACCTATCTGAACTTGACGTCACGGTTAGGTTAAACCATAAAAATTAAACAATAATATCTTTATATCCATGATTTAAGAGCACATATTACATTCTAAATGAAAAAACATTTTCAGCATGTATTATGAATGTTGAAACATTCATACAAAGTCGTGCCTTTTATTCATTCTAAAACAGAATCATGAATTCTCTTTTATGACATAACATTTCAACTTTCCTTTTACAATCTACACTGAGCCCCGCGGGGTACATACGCGATCGAAATTGGAAATCGAGGCAAATTTAACTTAGGTTTTTACTATTTCCTGCAATTTTTGATGCCTTTGTACTGCTCGTTATGACTGTATCACAACATCGTTAGTCCAATATTGGTTTTCAAATAAACCAACTTCTATTTAAAGGTATTTTCCGTTCTATTATATCCGTACTGTTGATTGCATTACATATTACTTAACCTCACGCCTGTATTACCCGAAGGGGTAGGCAGAGATGTATTTCTGTAACGACATTTGGCGAATTATGTTTGTGTCCTACGTAGTAGACTCCGTGCTGCTACTGAGAACTTCCTAATGAAAAAAAAAACAATGACACTCCCCGACCCGGGAATCGAATCCGGGACCTCTAGATCACACGGCACATGCCTGTAACATAACATAACCTGCGATAACACGAGGCAAATGATTGATTAATATGATGATATTACCAGTGACGATACTTCCATAAAAGCCCAAAAGCCCAGTTTGCCTTTCAAAATTCCGAACAACATTCTTTAAGCTTTAAATATTTATTTTACTAAAGCTATTTGTTAAATAAACACTCCACAATAAGCAATTATAACTAGACATTACACAACTAACCTATAATGTTTTGGGCTTGTATGGAAGTACCGCCACTAGATATTACGTATATACTCGTGTGTTATATACTTATACTTGTAAATTATGTGTAATATGAATGGTACCTATATGTATTTTCCATCCCTTTGTCTTCCACTATTAAAACAAAGGAATGCATTAGGCATTCCATTTACGTCTGCCTTACGTATATTTTCTTTAGCCTACCCTTGGCCTAAGCTAAGTACATCGGAAGAGCGTTTCTTTACACATACGGTTCCACAACTGTGAAATACGTATGTCTATAGCTTACTAAATTAGGTTAGAGCAAAGGAATCTTGCCCCTATTCTAAGTAAAGGAAAGTGGTTCCTAGTATGCTCTATAAGTTGCTATGATGGACGGAAAAATAACGGAACTTTAGTAAAAAAAAACAGTCTCCAATCACCGCAAAAGATCTAAGCTATTGTTAAAATACCTACCAAAGGACACAGCTAAACTTTAATTCCAGATTTAAAACATACCTGTTAACCGTTCTAAAACAACAATTGTACTTATATAAATTATTCGTCTTTGAACAAAGCATGTGAAATTTAGATTTTACAAATTAGTTCTCCATTTGGGTTTGTTATTTCAATGTACGTGATAAAGTTCAATAATTGTTATGTAAATTAGGGTACGGCAAAAGGTACGCAAACCATTTCGTGATATATTGCTGACTATACTAATGATTGTCGAAATATTAGTCATTGTATTTTATACAAAATCTAAACTTATATTACAAAACTGAAGAATTTGTTTAGTTGTACGCGCTCATTTCAGGAACTACTGGTTCGAATGGTTTTTTTTTTTTGTTGAACAGTAGTAGTGTAGGACGTCCTGCAGCACGATGGTCCGACGACTCGAGAAAGGTGGCGGGTAGCGGATGGATAAGGGCTGCTCAAGACCGGGATGGTTGGCGCCTACTTGGGGAGGCCTTCGTTCAGCAGTGGACGGCGATAGGCTGAGAATGAACAGTCCATTTATATAGTCAATGGTCGTACCATTAGGAGCTGAGCAGCAATTAAAAATGTGGCAAAAACGGGAAAAAATATTATTTAAATTCCAAACTTTTGTATACAGAGTTGCGAGCAACAGCTAGAAATAAATAATTAGCCACACTGTACTCAATTTAGATTCTATAGAAATGAAATGACTTGGCGGGGTATTGTTGTAGAGAAAACTTTTCTAATGAAACAGCATTAATATGGTGTCTTATTCAGTGAATAACATCGTCGAGACCTCTAAATCCTTTTTTTCTTTTCTTCTCACCCTTTCTTATTTTATTCAATGAGTAACGTCTTCGAAAAGAGTGCAGACAGCACATGCATTGTTGAGCATAGAAATTGCGTCATGCGAGGCTAAAACCTCTCGGTGACCATCTCGCGCATTTAGGGCGGTTTTGCGGCATCTCAGAAGCGCCCTAAATGGTCCGCGTCCGCCCAGCGCACCGTCCATTTGTGGACTGCCGCAAATCTCGGGGTTGCTTTCATAGTGTACCGCCCCCGCAGTACGCCCAGCCACCCCAGGGGCCCCTGTAAGTCGTCTCTTACGACAGGTAGGGGATACCATGGCGGAATTCTTACGCCCCCAATCTATAGTATTTGAGAATAATTACTCGACGAAAGAAGTGGTAAACTAAAATATCACGAGATTTATAAATCAATATCGCACACACATCGTTTTGTCTTTTTCTATGGATAGATACAGGTTTTGTGAATTAAACCCCTTCTTCCATTACAGTTTTAACAAAGGATTCCCATTTTTCGAGAACCAGAATCAGTGCAGCTCCTAAGAATTTCTTAATCAAAAACACTAACACTTTACCCGACCTGGGATTCAAACTAGGGACCTTTAGATCGTACGGCATATGCTTGTGTCGCGAGATGTAGTTGTTAGATACGATTTTTTTATGTAATGTAAAACCCTATCACACTGATTCACTGAACGCTTCACGTTCCGGGAACAGTATAACCTATAACAAACCACATAAAACTTTCTACGTATTTATGCAATTGGCCCTCCTGTAGATGAGAATTCGTGTAGTCACCGCCATCAAATATCGAAATGAAAGTGTATGAAAAGCAATGTTATGCATAACAAATCGTATTGTTAAAATATCTCCATCAAATCAACGACACAAATAAAGCCGTCTGCTCTTTCAAATATTGTTATTGTTATTTCGTGATATATTTCGACATGTATTTTACGACTTTCGTATCGTAAGAGTATTCCTAATAAAATCCTGACATTTGAATAATAAACGCAAATCTTGCCCAGTTTTATTACAACACAAATCTACTTAATATTTTTCCCCTCGCATTGCGAGAGTAATGGCATATTGTAAAACGACGTTACTTTTTGTGAAATCACCTCGCTTTTATCAGTTTCACCATTTTTTTATTTATTTCTTAATTTATTATTTCATCACACTGAGAGAAAAAGATTCTAGAGGCGTTGCGATAAAAGCTTTATTAGATTATAATTTTTTGGTAAAGGTAGTAGCAACGTCGCTGTTATTTGCGTACCTACTTTATTTATTTATCTACTTATTTGATCATTACACGTACATATATTATATTCTTATTCTAAAGAAATGCTTCAATTACTCGTGGTCTTGCGGTACAAGTATGTGCCGCGCGATCTAGAGGTCCTGGGTTCGATTCCCGGGTCGGGCAAAGGGTTATTGGGTTTTTCCATTAGGAAATTCTCAGTAACAACACGGAGTCTGGAAGTGTGCCCGAAAAGCGGCAATAGGCTCGCCCCCTATTACGTGGGACTGATACATACTTGGCGAAATGTGGGTGCAGAAATGCACCTCTGCCTACCCCTTCGGGGAATACAGGCGTGAGTTTATGTATGTATGTATGTAAACTTTAATTACCTTTCTGCGGGACCGATTGATAAGCACCTAAAATATACACCCATCAATAACGCATATAGTTCTAATCCCACATTAAGATACATATCACCACATACATGTATGACACTGCGGTCTTACAAACACCCTGACTCGTATCAAATATTTGCGGATCACACAAACATTTGCCTCGGTGCGGGGATTGAACCCGCAGCTTCTCGTTTCAGAGGTGATTTCTAATCAATATGACATGACTTCTACCATTCAAATGTTACATTATATCAACATACCTTCTCAATTGCTTCTTGCTCAATATAACAGCCATGAGAGCTAAATTAGCGGACATTCCGAGGCTGGCGAGTGCCAGCAGCGCCGCAGCGCTAGCAGCGCCACCTGGCGGACAGTGTCTCGTATTGTTCAACATCGAAGCGTTCGAGGCACCAGCTGAACCGAACCGGAGGTTCGCACCTATCATAGCCACTGCTGAACCTGCTGTAAAACAAAATTTTATAGGCATTAATTTCATACATATTTTTTAAAAATATAACGACATATTCATTGTCATGTGGTTAAGTGACCATAGTACTGCGATAAAGTTCAAATAGTCTCGAGTAATAAGATATCAAAAACAAGAGACGGTTATCTTATATATCACTTGGAATAATCATTACAACGTGGAATCTTTTGTTTAGTACATCTGATGTACCGCACCGCATCTACAATATCCTAATAATAATAAGTAATGTATATAGATTAAAATTCCAAGATTGTTCATTTGACAAATATTAGTGATCTATAATATATGTGTCAAAGTTTCCGTTTTAATTTTTTTCATCAATACCCTTGATCTGAGTGCTAACCTTGAGGCATCAGCTATAATTTTGTATTTCATTTACCATAGTATTTGCATTTCAAAATATATTTTGACATAACTTAAATGTGTCTTGCGTGCATATATTATACTGTGATAGTTTCACAGCATTTATATACTGAAATGGGTCTTGTAATAAACCTTTGTGTACCTACTAAAACGGTCATTACAGTTTCCTTCACGCTTAGTCGAACACACCGCATTTCAGACAGGGGCGTAGCCCAAGGACACGTGCATTATTCTTTGTTTTTCTAGCTCTTTCGCAACGAAAACAGTCATCAATCTTGTGATGCTTCGTTATGTGAACGTCGCGCCACTTTAAGACAAAAGACTTGATAGACACTCCTAGTAAGAAAACTTTTTTTTTCTGAACACTTATAAAAGTACTAATGAAATTTCTACCCAATATTCCTATAAATTTAATTGTACTTTACAAAAATGAAGTTAAATTGAACGTCTTTTCCGTCTGTATATTTTACCAAAGGTGTGAATTGTAAAATTGACTCTTTTCGTTTATAATTTCCATGCCAATCATTGAAATGTCACAAGAATTTAAATTCGATTCAAACGAATCATTATTTACCTTGACATTAACATTGTTAACCTCTGATGAATGAGCGATGTTCAAATCGTGCCATTCATTAGTCATCAACACTCCAATTCGAATACGTCATCAATTTACCTGCCGACATTTTGGTGAGGCGTCCGGTCTTAATGGAAGCTCCTAGTGGAATGCAATGAATCACTTTGGCAGCCAATCACAGCCCCCGTCCCCCCTCCGGCCCATTGCATTTTTGCACCAATCACGTTGTCCACTGACATTACAAGTTTATGTCCAATTTCAATTCACTATTTTGTTAATTATATTTATGCACTTTCAATATTGCTCTGATCGTGTCAACACTACGTTTATTTAATTGAGATCATTTCAAAACATTCATTTCTTTAAACAGTGAGAAAAATACAATAAGAAATAAGAATAATGTTAAAAATAATAATGAAATTTAAAATTCGGACGACAATAGAGCTAGACATGTTCTTTATGAAAACTGAACTATCATCATCATCAACATCATCAGCCCAAATAGGTCCCACTGCTGGGCATGGGCCTCCTCTACAACTGAGAGGGTTTAGGCCTTAGTTGGCCTTAGTAGTAGGGTTGGCGGACTACACACCTAACACACCTTTATCACGATGTTTTCCTTCACCGTTAAAGCAAGTAATAATTCATTGTGAATACACACATAACTTCGAAAAGTCAGAGGTGTGTGCCCGGGGTTTGAACCTGCGACCGCCGAAATTCTCGACCGCGCGCCTAAACCTCGAAGCCATCACTGCTTCACTGAACTATATTCTTAAGCAAAAACCGTAGCAAAGCAACAAACGACTTAAATCTCTAACCGGTTATGATTGCTGGCGAAAAAAACAACTGAATATCATTGAATTCAATTTGGATGATACAATAGCGTGGCTCGAGGGAAATCACTATGGCTTTTCATATTAGAAAACGGCACGGGAATATACGCCAAAGATATTAGGCTTTCAACACTGTATTGTCTTTCTTGAGACAGGCATAGAGTGTAAATGAAGGTCGGTTAACAAAACGAGACGAAAAGCGAATATGAACGAGTAAAACTAAAGAAGATTATTGTCTTTTTTTCATGTAATATAAATGGAACTTGAATTCAATTTGGATGATACAATAGTGTGGCTCGAGGGAAATCACTATGACGTTTCATCTTAGAAAACGGCATGGGAATATACTCCAAAGATATTAGGCTTTCACACCGTCAGTATTGTCTTTCTTGAGACAGGCATAGAGTGTAAATGAAGGTCGGTTAACAAAACGAGACGAAAAGCGAATATGAACGAGTAAAACTCAAGAAGATTTATATCTATTTTAATGTAGTATAAATGGAACTTCGTGTAAAATCACATCAGTATTAATTCTTCACATTCACGTGGTTTTAATACAGTTATTATTTACATATACTAGCGGACAAGCGTGGACACGGACACTTGAAAATTTTAAACTTTTTTCAGCATGTAAATCAAAATTTAACATGTAAGCTCACGTTTGTGGAGATCTGTACAGCGACATATATAAAGATTGTAAGAATCATCATCATCATTGTCATCATCATCAGCCCATATGCGTCCCACTGCTGGGCACAGCCCTCCTCTACATCTGAGAGAGGTTAGGTCTCAGTGCACGCTGGCTTAGTGCGGGTTAGTGGACTACGCACCTAAGAAATTATTTTATATTATATTATTTTATTGCAAAACACTCATTGATTATAATTATATGTTAAGCTATCATTGTACGTACACCTATTCCATATATTTTGAAGTAGCAGTATACATTCAAGAAACAATTCAATTTTTTTATCACCAAACAAATCATTCTGTATGGAACTTGATGGGTACCGGATCACCCAAGAATGCAATACAATCGTGTGGTAAATATAATCTTAATATTGTCGACTGACTCTATTTACGCCCCCGGAATTAGCTCGTACTGTCCACGGAGGGAATGCTCCCACGATTAGAGCTATTCATTTGCTGAATCGTTTTGTCGCTGGGGTCCAAGATGTTTATCTGATTGTTGATGTAGTTATGCGAATTATTAGGTATGTTTATGTAGTGTCTCGTGTATAATTTAGCGATATAAGCGATGTGGTATATATTGTACGCTTGTGTTGTTTTATAATAAATAAATAATAAATATCTACAGTACCAATATAATAAATATCTTAATATGTAGTCTACAAAGTTACGAATATACTACAACCCATTTAAGAGAATAAAGTTAATAAAGAGAGAATTCCAAAAAAAAACTCTGAAAGAAAAAAATATTAATCAATTTTTTAGAAAACGAAACTACATTACAAGAGTATTGCAAGAAGATACAGATAAAATCGTCTAGACTTTACAGTGGTTTCGATGTATCCTCTAATAATTTGGGATAGGGTGAGTACGCGACTAAGCTGCTGAAATCAAGCTTCTTACGGTGTTGTTTGAAAGAATGACGCACAAAGATATTATTTTATCGCCAAAATTCTTATCCTTTCATTACATAAATGACACCCAATCACTCATACATCCCCGAAGGGGTAGACAAAGGTCTATTTCCAAACCCACCTATCGCTAATTGTGTTTTAAATCCCACTTAATAGCTTATTGCCATTTTTCGGGCTCCTTTCTAGACTACGTGCAGCTACTGAAAAAATTCTCATTCAAAACCCGACATATGCGCTTATAACATTTGATAAATTTAAAATCAAATTATGATAATCAAAATGTATGATAGTAACCAATCCAATTAGCATATCTATTAAATGCAAAACATTATTACACCCAATGGACAAACAGAATTCTGACTCACTTAATGGCTTCACGCTGACAAACACGCAGATCCGAAAAAAATAGTTATGGGCCTTACGAATAGCTACCTCAAATAATAACTAATGAACCAACCCGCGAATTTACAAATTAGACTTCAGCTAATTGTTCTACGAAAGCTGTTAATCTGTTTATTAGATGAAAAAAATAATTCTAATAAGGAACATTTTTGATATTCTTTACATTTTCGATATAAAGACGTGTCATGTTTAAAGTGTCTTTTCTTTGTCGATATTCTATAAAATAAAATAATGAAAATATTGTTTCACTCTTTTGACATGGTCTATATGTAACTCCTACGGATATTTCCCCTCAAACTCTTATTGATTCTGACTATCTATAAGGCAGCGATATATTTCATCCTTGTATGTACTATCTATCCGTTAATGGATTCTCTGCTGAAAAACCTTACTATTTCTCCATTAACGTTCGGATCTGGTTAATCTCCACGCACACACACTCACGCTAACTATCAGTTCAGGCCGCATAATAAAACAGTTTCGCCATCACAAATCACTTAACGGATTAAACTCTTTGCTTCGTTTTCACAGTATGCAGAGATGGAAAAATATTTTCCAAGCATCGAATACCGTTTATCGGAATATGGTAATGGAATGAAAGGACAAGGTTTTACAACCTGCATAAAGTTTTAGACCTATGATTACATATATACATGCAAACTCACGCCTGTGTCCAAATTGACCACACACATTTATCACATTTCGTAAATTGTTTTCATTCAAGTAATAATTAATACATACATATACATAATATCACACCTGTATTCCCCGAAGGGGCAAGCAGAAATGCATTTTTCCATCCACATTTCGCCATGTATGTATCAATCCCACGTTATTGGGCGATAGCCTATTGCCATTTTTCAAGCACAATTCTAGACTCCGTGCTGCTACCGAAAACTAAACTATTTTTTGTAACCTTTAGATCGCACGCCACTTACTTATATGCATACTTGACCGCGAGACCACGAGGTAGTCAGTTATATTTAGTTTATTGTAAAAGGTGCTTCATAGATAAATAAAAAAAGGCGATATAAAACTTGTACATAAAAGAATGCATAATATTACACGTGTGTCCAATAGAGGGTACAAAGAGACTTTTAAAAACATTAATCGTAGCGTAGCCGACAAGTCACGATTTATTTATCATTTTTAAATATAAACAGGAAGTGTTATAAAATTTAACGTTTAATAAATCGAGAAGCAAATCCTTTTTATACCTCACCTAATGATATGTCTTCCGAACTCGCACTCTTTAGTATAATAATTATGTAAATGATTGCTTTCCTTAGAAATAGCAATGTTAACGTAAGATTTTTATTATGGTTAGTGGATTGCAGTCCTTAGTAAGTTCTCTATGGCGAGAAACGATAACGCCTCCTAATTCCTTAAGACCTATTAACATTTTTTATCAATAATTAAATAGCGAAGAAAATAAAGGATTAAGTATTTATCATCATTAGAGTACAGGTATTTGATCCAGCAAAACTTTTGCTTCACAACGGTTTTCCGAGAAAATGTGGTAGTGGAACCATTGATTAATTATTCTTCAAAGTGACTACATTGTGGATTTACCACTAACGAATGTTTAAAAAATTATATCACTTACATATAAATTATCATTTTTTATATATTTTCTGAATTCCTACATAACATAAAACTTCTGAGCGTATTATATCTGAAGTCACGAACGGCACAATCTCCTCTGGGAATTAATATGTATGTGTTTTTTAGAAATGAATATCTTTTACGTGTCCTTTTTCCACGTTCACTTTAATTTTAGATTTCATATTAATGCGCATATATAATACATCACGTATATACGTGAACTGGCAATTTGGATTTTGTAATTGGCTGTACTTTGATGTCATTTTAACTGCGACATTATCGAAATTTGATCCGGATTATCATTTTGATGCAGAAATATCGTCAGATCTAGTTCTCTTAAACCTATTAATGCTACTATCAAACATGACCTTGTAATTCAACCAATACCCATATTTGTTAATGTTTTATTAACAGATTCAGTACTAATCACAAGTTTTTTTCTCAGTCACAAATGCACACCAATATTAAAGCTCTCATCTATTTCCACGTTTTTCGTATGTCAATTGAGAAGGGTTTCGAATATCTCCGAGCATTTTTGCTGTCGGTCACAGGGTCGGGGGAGCGAGCGGTGTAAGTGAACGGGTCAGGGGAGTGCTTCAGGCGTTTTAGCCCCGACAAAAGTTGGGCGAGCTGAACCATGAATTCAGCAGCGACCACGTGTTGCTACCACTGCTCAGATACATTCTGAATGAATGTATGGAGCAAAGATCAAAGTCAACCAGCTTTATTATAGACTTTCTATATTTAACTTTTTATTTGTCATAAAATGAGAACAGACAAAGTTGCAAATATTTTTACACACTTGTACGCCTTTTTTGTGTATGGTGATCGCTATATGGCGAAATTAAAAAAAATAGTAATAGGTATCTCGAGACTGAAGATCATTTTGCCGACGCTCGTATTATTTAAATACTTTTATTCTATCAGGTGTATTATTTAAAAAGCGTATAGTATACGAAACTATTTCAATAATCCAACTTCGCTTTTCAACTAGCTTCGTATCAAATATAACGAACAAAAGTTAAATGCAGACATTATTGGGCAGTGATCGTTAAAAGCAGCTTTCGAACAGTGGTGTGGCCTTATTGACTTTCAAATGTCTATATAATTCAATCCGGACCATTATCGACTTATCAAACTGTAGTCGGTCCTTCGGCGATTGGAATTATTCAGACTCGATGGATCTGTGTTTAACGAACTTTCGTCAATTGAGTAACAGAACCGTTTAGATATTATTGAAAATTAAATTAAATTTAAAGAAATATATAATTATTTTAGTATAATTAATAATTTCCTCTTACGATTAAACAACAAAAAGGACAACTCTTTGTTTCTAACTCCTCCTTTACATTTTTCCAATTACCTTCGTTGCAGGATCATGACAATTTAGGTTCCCTTAGATTCGCTGAGCTTCAATAGTCGAGGTACTGTGCGTGCCGCTGTTACACACAGGAGCTACAGTGGCGGGTGAGTCGTGGGATAGGGCAAAAATAAACTTTCACGAATTCTCAATCAAATCCCACAAACGGATTAAAAACAGCGTGGATTCTACGAGTACTATAGTCTAAACCATACCCGACTTATCCATTTATAAATAGTTTTAGGTTGAACTTAGATCGTACACAGGAGTCGAGAAATAAACTTTAATTAAGCTATTTTTATATAAATAAATTTAATATAAATATAAATTTTATCCTAAATCACTTATTAATTTTCTCTCTGTATAAAAGTAACAGCAGGCGTTAAAGACGTAATTATAGCAAAACTGCGCAATTCAGTTGCTTTTGTAAGAACAGAACCTTTAACGAGTTTACATCGGTTAAAGAACGTAAAAATAAAATCCCACTTTAACCCAAGCTTTTCTTTAAAAGAAATCCAGACTGGATTCTTTTTCATTGCACTTATCTAAAAGCGTTACGGGACCATTACCGAAGCAAATTTCTCAACTCTATGAATAAATTTCTCCGAGTGGACATTTTCTTTGTAAATTCCTTTTAAGTTCTTAAAAATGTTACAAGCTTACTACTTTACATTACTACAGAATCAACTTGAAATTGCTGATATTTCAGATATACTACCATTTTATAGGAGAAATATATCACTTAATGTAACTAGGTAAATATAGGTATAAACGTTTAGCCCGGTCTAATATGGTAGTCTCAAAAGCATAAATTATGAAGAAGTATAAATAAAACTTTAAATCATTATTAGCATTTTTCGAAGTGAACTCACGGAAATACCTCCCTATTAAGGTGACAGGATTGCGACTCTTTATAATTTTTAACGTCTATTGCAGTGCGGTATTTTTTTTTTCTCACAAATTTCGCAAAAATGTAAGTGGCATTACTATGTAGCGTGTGGTCTGAGCGAGGCTACTTCGCTCTTCGCGCCGAGGTTCAGCCGATCGTAACATTTGGCTAGGCTCTAAAGAACGCAAAAGCTCATTTAAATATACGACATTTAAATAAAAATGATAAAAAAGTACGTATATAGAATTCCATGTTATTATGAGTGCGCGTGTATAATTAAAATCGTTTTGTTTTCTCATTAGGAATTTGTCGGGAGTAGCACAATGGCTGAAAACATATCTGAAAAACGGCTGACCTTCTATGACATAAAACTCAACAACACAGGTAGATAAACGTGAATACAGAATGATACATACTCTTACCTTCCCTTTCGGTAATACGGGCAGATTTTATTTAACAAAAATACACATAAGCTTTTCTTTTATTTTAGACGTAATGGGCATTTTTTACTCATAAATTATATTGTTATTTTACTCACAAATTTTCCGCTGAATTGAGATCAGAATAGGATCGTATGAACAAACTCTTGAGTTTTTGAATTGAAAAAATAAAACCGTGCGCCTTGGGATCACTTTGTTACATTTATTTTTAATCTAACAAAAAACAAAACCTAACAGCGGTACTAATCAGTATAACAATTACACTACTTCTTCAAGACCAGTTACTACTCTAGGGTACTAAAACAGAGAAGTATGAGAGCAATTAGTTAGAGTTTATTAAAGTTTCAACAGCAAGTCAGAATGCGGAGTCAGACACGAAATGGATGCTCTTATGCTGATTAGTTTTGGTTTATTTACCAGCTGTTAGATTGACAAATTGCTGGGAGCTTCGATGTGCGATGTGAAATTATTCAACAGACAGGGCTTACATGAGTAATAACATATATGTAAAACTACAACTTTGCAAAAGTTAATTAATAATTATTTGCGTCTATACTTACCGATCGTGAAGAATATTAATTAATTTATTATCCTACTAATGCATATACAATATAATACATATCTCACATAAAATTAAACCAAAACTTCCTAGGTGACTTATTCTTATTATTCGCCTATCCCTTATTAAAAATACTAAACAGACGGCACCTTTCGAAAACTGTACCTAATAGTTTATGTCTCTTGTCAAATATGATAATTTTTATTTATGGTTATTATATCATTATAATATAATCTAGACATGCCTATTGTAATGTCCTGGTGTCTGAGGTGGTTTGTATAAATAATACTAATAACACTTAGTTCCAATAGCGTCTGGCGCGTCCACTCGGTCCGGTATCAGAGGTAGCAGTGAACCGGTTCGAGTGGGGAATTTATTTTCACTTCTACCTACATACACTACATCTCTACCCTTTTAATAATTTTGAAAATAATTTTATTTGATATTTAATTCTAACCAATCATATATTTTATAACCACATAATAAATAATCAATCATTTGTTACGCTAACATATACAATATATAATAACATATTCATATGTTTAATCTATTTGTATTTTCTCGTTTTTGATGAAATGAAATATATTTTTTCTATAAAATGTCAAATGCATCACTTAGATTTAGTCATATCACAATTGAATTTACCGCACCGTTCGGAAGGCAGTTATCACTAGAGAAGAACGGGCAAGAAACTCTAGTGTTGCTCTTTTCCAATCAAGAAATAGTTTACAATATTCCATCTCCATCAATTCCATCCATCCTCCTTCAATTTTCTCAGGTGTATGATATTTCTCCTCCATTCTTGTCCAGTTCCGTTGACCACTTGACCAGCATGCATATTATATGTACCTATATCAGCTACCCATCCATTGCGTTATTGACAGCCGCATCGATGATTCTGTAGTCCAAGTGATCCTTAACTCCCTTATTGCAACTGAAACAGTCTTCAATTACTAAAAGAAAACGACTTATGGGCAATGGTCCAAGAAAATCGACGCCAATCCATGGTTAACTGGTTGATGTTTTCTGCGCATAGGGTTAGGAAGGAGGTTTTGGTGCTGAGTTGATGTTGGTCTAATTTAATACCAGAGTACAAATATTACATAACATTCCGCGACTGTATCAATTTACATTTATACATACACAAACTCACGCCCGTTCTCCCCGATGGGGTAGGCAGAGGTGCATTTCCGCACCCACACCCCGCCAGGTACGCATCAATCCCACGCAATAAGGGGCGAGCCCACTGCCGCTTCTCGGGCACAATTCCAGACTCCGTGCTGCTACTGAGAACCCCCCCAATGGAAAAACCCAACAACACCTTGCCCGACCCGGGAATCGAACCCAGGACCTCCAGATCGCTCGGCACATACCTGCACCGCGAGACCACGAGGCAGAGTATCAATTTTGGCTTACTTTACTTATTATGTTCTTAAATTAGAGGTCCACTTGCATACGTAGTTAACTAAACCCAGAAAACTTTGAACTTTCTCAATAGTAACAGACTCTCTAAATGACTCGATATATTACCTATATATTTTAAAGTTTTAACTCCGTATGGAGCCCAAGAAATTATATACCTACTCGTACTTTGAACGTTTCGCATAATTTTCTCGCCTCATGAACCTCGTTACCCCAAAGATAATATCGTCAATAGAATCGACTACGCCTTCATAAGGCAATAAGCCTCTCTCTCAATTTTGTAATTTATTTTTTTTTTTTATTTTTTTTTTTTTTTAATAATTCACGAGCGCATGAAATACCAAACATGAGATGTTTGTTCCTGAATAGACCTTGATTACATGTGAAAGTTGTAATTTTGTTGTTGCAATCTATCTTCCCCAACACCTACTAATGAAAAGAATTAGCTTAAATTTAGCTTTGAGAACAATTTGGAAAAGTGAAACTTGGGGATTAGCTGTTCCATAGTAGGTAATGGGTGTTCATCATCATCATCAACATCAGCCCATATACATCCCACTGCTGGACACGGCTTCCTCTACAACTGAGAGGATTTACGCCTTATTTAGGCTGGTCTAGTGCGGATTGGCGGACTACACACCTAAGAAATTCCTAAGAACTTTTAGGTGTGCAGGTTTGATTACGATGTTTTCCTTCGCCGTTAAAGCACGTGATTATTCTTTTGTGAATAATAAATAAATAATAATAAATACACCCAACAGTCACACATAGTTCTAACCCCACATTAAGATACGAGTCTTGTGTCGTGGGTATCAGAAACTATGAGAGACTATTCTGTCTCACAAACACCCAGACCCGAAACAAATTTGTGGATCACACAACCATTGATGCGGGGATCGAACCCGCGGCCTCTCATTTCGCAAGCTGGTGTCTAGCCAACTGCGCCACGGGGCTGTCAAATAATGTTAATGCACACACAACTTCAAAAGTCAGAGGTGTACCTAGGGTTTGAACCCGTGGCCGTCGAGATTCTCGACCGCGTGCCCAAACCTCTACGCCATCACGACTTGGGTGTTACTCTTTAATAATAGCTTGGCTAGCTTGCCTCATGTATGCGTAAATTCTAACATCTCCGTTCGCTTTTTAAAACAGGTACTTACATACTTCAGTAGAGATCCTATCAGATGAACCCTCAAATTCAATAATATCTGTATTATTTAGTCCTTAAAATTTCGAGTTCATTGTGGACTCGTAAAGGTTTTGAACTATACAACAGGGTAGAGAAACTAGTTGAACAAATTCATCTATTTGATAAGGATTTGAACATCCTTGATTTTAGATACCGTCTGGCGAACCAAACTAACTCTTTACATTCAGTATTAACTGCATTGATGTGACATTAAAGCATGCGATAATAAATTAAAATGTATGGCATATCTTTATAATACAAACTTGAACAATGCAAGATTTATACTAGTTGAATATAAAACATTCATAAATAACAAACAAGTCTGTTATTAAATGTCAATTAATAAATTGATTTTATTTCGGGGAAGTAAGCCATTCTGATCTTTAATTACATAACGTAAGCGTTATACCCAGGAGATATTTTAAATTTGTGGGTAGGCCGGCGCACAGCCGGTGTCACCGACCGGTGAAAACAATAGAAACCACATTTCAAATAGATAAGCAAGAAACGAGCTATGGTTCGAACATCTGTGTTTGAACACATCTGTCTTGTTAGACAGAAAATTGAGCACTGTTAATGTTTTACATTTAATCCATCATAACGTATCTTTGACGTGACTGGACTTCACTTCAACTGGATGTTCATTCAAACATAATTGGGTTATACAAAGTCCCCTAGAATATATTCCTTAATTTAGCTAGGCGTTGCCGGCTAACAGGCAAAACTTAAACCAAGGTATTAGGAATGTATAATGATCGGATAACTTTTTATCCGCCGTATCAATTTGATGATCGGATAACTTTTATCCGCCGTATCAATTTAATGATCAGATAACTTTTATCTGCTGTATCAATTTAATGATCGGATACCTTTTATCCGCTGTATCAATTTAATGATCAGATAACTTTTATCTGCTGTATCAATTTAATGATCGGATACCTTTTATCCGCTGTATCAATTTAATGATCAGATCACTTATCTGCTGTATCAATTTAATGATCGGATAACTTTTATCCGCCGTATCAATTTAATGATCGGATTACTTTTATCCGCTGTATTAACTAAATATCAAAAATATATAGTTGTTTATAACAATCAACAAATGTTTCAACTTAAATGTTTCATATACTCGTTATATCAAATTAAGCTTGTCAACACTACAACTGTGTTTCATACATTCATTTCATATTTCCTTAATATCAATTTTATGATCGGATGTCTTATCCGCTGTATTAACTAAATATTAAAAATATTTAGTTGTTTATAACAGTCAAAAATGTTTCAACTTAAATGTTTCATATACTCGTAATATCAAATTATATTCACTCGAAGCTTGTTAATACTACAACTGATTTCATAATATCAGTTTAATGATCGGTTAAATTGTCGCGAGGCTATGCATGTATTTTCTGCAATATCAATTTAATGATCAGTTCAATTGCAACTGCTTCAGGTAAATAAACACTCGACATTCAATAACAATACAGAGTCTAGTAGAATCAATATCAGTATCAATTTAATGAAACAGATTAGTTTTAATCTGCGTAGTTAGGTAGGTATCCAATTTCAATAGTGAAATATCCTACAATCGCTAGGTAAACCTTAATACAATTGTATTGGCACCATTAACTAACGTTTAAAACCACTGGGCGACAATAATACTGGCAACTTGCGAATAACATTACTTGTTATTGAATGACATACATTCTATCCTTCTTTTTTTTTTTGTAATGATTATTATTTTGTACTCACTTTTGTCCTCGTCGCCAATGTAATGTCCTGGTGTCTGAGGTGGTTTGTATAAATAATACTAATAACACTTAGTTCCAATAGCGTCTGGCGCGTCCACTCGGTCCGGTATCAGAGGTAGCAGTGAACCGGTTCGAGTGGGGAACAGCGCTTATATTATAATTTATTTTCACTTCTACCTACATACACTACACCTATCCCCAAAAAATCGACTACGACTCAATTCGAAACCCTTTATAACGACTTCATTTTAGAATCTTTTTATATTATATTTTTTTCGCTATACCTTACAATATATTTACCGTAACAAAAATGTAATTATAACGGTTATAATCCCGCGTAAAATTTAGTTAGCACGGCCCGAACGTACATAATAAGCAATTGTACCGAAAATGACACGATTTTAGGCCGACACATAAAAATAAAAATTACGTACAATCAGAATAATTCATTCCTCCAGACAGAAATTACTTGTATGGTATATGATATACATATATTGTATGATAAACACTGGCCTTTTTCTATACCGGCATGTAATTGATGTTTCTTATACCATTAATTTTAATTAAAAATGTGGTAGTAGAAAATTACAAGTATTCTGTCTTTTTGACGGAAAAAAACCTTACTACCTCTTCCTCCTATAGCTAAGCTATAGTTCAGCAATCATGAAAGTTATCTTCTTCTATTATCTCAAATCATGAAAGTTATCTTTAAGTATTTTGATGGTTTTTTTTTAATAATTGGATATGCAGATATACGACTATCCGCATACCTCATAACAGAGGCAGAACCAGTACTTTACATTCTATTACAGACACAAGTTTCTTAAAAAATATTCGCTACGTTGTTTGAAGAAAATAGTGGCGGCTATGCATCAAGGCATTGTAAGCTCAAACCCTCCTGTGAGCTGTAGCGCACAAATGAGCTTACCGTACGAAAATAAGAAACGACTTGAAACGTTTGGCACCAAAGATTTCAAAGGGAAGTTAGTTTTCACAAATAATTTTGTCCTAAAGTTGGAAACTTTAATCCGGTAGCTGTAAGGCCACTCTATACGACCCAGTAACCTCGCCGCAAAATATGAATGAAAGAACTGGTACTTGACCCTCCCAGTGGTCCGCTACGAATTTACGAATTACACGTAAACACGACAAATCTGTTTGATGTTCCTCTAGGCGCACCATTTATTCCAGCTTAAACCAGCAGGTTGAGAGCTAATTATTATCGTTTCCTTTGTTCAGTCAAGCTCAAATCAGTGGATGCTAATACTAGCATCGTCGAAATAATACTATGACGTTGATGATATTTATACGACTACTGTTGAAATAAGCGTGGCTTTGGTTTTAGAACGTATATTCACGGTGTTTCCTCATGTTTAGTCGAATATTACGGGGTGGATTCTGATTCCGAAGAAAGATCTTCCGAATAACATGAACCAAAATTATTTAAATCGGCATAATTGTGTCGAGTAGTCTTACGAGTATAAGATGAAATATCATAGAAAATTACTTTTATATCTTTGCAATGCAATGTCGTGAAAATTTTAAATGAATATTATTCAAATAATAATTACATACAGGGTGTATTCAGACCGTAATCAGAAACTAAGGCAGGTAATAGCTAAGGTCATTACAAACCTCCTGGCGTTAAAAAATCCCAACAAAAAATAAACATTTTGACATTTTCCTAACAACCACATACATTTACTACATATGGTTCTGGAAAACTTCGATTTGTTTTATTATTACTATTCAATTATTTTTTTATTACCTTAGCTATTACTTGCCTTAATTTCCGATCACGGTCTGAATACACACTGTATATGTAAAATACTGCAGATTTACAGAATGCCTTGCAGAAACGATGGCATGCCTGCTTTTAGACGAGTCGTTCTCGCTGCTCCGACTGAGTTAAGAAAGCATGTAAATTTACCTCGAGCCACCCACGTACATGTAGAGAGCGGGTTGCATTGTGCTGGATTCGAATACGTAATTTTTTACCGAATTTCACACTGAAATCCATAATACCGCCTAAATAATAATGTACACGCTTTTAAGGCACACTTGATCCAGTAAAATTATTTTATTACTAATACGACAGTGAATTTGTTATTTGTTAACCCAACTTGATAAATTTTGATAAAGAAATAGGTGGGAGCCTTGGGTGGATTTTTTTTACTGGTGCTTTTTATTCTGAATTAATTTTGAGAATTATTTTGTACAACATTGGTTTACGAAATTTCTCATTACCCTGAACGGAGCCGCTGGCAATAAGTGAAAAGATCCTTCAAAAATGGCCTTCATAACATCGTACATTTCGTTACATCGTATTTTATAAATACAACAGTTGTTGGATCAATATTTATACTTTTAGCATGCAATCTCTACAACAAAAATGCTCATATAATTTATTGTAACAAAACAAATTTAAGATATTTTTCGCCACTATTGTCCCTTAAAGAAGACAAATATTTGCCACCAATTAGTCCTTACAAAGCAAGCCGATTTAAAGCACGCGAATTGTCAAAAAAGTCTATCCCTTTTTAACGATATACAAATAGTATTACCAATGTAAACATGAGTGATTTCGGTGTTCTCGTTTTTTTTTTGTGTCGCTTTCGCTGTGGCACTGATTCCATCCCGTCCGAAACTTCAAATAAATTTTCATCCGCCAGCAAACAAACGCTTGAAACAAATACGATTTTCACGCTGACAAGATGTACAAAACACAATGCCACTCGTTATTTATAAGCGACGAACCGGCCAAAAATAAAACTATTAATCAAAGCAACTGTTGTATAGGCTTCAACGATTTATTATTCGTTATTTATTTATTCGAATCAATCAACTCACCGTAGTATGCTTTTATTAAACAGAATCTTTAGAGCTTTTTTAAAAAACAAGAATTACATAAACTCGCATTTATTTTTTAAATTCCATTCTAATACAAATTTTGTAATTTATTAAACATTGCACCAGATACAGGCGCAGTTCTATACAATGAGAGAATTTTACGTTTACTTAAACACGATCACTCCAAGTTTAAAACGAAATTCTCTATGCATTAAAAAAAGCAATTAAAAGATAGCCCGTATAGTCATAACGGGAAGGCCTTCGTCCTTATTATATGAGTTAGTTTGGAATATTACGATCTACACTCACATTATTCGGCATAGTGATTTAAATTTTATTAAATCGGGGTCAGTTTAGTGTTGGAATATAGCATGTGTTGTTTTTACACGATGGCCAGACCACTAATATTGTCATTAGAAACAACAACGACGGCAGCGTTATTAAATATTTATTAATAGAGTCACATATATACAGTTTAGACAGTAGTTTAATCGGTCTGCGCCGACCGTAGCATAACCACTTTGTCCCAGACAAACGGGGTTCACATTTGTTTCGTCAACGCGTCTAATGTGATTCGAATGATCATTACGAAAATAATGTTTAGGCCTCTCTACCATTTTTTTCGGAGAGGAAATTACCTTAAGCTCTTTTTCCTGTACTTCAGAGAAGGCCGAAAGAGTTATGTTTTTATGGCTTTCAAAGCGCGCGGAACAATTGTCCATTAAGCTAAATGAATGGACAAAACAACAACAGACTCAGCTGAGTCTAGTCCCGAAATCATGCGTCAATATACTGATTGACCTACGCTACTTTATTTCCATAATCTGACAATGTACTTACTATTTTACTAGTTTTGTATTCGCCTAAGCTACATGACAAGGAAAACACAATTTAAATTCGAACATTACGAAATTTTTATCGTAATACGTCGCGTCGGTCTTTTCATTGAAATTTAACCCGCCGCGCCGAGCTAAAACCCTTTGAAATGTACAAAACAAACGACTGAACATTTCCCAGTCGTTGGTAACATTATATCCGTACAATGTGCGTACGAACATTCTCTATTCAGAAAACTTTACTAAAAGCTCTTATAGTGTGGACAAATAGACCTTTGTACGCACTGGGTCGACCTAATTAATTATTCTTCGTTTTACCGGATTGAATGCCAGACTCTGTTAACCCAGAATAGGCAGTTTGTTCGGAATAATGTACATTGTAACAGTTTAGTTACATTGTTGTTTATTTTCTATGTATTGGTGACACAGCTCTGGTTCTAGTACCGTTACTTTTAAACTTGGCACATGTAACTTACATTCTTGGGCGCGGCCTTTCTCTGCAGTTGGGTATAATTAGGTCTAACTTGGATCGGATGAGGACGGCTGAAGATCAAGCCCAATGGTGTGTCCGCAAAATACATTTAAACTTGACAAGTCGGAGTACGCCTGGAACTCAATGCTGTCATTACCGTGATGGCTCCCTCTAAAGGGCACGGCCATCCTCTATAACTGAGAGGGGTTAAGTCTTAGTCCACTAAGCTGGCCTTTGGTTGGGTTAGCGGAATACACACCTAAAAAACTCCTTAGATTTTTTGGGTGTGCAAGCTTCCTTATGACGAATGATGATTTATTTTGAATACACGCATAACTGAAACGCAAACGCGAGTGCCTTGGGCTTGCCTTGAACCCGCGACTGACGAGATTATGCCTTTTAAACTGTACGCTTAAACCTCGGGGCAATCACGACATTTTGTGGTTGTACAAAAGTATTTTCAAATTAGAGCATCTTGGACAAATTGCAGAGTAAAGTGTGTCTTCTAACAAAACGAAAGTAACAAGGCGACGGCTATATTCAAATTGGAAGGGTCTTCCTACAAATCACATCGCGATAAAGGAGCTTTCGTGCAAATTGCGCTCCAAATAGTTTTTTCTTTTCTTTTGTCGGTTTTATGTGGGGCTGTTTTACACAAACAGAGGAAAGGTAGCGTGCGTTATAAAAATATGAACATCCAGTTGTTTATTATTATTATGTAGATTAAAAAATGTAAATTTGTGCTTATTTGAATCCAAAGAATATACAACGTTAGCTCTACAAAAACTCCTGAGTCGTCCATTATTTAAAAACGAATTGATCCAATTTATTCCCTTGAAGGATAAAGGCTGCTCAATACCGGGATGGTTGGCGCTTACTTTGGGAGGCCTACGTGCAGCAGTGGACGGCGATAGGCTCAGCACATATAGTCTTTTTATCTTGAACTTTTTTAGTTTGAACTGTATCACACTCAAAACGTTGAAATAGCTTATCTCAATCTACTCATCCATCCATCCATTATCTCCGAACCACGTCTGGAGGCTTTTTCTTTGTTACAATAACCTGTCTACAAGGTAAATTACAGCTGGTTAAAGATTGGTACTAGTATGACATAAAATGGCAATATGAAGCAACAGTTTACGGACATTTCATGTCAAACCGCAAATAATTCCAACAGCATCTAAACGATCTTTACATTCTATTGTTAATGTTAAAGAATAGATAACAAAGTAATTATGCCATAACTACTTAAATACGAAAATGAAGTAGTTTCCATTAAAAAAAAACATATCTACGTATGCCATAAAAATATTCTTGTGACTGATTTCTAAAATAATTATGACGTACATTTAAAAAAACACCTTGTTAAAAACATATTAAGATTGCTGAAAGGTTTCTAAGAATGATCTTCGCAAAGGTTTTAGAAATTGAAACAATTACTTAACCTTGAGCTTTATAGTTGTTTAAAACTTCATATATATTTCTGTCCGGTATAAACTGCATTTTATTTTAACACCCGAATAAAATCACGAGAAGCTGTTATTTCCAATATCAAATATTTCCAATCTGCGCTGAATAGCGGCAATCACGGCCAATATAACTCCGATGTAACCACGCTTCAAATTAACACCTCATACTGCTGTATCGGTAACTCATTCCCGATACGCAGTATAGCGTATAATTTGTGAACTAAAGCACATTATTCGGCGACAGCTTTACGGAATTTCCAACTTAAACTGCTCTGTAACGTGTGGCCGTGTGAAATATACGCAGCGGAGGAAGTTTGAGTGTAACATGCACATAGTTGTAAATAAGTCTCGCCTGCACTGAAATGTTTAGAACAATTTGTCAGCCCCGTGGCGCAGTTGGCTAGACACCAGCTTGCGAAACGAGAGGCTGCAGGTTCGATCCCCGAACCGAGACAAATGTTTGTGTGATCCACACATATTTGTTTCGGGTCTGGGTGTTTGTGAGACCGTAAAGTCTCTCGTAGTTTCTGATACCCACGATACAAGACTCGTATCCTAATTTGGGGCCAGAACTATGTATGTGACTGTCGGGTGTACCTATTTATTTATTTATTTATCTAGTTTGCTAGAGGGTGTTTGTACTTACTATATCTAAATCCTAAATGGTTATAATACATATATATTATTTAAGTCGTGATGGCCTCGAGGTTTAGGCAAGCAGTCGAGAATCTCGACGGTCGCAGGTTCAAACCCCAGGCACACACCTCTGACTTTTCGAAGTTATGTGTGTATTCACAAAGAATTATCACATACTTTAACGGTGAAGGAAAACATCGTGATGAAAGCTGCACACCTAAAAGTTCTTAGGAGTTTCTTAGGTGTATAGTCCGCCAAACCGCACTAGGCCAGCGTGGTAGACTAAGGCCTAAACCCTCTCAATTGTAGAGGAGGCCCGTGCCCAGCAGTGGGACGTATATGGGCTGATGATTATGATATACATATATTATTTGATATACAAAATAAAAAATTAATTCACCTTACTAAAGTATATCTCGTCTTTACGTCATTACGTGGTATACTTATTCCAGATTCATAAGATGTATTATGCTATAATGGTCAACACAAGTGAATATTCTGAAATTAGCCTACATTAGATTACAAAGAAGCACTTAAAATACATCAACAGACACTGTCACTATGTTCATCTGGTATAGTGAATGTTCGAATAAAGTGAGCAGTTTAAATCAGGAGCCCAGTAGCTTGTTTGCCCCATACTACTCCATGGAAATACAACCGCATTATATGTATAATCAGAAGCCAAAGCGTTGCTATGAAATCAATAAATTATCGTTTTATTGGCTAAATTCCAATACGTTATGCGCGGTATTGATAAAGCAACCGATTTCTATCACAACAATTAAACCAAAAAATATAAAATACTTATTCAAAAATCTTAATTGATGTGTGGCATAAATATAATTATTTTATTTTTATAACTTTTCTAGGTCCACTCATAAACTAATACATTTATTTTAATTTAAAACTACAATAAACTCAACACAACCACAGATAACATCCCCATATAAATGAATCCAGATATCGGTGGAATTAAAACGTTGTACCAAACCCTGAAACAATTGTTATCAATCAATTGCCACAAATGTACGATAAATCTCCAGAACAAGCATCCAGGAGACGATACTCGTGTTGTGGCGCAAACCGCAATTTATCGTTGTGTACGACCCAGATCGATTGGACAATTTGATTTAGACGGTAATCAGATAAAAGCATAGTCGACAATAGAGCCAAAGACAAATCGAAAAAACAAGTCAAATACATGTGGATAATGACAAAGATTCATTTTTTAATTTAAAATATAAATCTCTTGATCGCCCGCAACACACTTATGCCACGGTTAGATGGTTAGTTCGTAAGCCCGGGTTCAATCTCGGGTTAGGCAAAGTGTGATTGGGTATTTTCATTACGACTTACTAAATGCATCTCTGCCTACCCCTTCGGGGAATAAATGTGTAAGATTATGTATGAATGTTCGTAATTACTTAATGTCAGCAAAGATTGTGTTTCAAAATGACAATACGAGCTTTGTCTCTTTTACATGGAATTTTAAAATATGTTTAATGCAAAGTGAAGATTAGAAATTAAAATACATCTCTGCCTACCCCTAAAATACAGGCACGAGATACAGGTATGTTGTTGATAATAAACAAATCAAATTAATATTTTTAAAAGACTCAGATTCGAATCAATTTATGAGAGGATCATTCAACGGTTTTTGAGGATCTATTTAAATTTTTCGACTTCATTTATTTCGATGTTCGTTTCCCCTTGTAAGGGGGAAATTTCAGGTAAGTATAAAGAACGTATCATGCCTTTTATCATTTAATATATTGAAATTAATTCTAATGAGTGCTTTAATTCCTTACATTATTTTATTGAAATAAACTCATGCGTATAGTAATAAATAAGTACCTGTATATTACAGATTTATTGAGCAATTAGGTACTCCGTTCCGAATATAATATCCCTGGGTCCTCTAATATAAAAATATTCCGGTCTAATTATAGGCAAATACTCACCTGAAGGATACACTACTAAGAGACGAATCCAATACACAATATTGTCTTTTATTTTTCATGACTCAACTTTAAAACAAAGTCGAAAAATTCAAACAATCTCGAAAAAACCTTTGAGTGACCCTCTGATTATAATTGATTTAACTACCAAAAATACAAAAATTACAAGTATAATAACGTAACGTACATATAGTATAATAAAAGTTGTATAGTTTTCATAGTTCACAAAGAAATAAATAGATATATAACTTCAAGGTCTTCCAAAGTGAACTATATAATTTAACAGTGATGTTAACATGATCTGCAAATAAAATTATTAAACGAAACTCTAGCACTGAAATATAAAATGCACGAAATTCAACTGAAGCTTAAATTGGATAGCATTGTTCTAGTGCAAAACTCACTGACTACATTTTCATATAATTAATTTCACAGCTCAGATGTTATAAAGTTTACGCATGCGCCACAGATTTTTCGGAAAGTCTGTTTTATGAAAAACATTTTTGCACCCATGTTTCGGCAGTTTGCATTAGCATTTTGTTTTTTCCTAGTAGAAACCGTGTTGCTACTGAGTTTTCAAGGGAATAATTCAATAACACCTAACCCAAACCGGGATTGGTAGTCTGCAGTTTTCGTTTTAAAATAAAAAAAATAAAAATTAAAAACCACCTTAAAAAACCTATTCCGAAAAAAAATTAAATGCACTAAAAAGTAAAAAACTAATTGCGTATTCTTCTATAACTTAATAATCAACTTACTATTTCTCTTCATCAATATGTAGGTACGATCTATGTGTTTACGACGCAAGGAGGTAGGTAGTTACCTATCCACTTCAAATCTAACTCAACACAAACCTTTGAATAACAAACAATGATTAATGTTTTTAAAGTTCTCCTAAGTTTAATGAAATGAAAAATATTAGACTACTTAAAAGTCATTCAAATTATTACGATAATAATATATTGTAGTTACAATTATTTGACAGCCCCGTGGCGCAGTTGGCTAGATACCAGCTTGCGAAACGAGAGGCCGCGGGTTCGATCCCCGCACCGAGACAAATGTTTGTGTGATCCACAAGTATTTGTTTCGGGTCTGGGTGTTTGTGAGACCGAAAAGTCTCTCGTAGTTTCTGATATCCACGACACAAGACTTGTATCTTAGTGTGGGGTCAGAACTATGTGTGTGACTGTTGGGTGTATTTATTTATTATTTATTTAATTATTGTTATTTTTGGAGTCGGTGTTAGCCAAGGTAGGTTTGTAACTATATGTACAAAGTTATAGGTGAGATATGCTTGGCTTAGCTTGGCTTAATTAGGTTTTGGTATTCTGCATCATTATATTATCATTCGTATATAAGTTAATGCGTATAAAAGCTAAAAACAAAAAAAAAATCTAAGAATATTTTTTTTCTTAAATTATTCTCGTATTATGCTAGGTATATATATTGAACAAAAAAAAAAGTATATATATTGTAGCACTGGTGACTGAAGATAAGAGTAGCGTGTTTGAGTATAAGTTGCACTTGAACTTTTAAAAAAATGGTAACCGAACAACTTTATTTTATCGTTTATTCCAAGACATAAATATTGTATAGATGAATAAAGAACGATCGGTTACATATAAATATAAAATATGATCTCTACAAATAGCATTAGAAAAAATTGAATACCTACTACGAGTCAAGTCGTTTTAAAATGAAGAGATTATTCTAAGCACGAATATACTTTAAAAGATTTATATACATATCGTCGTTTAAAGTAACTACAATAAATAAAAAATACTGTATTATGTTAATGCGAAACCTAATATACTTCAACCTAATCCCCTGACATTTTGATGCTATTCTTTTTCTGTTTATGCGGGGCGTTCAAAAAGAATTCGTATTCATACAAAAGATGATATCATAAAGAAATGTGCTTACATTTTGAAAGAAACATTCTTTCACATTTTATACAGACGTAACTGTAATGTACTGCCGTAAAAAATAATAGAGATTTTGTCGTCAGCCCGGGACAGGCGTAAGCTGTAAATAAAATGTATGAAAACATTCGTCTAGAAATGAATGATATTCTGCAAATATGTGTTACAAAATTGGATGTCTTGAAACAGATGATTAGGATGATTTACAGGTCTAAAACTTTATTTTATAATCTAGGTTCATTTTTTTTTGGTGATTTAACGTCAATTAAAGCGATAGAAAGAAATATAAGAACAATTTTTGGCTTTCAGCTGTTCCACTCCCGTATCTGAGAAACAGAAAAACTGCTGCTTCATATGAATTAAGTATATGTATGTGGCATGACCTTACTCATACCAATCTATTGAGTATTCACCACGCTATTATGACAGCATGTCTAAGTAACACAGTCGTTTTTGTATTAAGCATTGTTTATATTCCATTTGGTAATATATCTACCCCAAATTACTAAGAATTTACCTTAAAATACATACATAAACCCACGCCTGTATTCCCTGAAGGGGTAGGCAGAGGTGCATTTCTGCACCCACATTTCGCCAGGTATGGATCAGTCTCACGTAATAGGGGGCGAGCCTATTGCCGTTTTTCGGGCACTATTCCAGACTCCGTGCTGTTACTGAGAATTTCCTAATGGAAAAACTTGCCCTACCCGGGAATCGAACCCAGAACCTCTAGATCGCACGGCACATACCTCTACCGCGAGACCACGAGGCAGTCCTTGAAATTTAAATATAAATTATAACAATTGCCTAACATTATACAAATTACTATAAGCCCACACACGTGTCGTTCTCTGGTTGAAATCTCATTAGAGTACTGGTCACGTTTTGTCTAAATCGACTGAATCGGTCCGACGTGATCGAATAACCAAAATGGAATACTATGGCTACCCATGTAAGCAATTTTTGTCAATAAAACCACTTTTGTCTATGAAAGCTATATTTTACAAGTATCACTTTGGTCGAACTTAAATAGAGTCGCATTATTTTATTTATACTTATCTTGTCGCGAAAACTCGCTAGAAAGTGATTGAACACTGAAAGTATTATAAATTGTTTAAAGTGTTAGAGCCACACAACTGTTAAATGAATAGTCTGAACATAAAACTTACACGAAACAATAATATTGCATTTTATTCGTCGAATAAAACAACTGGAGGCCGGATTTGATGGTGTTAGGAGATTTGTATCCACCCGAATAGACAGTGAACAAAAGGTGTAAAACCACCCATTGTTATACACGTCAGTATGATATGTTTCGAGCAGTGGCGGTACTTCCATAGAAGCCCAAAAGCGTTAAATGTTAATTTAATAATGTCGGCTTTATAATTGTTTATTGTGGGGTCGGGATATTCTCATTTATATGTCAAATTGCATCTGTTAAATAAACATTTACAGCTTAAATATTGGTATTTGGAAATTTGTAAGGCAATCTGGGCTTTTGAGCTTCTATGGAAGTACCGCCACTGGTTTCGAGACAGCATGTGTGTTTCCATTAACATAGTACCGAATGGTAAAAGATAGCCGCAACCGTTTTTGTTCAATCGATATTCTATTTAAACCGAGCTGGACTTACTACGAACTATCATTGCGATATCTTTGCCGTGGCAATATAAAAAACTGTGCCACAACTAAAAAGAATAAAAACATTTTGTCAATAGAAAAGTAATATTAACTACTATCCTTGTGCTCGTGTCCAAACAACGCCATAGAACTTCTCAAATTTTCCTTCAGCAGGCTTACTTTCAAAACTTTCTCAGGCGTGCTCATTCCTTGTCCATATTTGTTGCAGCGCTCATTCATAACAAAGAGCCTTTTATGGAATATTACCTTTGCTCACGACTTTGCTTGTGTTATACTGATTTTTTCAAATAAATTTCTCTCAACGGAACCTAATATCCTGTATGTAAATGTCCCCAAAGTCCACCTTTTTCTCAGAATCTAAGTCCATCAAAAAAGTAGGGTTTTCAGGCTTAGGGCAAATTCACTCGTCAAATATTTAATATATGTCTTCCAGAATATTTTAAAGCTGTATTTGACTAATTTTGAAAATATTTCAATTATTAAAACAAAATTAGGGATATAAAATATTTGAAAATATATGATATATGTAAACAATTATTTAAAAGACTAAATTGATTTATTTAAGCATCCAAATTAAGTAAAATTAGACTTCATAAATTTCTATAAGTTTGTTTTTTGGACCAACATAACACATTTCATCAACATAAATTACTATCATTACATCCACACAATCTCGGTGCATCGTTGCGACTAATATAAATATCATCGTTTAATACTATATAACTATAAACAGACGAACAACATAATATTCCATAAAGCCGCGGAACAAATGTTTTAACAACAAACAAAAGAAAATTTGATCAGGCGCCGTTTCTATTTCGCTACCTGAACAAACAGACGAACGCTCGTTGCTCGCACAGCGCACACGTCACAACAGGGTTAAGCAAATCTCCATAACAAAATATACAGGTGTTGCATATTCCCATTGTAATTGTTACCAAATTATACAACTAAAATAATGCGCCTTGCTGCCATCCATACGATATAAATGGATCAGCGCAAATAGATGATTATTGGAACACTGAAAACGTTTGTATGCTCTTAAATCTGGAATTATTTTAAATTCAAGGTTTCATACATAATTAAGTTTTTTAAGACAATTTTTTACAATATTCCGGACATTGCATGATAAAAAGGGTCAAAATACTACCAAAGTAGCCGTAATAAATAGTCCCATTACACGAAGGCCCCAGAAATGTCGCGGCGACGACTTAGCGGTGTCAATGCGAAAGCGTCAGGATTATGTCGGAAATAAATTCTATGAGTCGCTTGTCACTCGGTCGGCCCACACAAATGCGGAATGTTTTATAACAGTTTTAGCGAGATGAAGTGGAAAAAAGTAATGCATTTGAAGCTATAATGGAGCCGCACATTTTGAGTGAAACGTTAACAAGATAGGTCGGTTCTTTGTGAGTAATAAGATCTTGACTCTAAAGAGTTTCTGTTAAGATAGAACGGTATTTGTACAATCAATATAACGCTGGCGCAGATGCTCACTACACTCTATACCAAGTCGTTTTGAAACACAATTTAATATTCGTTGTCTAACAATTGAACACAAAAATTGACAGTGAGTTTTTTTTATACTCGTACTAGGTCACACTATGAAGTCTAGATAGCATAATGGCGCATTCAAGTCTTGGTACATTTCTGACTTTTTGATTTTATGTATTTATACAAAAGAAATTATTACACACTCTTAAGGTAAAGGGATACATGCTTTAGTGTTCTGTGAAATAAATCTATGAAGTATAAACCCGCATCTTAGCAACAGGATCTATAACAAACTGGTATAAAGAGTTTCATGAACAGCGGTGCATAAAAGGAAAAATTAGATATGCATACAGACTAAATACTTAAAAAGGAATGAAAGTTGAAGAGCCTCGGAACTGAGGATTACCGGATAGAATATTAAAAGCTATAAATCTACCGCAAAGATAAAATACCCGCACGCTGCACGAATGCATAAAATGACGCTAAGGGCTGTTGGAGCCGAAGCTTTGGTATGCGTTTATGTATAATTCTTAAAAGATTAGATGAAATTTAAATCATATTACAATAATTTTACAGAGGTTTTCATGTTCTTTATGGAGCTTGCTAGCTACTAATACTGAATATTCTAGCCTAGGACTAAACTAACGCTAACTAACCACTTCTGATCACTGATATACAACAGTAGGATGAATATAGGATAGACTGGCTACTATTTGTTGAAATAATATTAAATAATAATATCTTATTTTGTAATACAGGCTCAGTAAATTTGTATTACAAGATAAGATATTATCACGATCATACTAATATATAGTCTCATCTATAATAATAATATATCTCTCATCATACTAATATATACTCTTCAGCTTATAAAGCTGAAGAGTTTGTCAGGTTGAACGCGCAAATCTTAGAAACTAATTGTTCGAATTAATTTATTAATTGTGTTGAATAGTTCTTTCATAGAGAAAACGTTGTAAGCTACGTACCACGCTACGACTAATAAGTGCGAAGCAGCAATGAGACATGTAACTAAAATAGGAAAAATATAATTCTGTCATCTAAAGTATCGTATACGGAGTCGATGAATATGTCAGAAAATTACCGTACTATGTATGATGTACCGGATTATGATGTCTATCGCTAATACCGCAAAAAAATGTATATGTGATAAGGACTTTTAAATGCCTGTTCTCAACAAAATTCAGAGGCTGGTAATCGTGACATGCTTTTATTCGACCAATATCCTGGTAAAAAAGTATATTATTACAACAAAAACACTGCATTTTTGAACTCAGCTCAATGTTCCAAAAGATTCCATTGTCTAACGCGGTATGTATTGTATATCCAGCCTTTTGTTGGAGTGCGCTGAATATTTATGGGCGATATGGATGTGTGCCTGCACCTAGGTAAAAGCGTTTGCACAGAGAAAACCGCTTCTAGTGGCTACAGAGATTTTAAGATCACATACATAGCCTCACGCCTGTATTCCCTGAAAGGGTAGGCAAGGGTGCATTTCTGCATACACATTTCGCCAGTATTGTATGAGTCCCACGTACTAGTGGGCGAGCTTCCGCCGTTTTTCGGGCACAATTACAGACTCCGTTCTGCTACTGAGAATTTTCTAATGGTAAAACACTTGTCCTTGTGGCGCGAGACTACGAGGCAGTCGAGGAAGGAGATTTTAAGATTTAATTCATTATTAACATTTTGCAGGCTAACAAAACTGTGATTAAACTAGTTTTTTGATCATTCCTAAGGAAACTATTTTTTTCGACCAAAAACGTTGTCGCCGTTAACTTCGTCAAATATTGACGAAATCGGTTACAAAGTTTAAAGCGCGAAAAACCAACTAATTTCCGCATTCATGATAGAAAGGATAATGATATAATAGTTACAGTTGTGTAAGTCAAAAAATCTTTTTTTTTTCTTTTTAAAATTCCGAGAACTTTGATTATACTGGTAGAAAAATGATATTGCAGGTTGGAATATCGTGAATAGTAAAATAAAGGAAACAAAAACGCAGACGTCGTTTCAGAAACTATTTTACCTTCTGGGCAAAACGTTCGGATACGTTTAGACGAACATTGCTTTTGTTCTGATAAATAGGGAGTGGATATCGGAGGTTCGTGTCGGGTGCAACCTTTCGAAATCTATTCGAAGGTAACGCTAGTTTTTGGGAGCGTTTGCTATGCAGAACAGTCGTGCGAAGGGGAAAATTAGTAAGCGGCATGCCGAGCCATTATTCTTGGCTTCCTTTTAAATCCACTAGAGCAGGAATTTTCAAGCAGAGTTGGGCGACAGATAACACTGCAATTTAGAGTAAAAACATCGTTAGAACAGTTGAAAAAGATGGCATTGTTAGTGCTTATGTGTTATTCATGAACGATATGACGATAAGCACTGAGAGACCGAGGGGTGGAAAGTAAAAAATAAACTCAACAAAACAATTGCTGAGTACCTACTACTATGAACGTAATGGTTTATTACTAATGGTTCTTTCAGTGCTAATCGTCACGTGTAATAACACAAAAGCAATAAAAACTTTATTTGTTTCTTTTAGTATGTTTTTGACTTTAGTTAAAAATATATTCGCCTTATAGGTGCGGAAATTAATCTTGATTTTCAAATATCGTACTTTTATATATTTTTGTAGTATGACATTACTTTATACCTACTAGTACTATTACATACAATGTATTTTACAAGGCACGGGATAGTACAAATATTTACAATAACAACACAACAAACAGAATAAAAGAAGCTCGCATATAGAACTCAATAAACGTTTAGGGAAAATAAAATAACAAATATTTGTATGAAATTCCAAAACTAAGCTCATAACAATGCTTGAGGGGTTGGAAACATGCGGGCGCCATGGCGTATGTTTGACATCCACGCTTTGAACGCGATGTGAAATTGTAATCAGGGGGCGTTACCCTGTGAATGCCATTATTCTTAGGGTCTATACATTTTCAAGGCTGTTTTTTCACATTAATGAGTCCATTCTGACAAGGAAATAAGTGGGCCATCTGAACGTTTTGCGCCGACTATGATTCATCATTATCATCATCATCAGCCCATATACGTCCCACTTCTGACTATATTCTATTTAAATCTCCCTATGCTTGTCATCGGGGTTCAGCACGTTTAACATGTCGCGATAGTGTTTCATAAACACTAAATTTATTTTAAACAAAATAGAATATAAAATTAAAAGCGTAATAGTGTATTTTTATATTTTTAATAAAACAGTTTTCAGAGTGATTAATTATGATGAATAGAATTAATAGTAAAATATACTGCAATAAAACCTTTTTTAAAAGGTGTGAAAAACTAACAAAACTATTTTAATGAATATATATTTAAACTAGACACTAAAATTAAGAGTCCAAAACATTGTTTTCAGCTGCTCCTGAAACCATTAATTTTTTCTACGTAACTTCAATTTTGTAAAATTTTCCGTCTAAAATTATCCAATTAGGTAACTTTTAATGCCTCCGTGTAATCCCTGCTTTAAAACAGAATGAAACACTTTTAAAGTTACGCCTTAACAACCACAAAGAAATGTATATTTTACAAGCTTTTGTGCAAGACTTTGTCTGCGTGTATTTCACAATTGAGGCCAGGGAGAAATAAAAATATGAGAGTAATAAAATAGTGTTCGTACCTTTTTTTAAAAAATTTGCCTTTTAAAAATCTCTCGGGAACCGTAATTTCTCATCTACATATGTCTGTATACATATAATTCATTAATATATTGGGTACGAAAACGTTACAAAAAGTAAATTTAAACCAATTGCTGTTGTGTTTATAATTTACACAAACCGTTTTTGCAACCGAATACCAGAATAAATAATTTATATAAAATATATATATATATATCAGACATAAAAAATAGTGTGGTAAAATATCAGCTACACTCATATAGCTAAAATTATTTATTGATAAAGTCAGTTAACAATACCCATTTTAAAAACAATATCCGAATTGTCAGCTTTAACGTTCACTTAGTGAAATTTCTGGAGACGCAATAATATTACTACTTATCTTCCCACCGACACATATTTCAAAGACCCACAAAGTACCCATACACTTATACAACCTTTTAGCGCTGAACTGGTCATAGACGGGCGTAATATTATACCTAACCATCAGCCGACCTACTCTTATTTGCTTCTTTGCCGAATCTAAGCTATTTTTTTTCGTTCCCATGCAACATTTTTTTTTTAAATCAAGTTAACAGTTGTATATTAAAATTTAAAAACAAATTAAAAATAGTCTTTCATAAATTACATTTAATATGTATGTATTTTACATTACAAACCATAAAAGACCAGATGTTATGAAAAAAAAAAAAATGTGATAATATTTTTAAACATGCATGCATAAATGGATACTAGAATTTATATGTGATATGAATATCTAGGGTTTACTTAGGTTCTTTGGCATTGAAAAATATTATAACCATTTCAACAACCAGAAAATACATTGATTTAAGCGCGGACCAATTCTTTACGGAAAATGTAAGAGCGTTATTTCACCTTATCGTATTTCATTGGAAGATTAATAGAGCGACCGGTCAAGGATCACTCATTTATATTCTATTAATAAAGTTTTATCCCTTCATATCCCCGCTTTAGTATTTGACCCATAACACGACCACCAACCAGCCTTCGAGGGATCGTTAACCCTCATACCAAGAGATCCTCATTAATACGATAAGATTATCCTCTGGAGTATAGCGTAGTTGTAATAACAAACAAGGTTTAAAGTGGATAATATGTTCAGAGAATGTATTATCGCTTTGAAATATACAATTTGTATGTTTCATGTGTTATGTGAGTAATCAAAAAATAACAAAAGACTTTAGATTTTATTTGTTGAAGTTGCTGGGGACAGTTAGCTACGCAGTGTTTTGTCTTTCTGTGCCGCAAGAGAATCAAGGCATTATAATACTTGATAAGACATATGTTATCAATTTTTAATAATTACGCTGAATAAAATTTTTACATCACCCAAAAAATACATTATTTGCTCAGCTTTTCATTCAGATATATTACTACGCTACCAAAAATCTAAAGCAATAAAAGTCTATTATGTCAGCCAGAATTTTTAGGCGATCTAAATGTAATTCTGTGTAAGCCAAAAAATTGTAAAATGTAACAACTTTCATTGAGAGCTTGGTCAGTAAATACATGTTAAATATTAAGTTGAGGTTTCGATCCCCACTCAAAGATATATGCTTGTTTTAAAAGATCTAAAATTATTTTGTAGTTTCTTAGACACAAAAGTTTAGATTTAGTTAGATGCTAATGTTCACTATTCATGGCACGGCAAGGAATCTTTTCACGTTGATTTTGCTTACATTTGTTGGTAATATCTGCCGCCCATGATCATACATATAGGAGGAATTTTAAGTACACGTAGTTCTATCCCCTACAACACAAAAAACGAATTGCTGCTCTCAAGCTGTTGAAGATGTATTCATGAGCTGCACCCATCATTTTACGAAGTGAAACTCTTGCCCGTTACTCGCACTTATTTAAAAACAAAAGTCCAGCCTTTGTTCGTCTCAGAGAGGTCATCAATAACGTCCGAAGATCGTCCCCTCGGGCACAACTTGCAAAAACTTACTCAAAACTAAACCCGAGAGTTGGCTGTAATCCAGCAAAGGTCGGTAGCAACTACTTTAGAGTTTTCATCACACATTTTTCTGGCAAATAATTTCGTACTTTTGCGAATAAATATTATGTGTAACGTATACGCTGACTGCCTACGGCTACACCAACCATTGTCGCATAAATAGCGCTATATTTTGGCTTAGAACCAACCCGCGGCCAAAGTTCAGTCATGTCGTACAAGTACTGGTCGCGTGGCTTGTTGCTTTATATTTTATTCCGGGAAAAGGCTAATTTCGTACGCTGAGGAAAATCAAATTTAATGTTTCACACTTGTAATCAGTTACGTCCTAAATATGATTTCTATGTCTAGTATGATTTGGGACATAAAAGTCTTACCCCTTTTATATCAACTAAACAGACTTTGCCGAATTTATCTCAATTTGAAGCTCCAGTTGACTTAAAACCTATAGTCGCAGCGTACTCGATATTTTTCCCCTAGAGAAGAATATACACAAAGAATGAAACATGAACCATCTAAAAAGCCGTTCTAGTTCACAATCCAATGTGGCAATCTGTTGCATAAATAATACGCAGAATCTAAGTCTAACCGAATATTTTTTTGAGTGAAGGCAATATAGTACCAGGAGTGTCGTTAAATATTAATGCAGGTAGAGACTTACATAGGTTACATTGACAAGTCTCCTTTATGTAGATGCAAGACGAGTGATTGGTGATACAGTGCAATAATAACTACTAAAGACAAAAAAATCTCAGAAACATTTCTAATGATAAACACATTTTCGTAACCATCATCTGGCTATTAATGACAAAATATTTACATTATATAGATAAGGACATTAAAATGCCAGTTAATTTAAAGCTGAAATATCATGTTCCAAAAATGCCCCGGTATAAATAAAAGTAGGACGTGTCAGGGCTCTGGGCGGGCGTCGGCGAAAATGTGTAAGTGAAATGCTATTCTCAGCAGCCGCGAAAGTGATCAGCTGATGAAATATTGATAGGACGTTTGTTATAAATACAGTCACATGTAAAAGAAACATTACGAGATCGAAAGGTTTTGTCGAGGTTTTTGATGGCTGTTATTACCCGTCTCAAAGCTTTTAAATATACCGTTTCAAAATGTGGAACTAGTCGTAAGAACATTAAAATGCTGATAAAAAATACCGTCAAGACACTGCTGTTAATATATATTCTGTTATAATTTCGACGATGTACATTCAATCTTAAATAAAAACATATGTATGTTAAAAAATAATTAAATGAATAATAGTCATTTGAATAATAGATATTTTGTATAAAGTCATTATTGATACATCAGAAATCCTACCGCGTTCTGCCTTTTTCAACGGTCCAAGACCCAAACAATATCACTAGAAATATGTTCATATAAAGATAAGTCCACCCGAGACAAACATTTGTAAATCTTACAATATTTATCTCTATTCGAGGACGATATTGCTGTCTCTTGTTTCACCTTCGGCAGTTAAGTATCGGGGACTACATTGTAATAAACTTAAAAAAACTATGTTATTCCGCCGTATAAGCACAAAAAAAATATCTAAATATAATACCTATTCTTAGCTGAAAATACTCGTAAAATCACAATATCTAATAAAAGTTCCGTGAAATATAAGCCTTAATTTAAATTTCCATGATGCCACAAAACGAAGATAAAAAACCATCTGGCGGCCCAGTATCACAAAACCACTAACTTCCACTCAAAAGGAAACACAAGGTTAATCCCTAAGGTTATATGATGCTGAAATCCTCCAGTTGTAAGCCAAGCCAGTTGTGGCGGGACGAAGTTTGTAATCCTCACCTCGTAGCCGGCAAACCAATTGTTATAACCGAACTTAAACGGCACTTGAACGTCTCTCCAGTCAGTGTCTGAGATACTGTTGGCATAAAATTATATCGTCCGTTTGGAACTTGCGGCACGTTTGTTACTGATCAAAGGTCTGAGAATATCTTGAAAACTAGATTTTACCGCAGTTTTTAAACCACTTATTGTTCCACTTTTTTATTGAGAAATCATTTTATATTAATTCTTGTATAAATGTTGGTATCAATAAAGAGTTATCAATCTATCTGTCTAAATTCTTATTTTTTCAACATTCTTGGAGATATTTTATAATACCTAATTAACCAAAAATTTAATTGGAAAGTTTTTTGGGACAAACTAGCCTGTGACCGTCTCCAACGAATGTAAAACTATCCAGAATTCACGATGTTTTTATTGACGACTTATAAATGTCAAAAGCAAACTTAAGATGCAAATTCTTGTGAGTAATTTGTCTATTTACAACAAACATAACATACTATACATATAAATACAACCTATACTATATTGATTAACTCTAGATATTAGAAGCCCCGGAATGCATTTTTTAAGCATTTTTTTTTCACCGCTTAAAAACAGAGACAGATCTCTGGTCGAACATTTTTATTTCAATACTAAATGACCAAACGACCGAACTATTTATTACAGCTTAAACTTGAAACTAGAAATACATCAAGAAATTACCCAGTAAGCAACCGCTCGTTATTCACGAGGTTTCAAACAATTGCCGCTCAATTGTTCATCTAATTTGAATTAACTGCCGAATGAACTTCTATAGAGTGAGTCATCAATTTGCTACCAACTTTGCCTTAGCACAAAAGTAATTAGTTTTTTATACATTGACAGACTCTGTAGCACATTTCGTTGGCAGATAGACAGTCAAATGAAAGACCGCGTGTTCCATCTTCCGAGGTCTGCATGGTTCTGATATAAAAATATTTACATTTTAAAATATATTGTTTTCTCGCTACAGCGCAAGACTCGTAGCATTAAGTGTAATCGGTTCTTATTTTGTTTAATTATTGTAAAACCATGTTTAATTTTGAGTAAAAATAGCTGTCAATAACATAAAAACAATTGATTCCCGATCTAAAATAAAACAAGACGCCGCGACGAGACCTTGTTTATTTGCTACTCGTAGACAACACTCGTAGAGCTTAGCTACGGCGTAGACGATCTACGCTTATATCGCACATCATACAAACAGGTTTTCGAATTGTATAAGAATAACATTATATAATATTTTGACTGACAAAAAGTTGATTAAAGTCTGTCAATACCCATATAAACTTTCATAAGAAATGCGAAATTCTGTAAAAGTGTTAAGCATTAATTCTAAATAATACTATCGACTAACAACTGAATTTTATAAGTATTTAACTGGTAAAATGCGCATAAGTATCAAAAACCAATTGAATTTGTTTCATATTACGCAACATATTGGACGATTGGATAAAGTTGTTATTTGAATTTATATCTTATTCCAAAAACCCAAACATAAATCTGTGTAATATTGGTTTTGCACATTCCCGCCATTAGGGCGTTGTACTCGTGATAATTACATTTGTACCCAACAATACTTAATTACGTTCAAATCATTCGCGTATTACTAATACTTGGTTAGTGATTAAGTTCTAAAATTTAATTATTTTATAATCTATTTCTGAAATCAAATTTATTTTCTAAGCGTTGGTCTTTTTTAAAGATTTTTTTAAACACTTCAATTGTATTTAGCACTTAAAATGAATATGTTTTGGTCGTTATAGAAATCTAGATCCAGGCATTCATTTGTACATTGTACTTCATACATCTTCATATTATTTAATTTGGAACTCTAACTCTTGGTCTTTTCAGCTCAACCATTGAATGGATGTTGCCAAAATAGTGAGATAAATTCGTTGCAAATAAAAGAACACTTCCGCATATTACATGCATACACAGAGAAGTGACACAAAAGAGACAGTCCTATACAAAGTTAAAAACTGATCAAAAACTAAAGTTTAAAACTGATAAAAAAATTAAGCAATTAATTGCTTGTATTACACAATCCTCATTAGCCCTTATACATACGTCCCACTGCTGGGTACGGGCCTCCTGTACAACTAAGAGGGTTAAGGTCTATGTCCACCACACTGGCTTAGTGCGGGTTGGCGATTTATACACCTAAGAAATTCCTAAAAAGTTTTGCGGGTTTCCACAATGTGATGTGATATGATGATGTGTGCAGGATTACACGACAAACAAAAGTAAAGCAGTAATAATATTCACACTATCCACAGGTTACATAAGCTGTGCTATTATTGTCCCAGAACGAAACCAGGACGGGCCGTTAGTTATCAATATAAACCACAGCCCGTTCACTGCCAAATTTGCGACAGGAAGTCGACACCACCGAAATTAATTAGCTGATAATTTTAAAATCGATTATCCGTAAAATTGGGCCTTCATTAAAATCGAGCCGATAATACGGCACTGACCGGTCGCTAAGCGATAGTAAAATACCAATATCAGCGAGCCAAGATTCCATACAGCCCGTAGTTTGGTTGAATTGGGCACTGTTATCTACGAAATTCGATTTTGTCACAGCACACTATAATTGTTTTGGAACGTAACTGAAGTATTTAATATTTTGTTGTGTAATTTCGTTGTTTAATTGTAATTTTATTTAGAGGACAAATTATCTTATGAATATGAGAATTATCTATTATTCTTCGTTTTTCGTTTATTTATTTATTACAATAGAACGGTATACGCCACTTGTATCATAAATGTCATAAATGCGACTTTTTCCATTAGGATTTTTCAGTGATAAACTGCAGTAACTAAGGCCTAAACCCTCTCAGTTGTAGAGGAGGCCCGTGCCCAGCAGTGGTACGTATATGGGCTGATGATGAAACTGCAGTAAACTAATCTTCTATACATATATTACGTGGCACTTAAAATATAAATTTAATATTGCCTACACCTTCGGGAACAAGTGCATAAGTATGATCTAGATGCCATTACATATTCGGTCCACACAGATACTTCTGTGTGCTAGGATCCGGGGCACTGAATTATTATAGAGCACGGGCTATGTAGTTTCCCTGGGGACGGCAGCTTATTTTTAACAAGGAATGCATATCATTTTTTTGGGAACGGTTATCATTATCACTTCTTGCACCAATCGATTTACATTTAATGACCCACTACTCGTATTGCCCTAGAAAATATTGTGATAAGGTTTTCTGTTTTAATTTTGTTGGAAGAATGTTAAACACACCATAAACAGATAACTAATTGTAATTTGTATTTTTTGTAATCTGTGGCGCTTGTGCCTACTCTACGCGTCTACTTGTCTCTGTATCCGTTTTCCTTTTTGCAATATACGTTAGTAATTATTTTCTATTTTCGGTTTTTGCATTTAGTTTCCCACAAATTTATTCGCCGACATGTTTATTATTATTCATTTTGACCAAGTATTATTCGTTTAATATAAGTTGTGTTATCATATTATTGCCTCGTTGGTCCCGCGATATACGAGTGCAGCGTGCGATCTAAAGTTACCAGGTCAAGTTATTTGGATTGTCCTAAGGTAATTCTGAGTTGGAGAACGATGTCTGGAAATGTGCCAAAAATTAACGATAGGCTCTTTCACGTGGTTCTTAAAACAAAACGATACTTAGGTAGAGAAATATACCTTTGTCTACAGGAAGGATACATGAGTGTATGCATGTTAAATATGATAAATTTTCGAATATCTAAGCCTTTTAAATAATCCTTTCCTCCACCCTCCTTTTTAACTTACACTTTAAAATTAAACTAGCGCTTACAATAAACGAATGGCGACAAAATCGAAATAATAGCATGCTGACCTATTGGTAAACTCAAAGCCTGCCAGAAAAGAAATAGACAAGCTATTGTAATATTAAAATAGACCGGCCTCGAAGCTGATGGTCTAAGAATAAACTGCTGTAGCGACGGAAAAATCTATTGATTTCCGAATTGGCATTGATGTGTGCAGGATTACACGACAAACAAAAGTAAAGCAGTAATAATATTCACACTATCCACAGGTTACATAAGCTGTGCTATTATTGTCCCAGAACGAAACCAGGACGGGCCGTTAGTTATCAATATAAACCACAGCCCGTTCACTGCCAAATTTGCGACAGGAAGTCGACACCACCGAAATTAATTAGCTGATAATTTTAAAATCGATTATCCGTAAAATTGGGCCTTCATTAAAATCGAGCCGATAATACGGCACTGACCGGTCGCTAAGCGATAGTAAAATACCAATATCAGCGAGCCAAGATTCCATACAGCCCGTAGTTTGGTTGAATTGGGCACTGTTATCTACGAAATTCGATTTTGTCACAGCACACTATAATTGTTTTGGAACGTAACTGAAGTATTTAATATTTTGTTGTGTAATTTCGTTGTTTAATTGTAATTTTATTTAGAGGACAAATTATCTTATGAATATGAGAATTATCTATTATTCTTCGTTTTTCGTTTATTTATTTATTACAATAGAACGGTATACGCCACTTGTATCATAAATGTCATAAATGCGACTTTTTCCATTAGGATTTTTCAGTGATAAACTGCAGTAACTAAGGCCTAAACCCTCTCAGTTGTAGAGGAGGCCCGTGCCCAGCAGTGGTACGTATATGGGCTGATGATGAAACTGCAGTAAACTAATCTTCTATACATATATTACGTGGCACTTAAAATATAAATTTAATATTGCCTACACCTTCGGGAACAAGTGCATAAGTATGATCTAGATGCCATTACATATTCGGTCCACACAGATACTTCTGTGTGCTAGGATCCGGGGCACTGAATTATTATAGAGCACGGGCTATGTAGTTTCCCTGGGGACGGCAGCTTATTTTTAACAAGGAATGCATATCATTTTTTTGGGAACGGTTATCATTATCACTTCTTGCACCAATCGATTTACATTTAATGACCCACTACTCGTATTGCCCTAGAAAATATTGTGATAAGGTTTTCTGTTTTAATTTTGTTGGAAGAATGTTAAACACACCATAAACAGATAACTAATTGTAATTTGTATTTTTTGTAATCTGTGGCGCTTGTGCCTACTCTACGCGTCTACTTGTCTCTGTATCCGTTTTCCTTTTTGCAATATACGTTAGTAATTATTTTCTATTTTCGGTTTTTGCATTTAGTTTCCCACAAATTTATTCGCCGACATGTTTATTATTATTCATTTTGACCAAGTATTATTCGTTTAATATAAGTTGTGTTATCATATTATTGCCTCGTTGGTCCCGCGATATACGAGTGCAGCGTGCGATCTAAAGTTACCAGGTCAAGTTATTTGGATTGTCCTAAGGTAATTCTGAGTTGGAGAACGATGTCTGGAAATGTGCCAAAAATTAACGATAGGCTCTTTCACGTGGTTCTTAAAACAAAACGATACTTAGGTAGAGAAATATACCTTTGTCTACAGGAAGGATACATGAGTGTATGCATGTTAAATATGATAAATTTTCGAATATCTAAGCCTTTTAAATAATCCTTTCCTCCACCCTCCTTTTTAACTTACACTTTAAAATTAAACTAGCGCTTACAATAAACGAATGGCGACAAAATCGAAATAATAGCATGCTGACCTATTGGTAAACTCAAAGCCTGCCAGAAAAGAAATAGACAAGCTATTGTAATATTAAAATAGACCGGCCTCGAAGCTGATGGTCTAAGAATAAACTGCTGTAGCGACGGAAAAATCTATTGATTTCCGAATTGGGCATGTATTGTATAACATATACTCCATTCCATTTCACCTTTGTCTTGAATAGAATTGTCATCATTCTTTGATTTAAGTACCCTCGACATTAGACCCACAGTCGTGACAAAATCTCGATACATCTGACCTTTGGAAACTATGTCTGTATTCACAATGAAATATCACGCACTTTAACGGTAAATGAATCGTGCACACCTAGTAGGGTTTCGCATTGAACCAGCTTGGACTTAGGTATGTCGACTAACTCTTCTTAGTTCTAACGAAAGCCCGGCCCAACACTGTGAGCTACATGTGCTGATATAGTTTAAATTATAGTAATGCCTTACGTATTATTATTATTTTGCTATTGTACTCGTATATCTACGTAGAATCATGCTTCCTCTACTATAATTTATTTGTCATATCTATCTGAATGTTTCTTGTTGTTAATAACTCAGATCAAATGAACGTGACGCTAGGTCTGTTTATCCATACAGCATGCAACTCTGACAGATAAATTAGGCGCCCACGTCAATCGTGAATGTGCGAACGGAAGCCTCGATTCGTAAACATTGAAACGCGATTGCGAGTAATTGATACGCTCGAAATATTTCCTTATTTCTTTACGGAAGCAATTATAGCAAGGTATTATGTGACACAAATGGAATTCTCCTTTGTGCCGTAAAGGCAAGTGGAAATTCCATCTTTTCCATTATCCATACAAAGTGTTCTTTTATAATGGGCCCATTTTAGTTGGAACTGAAACTTTTAAGACTATTGTAAGATTTCGCAGGTGAATGTTAGTTTCTTTATGTACATATATGTATATACTCTACAAAAGAAGGGCTGTAATTAAGTGAAATAATAATGTTACTGTTGATGTTTGTATGAGATTTTCAGCCTGAACACTTTATTCACGCCCAGAATTCTATAATTTCTCAAAGAATGAAACTCAAGTAAGTAAGTAAGCATGGAATTGTCGCGACTTATTTTATATTACCAGAGAGGCAAATAAGAAACCTTTCTATTGGAAACTCATCACATCTAAAGTAATAAAGTAATAACCATCAGGTAATTTCAAGAAGAAAGTAAACATAAACTGTAATTTCACGTCCATGTTCTGTTCCAAAGTGATCCCGCAAAAATTATATCTACATGTAATTTTGAAATTCTTTGCACAATACTTGGCAAATTTCACGCACTGCGGCGGCTCTATTTTAGTATCGCTAATACTAGTACTAGTTTTATTTAAAAATCGGGTGACTAAAATTACAACAGGTACGATTCACACCTACTAACAGATTTAGTATTCTGAAATCATACCCTTAAGTGTTACTAATGGTATAAAGAAACTATGGCTTACTTGAATATCAGGCTAAGTTTAATTGATATTATCTTCCATTCACGCAATATTGGTCATGACTGCCTACGAATATAGTAACGTTGGACTGCAGGATAATGTGAAACAGATGCAAATTGTCTCACCACAGCTGGTGCATATTGCACATTATCCACCGACGTCCGTAAAAGCAATAACCCTTGACTTTGGCACTAAAAATTCTTTTCAGAAGTTAAATAAAGGAATTTTATGCAGATTTTTAATATTACACTTGACTGATGTAAATCTCTAATGACAAATAAAAAGAAGTGCTGCAATGTGGATATCAGAAGTTTTGCCTCGTAAGACTACTAAAATCATAGTTTTATAGAGTTATAACAATACGTAATACGTACCAACTTCACGCTTACTTATTTACTTTACTTACTTGTTTCCTTACAAGTTTAGCAGAGCTTTCTATATCAATGGATTGTCTGTAACATTTTATTCTCCAGTAATTAGGTGCGAGAGCCTTATTCTCTTTCCTGAGCAAATTTCAAGACTCAGTGCTACTTGTACTACTACTGTTGAGAATTCCATAAAAATACCTTATACCCGAACTGTAATTTGAATCTCTAGATTTTACGCCTTAAGCCGCGAGACCAATGTGAGTTTGGAAATAATTGTGAACAGTAAAAAATTTCGCGTTGCAAAGATACAACTCGCCTACTCCGTCCGATTCATCATAAATAATACAAGATATTTAAGACACATTTATTTTTAGCCATTTTATATTAAAACAAAATTTATATTATGAATTCTTCCCACAACATAATTCTTGTATATCATATCTTGAGCTAAGGTAGCGTCATAATGGTTATATGAAAAATGTTTAGCACACTAATATTTTGCACAATGTAATAAATTTTTCAATAATGTGAAACTTTGCTATAGTATATGAGAGTAATACCCGTATTTCCTTACACAGAAATAGTATATGTTCAAGATACATTGCAAAATTATCATTCAGCAGATTTCTCAAGATTATCCCGAGAGACTGTAAATATTTCGCTATTAGCTCGGAATATCGAAGTCACTAATGATGGATGTAGCTTCAAAGCTTTGATACTATCTGTAGTAGAGTGCAAAATTCAAATATGAACATTAATGAAATGTTAATTAACATTAATAAAGACGCCATGCGTTGCTTTGCAGACGAAAGAAAATGTGATGTCCGATATATTGGCGATAAGAAATGACGGTCACGACAGTAAAACGAATAGCGTTAATTCTGTGTAAGAATGTCTGTGCCAGACTAATTTCTGTGTAAGGCTATGACCCAAACAGTTATTTAGTTTCTAATGCTCAAAACTGTGGGAGCTGTTGTCAGATGCACTTGATTAATTCATTTTGTACCATATTACGACCCAAACAATTACCTTGAAGTTTCTATAGGTCAAAATGTAAGCACAACAAACTAAATCATAATCCGTTTAAATTAAAGCATTTTAGGTATCATTATAATACTACCAAATTACCTGGTAAACATCATTATAAGATACGAGAGCCAAATGATAAACAGTGACTGTACGTCAGCAAAACATAAAGGTTTAAAACATGGGTTATCCTTATCCAGTTGGATCAGAATTTCCTTTTTTGTAAAACACTGTTTTACCGATTAAATTCAAAATACCAATCCAATCCAGTAGAGTACGTGTAACTCTACTGAATTAACATCCCTCAGGCTTACAAAAAACAAACAAATCTATTAGAGAATTAGAGCTAAAAGTGAGAGTGAAAAAATATTATTTCTATCAGATAATATATCTAATGGAATTAGCTAGGAGTATTCTGCAAACATTGTCATAACATTGCACTAGTCTCTATTGTATTAAATATACATAAACTCAAGCCTGTATTCCCTGATGGGGTAGGCAGACGTGCCTTTCTACACCCACATTTCGCCAGGTATGCATCAGTCCTGCGTAATAGGAGGCGAGCCTATTGCCCTTTTTCCACATTTCCAGACTCCATGATGCTACTAAAAATTACCTAACGGAAAAACCCAATGATACAATTATTTAGGGTGGCTTTATCTAAAGATACTGCAAAACATATTAAATCTACTCACTCGTACATTCTAACATCGAACAGAAATTACTTAAAATCCTCCAATCAGAGTAAAAGCATTCAAACACACGTTGGAACTGGAACGAATGTTTATAAGGTCACATAAATTCCATTAGAGCGTTATTCGTGCCGAGTGCAAACAAACTGAGACGCATGAGGAACGGAAAATGTGAGAGAGCATGTCAACAAGATACATATGGGAATATTTCATTGGTTGTGACGCGACACAGATCTATGAACTCACGGGTTGAACGTCTGTCGCAGTGCTTGTCTAAACGGTGCCTTTTATAATTAACTCTAATGTTAGCTGCATATATTAGCAAAGATGCTACTGTGTAATATCCTGGTGTCTTTATTCCACGACCTAAAGCAATTGCTAGCTACTTTACTTTATAAAATCAGTTCAGTTGTTTGTAAAAATTACGATGACAATGACGATGGACCGTATCGAATGTTTATAATAAAGCCCGTAGCCAACTTAACCATTAATTGAGACCCTACAGTTGTGTGTATGTCTGAAGTCAGGAGTATAAAACAAAAAAAACTGTGTCATCACATTTGGGCCTTAAACAAATATTTGCGTAACAATAATTTATATAAAACTCATCATCATTAGCCCATATACGTGCCACTGCCGGGCACGGGCCTCGTCTGCAACTAACAGGATTTAGGCCTTAGTCCACCATGGCCTAGTGCGGTTTGGCGGACTACACACCTAAGAAATTTCTAAGAACTTTTAATTGTGCAGGTTTCCTCACGATGTTTTCCTTAACCGTTAAAGTAAGTGATAATTCATAATGACTACACACATAACTTCGAAAAGTCAGAGGTGTGTGCCTGGGGTTTGAACCCGCGATCGCCGAGATACTCGACCGCGTGCTTAAGCCTCGAGGCCATCACTACTTATATTACATTTTACATAAAACTATATGAAGTGAAACGTTCATCAATCATTTTTTACCGATCTAGGTACTACCGAAAAAATTGACACCGCTTCCAAAAACAATGTAAGAGAATGTATTTTTGGAAATTTCTCAGTCGGGTGTGTTAGCTGTATTTATTTTTACACTTTAAGACAGAGGCTTTAAAAGAGGTCGATAACGTCCCAAGTGGACTTCGAGAGACTAGGTGCAGTTGAGAGCTCGGAAGATATTCTGGGACATAATAAATGGGCAACAAATACTATGCAAAACAGGCATTATTCAATCATCTATAAAAGTTATAAACATTTACAACGGAAACAGATAAAGGTAAAAGCGGGGTCTTACATTAATGAGAATGTCGTTTATGATTAAAATAATTGTGGTAACTACACTTAATACAGTAGATTTTCTGTTGTGTTATTTACAAAATTCTTAAAAAATATATCCAAATCATTTGAAAAAACAATTGGACTCTACTAATTACTTAACAGAATATGATTTTTTAAAATGTATGTACAATATACATGTAGAACATGTGATAGGATATAAGTTGTAGTAATAAAATGCAATATAAGTAAATACACAATACGGTACGGTGCAACCAAAACTAAAACATCTCAAGTCTACGCCTTTGGGATCTTAACAGCTTGTTGTTTCTGAAAACTGTCATGTATCTTAGCATTCAATCGGTACTATGACTTTGGACACTGCATTCATAATATTTAAAGGTTACTTTTTTACTTTTGAAAACTACTAGCTTAATTAAAGAAACCTACATACATATTTGTAATTGAAGGGGGGACAGATTTCAATGCTAAATTATAAATATATATAAATACTCTAAGATTGTAAGTTGTAAAATTGTTGTAGTCTGTACATGAAAAATAGAGTCGACCATGACAAGCAACACTATGTAATTAATTTATATTTAAATACATACATACCTAAATGAAGTCGTGACACTACGATTCAATAATTATTATAGCATACACCATGCCATTTATATTAAAAAATCATTTGTATTTGATTCTTATTTAATACTACTTTAAAGAATATTATATAAATACCTCTTGCCTTATATAATTATCATAAGAATGTGTCCCATATTAGTTGTCATGATTGTAGGCTAGATCTTCTTGGGTAGAATTAATAAAACCACAGCGTTATGATATGCCATAGGTCGTTCTGAGCAGCAATATGAAATCTTCATGACATATCTCTAATATAGAATCCTTCTTAATGTATAATTGATTAGTATCCCTGGGGCTCGAGGTATAGATAACTCAAACATAGCGATGATATAACAACAAAATGTGCTATTTCATTTGGCGGGATTACTGAAGGCTCTTTTTATACGAGGCCTTTAAATCATATGGACACATTTATCATTCATACAATATTAATTGAAAACAATATTCACAAAATTGCTTTATGTAACCTTACTTGAATGTATTTAAACTTCACATTCGAAATAATGAATCCATCGGCAAGATAAAAAAGAAAAGAAAAAAGATACGTATTTATCTCACTGCAGCCAATAAGAAAAGAAATAATAAAAATAAAAATATTAAATTGATGTTACTGGCATGTATCACTAGAAATAATTCAAAATTTAAAAACCGTATTGTGAGCGCGGCACTACTATGCCGAATCCGATACGCCAGTTAGAACGATACGGGCGTCCGTCCCGAGAGTCGGATGGATACTGGATGCTGGATTTGCCGCAGGAGCCTGCGTCACAGCCGCTGGACCTCGACACCTTTTTGCGGGACCCTAATTAATAACCAGCCATGACGCGAACACGCGCAATGTCAAATCTCTTTCAGTTGGTGAGGGTCTTTTATGGAGGAGTGTTAATTAAACTCCTTGTTAACGAGCTGCGGCACACGAGAGATTTACGCACAAGTGGTTTACGAGCGATGCGATCGTTTGTAATGAATATGATCATTTATTTTTTTGAGAGAAATATATTTCTGAATAGTGGTAAATTCATAGGAATATAATTTCGTATTTCGTAATTTGTAGGAAAAAGAGAAACTATGCTTTCTTGTGTTAAAAACCAAATTCTTTTAGAAAATCTAATAAAAAATATAATGTCACGCATGATAAATAAACGTTCATATAAATATATAATTTTATAGCCGTAACAACAATATTTCAAGCAGTTAGCCAGTGAAAAAAGGTTTAAGTGTGTAAATCCAAACACAATCACGTTAAACGGCGTATCACAGATATAATAAAACTTTAGGGATCGTTGTGAAAATAAACAACTGATAAAATACAACAGACCTTTCATTGGAAATCTGTTTTAAAAACATTAAAGTACCTAATAATTTTATAAAAAAAACTTTTTTATTAAAACAAACATATTTTTTTTTATTTAAGAAATAGGAAGTAATAAAAAGAAGTATTACTTAGTAAGTTTAAGTCACATTGGGGTTTAATGAAGGCACTTTACAAATCGAAATCTAGCTAGAATGTAGTAGCTAGTGTAGTAGATCATTTAGTGATGGCCTGGAGGCTTAAGCTCGCAGTCGAGGATCTCGGCGTTCGCTGATTCAAACCCCAGGCACACACCTCTGACTTTTCGAAGTTATGTGGTTATCCTTACTATAATATTATAAATGCGAAAGTAACTCTGTCTGTCTGTCTGGCTTTCCTGCTAAAACTACTGAACCGATTTAAATGAAATTTAGTACACAGATAGTTTAGACCCTGAGAAAGGACATATAGGCTACTTTTTATCCCGGTTGTATGGAAGTATTGTCATTTTTAAAGCTAGAAGCTTTAAACTTATTTTTTAGGCTGTTGATTAAATATAAATAAATATGACATTAAAAGTTTGTTAAAAAAAATTACCTTTAAGAGGGTAAAATAAAAATAGGGGTGAAAGTTTGTGTAGAAATTCGTCATTTTTGAAGTTAGAATGATGAAACGACGTGTAGACGACTGTAACTATGTATATGTAACTATGTAAAAATGTAAAATGTCTGTTATGCTTTCACGCCTAAATCATTTGACCGATGTAAACGATTTATGATATGGACATAAATGGGACTCTGTGGAGTAAAATAGACTACAACTTATTTTCTTTCTGAACCCAACCCTGTAGTCTACGTGGACGGAGTCGCGGGGAAAAGCTAGTTCACAATAAATCATCACTTACTTTAACGGTGAAGGAAAACCTGCACACCTCAAAAGTTTTTAGGAATTTCTTAGGTATGTAGTCCGCCAACCCGCACTAAGACAGCGTGATGGACTAAGGCTTAAATCCTCTCAGATGTAGAGGAGACCCGTGCCCAGCAGTGGGACGTATAAGTGCTGATGATGATTATCATGAATAAAGACTTTCTAAGATACAATCTTAGAAAAATCATAAAATAAAGGTGTAAACTTGACACATGTTAATACAGACACAGCTCAAAATATGCTATCAGACAGCTCCTTATACCTTGTTAGCTTCACCGCAATACCCAAGTCAAGGATGCCCTGTGATACGAAGTGGGTCCTTAATTAAAGAGGGGATAAATTTCGTAGATACGGCATAACATCGGGCTCATGGACGTCACGGTAGATTAAACATGGCCGCCTCCAACATAATGCCATTATTTATCTCCTTGTTTATATTATTAAATATTTTGCACAGTATTTTAGTATCTGTTTGTTAAACATAAATATTGCTTTATGTTAATTAGAGGTATATGGAATATAATAATTTCGTTGTTATATCTGGTTGCCAGTATCTTGTGGCACGTAATTGGGTCATTAGCTGCTTACTAATTACGAATTTAAATAAATTTGGGCCCAGTCGGTTTCCAGGCAAGGTTCCACAAACGTTCTATTATGGAATATTCTAAACTAAACGAGTCCGCGACTTCGCTTTGTAAGATCCTATTAGAATAATTCAGTCAATATTGATGATGATTGATTGACAAGATGTAATTAGGTAATATCCATTCAATAGTATGATTATAAAGTACAAAAAACATCTTCTGATACCTGCAAAATGTCATCATCAGCCCAAATACGTCCCACTGCTGGGCACGGGCCTTCTACGTATATGGGCCAAACTAACAATTTGGCAATTTTGACTTTTTTATGGTAAACGCATCCTATCGATATGATGAATCATGTGAGCTAATAAAACAAAGAAAAATCTGCATGGAAACACGACTTCTTACTAAAGTATAACGGCATATGTAGCATGAATTTAAACGTACAACGTCCAAAGAGTAATTTGAGACTTATACGCAGGAAGTTCCCGCGCGTTTCTTTATAGTTTGGGCCAATCAGCTAGTTTGACACTTATACGCAGAACGGAGCAACGGCCGCCCTGTGATGAGTACAAAATCGTATTACTGTGTTTTAGTGTTATAATTCAGATTTAGAACTAAAAGATAGCATCCAATTATCTTGCTAAGTTTATTAGAATTCAGATTGATTGAGTGAATTTAGCATTAGGAATTGTATGAGCAAAAAATTTATTTTATGCTACTTAGCATTATACACGTATATTGGCCAATTTGACACATTGGCCTATTTATGGTGTTTTTAAATATAAATAATTTTAACAAAAACTAACGTAAAAGGGCCAATGTGCAGTAAAAAAATAATAATAAATATAAATATAAAATAGTGTAGTATAAATAAGGAGGATACTTGTCTTAGCAAACAATCAGAGTTTCGTAAATTTCGGTTTTATCAATCAAAAATTATTACAAGTTTAAACTTTGGAAGCATCTCCTGTAAACTTGTCATTTTGCATTTTGGCCCTTATACATAGGACCCATCGATATATGTAAAGGGATATAGTCTCATAATTACGTAGGAAATTACCTCACTTGAAGATATTTAAGCAAGCCGCACTAAGTGGCATGTAAATCCACTCGGACGCGTTAGAGCTGAAGTTGGTCAACAGTGCAGCGATAACGAGCCCCGTCTATCCGTACAAGAACCCGCCTGACGTCTCCCAATACAGTTTAGTTTTATACCGTAGGGCAACTTCATACAGATATTTCACATACATACATATATACATACATACATATCCATACGCTTGTATTCTAGGAAGGAGAGGCAGAGGTGCATTTCAGCACCCACATTTCGCCAGGCATGTATCAGTGCTACGTGAAAGGGAGCGAGTCTATTGACGTTTATGGGCACAATTCCAGACTCCGTTTTGTTCCTTGGATTTTATAGATATTCTACTTGTTTTTAAAAAGCCAGATGTGTTAAAATTCAACCGTTGAAGAAGTATTGACACATTCGCACTCACACCTGCATACCCGAAGAGGTTGGCCAAGATAAATTTCTGCACCCATTTTTCGCTGGCTATGACAATATTGCCTAACAAACGCATACATAATGTTAATAATCAACGCGTTTAAAATATATAAAATGTATAAATTAAAAAATATTCAGAAATAAAATCTCTCTTTGTAACAGATTGATTAATATGACCCAAACTCCTACGCGTCGGGATATCTTTAGAATAGTCTACGTATACTTGCTCCGTTCGCGGTCCAATAATGTGGCCTTTCATAATGTCAAAGTAAATATAACGCACGGGAATGTGGCAGAAATAAACAGGGTTTTAGCTCGCAATAAAAACGTTTTGCCTTGAAGTCATATTAATTTTTTGATACAAAATGCCGTACAGATAGAGTAAGTATTCTAAGGCATTTAATCTCTAATTTTAACAAAAACTTCACCTCAATGCCATAGCTATGTTAGTATATACAGCCCTCTATCTTCATGCATGCGGTTGTTACGGCCAGTACTTCGTCGGCATTTAAACTACAAGCTGCCAAATTGTTGTGGAATGGCTTCAACTTACACCACTTACCACCTTCAGAAAATTCCACCATAATTAATGAATTTCGGGGGTGTACATGTTTGCTAACTTCGCGTCCCTTTGAACGCTCATGGTAAGACGAATGTCCGCGTCAAAAAAGAGGCGATGCGTTATACTACTCATATTGTAATCGCTTTTAGTAGTAGAGCACCACCTCTGCAGCTTGCTCAGTGACCCTGATGGCATTTGCAAGTCTGGGACCGTAGTGAAATTCTTATGTTTCTAGTATATTTTCACTGAATTCCGGACAAATGTAAACATTTAGAATGCAAAAAGGAAAACCTAAGTTTGAAACTATGCTCGAGTAGTTATTTTCCAAATAACACGGCCCAATTTTTTTTTTTTTTTTTTTTTTATTCTGGCACGGCAAAGTGACCCCATTGCACCTGATGGTAAGCGCAATGGAGTCCAGAAAAAGTGCCGACCAGCGAGAGATGATGGTCTCCCGTTGGTCGACACAATCATGCCGGCCGAATACCTCTTCACCTTATTGTGAAGAAGTTTGGGGGACTATCAATCATGGCGATCAAAGGACCGACCGCGACAAACCGGCCAAAAAAATTGCCGGCACGGTCATCCTTTCACCATGATTGAAGCCCCCCCGAAAACCGGATATACACTGATTACTCTTTGATAGAGTTTTTTTCGTTAAGGTTAAAGGGGATATTATTATTTTTTATTATAATTACATTTTTAAGGAATATGTAGATCTAAATTATTGTATTAAACTACTGACTGTTTTTGTACTCCCAAAATGTACTGTAACGCGCCCAAACTTTATGCAAAGCGGCTTGCGGCTTTAAATGACCAAGTTCCGAACTTAAAACGTTCCCCATTCACCCGAATAATAAATATGGAGCAAAGAAAAGTCTCGGTTGCAATACTCCGCAGTCGACACTTCGTCGAATATAATTTATTGTTCACTTTGAGAGTTGCGAACACTTTTGTTGCGAAGTGTCAAAATGTAAGTTATTCGTGCCGCCTTGTTTTGGGGTAGCGCGTTCGTCTAAATAGCTATGACGGTATGAAATTGCTAATTGAATCCAAAGATGAAATTAGTGCCGAAGATTTTAAGACATTATCATCATCATCAGCCCATATAGGTCCCACTGCTGAGCACGGGCCTCCTCTACAACTAAGACGGTTTAGGCCTTAGTCTGCTACTATCCCAGTGCGAGCTGGCGGACTAGACACCCAAGAAATTCCTAAGAGCTTTTAAGTGTGCAGGTGTGTGCATTCATAATGAATTATCACGTACTTTAATAGTGAAGGAAAACATCGTGATGAAACCTGCACACCTAAAAAAGTTCTTAGGAATTTCTTAGATGTGTAGTCCGCCAATCCGCACTAGGCCAGCGTGGTGAGCCAAGGCCTAAACTTTGGGACGTACATACATACATAATATATATATATGGGCTGACGATGAAATATATTAATTTACAGTTGGATGGGCGCAGGTCACATTGGAAGTCTTAAGGCCCTTGTCCAGTAAATTAATTACCTAATTATTAAGGAATTCATAAACATCGGTTATGATTATAAATTTTCAAACTTTCGACCCTGAAAGCTTACTTTTTAGCACGCACATAAATCGTTGATTGTATTAGCTCAATTATTTCGCCTAATAATCCTAACAATGAGGTTTTATTGTCATTATGTCATTATCCCCTAATAGGTATTATATATTGCACATATAGATGGGATTTTACCCGGAAAAAACCCCAATGTGGGAAAAAATAGGGAAAAAACCCAGGGAAAATTACCGAATGGGATAATATTCGGGTTTTTTCATATTTAGCATATGTAACATCTAGGTAATGTGTAGATACATGTATACATCAAATAGTACGTACTATTACTACTAGTTAGAGCTAATCTAACTTTGTATATTTTCATAATTCGATAAATACGTTATATGTACTCCATGCTATCTAATTAAATAAAATGAAATTCAATAAAACTGTCTGTTTGTGTGTATTCATCCGCTCTTAGCGACAAGTAACCCGAAACTACGTACGCGAGTAGGGGGGGGGGGGGGAAGCAGGTAGTAGCAGTGGCGTACGCGTTGGTGATCTATTTATCTCACACGTTGTTTTGGCTTCGTATTGTGCGCACTTGTGTTAATTTGTTGGTTTAATTGACGACTTGGATTTAGTTTTGTGGACGTTCTTTCTGCAACTAAGTAACATTCCATCACAATTCGCAGAAAAAATCTTATGATTAAACAAGAAGACGTCTTTTTGTTCTTATAATAAACTGCTGGTTTTATTTTAGTTCCTGAATCAGGCTACACATTTTGACGTTTCGAACAACAGGCAACAGGCCCTAGCCCTATATACGCTGGCGCAAAGTATGTGCGCATCGCAAAGTACCTATTTTTTGTTGCATTTGTTCTAAAAATAAAAAATAAGTGTGATTTTTTTAAGATCGTGATAATTCCGTTAAATAATGAAAATACCCGTCTTTTGGGTTTTTTCCCACATAAATACCCGGTTTTTTCCCAAATGGGAAAAAACCTGGATATATTCCCGTTGGGTTTTTTCCCACTGCCCATCTCTAATTGCACAGAACATCTGAAATACATAAAATAGTCCAAGCGCCGCAGCAAAAAAAGTAGGCTAGTAATGCATCGTTCGGGACCTGGTATTTTTTTTTTGGAATATGTTCAAGGGTGTCCCCTGAATGTAAATCCAAGTTGGCGCGGCGGGGGGCGGTGGGGGGGTTCACTTCAGCCGCCATCTTGGAAAACACGTTTTATCGAATATCTCGCGAACCACGCGTCGTACGACAAAAATTGTAGATATCATTATTGTAGATAATAATATTTGCCATCTTTTTTATTTGAAACTTTTTTTTGTATAACGCATAGGTTTTTAATTATCAAACTTTATACAATATGGTTTTTACTAAATATTTAGTTAATGTTTAAAAATTTTTGTTAAAAATAAAAAATAATGGTAACTGAATTGTAGAGCATAAAATTACCTATAAATTTTATCCGAAACTTTTTCCCGTAGCATTTATAGTTTAGGAGCTATAACGCTGTAAATGAGATTATAATGCTGTATATTACATTATGCGCCTGTAAGTTGCAGTATATATTTCGGGTCGTTCGGAATTTCCCCCTCTTAACATTCCAACAGTATTCAGGTATAAATCCTAACCATTTTTGTCCCCTCGTGACGCTAGGGTCGTTCCCTCGCCTGTATGTGTATTGAAATTTTCGTAGACGCGTCAGTTGTGTTTGGAGAGCTATAATTAAAAACCTATGCGTTATACAAAAAAAAGTTGCAAATAAAAAAGATGGCAAATATTATTATCTACAATAATGATTTCTACAATTTTTGTCGTACGATGCATTCAGGGGACACCCTTGAACATATTCCAAAAAAAAAATTCAGGTCCCGTACGTTGCAAAAAAAAATCCCCCGGTGCTTGGCCTAAAATCTGTTAGAGGAATAGAGAAAGTAATTAAGGCGACGCATTAACGTTAATTTTACTACGCTTTAAAAACCATTGGAGCTATAGCGACCATTAATATCTACCACCTTGCTGTGACTCGTAAATCTAATAAACGGCTTTGTGACACACAACCGATGCGAGAGGACGATCATGTAAATATAATATGATTAAAAAATTGCAGTAAACATTTAGACCCGATTTTAAATTGTCTACGCTTTACAATAACCATAATACATATATACATACATAAACTCACGCCTGTATTCCCCGAAGGGGTAAGCAGAGGTGCATTTCTACACCCACATTTCGCCAGGTATGTATCAGTTCCAGGTAATAGGGGACGAGCCTATTGCCCTTTTTCGGGCACATTTCCAGACTCCGTGCTGCTGCTGATAATTTTCTAATGGAAAAATCCTATAACACTTTGCCCAACCCGGGAATCGAACCCAGGACCTCTAGATCGAACGGCACATACTTGTGCCGCGAGACCACGAGGCAGTTTACAATAAACCTGCATTGCTAATAATAATATCTTAAATATAGTACCAACCACAGATTATCCTTACAATATCCACAGAGGACCCATCGCAAATAAATAGCAAATCTCGGCTTAGTTACCAACAATACTTACTTGCATCTGGTTGCATTGTGTAAATAACAAGCGGAATCATTAGGTGATCTGTAAGATGCGTACTTTAATTGCAATATTCGTAAAAGCACTGTGAAACAATTTTATTTATTCAATTGAGATTTGTATTTGCTGTCAAACATAATTTTCACTTTGATCTGCCCACAGAGAATTACGGGTTGGCTTACTCTTGCAAAAATTGTGAGTTAGTACCGTCTAGAAAGTTAATCAACATAATAGACATAATAAAAATACACAACACCCACAAAGGCCTGACTCTACATTATGATGAAAGTAATGTGGGTATTAAAAATAACGGTTTTTCGGTCTCGCAATCACCAAGGCTTGGATCAAACATTCGTGAATCATACAAACATTTGTCTCGGTGTCGAGAGAGATTGAACAAGTACTAAAACAGGCATAGTAATGATTTTCCAACCGTGTTACCTTTGTGTAGTCAAATAACGTGGGTGCACATAATAATGAAAAGCCCTTTACTCAAATTACCAACATTTGTGTCACCTAAATAATGGTTTAGCGACGATTTGGGTACGATAAATCTCCTGAACAATTAACGTCAAAGTACCAATTTAGAATTCTATGGTTAGTTATACATGATTTATATTTAATATGTATTAGTTTTAACATCGATATAAAATCGAAATTTTTAGGCATTTATAAAAATGTATTAAATATATTAAATATTATTTTTTTACCACCTCGTGGTCTCAATTATGTGCCGTGCGATAAAGAGGTTCCGGGTTCGATTCATAATGCTATTGGTTTTTCAATTTCGAAATTCTCAAAAGCAGCACGGAGTCCGAAAATATACCCAAAAAAAAAACGGCAACAATAACGGCGAGGCTTTCTTTGTATGTGTTTTTTTCTTTCTTCAATATAAATACTATTATTTTGTAGTACTAAATTTTCTTGGTTCGTGAAAACTATACAAATACAAAATAAACAAATTGTAAGAACTTTACGATATCAATGTATGCTTTGTATCAAACTTTATGGCATGCATAGGTACATACTAAATCCTGACGTTTTCTGGACATTGTGAGACGATAACTACAGTAATGACTGGCTCGTGGTTTGGCGGCACGTGGTGCCGGGTCGGAAAGTGTTATTGGTTTTTACACAGCATGTATATGGATCTGAAATAAGTTTTTTGAAATTATATAATAAAATAATAAAAAAAATATGAAAGTGTAAAACTATACTTTTTATTCTTTATACACTGAAAATGTTTAAGGTATTGATCGCACTCCTGTCTATTTATATCCAATGGTAAATTATTTTACTGTACCTAAAAGACATACCTAACTACTTAACTTGATCGAACTTTTCTCCCTCGGGAACACACACCGTTAAAACAAAATACCAATTCGATGGTACGGTGAAGGTAACTTTTCTAAGTTCATATTATATTTATTGCATAATTTTAGCTCGTATAAAGTTTTGGACCTCAGACGCGGTACAACCGTATAATCGTAGATTAGCCTTCGTGGCAATTTTCTTCGTCATACATTTTGCAAGTTTTTTTTTTATTTTGCATTCTTCATTTAACTACAAATAAATTCTGATGCTGAACACGCTGTTTTGTAAGGTACAAAAGGATTGGATCTTGAGCCAGCGTACAGGTCTAAGTAATCTGAATTGAGATTTTTTACATGATTATTAAAATTTACGTTATATCAAGCCGTTTAACGTTGAACGTCTTTACTGGAGATTTGTGGCAAGAAATAGCCGTCACGTTATCTTTGATGATGAAATTGACGGCTACCAGCAGGTAGCCGGTAAAAACTAGCAAGTTTTTACAACACGTAGTAGTGGCTCAATAAACTCTGTTCTGAAAACTGTGATACTAATTACCACAAGGGTGTTAACATTGACCTGAGAATAAAGATAAGACGCGATATATAACAATATATTTATTGTCAGAAGAAGAAAATATACACAGTACATCTATACCAATATATTAGTCTTAAAGTGTACCCTGACGATGAACTTGCGACCGCCGTGTCACTATTTCGTACTGTGCATTGTAATTATGTGATAGTGCTAAGTCACGTAAGTAAGTAATTGCAAAGTCTTGACAGCAAGACATGTTATCTAAAGATGAGAAATGTGTTATGAAGCGCGACGCTTTAGCCGCGTGTGGCTGTTCTAGATATCGCTGTATGCTGTCGTCATAAATTTTGTTAAGACAATGTTGCTTCTGATACCAATCTCTTTAGCGTAAAATACTGGTTTTGTATCTAGGTATACTCTTGTGTGGTCCTGCCAGATACGACTTACGTGAACTAAATAGACTCTAGGTTAGAATTGTAAGAAGTGAATAATTTTGTTTGAAATATTTTTTGTTTCTTCGCATGTACTAATATTTTTTTATACCGGCAAGGCGAAGTGACAGTTCTGACTTCTAAAATTAAACAGACCAGCCTACAGAACTATGTCGCTCTATGTGTTACGATTTATATAAAATCGACGAAACTATTTTATTCGAGTATAAAATACCAATAATTTTTTGACGTAATTGCACATAAAATAAGAAAATTGACTTGTTTCAAGAGCTTCGTGTCCAATTTAGGTCTAAACCAACTCCCGAAGCAGTGCAAAATCTCAACACTATAGAAATAAAGCCTGTGTAGCATATATTATACTTTTATTTTTATATTCTTTATTACAACGAAAGGATACAAGTCTTACGGACACAAACAAGATAATATAGTTTTATTGGAGTTCTGCTCAATGTTGTGAAAGCCGCGTCGTAGCAGATGTGTAACATTATTTAATGACCAGTTATTTCATTATCTAAAGCTTAAGAGGGCATTTGTTCAGTATATTTGCTACTTTTGTTTCTATATAGAATTATAACTGGTGTTCTAATATTGTGGCATATTCTGATCAAATATATATATTTTTATGTTTTCAAGAAAGTTACACACTGATGGATTTAAATTAAGCTAAAGTGGCGACAAAATCAGAAACATACTACTTTATATTATATATTTTATAATTATTCAGACTTTTTAATGCCACAGCTAACAGACAACCACTAGAACAGGCTTGTTTTGGAGTGACCTCGAACTACAGTCGTAAAAAAAGACGCAGGACATAATTATATAAAAAAAAAACTTTACTATTTACAAGGTAAATAAATTCACATTATAAGCGCAACGTCTACAAGCAATAAGATGTAAGTCTTTAGCCGAGGGTATCCGATACGTGAAGCTTTATTGCCATAACTATATGCCATAGCCATAACCCCATTCAAAACCAATTGTAAATCACACAAACATTTATATTTATAATTGACTTCTCAACCACACTACACGATGTTTTAAATATAGATATAAAATACACAAGGAATCGGGCAACCTCTTAGGAAAATATGAAAGGAGTCTTAAGTCTGCTTAGTGATTCACTCTCGCCTTATTGAAAAGGCAGTTCTTTTAAATAAATGAAAAAGAGGCTCTCAGCAAATACAGTACAAAACATTAACCATCCATCCGACTCATTCGGGCAAACTGCGTAACGATCTTAAATCCGATGTGTATTTTACGATTGAAGACTTTCGCACAATTGATCATGGAAAGCTTTTAGCTTACTTACTGTCTGCGCCTCTTGGGAATCTCATAAGCCAAGTATATCAGCTTTCTTGTTTAAAGTTTGATTGCGTGTCGATAAATAAACCAATCTTCATTATAGCATCTGTAGCCCGCGACTACATTTGAACGAAGAGAAAAATAAAAAAATCTTTAGTTTCACTTTAACTCGTTGTTAGACTTACTTGTTGTGTGTGTTTTTTTTCCATAATCCGTCGGGAATCTAATATTTGATATTTTGTATACGTATGAATTAAATTTATTACTACGATTTAGGCATGAGGGCGGAACCAATGAAGTAAGGTTAAAGGTTCCATACGTAACATTAATAAGGGAGTTATGATTACGCTAAATGCAAACTACTGGTTGTGTTATTCAGTGTTACATCGATAAGCTATAGAACTTGTCATACTGACCCTCGCAATATAGCGCGTTCCAGCATCGGCTGATTACTATTCCTACATACATACATACATACATAAACTCACGCCTGTATTCCCCGAAGAGGTAGGCAGAGGTGCATTTCTGCACCCACATTTCGCCAAGTATGTATCAGTCCCACGTAATAGGGGGCGAGCCTATTGCCGTTTTTCGGGCATATTTACAGACTCCGTGCTGTTACCGAGAATTTCCTAATGGAAAAACCCAATAACACTTTGCCCGACCCGGGAATCGAACCCAGGACCTCTAGATCGCACGGCACATACTTGTACCGCGAGACCACGAGGCACTATTCCTATTTATGCGATTATGAATAAGACGGCATAATAAGGGCAAACGGTTGAAAGCCAGTAGTCAATCATCAATTCATTTGTGACGCACAGTACATACTTATTATCAAATGTAAGTAGTTCTTCTCCGAATAGATAGATAGTAACCGCGAAATTTTTAAAACCAAAAAATAAAATGTAGGAGGTTTACATGCTACATGGCAGTGTGTCTTCTTAGTCTAGTGTTAGGCCTAATTTATATTTTCAAATTTGTTAATGACAACCTTTTGAAAGTAAGATACAGCTATTATTATTATTATATATTTTGTTGGATTTAATATATATTTTTTGCATTTTGACATTTCAATCAATACGTCGCTATAAATATTTAGAAACAATACAAATTCTACTAAAACGTTATAAAAATCTTCTATAAAATATCTATAAAAGTTAACGTAACACGTGTTTTTATAACCCGGTTACAGTAGTAAGTTACAATATGTTTACGACTATACGATAAATCTAAGATAGATGCACATAAATCAATAAGATTTCCCCATTCATTCTAGTTACGGAAGTATCGATACCATGGGTGGATTTACAAAACCCATTACAGACTCAAACGGATTCCATTCGCGCATTACTCTTTATTTAACCCGAAATCCTCGAAATATTTTTGTCACCTCCACCGCAGGATAATAAATATATAAATACACCCAACAGTCACATACCTACATAACTCCGACCCCACATTAAGATACGAGTCTTGTGTCGTAGGTATCAGAAACTACGAGAGACTTTTCGGTCTCACAAACATCCAGACCCAAAACAAATATTTGTGGATCACACAAACATTTGTCTCGGTGCGGGGATCGAACCCGCGGACTCTTGTTTCGCAAGCTGATGTCTAGCCAACTGCGCCACAGGGATGTCAAATATTGTTCAGGATAACTTAAAATATTGTTCGTATTGGAGCAAGAAATATTTATTTGGTTTTTAATCAATGTTATAGCAAACTAGTCGTGGGTCTGCAATGCAAATGCATTTTTCCAAGTCAAAAAATACCTTATGTCGTTTCTCAAGGTCCTATATTATATTTCCATACCAGAAATCATTCAAATCAGTCCAACGGTTTAAGCGTAACAAACAGAGTGTTTTTCACATTTATAATTTTAGTATAGATTGGTATAGTTTTAAAACCCAGCAATCGTCGCCATGCATCATAATCACTGATTATATTTTTTCGATATAAAAAATTAAGTATTAATGAAGCTTCCAATACAACCTTATACGTATAAAATCTAACAAATTTTCATCTGAAAGCATATCGATGTAGAGACTACTGCCACACACGACGCTTCGTTAAAACACAGTCGCTTTTGCCATATAAATAATATACATATATATATGCCCTTCCCCAATGTTTTTACGAAGCTTTTTTAACCCCCGACGCAAAAAGAGGGAAATAAGATTGATATATCGGTATGTCTGTGTGTCGGTCTGAGGCATCGTAGCTCCTAAACAGACAGACCGATTAAAATGCTGTTTTTGTTTGAAAGCCGACTTTATCAAGATTTTACTATTATACGATAAAGATTTAGGCGTCAGAATGAAACCAGCTCTTTTCGTTAGCTGAGTTAGAGATTCTAGACGCTTAATAAGTGTTTTCTTTACTTTTGAAATGTGAGACTGTGTAACTTCGTATTATTATATACAGCTTGGTCAATATCTCATACATTATATATAGATGTATAATATGTAAATAGCTAATAATTTATGCAGCGAACACAAACTAAGCAAGTTCATGGCAGGCTAGATATTGGGGATCTGCCATCATTAGTTTTGCCGGAATCGTCCGGAGTCACGTACTTATCCGAGCTCGGGACGGCGCAACTTTGCCCACAGCTTTGCTACGTCATATGTGGCTGTTACGAGGACGCTAATATGGAGCCAAGCGACCAATGTTGATGCTATATACGATCAAATAACAATATGGGTTTATAATTTCAAAATAAAAGATATTATTATCCGTAACACATAATAAAACGTAGATACAATACCGCCTTTTGATAAAGGTATTACGAAAAGATTGTATCGTTTTGGTTTTGATACTTACATATTCGCAACTGTTATATTAATTTAATTCCGGTTTGTGTTGACTATGCTATGATTGGGTATGCTGTTTTCAACTGTATTTTTTATCAAAGTGAAGAATATACCTGATTTTATATCAAGAGAAATCGCGGTCACTTATTATAAGACTTTACGTATAAAAATACTATAACATGATAATATTAAAAATAAGGAAATCAATGCCTGACTTTTCTGTTTTATTCCTCACTCGCTGCAATTAATTTTAGTAAAGGCAGAATGGAGACCATGGCAAAGAACAAAGACTATTTCTTTCAATCAAGTCGCATAGTAAATATTTTAATATAATAATAATTTCTTATAACATAGGTACAGGATTATTTTAATGTCCTGAAAATGTGTAAGGAAAGTATACATATATTCGACATTCGTAGAACATAAAATCTATGGAACAAGTTAACTTAGTATATTCAAAGTTTATTATTTAACTTCGAAAGGAGCGCAACTGACATTTGAAAATAAAATTTTATTGGTAATAATTTCGCGGATATAAAATTTTATTTTGACTCTAAAAGGCATACTTATGTATTTGAAATCTTTCCCTATTCCTCACAGAAAACGTTTAGCAACGCCTCATAAGAAAAGGGTTTTATGATAAATTTATACATCTTCCTTTAATAATATTTAAATGTAGGTACATATAATACCGCATAGAGTGTGTAAATAAAAAAGTTGCGAGTTACTAAAATATTTGATATGAGCCAACAACTCGATACTTAAAAGTTAATGGGAAGTAAATAAATTTGGAACGATTTCTTTAAGGCTCTAGGGGTTTCATGCATTAATATACTAACTGTGGGGCCCGGCTCCGGTTAGGCGCAATTTTGAATTCCTTGCTCATTCCTGGGAACACGGCATTTTCCCGGAAAAAGTACCCTATGTCGTTTCCCAAGGATTTATTTCGATTTTTGCAAACTAAATTTTATGGAATTATTAAAGAAATATCTGCTCCACTATCTTGTCAGATGCAATGCCACCGACACGCGATATGATTTATTTTAAGCATACTGCTCGTCTACGTGACGTATGCGGTAAACTCCATTCTGAGGCACATCAATATATTGCAAAATATTTTAAGATACTCGTACGAGATCTCAACCAGCTGCTTGAGAAAATATTTCGTACTATTAAGTCATATTTTCTAGAATGAATTGTCAATTTACTAGGCAGAAGTTCTGATAGGTTTTCTATTTTTTAACAAATGAATAACGAGAAATAACGATTAAATAAAAATCTAACGTATTTTTTCTAGGAGACGGATATTTCGTGAATTACAATTCCAAACACCATTACTATAACCGCTCACACTTGCCGAAGTCCCTCAATATGTTGTAGTTGTTCAAAACTGACTAGGACTGATTGTGTAAAATACTTAGGTATACTGATAGATCAGGGTCTACGATGGGACAAACAAATTGATGTTCTCACCACAAGAACTATGCGCCTAATTTATATTTTTAGATCTCTTAGGGCTTTTGCGAACATTGACACAATAAAAATGGTGTACTATGCATTATGTCAATCGGTTTTGGGGTACTGTATTTCTGTATGGGGTGGCTCATCTAAAAGTTATTTTCTCAAACTGGAGAGGGCACAGAGAGCCATACTCAAAGTAATGACAAAAAAACCTTTAAGATATCCAACCACTGACTTGTACTCGGATTGCAAAGTACTCACGAGTCACGGTTCGTCAGCTCTACATTCTTAGATTGGTTCTTAGAAAACATGCTTAGTCTTTTTTACTAAACATAAATAAAAGAACAAAAAATCTTCCAGGAGTTTCACACAAAACAACTTTCGCTGAGAAACAGTATTACTTCCTTCAAACCTTTATATATAATAAAATTAATAAAATTCTTAAATTACATAATCTAAATGCATACACTGTGAAAACGAAGGTGACAGAATGACTAATGCAAAATGATTATGCACTACACAAATCCATGCACATATACTCACACACATCTACACTACTACACACCTATACATACACACACATACATGAAATCGTTTTTGATAAAAAAACATTATAATGTTATTATTTATTTGTCTGTAATATATCCCGTGCCCAGCAGTGGGACCTATATGGGCTGACGATGATGATGATGATGAATATATCAGGGTTTGATCGGCACTACAACTAATCAATTATTATCAATGTAAACTAAACGCTGCTGCTGAACACTGACTCTTATAATACAGGTCCAATCCTAGTTTAAGAGTCAGAGTTAAGTTTGTAACAGATGTAGATTAGATTTCAACCCGTCAGTTTGCTATGTAATATTAATTATTAGTTATAAGATAAGTGTTTTAATTACTTTTTTTGTAAATGATTTCATCTGTTTTTTTTTATCTCAACAATAAAATTTATTATTATTATTATAACCTCAGCCAATACTACCTCAACCATTACAAGCGTAATATTATCGTTTATAACAAATTTTGAATAAAATATTTGATCAGTGACTGGAAGTTATACATGTGACACGTTAAACCTCGTTCGTGTCTTTTAAAAAGCAATGAACGAGACATAGAAGTACTTATCGCCATCTAAAATTTCCACAACACTAGTGTGATCTTCAAAGTTAATGACTAAATGGAGAAAGCAGGGGACAAGATAAACGTTAATTAGGAAATCGCACACCACACTGCATGCTTAAAACAGCGTGGTGGTAGCACTAACTAAAATGCAAACAGGGTCGTCCCATATTTTTGTACCGGTATAATTTGCACATGGAGGCAATAAATGCCATAATCCTAAAATATATTGCACAATAAAGCTATTAATATCATCGTATACCAAGCTCCGCGGCTATAAACGGATATTCCAATCACTATTCATGTCAAATGACGTCACAGTGTCACAGAGCCAGAACTGGTCGCATTCGTATTCACGAACATCTCCGAATGTGCCTTTATAAGGGTGTAAGCGAACTCAGCGCTATGAAATTCAGCTTTATCTGGGTTTTCAATTGGCTCTTACATTCTTCACAAAAGGGCAACCACGATTCAACTGATTCAAAAGTATCAGCTTTAATTTGTAGTGACATGCATTTCAGATGACAGTTCGTAGAAAATTTAACTATATTGTTTGTTATTATCCCGTTAATAAATACATCTTACATACAAATTGCACATAGACTCTAACATCATTCTAAGATACAAGTCAAATTGAAAATCAAAAATAATCCTTTATCGCATTTACCATGAGGAGTGCTCTGATGAACTTTTCGGGTTAATACCTGCTGCTGAATTTCACTACCGCACCACACGCAAGAAATTGAAGTTCCATCCCTACCATCTGGATGAATGGCGTTCCTCAACAGTGTGGTTTAAACGGTGTTTCCTTCCTCGCACTACATCTTTGTGGAATCAGCTTCCCTCGGCGGTATTTCCGAATGGATATGACTTAGGGACCTTCAAGAAAAGAGCCTATATTTTCCTCAAAGGCCGGCAACGCACCGATGATTCCTCTGGTATTGTGGGTGTCCATGGGCGGTGTTGACCACTTAACACCAGCTCGTTTGCCTCCTTTCCCATAAAAAAAATATAAAAATAAAAAAAAAATTATCAGATACTTTACTGTGCTAGAAACATTGCCTATAATTAGTTTGTAGCTGATTATGGCTAAGCAGGCATTTGTAGTTTACACAAATATTTCACTCGATACTAATTTCGGAATACAGCCATGCGTTTTGCGTACCAGCTGCAATGCCTCGACTATTTTTTAAAGCTTCTTTTCTTCCCAGCAGTAGTGAGTTTGACTAATACGAGTATAATATCATAAATTTTAATAGCATTCCGCATTCCGGGAAACGTCAGTTTAGCAAACGCTATGCAGAATGAACTTATCAAATTGATGAACTCTCCTAGACCACCACAAATTAAGTTAACATATTTTGGGGTAACCCAATATTCACCACATAATAGACAAACAATTAAAATCAATCCATTCAGTTTGAAATTTCAACCACGCAATACAAAATCAAGTCATGCACATAAGCTGCTGCAATATGAAATTCCATACGTGTGCCAAAACCTTTTCAATTCGGCTTGTTTTGTGACTTCAACACATTTCTCGCGATATTAAACCACGCGATTCTTTTGTTGGGTAAATCTTTAATGCTTTTTCGGTTAACGAGATTCTATTGTTCGCGTCTTTTTGATGTGCATTGAGAATATCATGGTTACGTTGATTAGCTCGCGAACATATGTTAGAAAATAATGCCAATCTCTGCCTATTTCCTTATTCAATACGAGAAAAAAATATCTTAATCACACATTGCGGATTTTTCAAGATAATGTCCCAATTATCGAACTAAGTTGTTATACAACTGTTATGTTACTGTTTCCAGGCACCAATTTTTCAGTACAGAAATTTATCATTATAAGTTCAGCAGTTGAGGTGTAAAAGTGTGACATGGAAACTAACTTTCAAACTTTTAATAGGTAAGTATTATTTTACCACGATGAAAAAGTGACATCAAGTAATATTTAATCCTGGAAATCCAACACAATTTTCAACTGTACTCGAATTTAGAAGGGCAATAAATAGTTTAGCGAATCGTCTTAACGATATCGCGGTTTGACAATTTCGCCCTTCTTGTTTGTAAAGTAAACAGACGCTCGCGACTTCGAGGTCGATGTGACTAAGAATGTATGTTTAGGAGATATTTTAAATCAATAAGCCAATAGTTCAAGCGTGAATCGTTTCCACAAGCGCTGTACCAATGTTGATCACCATAATTTAATATTATAAAAGCGAATGTTTCTCAGTCTGTAATTACGTTCAAGATTAAAACAGACAAATTGGGAAGATTTTTTCATATACCTAGGGATGAATGGGAATTTGGGAAAGAAAAGGGACTACTCATGAAATTCTTCCAAGATAATGTGTTGCTATTGTTACTATATATACCTGAAAATTATGATGCCGTCAGGAGTACTTACGTGGCGTAAAAAAATATTGCGGTGTCGGGATAACAATGTAAACCTCGAGTAAAAGAGTTACTAACCATAATAACCTAATCATACCCATTTATTAGTAACCATAACGATAAGAGACCGTCGGAATTTCATCAACATTTAAAGAGTACAAGAGTTAGTAAAAAACTATTAATTAATCAATAACGAATAATGATGGAAAAATGGTGCCATATTTTGTCATTTCAACTTTCGTCCGTCCTTCGGCTACTATTTAGGTATTATCATCGGTGATTCATTAAATGAAAATATTTATTACTACGTTTTAATATACTTGCAACAACTGGCAACCCTGTCAAGCAGGCTTAACTATCCTATAAACAAGAGTAAAAATTGCCGCGTCCTCTTGCAACCACAACGAGGGTCATCAAACACATAGTATCCAGCGCGCTCGCTCAGTTATGAACAATAAAGTGCAAGTTTACAGCGTATCTTTACGACGTAGACGTTAAACGCTTTATTAAGGTCCCCCTGAAGCAACTCTGTCAGGGCCATTACTCTTAAGTACCCTTAACTAAGCCTGAGCACGAAGGTCACACAATACCTTGCAAGACACTCTCTTAATCTCATATGAATAAGCTGAACACACTAAAGAAGAAATTTTATTTTGATTTTTTTATTTGAAGCAGTCAATTGCAAAAACAGGTTAAAGCATGTCCTAATGGATTTCGCTATTAAAAATATAAGTGTTACCACATAAACAAAACAGATGCTTAAAACTGCGATTAAAGATTTAATTATTTATTTATTCACCATAGATTTAAACTAGGGTTGCCAACTATACTTTATAATAACGTATTCTACTTTATTTTTGGTAAGCCACGTCTCTGTCGCTTCTGGTGAGAACACGCATAGTACGCTCAGGAACTCCGACGACCCTTAGTCGCCTTTTAAGATAGGCAACAGATGTACAGTGACGAATTTCTTACGACCCCTCTTGGCTGGAAGCGATTCCTTTATTACTTGATTACATTTTTCTTAAGCAAATATGTATAATAAAATTCTAATCATAATTAATCTCTTAAATTTTACGTATAGTAGGTACCTGGGTCGAGTATGGCCACCTTAAGGTATGTTAACCTTTTTTAATAACATTAAAGTTAAAATAAACAAGTTTTAGCATTTATTCATGAAAAGTATCTATTTATCTTTACAACAAAGGCAAAAATATACAAAGACATTAAACGTTAAAAAGTGTTTTCACCAATTTAAAAAAATAATAGAAATTTTCCATATTTCCGACGGGGGATGTAAATATGGACCTATTTACTATATGAATTTATGTTTTAAAAAACTTCTGAATAAATTGAATAAAAATGTTGTTAACAAGTGGTTTCCAGCCCGAAGTAGATTTAGCCTTCTTTTTCATCAAAATAACTACTTAGAATGCATGTTGGCACGTTATAATGCTTTGCAGCCGTATATATACTTTCATCTTGCCGCTTTTGACTGCAAATATAGCTGGTTTTATTAATGGTTCTTACCAATTATCTCGTAACCCTTTAGTTTAATAGCCTGCTAAGGTATAAAACAAAAATGAAAGCTTCGTTAACCCCTTACTGCATGATTTTTATTTTGAGTCGAAAAAAATATATGCGATAGAAAATAATAAATAAAAAGGCACGTATTTTTTTATTTCTATATATTTTTTGTTTTTATTAAAATATTCAATGTTTTTGGTTTGGTCCTAATATGGCACACCATACATGAAATGAAAAATAATAAACTTTTTGAGACAAATTTTCTTACATTATTATTTTAAAATAGTTACAAAGTATGGAACAGAAGAAAACAATTTCTCTTGTCATTCAAACATAAACTAACTTTACATTTGCGACATTCAACATGTGACCTTCCCTTACACCCTGGCACCTTACAACGCTGTCTGGTTGTCCAAATAGGGAGATGATCCACCGTATATGTGTCCAAACAGTGGCCATATTTGCAGTCATCCATTTATTTTGTTTTCATAGTCACGAATGAAAAGCATACAAATTCTTCGATAATTAAATAAAGAAATATCAAATAACAATCGTCACACAATGTTGTTATGTGATTAAAAAAGATTGTTATTTGAAGAATAAAAATATACAGGAGAATACTTACTTCATGTTTTTATAACGTCAACAGCATGTTTCACTTTATTGGACACTAGGCGGTTAGTGGGTGCGCAGTAAAGGTGATAGGTACGCTGTTCGGATACATGTGACACTAGCGTCAATTTATAGTACTGTTAAGGTTATTACAAATTTTCGTATTTGAAATAATGGCATGTGGCCATATTTTCCGCCTAGCCATATTCGACCCAGGTACATAATATGAATTTAATTAAAAATGCTGGCTAAAAGAAAATAATAAAATTTCAAATCCGCACAATCACGCCTGCATACAAACTCAATGCCGGCTACAAACAAATCAGAAAGTTACTTTTAAGTAGTCGTTGTCTGTTGTGCGAATACGAATATTACTTAACTGCAAAATCGTACAATGGGGCATTACTATCATAAATTTTCAGTATTCTGTATTAATAGTACCTTAATCACGCCTCTCATATCTCACGTATCGCTATGATAACCATGAGTTCGAAACACTCACCGCGACATCATAACGCGTTTGTGCGTGTGGTTGTTCTAATTAAATTATATTATTGGGATTGAAACAATAATGTAATAAATTCCGCATTTAATTAAGTTTGCATCGTGGTTTATTGTTATGTGCATATATTATTACATAAAGGAATCCATAGAATATACGAAATGATCATCCATCCATTATCCAAATGTTTTGATTGTTGAATAATGTAGTATGCTTCGTAATATTTTTTTCATAATCTACAATATAATAACGTAAGAGGTAAAAATAATTATATAAAACACATATGACCATTCTTTTTTCTAATAGTATAATTTTATGCCAAGGCGGTCCCTAAAATATATTCAGATAAACAGGTTTTACTATAATAAAATATATACGCATGTCTAAGATAAACTAGTAATAAAATAAACTTATAAAATTTTTTTTTCTTTTTCTTTTATAACTTTTAATATTTTTTTAACAATTTGCCCAGAACTTTTTAATATGAAATGAAATAAATTTGTTAATCATTACCATGGTTCATTAACCATTATCGAATATGACCAAACTTTATTATAATAAACAAAGTTTACTTTAAAAAAAAAAACAAAGATATATGTAGTATACTATATGAAATTATAAAATTGATTACAATAATTAAGGAAAAAGGGAAAACATAAAATACTTCAATCTACAAAAGACTAGCCACAATTTCGCCATGGTTCCCTTACACAAGTAAGGTAAAATGAAGACAGCTAACCATCTCTCACGGCCGAGATTCTCATTACCTGGCGGCCCGTTTTTCCAGCCATCAGTCTTGGGTACTCATCTAGAAAGGCTGCGGGCGCATTAAAGTCATTCTCGACCTTTATGACGAAAAAGTTAAAAAAATCTTTTTACTATCCTCAGAGCTATCTGATGGCTTTTATAAGGGCTGCGGCATAGACAAATGGATGAAGCGTTGTATATAAAGAATTCAGCAGACTGCAGTAAGCTAGTGGAACTAAGAGCTATTTTTAGTTTAGCTGTGCCCGGCAAGTTTGATAAGACATTGTTTGAAAGGCGATTTAAAGCAAATGAAAATTTATATTGTAAACATTGACTTATATAACATAGGTACGTCCTGTCTTAGAAAATATATGTTGCTAAAAAAATAACGCCATCGAATCATTTCTAAATGAGCTACTGAAAAATTGTGCGTTTTATTATTTAAAAACAATTATAAATTTCCGAAAACCTATTACTCTCTTGTATCCCAAAAAGTCCCAGACTGTTTTTTTTACATTAAATACAATCACTGTCCGAAAGCCTTTTTTATTCGTATGCAACATTGCAGCGTTACAACTCACAGATTAAAAGTAATGAACATTAATGACATACAATTATTGGCGCCCGTGTCACAGCTGCATGGATTAATTTACGAAAAAAGGCCATTCAGTTAATGAAGCCCGTAGTGGGACCAAGATGTTTCACAAATGGGTATATTTGCATTTAAGACCACTTTTTACCAACTGAACTGAAATAAAAAACAATGAATTCATTTTCTTGCAGAAATCGTATAGATCTATAAACTCTATCTGTCATGCTCAATGAGCATTGCTCATATTATTGAAGAAAATATTAACTCCATGGAATTTGCTCCTAGATAAATGGAAAAAAATACTTTGACAATATTTTTCTTAAAGTAAATATTATACAGTAGGTACCATTTTGGAATCTTTAATTTAAAAAAAAAACTTGCCATACTCCTTTTACACTCTGTTAATGAAAATTGGACTAAAAGTTTTTTTTTTCAAAAGATTTTTATTTTGATTGGATATTGTTAAAATACCATAGACACTGGGATTTTATCGATTGTGGTCGATAGAAGTGTTAATTATGTTGCGGATACAACAAAAAAATAGAAATATATTTAGAAATCAATTTAAAGATTATTCGGCCAGGGGCCGTTACAAACATAGACCAATTTGAAATTACTAAATAATTAACATTACTGGGGATAAATTGAAGACACGCGTAGACATTCGGACAGAGCTACCTATACAAATACCTATAGGGCAAAACGAAGCTACATACATACATATGTCTAGATGGTTGAATACACACGGTAAACTTGAATAACCGTATAGTGAATATTAGCCTCGCGCAGCTTTCCGCTTAAAAAAAAAAACAATAAGAAATCTATTTGGTAATACAATATCCAATAAGTTCTATTGGATTGCAAAAGATTCTTCCGTCTCCTACTTTCTTTCAACTTTGAATGTATTTTTTACAATAGCCAACTAATGGTGGGTTTCATAGATAAAATATTCTATAACTTTTTAGACAATTTGTATGAAAGAAGCTCAAATTAGGAAAAATCCTGCATCGACTTGTGAACATCAAGTGAATGGCATGTCGATTTTCTAAGCAAAATTAATGAACCATAAATCCTATAGCGCAGTATCGCAGTCCTACGTGAATAAGGATAAAAGTTTTAAAAAGTACGCCTAAAACCAATGCAAAGAATCAAAAGATATCAATTCCTCACTGTCCCTCGTTGCGAAATTTCTCTTCTACTTGACGAATATTGAAAGCCAGGATTTAGAAGTCATTTGTAACATGCCAATGAGGTTTGCTGTCGAGATTCGTCAACGTCACGTGAAACTTCGTAACACTATTTTTAGAGATAAATCGCTATGCAGAAATTCTATTCGGGTAGGATATGTATATTTAAATAATAACAAAAAACAATAATAAACAAAAACAAAGACAAATGGTGGTCAAAATAATCCAGTGGCTGTGGTAGTTTCCATTTTAAAAACATTAAATTATAAATTTAAATTTATTTTAATTAATTAATATAAATCGTGTTCAAACACAAACTATAAAAACCAAGTGTGATATAAAAACCTTTTATTAATTAAATGAATGTATATCTGGGGAAAAAGAGTCTTATTAATTTAAAAAATATATGTCTTAAATATCAATTTATCATTGATAAATTAGATACGAAATAGGCAGTTTGTAACGGCAATACAGTTTGCTAAAATGAAAAGGTGATATTTTTTATATTATTATGCTGCGCTGTTAAGTGTTCACGGCTCCTCTTCTGGATAAATTGTTTTCGATGATTTGACTATTATAGGCTTAGTATCTGAAAACAAAATCAAAGGAAATTACATAATTATTGAATTATTAAATATAAATACAATACCTTTTTGATTTTATTTGTATCATAAACATGGAAATGTATTCTTTTGCAGCATGCGATGCTCTATTCAAATTATCAAAACTTAATAAAAAAACGTTTTTATACTTCTGTTATCACAACTATACATATATTGAAAAAAAAAACGTATGTATCGTGTAATAATATATCTAGGCTCAAAAGTCCCTAGAGCGATATCAAGTGGTCAGCACGTCGTAAATGCTAGACATCGTAAAACTTTATGCGTCATTGAGTTAGGTTTTCCAATATTTCTAACATTCTAAAATATAAATAAAATAAAAAATATATCTGTTGGTGTTCTTAAAGCAAAGTTTTTTCATTGTGCTGAATTTGTATTTTCCCCCCAATGCGTATTATTTTAAATTTGTCGATCACAATAATTTTGTGTTTTACATACGTAATTACATACATAACCTCACGCCTGTATTCCCCGAAGGGGTAGGCAGAGATGCATTTCTGCACCCACATTTCGCCAGGTATGTATTAGTCCCACGTAATAGGGGACGAGCCTATTGCCGTTTTTCGAGCACAATTCCAGACTCCGTGCTGCTGCTGAAAATTTCCGAATGGAAAACCCAATAACACTTTGCCCGACCCGGGAATCGAACCCAAGACCTCTATATCGCAAGACACATACTTGTGCCGCGAGACCACGAGGCAGTATTTTGTTTTATTATTAAAATAATCGTATATCTTTAACTTTACCTCCTTCTCGTTCCCAAACAGTTTCTATGAGTTCTTGAACAACAGTTCCATTGGGGAATATGGTAGTTTTATTATCCTTTTCGACTAATGGATGAGCATTCACTTGGAAGAAATAAACAACGTCATAGGGTACTGTACCATTTGACAGCTTTTCCCACAATGTCTCATCGACTTTAAACCAAACAGCAGGCTTTTCTGTTGTAGTAAAAACTGTTGAATGTAAAAATAAACATATAAACATAGTTTGTCTATAATTTTTAAGGGTATCAACTAAATTTAAAAAAATGGACAATAAACCTTTACCTTCGGTTGTAGTAATAGCAGAAACAGCTTCATTGTAATCATCGGATTCTGTTTTAGTTGCATAATCTTGATTCGGAGAAGTCGTGAATTCATGAGATTTAGTTTCTATTGGTAAATAAGCACTTGGCACTATACCGGTGTCATAAGAGTTTCTAACACTATCATAATCCAATGACGCGTAATCAGTTTCTGTTTCCACGGGTGATATAGTGACCTCATCAGCATAATTTTCTGTAAATGGGTTTACAGCGTACTCGTCATAATTTTGAGTTTCAATAAATGGATTAGTCTCTGAAAGTTGGTTTGAAACCATTTTTTTGGTATTTAAAACCGATGTTTCTGATATGTAGCCAGATTCATCAACTATCGTATTTGTTTCTTCAGTATTTAAAATAAACGGATTATAAGAATTGTCATTATAAATTTGAGTTGTTGGTTTTAATTTTTTCTTTTGTCTAGTCCGTCTGCATGGTTTTATATTTTCTTGCGTAGTGCTTTCAATAAATGGGTTTGTTTCTTCTTCATTAGTATTTTCAATACTCGGACTAGAGGCGCTGTATGTCTGGGTTTCCGTTGAAGATAACGATTTGTCTTCAGCCTTGTGACCATCAAAAGAATAGGAAGAATTAGTTATTATAAACGGATTTGTTGTGTTATCAGACATCGGATATGACGTTGAAGAATCGTTATTATTATCAGTAGACGTGGAATCTTGATTTGAATTTTGGTAGCCGTTACTGTCTCCTATGGGATATGAGTTAATAACATCGCCTATATCTACGAAAGGATTGTTACCCTTGAGGTTTTCTTCTTTTTCAATTTCGTCAAAATATAAAGGTATTTCTAAATTTGAGGTATAATAATCATCAGATGAAGTGACGGTTTCTAATGGAGAAGGCGTCGTATAAATAAAGTCTTCTGTAGTATAAGTATTCGTGTCATCAGTAGTAAACAAAATTTCTGACGTTTCCGTAGTTGATGTATCAGTCATTGCTACCTGTGTAACGGCTTCTATTATATCGCTGACATCAAATGAATCATTTGTCGATGCCACTGAAAATATATTTATATCATATAGTAAATATATATTATAACAAACCTTTAAACAAATACAGTAATATGACAATACACATTTGTTCATCCCAAGCTAGACAATGACACCATTGTTTAGGATTCTTAAGTGTAACTGTTTGTTAAATATTTTTTATTTTATTTTACATAAATTTTATACGCATGATGTTTTAAAGTGGATAAATATTAAAACTGTGTAAAGGGACAGTGGGATTCGAAAACGTTACTGTTAAGGTAGCATCTTGACAAACTACCATCCTAGTTTTCTAAGTTACAATGTACTTAATATAATAGTACTAAGCAGTATTTTTGATATTGTTAAATAGTTATATGAAAAACCTCATTAACTTTTTATGAAATAATTACAAATATTACCTTCTCTTATACGCCTTGCTATTTTGGTTTTATTATCATTATTTAGTTTATCGTGTGGAAAAAGTAACCCCAAATAATGATGTAAAAATTTACCCAATGTCGAAGGATAATTAAAAAGTTTTGATATTATATCTTTTTCTTTCTCATCTGGGATAACTTTGCTGCTTTCAACTGACGTAGCATTGTCTAGAGATTCTTCATTAGGAGCAATGAATACAGGTGCAAAAGTTGTGTAACCTTCGGTTGTCGTCGCAATTTGACTCTCGGTACTAAGAGCCTCTGTAGGAATCTCTGTAAACTTCTCTAAAAAGCTTCGGCCTTCATGAGTAGCAATTGGAACCGTAGATGTAACATAATTTGAATTCGTATCTGTATATGTTACGTAATCAGATGTTTTATCGAAATTGTTTGGTGTATACTCAGTAGTAATAATATAAGGTGCTTGAGTATCATACTCAAGTAATGGTATTAAAGTATTATACTCCGTTGAGGTTTCAACTAGAGGGGTAGTGTATTCTTCTGTTTCGGTTTCCGTTAAATATGTTGAACTTTCAACTATAGCCGATGTTGAGGTAACAAATGTAGCATCATGAGATACACCGCCGTATTCATGGGAAATATCCACTGTTCTGTCCGTCGGTTGTATATACGCCTTTTCTATGGTATGTGCTGCTGGTAAATTATACCTGTGTGTAGTAAAACTATTCCGTTCCAATGGATTTCTATAGACCTCAGGTATTTTAGAAAGCACATTTTCTTCGGTCGATACTGGAGATGGCAATTCTAGTGTACTATTTTTAGGATTGGTAATGATTTCACCTGCTTTAACCATGACATAATTAGGATAACTTTGGATGATTGATTCCAAATTATCTATATGCTCTACTGTGCCATTAGAGTGTAATACGAGATACCGTTTATGATTTGAAGACAAGTAGTTTTGAATTTTAGGATCTGATAGAATTTCGTTTATGTCGCGTCCTGTAAAATAGGGAAACATCGGTTAATTACATTTTCATTTCACATGATTTCTAAATAAATAATTATAAGATACTTACTTGGCTGTGAAGCAATTGGTAATTCAGGCATTGAGTTATAAACTACGTTCGAAGTAGGTTTTAAATTTTCAGGCATAGGAGGTAACGCACGTTGTTGATACGAGTATCTGTTATCATTTTCATAATATATCGGCTTTTGTGATAGAGATTCCTTAAATCTATTTCCATAATTTTCTGACACAGACCTATGATACGGTACTCTAGTATTATAATAGGGCCTGGTAACTGGCTGTTGATAGTATCTATCAACCGGTGGCGTATTCCTTTCATTATTTTTGTTTTCATAATCATAATATTGCCTCATTGGTCGATAAGACTGAGGTACTGCATCTAAAGACGACTTCTCCTTGAAATTACGACCTCCTGTTAATGTAGACACGGGTGGTTGATAATAGGGTTTACTTCGGCCATTAGGCCCTTCATAAAATGGCTTCTTTTCTCCGGGCGCATTAGATAATGTGCTGTGTCGGTTTTCATAGTTTCTCTCATAGTAACGGGAATCTGGATTATAGCTCCGATTATTTGTATTTTTCACAGATGGATAAAAGTTTTGAGGTCTTGCGTTTTGATTTTGGTACTGTCGAGGTTGCTTTGGATTTGTCGACAAGTTGGAAGCTTCTTGTGCTCCATATCGTCCTTCGTCCGAATAAGGATTAGGTTCTGAAATATTGTTAAAATATTTAGATCGCACCATATTTAGTCAATCCTGACGAATATAATCCTAATTGTTGACAAGTTAAATTCACCACAATTACTGTCTGGAAACTAAAACGCGTGAGAAAACTTGGCAAACATTTTTATCGCATCATAAACATTCGCGAGATAAACGTGAAATGATATGATGTTTGTGAAACAAACTGTTCTCTATATACAAACGCAACAAACTCACCGACTATACTGAAGCAAAAAACTAAAATATAAATTATTTTCACTTGGTATTCCATGACTGGCTACATCGGTGCTGATATCACACAACACTATTCATGTGAGCCCTCGTTATTGTTAAAAATGTGTAGTTTAGAACAAATAAAGAGCGTACAAAAAGCTGTGTATACAAAATCCTATTGTCTATATATTAGTTTACGTCGATAATGCTCGCCTCGGTGAACATTCCGTATTACGTCAAAACATGAAATAGGGCCCCCAGAATCGAATAATATTTAAATAGGGAAGTACGCAGTACAACAGAAAAAGGCGATCTTTTACTGAAATCACAGACCATTAAAGACCATTAAAGTCGTATGCTTTTATTGTAATTATGCGCCTATCATCATCAGCCCATATAGGTACATACGTCCCACTGCTGCGCTGTGCACGGGCTTCCTCTACAGCTGAGAGGATTTTAGGCTTGAGTTATAAGCCCCTGTGCTTTTGCTCAAATATTAGACGTAAAACAGGCGAAGATGGTTGCTTTAGTAGAGTTCCTATTAATATTTTAAACTCTTGTTTGTTTAATGTTACATACGCAAACATTCAGTAGATTATTTGATAGAACTCATATACCTGTTTATTACATTTGTTATCACACTATAACATCTAAGAAATTTTATATAGCCAAAAATTTCATATACTATACCAGATACCTGTCTCGTAGTAAATGGTGGAAATAGCCGGTGGAATCTTTTTAGTCACACTTTCCCGGGACCTTACGGTGGCAAATCGTACACATGCCACGGAACCAACGTAGCATGTTTTCAAATTAATGCAATATTTTAAGACCGGTTCAATGCTCGTAATATTGCTTCTTACAAATAAATACTCGTAAATTATGTAGTGAGTATAAAGATATGACATTACTCATGGGCACCAAAAATTACTTTTTATGTACGTAAACCGTTTACAATAATGAATTCACGTATTTTCTTGTCTTACAACCTCCAAATTTTTCTACCTCTCTTTTTTTTAGCCTTTGTCCTTTAGGAATTTATTAATCTATCCAATTCAATATGTATTGTTATTGTAATTAATTATCTTACATCAGATACAATCCCTGTTTGGTGGGTAGTGGGATAGTTAAATGTATGAATGATCCACAAATATTTGTTTCGGGTCTAGGTGTTTGTGAGACCAAAGTGGGATAGTTAAAAAAAAACTTTTCTTTAAATGATTTAAATAAAATCTCTTCATTGCAGCAATAAAATCTCCTTATACACATTTTTTCTTATCATTGGCTTGCTCTGCGTATATTTACCTTACTTCGTCATATTACAAAAACAAACTGCTTCCACGAGTATAAACCTAACGTACGTAGTGTTTTATTCTTGTCTTTTTAATTTTTTTTAAGACCTAAAGTTTGTTTAGGTACTTTAATAAACTCTATTTTAACTTAAAAAATAAAAAAAAGGAAGTTAATTATAAAAAAATGTTCATCTCACCACAATTTTCATTTTCATGTAATTAATTTTATATGTACTAAATTCAAGCCATGTATTTTTTTGTCGACCGCATTCATACATTAATCTAAACTCTTTTTCAATGCAGTAGTCCATGTGTTTCCATTACAGCAATATGTGAAAAATATAATCTCATTATTAATTATAATAAAATTCTCTTTTTGTTACTAAGTAGGTGTATTACAATTTTATGCTCCATATAGCCAACAAAAATACGTCTTTGTATTACAATATAATACTTGTACAAATGTTTCAATATTTACCTTGCTTTGTAACTGCTTGCGTTATCATAAAGGCAAATCGGGCACACATATTGTATTGAGGTTTTGGATTATTTAAATTTTGTTTTTAACGAACATAACAAAGCGTTGAATGAAAACATAATTTAATGACGCAGAATGGCTAGAAAAATTCGAGAAAAGTAATGATATACGTCACCTCTTCTACAACTGAGAGGGGTTCTATCTAAGTCCACCACCCTTTTTATTAACGAGAGGAAAGCACCTTAAGCTTCCCTTTCGGAAACTCGGGGGAGCCGGTAAGGGGTATGTCGGGGTCTCTGGCATTTCAACTTGGCGCGCGGAGCAGTTGTCCGTTTGGCTGAGTTGGATCCCTAATCAAAATCCTACGCCAGCATACCGACTAAAACCTCTCGGGGCCCATCGTGCATTTGGGGCGGTTTTACGGAATCTCAGGGCGAGAAGCTCCCTAAAATGGTTCGCTCTGCGTCCAGAGCATCATCCAATTATGGACAACTCAAAATTGGGAGGGCTTGAGAGGCCCTCCACTCACGCTATTTTGGACGCGCTTATTGTGAACGTCCGCAATGGTCATGAGGCTACGCTCTCTGTCGCGCATCTCGAGGTTGCTTTAAGTCATGGCTCACCGCCCCCGCAGTACGCTCAGCCACCCCAGTGGCCCCGCTTAATAGCCTGTTACGACGGGCAGGGGATACCGTGTCGGAATTCTTACGCCCTCAATCCACAGGGTGGTATATACACCCTGGCATAGTGCGGGTTGATGAACTACACACCTAAGCAGGTGTGTAACCTGCTATTTTTTCCATCGCCGTTTATTTACGTGATAATTCATTGTGAATACACTCATAACTTAAAAAAGTCGGAAGTGTGCCTAGTTTTGAACCTATGACAGCCGAGACTTTTTGATTCGACTGCGCGCCTGAACCTCTAGGCACCAAAGGCACCAAACCTCTAGGTTTCAAAGGGAAAACAAGAAACCGAACGCAGACGAAAGTAACCATCTTTGTAAATGATATATAATAAATGTAGTGCGGTTATTAAAGTTTCTCTCATCAGTCTACACATTTACGCCGTCCTGTTGCTTACCGAGATATACACAAGCAGAACGCGACACAATATTCCTTACGTACGACCGTTTCTATCCAATCGAGTATTGTCGATCAAGACTTATTGATATTACGTCAGATTTTTTCTCTGTGTTGCAACATAACCAACCTAAACGAGCCAGTCCGTTCCTTTTCGATGTGACTACGGCGTAGCTTTACCATCTAATCTTATGCTTATTATGTACGGAAATATGTTTTAAGCGTGTATTAAAAGCCATTCTCAATAAAATGATCACTAAAACTTTCATTTGCGTCATAATAGATCGAAACTCAAAACAACCTTATTTGACTAAAGTTCGTTCTTGCTCTCTACAATTTCTTTACAAACTTATAAAATTGCTTGTCGTAAATTTACTCTAACAGAAATGTAAATTACAAATTTAAACTTTTCGAGCATTCCGCACACAATAGTTTTAATAAATAAAGAGAACTCGTGTTGTTTAGTTTATGTAGACACATATACTCACACCTGTATACCCAAACGGGTAGACAAAAACCACGTTTTGGCAACTGTGTTTAAAGAACCACCTAATAGAGAATTAGTATTATTGACGTTGTTTGGAAAAAGTTTTCTATTTAAAGGAGCTCTGTAAAATTTCTAACGTTAAATTCAATAACGCCCTTTTTTCTTTGTTCTCGGGGGGAAAGCTGATTATGGCTCTACTTCCCGCCAGTCCTGGGGGAGGGGGGCAGGAAGCGTCTATGGGGGTCACCGGCCTTCGAGCCCGGCGCACCGCGCAGTGCCGCCGCCCCTTTCGCGGCTCGGTCGCTTTCAGTGAGGACGCGCTGCCCCCGCAGCGACCCCAAGGGTCCCTTTCAGGCGCGTTCTACGACAGGCAGGAGATACCGTGGTGAGATTCTAACGCCTCCTTGCCACAGGGCAGAAATTCAATAACGCCCTGCACATCTCTGCAATGACTTGAGAATATAAACTGAAACCTCTCAATCATATGTCGTATATTCCCGCCGCTAGACAAACGGGAGAGTGGTGAGAGACAAAAGGTGCTGTTACGCAACCCTAAAATAAAGCTGTATACATGTACATGATGTACATACTTGTCAAGTAGTGTTCTCATCTAACTTATGTCCAACAATTTAAGTGGTAAAAAAGCTCATTTCACGCAATTTTGTAAGTGGCAGTATAATGAAAAATACCTAATATCCAGGACTTACATGCCTTAACAGAGGTCCAAGATATGCAAAACTATTAATATTGGCGGCGTAGAAAAATTCTAAGAACCAGAATAACGGTTAACTTATAAAAAAAAAACTTTTCCTAGTTTTTCGCGTTCCGGAATTAGCTTATACACATCTTATTATAAATAGGCGAGACAGGTATAAGATAATCAGATTATTTCTCCACAATTGACACTTCATTAGGACCATAATGGGTTTCCCATGTCAATGTGACTATCTTGCTAAAAACATTATTAAAAACATCCAACGCCCCATTCACAATTAACACACAACTCCACGATGTTGTGTCAGCTCACAGGTAAATAAGCAGACAAACACATTATTCGCCTATTTCGTTCATCCCTGAGGCAGACCGGAATCCCGGAGCTAATAAAAAGCAATAAAACACAGCAGCCGCACTGTTAAATCTGTAAACCGTGAACAATCGCCTCTTTACCGCGTCTCGGAAATGCGTCGCTATTTCTCACAGGCTGATATTTCTACCTCGGTTCGTACCATAAATATGTTTTAAGGCCTTGGAGAAAGCAATGCAAGCATTAGCTTGTTGTAACATTAGTTCTAAATATGAAACTTAGTGTCTGTTGCGGTTAAAATAGAAAATGGAAGTAGAAGTATGAAATCAATATTGCTCAAATTTTAACGCTTTTTAACTTTACGCCCAGTCGACGCTCGGTGTGGTCCACGAAATAAAAACGTCTGGAAGTAGGTTACCCTTTCGTCCACAGTACATATTTAATTTACCTTCAAATTTAAATCGAAATTTTACCTGGCGAAATGTAGATGCAAAAATGTACCTCTACCTAGCCCTTCGGGGAATACAGGCGTGTGGTTATGTATGTATGTGTCTAAATCGAAGAGGCGATGTCGCATGCAGCACAAAACTATCTTCGGTAACTTATTACTACCGTTCGTTAACTTATAACTTATAACTACGTGTCCTTACAAGAAATTACATCTGCATCATTTTATATCAGCACAAATATTGTATTAAAATAGATATTTTATTAATTTGATCTAACATTTTACAAATTGCGTTGTAGGAGTGAACGATGATGGTGCTCTTAAAATAAAGTTAGCGTTAAGAGTTCGTGCGGGTAATGTCTTTTCGCGACTTCAAAGTGTCGCTTTATCCTAATCGGGGACATAAAACACAGCAAAATGTTAAATGCATTTCAACGCAGGTTCCTTTGTCAGCAACGTATTCTAAAATGTATTGTTGTACAAAAGTAAGTATAATTCGTGATAGCTTCGAGGTTTAGGCACGCGGTCAAAAATCTCGACGGTTTCGGGTTCAAATCCCAGGCACACACCTCTGACTTTTCGAAGTGATGTGTGTATTATACAATGAATTAATTATCACTTACTTTAATGGTGAAGGAAAACATCGTGATAAAACCTGCACACCTAAAAGTTCTTAAAAATTTCTTAGGTGTGTAGTCCACCAACACACACTAGGCCAGCGTGGTGGACTAAGGCCTAAATCCTCTCAATGGTAGAGGAGGCATGTGCCCAGCAGTGGGACGTATATTGGCTGATGATAACGATGTATAGCTACAAAAAATACATTTATTTTTACACATCAAATACAAAAGTAAATTGAATGAAGTAAGTAAATGGTTTCATAAAAAAAGATGTTCAGAAAAGAGTCTTATAACCTCTGTAATTTTCAATATAATAGACACAAACGTATTCGACGTTCGTACACCCACATTTGCCCTTTTAGACACGTTTCTCCATTGTGACACGGCGAAAAAATCTTATTCGAACATCAAAGGTCCATTCAATCAAAGGATCCCAGGTAAAGCCGATAAGCCGCTTCCAAACCATTTGTTTTCAATAGGCATATGTCTTTGTTAAAGGTTGCCATTGTTATGTTACTTTTGGGGTTGTCCTAAAAGATAATGACGTATGGTTCGTCTATCTGATTTTTAGAAAAATAATCGTGATGAAGGGAACAACATTTTATGTAGGTAATTGTTTATTTCATTTTACATAATATGTAGGATACACAAATAACCGCGCCAATTGTTATTACGGCTCCTTGGATTCAGGTCAATTTCGTTAACAAATAGATAACTAATATTATATCGTTATGTTTACCTCGAGTATATGCCTTATACAATAAAGCAATAAAGATGGCCTCGGGGTTAAAGTCGTGATGGCCTCGAGGTTTGAGCACGCGGTCGACAATCTCGACGGTCCCGGGTTCAAACCCCAGGCACACACCTCTGACTTTTCGAAGCTATGTGTGTATTCTATATTTGAAGGAAAACATCGTGATGAAACCTGCACACCTAAAAAGTGCTTAGGAATTTCTTAGGTGTGTAGTCTGCCAACCCGCACTAGGCCAGCGTGGTGGACTAAGGCCTAAACCCTCTGAGTTGTAGAGGAGGCCCGTGCCCAGCAGTGGGACGTATATGGGCTGATGATGATGATGAATAAAGAATTGCTTACAACTCGGAATAATTTAGAATAAATGAAGCCTACGCTGATTTACGCAATGATAAAGTAAGCTTATAAAAATTTCGTAATGTGTAAATAACCAGGTAAAAACATAATGTTATACATATTACGATTATTCATATCATCAGTGGCATATTGAAAAACAAGTACTACAGAAAACTCACATACAGGATATTCATTAATCTCACGGTCTTTTAGAAGACAGACCCACCTGTCCACTGGATGGTGAGGACCAACAATATGAAATATCGTGAAAATTAAAGTAGACGAAGTATGTCAGTAAAATAACGCGCCCTCAGGCCTCAGCCATCACGTTATCTTGTTATCACCATAACTGACAACAGTGACAACTGATTGTAATCGTTTCTCCCAGACTCTATTTTTGTACTACATTGGTCAAATTTCTAGTGTCTGTGCTGTCACTTGACCATAGCAGTTATAAAAAGTACAGTGGAGCTGGAGCTTTCACAACCATCATCATCAACAGCCCTTGTCACGTCCACTGCTGGACTGCCTCTCCTATGGCACGCCACTGGGCTCAATCTTCAGCCCTTCCTCATCCTTAAGCTTAGCTGGAGCTTTGGGAGGCATGTATGGTGTGAGTTTTATATTACAGCTACAACTGAAAATGAGATACTTACATATAGTAGGGTGGAGTGAAAAAATATTTTTTTCTTAGCCTGGAGGTCGAATTTGTTGCTTATAAAAAACAAAACCTTAATCAACATCTTGAGGCGGCCCACTTATTTTTAAAATTTAATTATGAGTCAAAATGTTTGGTTGTAAAAAAAATATTGCCTTGTAACCTTTTAAAACATCTAAGAATTAGCAATTATGATCATCTCCAACTCAAATTTTGTTCTAGTGCCCTAAAGAAGAATGTTACTTTTTGGGACTTTTTAAAAACTAAAACAATAGGCACTTTTTTTTTTAACTTATGTATTTTAGTTAGCACAAAAGAAGATATAAAAAATTTTGGGGTGAACCACCCTTACCATTTAGGGGGATGAAAAATAGTTGTTCGATTCTCAACCCTAGCCGATATGTACCTACGCTAAGATTCACGAAAATCTGTCGAGCCGTTTCGGAGGAGGTAAACTTTTAACACCGTGACACGAGAATTTTATACATAAGATATAGCTAAGGATATAGTTCGGCCTTTTCAAATCGTTTTATAGAACTTATAAACATTGTAGTCTCTAACTTTACCTTACACTTCATGTTAGTTTTTTCCGCCCACGCGTTTCTTCTTCATATTGGATACATTTTTCTTATTTATTTAAGACATAGTTTATTTAATTAATATCTATTTATTATCTATAATGATGGTGTTATACCTACCATTATGGTGTATAAAATATTATTGATTTTTTTAAATGTATTTTTTTTCACTCTTCTTCTTAAGACCTAACTTTGTACGTACATATTTCAATAATTCCCTTTATCTGTCTCATAAAATGATCGCAGGAAATTGTTTTCACATTTACACACAACAGACTTTTCTTGAACGCATTCTTTAACTTTGACATTATCATATTCTGTAATCAAAAAATTGTTTCCTCCTCCACGTTAAAATTCTGAACATATAAAGATACAAGTATTTCATGTTATATTTCGATATATCAATGTGTGCGACAAAGACAGCTTACACAGTTGCTTTACATTTTTGACATTTCATAAATGTAACTTAAACAAAGACAATTATATTTTTAATTGATTGAATTTTGTGATGATATCACAAACTAATAAATTGGTGACCTGTATGAGTCTGTGTTGTTTTAGTGTCGTTTATTATATTTTTAAACAAATATTTACTAACAACAATTAACGATGTGTCCACGATTGTCGTGTAGTACCTAAAAATATGTCAAAATCAAGTAAGTCAGCGGAGACTTCAAGAATTGACTTCGATCCTATTTTACCCGAAACGGGAGTTTTGTTTTACGAAGAATGTCCAACTGAGTACGAAATCGAGCGGCCTAGATTGTTGCCTTTGAAATCTCACACTCAAATACGCTTTGAGCAACTGCAACACGAAGCGGCAAGAACTTGGAGAGAAAAACAGAAAACTGCGAAGAAAAACTAACCCTTGTGTGAAACTAGTTTATAAAGATGGTTTACACATTGTTCGTCGTGGAAATAATTTCCGCTTTTATATTAGCGGCCACGTTGTTGTACAGATACGGCGACTGCTACAGGAACCACATTATAGTGACTGTGTCTGTTTTAACAGCATGGTACTTTTCATTTGTTATTATGTTTATATTGCCCCTGGACGTCACTTCAGTGAGTTTCTATATTCTACATATATGTTCGTAATTTAATGACTATCAATAATAGTTGTATTTGTTTATCCTCAAATTATTGAAATTTTGTTTGCATAACAATGATAAAGCAAATCAGGGCTCAGGACTCAGGTTATTGGACTCAGGTTTGCTATCAAAGCAATAGTACAATAGTGATGACATTAAATTGTTATTGAGTTGTAAATAGTATCAATGAAAAAATTGAGAGCTGTGCTGTGAATAGAATAGCACCAAAATTAATAGAATAACATTTCTTTTCCTATATTAACTCAAAGAATATTGTTTTAAATTTGATAGTACCTAATGTGTACTGGTTATTTTCTAATATTAACTAGTACCTACATAGATTCCATAAAATACATTATCAATGAAGAAGTGTATCTATAACTCTAATATATAATAAATATTTTATTTTTCTTACAAGACTGTCTACCGTCAGTGTCTTCAAGAAAACACAACAGACCCAACAACACTACAAGCCACAGGGGGCAATGAGACCACTACATTGCCTCCACCTCCACACCATTGCGAGAAACCATGGAGCTATGTACCAGACTATGTGTTCCCAAATCTATGGAGAGTTGTGTATTGGACTTCACAATGTCTCACTTGGTAAGTCAAATTTAAAGATTATAATTTATACTGATTTTCTTAACATATTCTATATTTATATAATAATTGGAAAAAAGTAACAATAGAGTTTCTTGCCCATTCTTCGCTAGTGATGACTGCCGCCCAAACTGCATAGTAAGCTAAATTTTAAAATGACTTCATCAAGTGATGTATTTGAAATTTCACAGATTCCATATATATTATTTTTTTATATGATTCATATGGAGAAAACACATAAACCTAATGCTAGAAATATCTTATCATTGCTCCATGTAAATGATAAATTTTAGTTCAATTTATAGAGATCAGACCCATAATCTAATCCTCTGATCATGGAGCAGGATATATACTTCTCGTACTTAAAATTATATGAATATTTAATACCTTTACTTTGTGACCAATTTTTTTTAGTTTTGTACAATGCTGATTATACAAGTATTTTAGTCCAATAACACAGTATATTTCCATACATGTGATTCCACTTTTAGGTGCATGTTTTGTTAATTGATAACCAAACTTACATTTTATCTGCATGCTGTTATTAGTTCACTCACAGAGAAATTGTAAAGATTGATAAGACAAAATTGATTGTAGATAAAACACCATCATCAAAGAAATTTTGGAAGAAAACTATACATCTAAATGAAATTATGTGTAGTGCAAAGTAGATAGTAGAATCCACTGTATAAGAGAGTTAGTACTTTTGTCATGATGTAATCTAACAATATCTGATAATCTACAATTTTATTAATAAAAATAAAAAGTAAGAATGAGACAAAACAACTGCTACCAAATACTTTCATATTTTCTTACTAAATACTTGTCGGTTTTTTTAAATCATAAAGCCTTGCTGTGGGCAGGTTGATGTATAGGCTTGTTAGAATATTTCCCACAGATCATATACAGTGGGGGTACTTCAATAGAAGCCCAAAAGAGTTACACATTAATAATGTAATGTATAATTTTTAATTGTTTATTGTAAGGTAAATAAATATATTCTCATTTATATAAATAAACACACCCAACAGTCACATACATAGTTCTGATCCCACACTAAGATGCAAGTCAAAGTCAAAATATCTTTATTCAAATAGACTTTTACAAGTTCTTTTGAATCATCAATTTTACACTTCTTAATTTTTTTTAAACTATTGCCGCTTCGAAACGTGTTATAACTGTGGAGAAGAAACGGCGAGAAACTCCCTCAGCAACACGACATGTCATTTTATTTCTTTAAAAAATAGCAATATATGTTTCTTTTTTTTTTCATTACATTATTAAAATTTTACATTATAAATGTCATAACGATACAAACTGTAGCAACAAAACAAAACTTCGATCAATTTACTTACTCCCAGGGCTTATTATCTTCAATAAAATCTGAAACTTTCTAGTATGCTTTTTGGTAAAGCTTATCTTTAATTGATTTCTTAAACTTTGTCAAGGGAAGCTCCCTAATAGCTTTCGGAAGTTTGATATAGAAGTGTATACATTGCCCCATAAAAGAGTTATTTACTTTCCGGAGACGAGTTACGTGTTGAACGAGATTACATTTGTTCCTAGTATTTTTATTGTGTACATTACAAATTTTATTAAATTTATCAAGCGTCTTTTGGACGTACATTAAGTTTTCGTATATAAACTGACAAGTGACGGTAAGAATATTTATTTCCTTAAATTCCTAAGTGAAGCCTTAAATTATAAATAGCCCTATGCCCTATGCTGAAGCATCCGCAAACAGCACTATATCGTTTTTATCCCCTACGTAGTAAGGCAAGTCATTGTGTCGTGGGTATCAGAAACTACGAGAGACTTTTTGGTCTCACATACACCCAGGACTGGAACAAATATTTGTGGATCACACAAACATTTGTCTCGGTGCAGGAATTGTGGCAAAATTCACTTACTACAAGTGAGCCAATTATCTATAATATAAAATCTGCTGAATAATTTAAATTGATTATGTTTAAATTATGATTCCTCGATATAATAATCAGACCTTATGCTTCCGCAATTGTCTAATGGCTGTAATATACATACGCCAGGATTGCACAGGTGTAACTCTACACCTAAGTTTCGCCACTCGTGTTAAATCCAACAAAACAGGAGGCGACCCTATTTCTCTTTTTCTGACTCATTTCCGGACTCTGTGCTGCTGTGTTTGTTATAAAATTTGTTTAAAACGCTGTTTAAGTATTTTTTTCTATTTGCTAAATACAAAAATAGTTTTTTTTTTAATTCATTCATTGATATCATTTGAGTCATTCTTATACATATACATATGTATAAAAAGATTTCAGGTTAAAGTTATAAAATGAAAATGCAAATTTTCATTGTTCCAGGCTCATAATGCCAATGATGCAGTCGTACAGCAAAGCAGGTGACTTCACAGTGAAAGGGAAATTAAAATCAGCATTAGTAGATAATGCAATATACTACGGGTCATATCTTTTTATATGCGGCATATTGCTCATATACATAGCTTTAAAACCGGGAGTATACCTGGACGGGCCTAAGATAAAGGCCATAGCATCATCAGCGAGTAACACTTGGGGTCTATTCCTGCTAATTCTGCTGCTTGGATACGCCTTGGTGGAAGTGCCCAGGAATCTGTGGAACAACGCCAAGAAGAACTACACGCTGACATACAGCTATTTCAAGATAGCAAAACTCAGCACAGATAAGTGTGAAGCTGAGGAAACGGTAGACGATATTTTAGATGTGAGTCTCCATATTTTTTATTTGTTTAGAGTTATTGTTGTGTAAATATTTTGATATTCTATAAATTTCTATATGTATAAGGACATAAACTGTGCTATTTAATAATACTGCATTCAATTGACGTAGTTTGACGTCAAGAAATTCTTTAGGGTTAAAAGTTTCGAGGCCACTCGGGCTTCGTAAAACACGTTTCTATTGTTTCCATTTCGATTTTACTAGATATTTATTCTTGTAAAATAGGGTATCCGTCTGTGAACAGAACTTTACATGAATTTTATTATCAATAAATTATCGCATATTAACGACTAAGTAAAATACGTAATCCTCATATCATCATCAGCCCATATATTCATACGTCCCACTGCTGGGCACGGGTCTCCTCTACAACAGAGAGGGTTTAGGTCTTAGTCCACCACACTGGCCTAGGCAACCCGCACTAAGCCAGTTCGACAATCTTCATATACTCCATTAAAATTTTCAACTATATATTGCAGAGTTTAAACGCCGTGACGGCAGCAGTGGGCGCTGGACACCCCTTGCATCGCCACGTGGAGACCATCATACAGAAGCTGCCCATACAGCTACGGGACAGACTCAACTCACGCGCCCCTCCAGAAAGGCCTACTTCGCCATCACTCAAATCTCTAGTCAATCTGCACAAAAAGGTATAGTATCTTCAACGATAAAGAATTAAATTTATGGCATACTCATATTTGTCTCTGTTATTATACATGATTTTAATGGTATGGTATAAACAAGTGTATAATATTCTGAAATCAGGCAACATAGCACATGTTTATATTGAAACAATATAATATTATGTATCTTTCGGTCTTTACGCATTATATATATAATTTATTTTTCGTTCCACAAATTAGGCGAAACTCGTTCCATAATTTTTTATTGGGCGTTACTCGATGCACTAAATAAATTAACCCACTAAATATATTTATATTTAAATATCTTACTATACTTATACTTACTTACGTATACTTTACTTATAATAATGACTTTTTTTTTATAATTTAGGTATATTTAAAAACTGTAAAGAAAATATTTTAAAATAAAAAGTAATAAATATTGCATTAAGTTAATTGTATATTTCAGACAATCAAAGCGTTGCACGTACTACAGCGTACTGAGAGCCAGTGGGGTTTGATGTTGGAGCGCATATTTCACCTGGAGGACGTGTCGTCCAACCAGCGCTCGCCCGACAGGCGCTTCCAACACACCTTCCACACTCCGCGACCGCGGCTGCAGAGGATTCTGTACCCGCCCATGTTAGGTACCTACATACATAGCAGCAAATGTACATCCATAATCCACCACCTATTTTAGATATTGGTTTTGCTTAATTGGAAGTGGGCTTATTGCCGTTTGCTAGGCATATTTACATGTTATTATTCCAATTTTCTCAATAAAACTAACTAATATAGGACGTTATTGTCTGTTCTCTATACATAGTGCCATTTTTTGCTATGTTTCCAACGAGTCAGTGAGTCAGCTAGTTGTATATGACTATTGTAGTTATTGTCTTTAATAAAGAGAAATACTTTATTAGGTTTGTCCATTTAAGTTTGATCTCTGGGTAATCGCAATAATATTTGATATATAAAAATTATATTTATGCAATCATAACATATAGACTTTTTATTACCATACCTCTAGTACTAGTTTTTATGTTTTATTTGAAATAACTCTATACAGCAATATTGTTTCAGAATGGTATTGGGAATGTTTCCTGAAGCAGTACTTCCTGAAGACAATGGCGGTGGTGACGGGCATCATGTCGATTGCAGTCGTCTGGTCGGAACTGACGTTCTTCTGCAAGAAGCCCGTGTTGTCGATATTCGCCAACATTGTGATCGCAGCCAACAACACGTACAACTACGCCGCTATTGTGGTAAATTATTAAAATTCTAAAGTAATGACAGCTTGAACAAGTATTTAATAGATAAAAAAAAGCCTTTTATTTCCAGTAAACTATAGTACAATATACCTCATATCTATCTTAATACCTAGTTAACAATATGAGGAAAACAAATTAAAATTTAAAACAAGTAATGACCTTAGTTTCTATATAATCTAAATTATTTTTTAATATATGTACTTAATCCTAATTATTTTAACAACGTATTTTTAGTAGCTATGTAATAGTTGTTTATTTTTATTAGTCTACTGGAACCCCTATCAGGTAAAGGCCTCCTCCAAAGTTTTCCATTTCTCTCGGTCTTGGGCTATTTTGACAGCCCCGTGGCGCAGTTGGCTCCATCCAGTAACGAATACATCAATATAATTGTATCAATATCAATGTTTAGAGATACACGCTATAGTATACCATAATACACACTATAATTCCATTAGATACCAAAGCCGACACTGTCATGACACTATTAAAAGTATCTTATATTTCGAAGATTGATCTTAGCACAATTGTAATTGTGTATTGCAGAGCGTATCCACAGTAGTGATAGCGTACATGTTCTACTGCGCGTACTCGACGGTGCTGAAGATCCGTCTGCTCAACCTGTACTACCTGGCGCCGCACCACCAGACCAACGAGTACAGCCTCATCTTCTCCGGCATGATGGTGTGCCGACTCACCCCCGCCATGTGCCTCAACTTCCTCAGCCTCGTGCACATGGACTCGCACGTCATTAAGGAGCGGGTCATGGAGACTTATTATACTCAGGTCAGTTGGATTGTTTTATAGTAACTACTTAATGAGGTTATAGTAGAATGTTTAATCGGTCAAGAATATCCTAATGGATAAAACCCATTAACGCTGCTCGACCCAGGAGCCGTACTCAGGTCCTGCATATTTCTAACGACAACGTGTTCCGCGAGACCACGAGTCAATGTGTTTTATGGTTCAATAAAATATAACTAGGGACCATTCAAGTATTAGGTAAGCATCGTAAGAGGCGACTAATAGGGGTTATCGGGGTTGTTAGGCGTACTACGGGGGAGGTACGCCCTTACAAGAGTTGTACAACTCCGAGATGTGCGGCAGAGTGCATGGCCTCGTGAATGTCGTGAATGTCTCACACCATGTGAGCGTCCAAAATAGGGCCAAGTGGGGGATATCTGTAATCCCCCTATCGCAGAGGAGGCCACATTTGGACAGAGCGCTGGGCGGCAACGGGAAACAATTAAGGGCGTTCGCCCTGTATTTACCGTATTTATGCGCAAGACGGCCATCGAGAGGTTTTAGTCAGTATGCCGGCGTAGGATTTTGGTTAGGGACCCAACTCAACCAAGCGAACAATAGTTCCACGCGTTGGGTTGGAAGGCCGGTGATTCCGACATACCCTTTTTGGGCCTCCCCCGAGGTACTGAACAGGGAGCTTAAGGCGCTTTCCGGTCGTAAAAAAAAAAGTATTAGGTAAGAAAAATTTTCACAATTATTAACCCCGCATCCCTCACGTCAGCTTTTCTTATTCAAGAATTCAGGACATAATTTTGTAGAGAATCTGAAAAAGAAAAGAAATGCTTACGTAATTAACATCCAAACCCCCCTATTCCCCGATGTCATCGAAAATAAGCAAAGCGGAGACCCCTCATCCGCCGCTAGTGCTTACGTAATACTTGAATGGCCCCTTAACACTAGGAAGGCGAACTGTGACAATGGTAGTTGATAGTATCATTGATACGTATGTTTGTGATCAGATAATGGGCCACATGGACGTGCTGGGCATCATCGCGGAGGGGTTCAACATCTACTTCCCGATGCTGGTGGTGCTGCTGTGCGTGGCCACGTACCTGTCGCTGGGCAGCCGCCTGCTGTCGCTGTGCGGCTTCCACCAGTTCGTGGGCGACGACGAACTCACCACCGACCTCGTCGACGAGGGACGGGAGATTGTCAAACGAGGTCAGGATACATACATACGATATGATTGGACCTTACTAATATTATAAATGCGATTGTAACTGACTGTCTGTCTGTCTGTCTCGCTTTCCTGCGAAAACTACTGAACCGATTTAAATGAAATTTGGTACACAGATAGGTTGGAGCCTGGGAAAGAACATAGGATACTTTTTATCCCGGAAAATGTAGTATTCCCGTGGGAATGGGCTTTCACGTCTATACTATTCGCCCAATTTATATGATTTTTGGTACGAATATAAATTGGACACTATGAAGTAACATAACCTACGTTTTATCCCGGGAATATGTAGGTTTCCCGTGGGATGAGCATATATTGTAATACGAAAGTAACACTGCCTGTGTTATGCTTCCACACCTAAACCATTTTGACTGATTTGGATGATTTTTGGTATGGACAAAAATGAGACCTTAAAAAAGGACATAGGCTATTTTTTTAAATCCTTATCCTTACTAATATTATAAATGCGAAAGTAACTCTGTCTGTCTGTCTCGCTTTCCTGCTAAAATTTCTGAACCGATTTAAATGAAATTTGGTACACAGATAGTTTAGACTCTGAGAAAGGACATAAGCTACTTTTTATCAAGGAAAAGAGGTTTTAAGGGGGGATGAAAAGTTGTATGGAAGTATTGTCATTTTTAAAGCTAGAAGCTTGAAACTTATTTTTGTTGATTAGACATAAATAAATATGACATTCAAAGTTTGTAAAAAAATGTACCTTTAAGGGGGTAAAATAAAAATAGGGGTGAAAGTTTGTGTGGAAATTCGTCATTTTTGAAGCTAGAATGATGAAACGACGAGTAGACGACTGTAACTATACGAGTATTTCTGTTACGCTTTCACGATTAAATAATTAAATAATTTGAAACGATTTTTGGTATGGACATAAATGGGACTCTGTGGAATAAAATAGACTACAACTTATTTTCTCTCTGAACCCAACCCTGTAGTTTACGCGGACGGAGTCGCGGGCAAAAGCTAGTGATTTATAACTAAAAAACAGTAAAAAATATATAAATAGGAACAAATGGAAGTCCTAGACAGCCCCGTGGCGCAGTTGGCTAGACACCAGCTTGCGAAACGAGAGGCCGCGGGTTCGATCCCCGCACCGAGACAAATGTTTGTGTGATCCACAAATATTTGTTTCGGGTCTGGGTGTATGTGAGACCGAAAAGTCTCTCGTAGTTTCTGATACTCACGACACAAGACTTGTATCTTAGTGTGGGATCAGAACTATGTATGTGACTGTTGGGTGTATTTATTTTATTTATTGGCGATTTTTTTTTGACGACCGCAAAATTATTGAAATAGCCTAAGAATATTAACCGTTATTTTGAAGTCGTGATGGCCTCGAGGTTTAGGCACGCGGTCGAGAATCTCGACGGTCGCGGGTTCAAACCCCAGGCACACACCTCTGACTTTTCGAAGTTATGTGTGTATTCACATTGAATTATCACGTACTTTAACGGTGAAGGAAAACATCGTGATAAAACCTGCACGCCTAAAAGTTCTGAGGAATTCTGTAGATGTGCAGTCCGCCAACCCGCACTAGGCCAGCGTGGTGGACTAAGGCCTAAACCCTCTCAGTTGTAGAGGAGGCCCGTGCCCAGTAGTGGGACGTACATGGGCTGATGATGAAGAATATTAACCGATATTGCAAATCTCGAAATATAAACAGCATGAGACTTCCCCTATCATGTGATACATGATAATTGTTGTAATTACACCTTCGGAACTACAACACTAACATCGTGATGAAACCTGCACACCTAAAAGTTCTGAGGAATTCTGTAGATGTGCAGTCCGCCAACCCGCACTAGGCCAGCGTGGTGGACTAAGGCTTAAACCCTCTCAGTTGTAGAGGAGGCTCGTGCCCAGCATATACGTCCCGTATATGGGCTGATGATGAATGAATGAACTACAAGACTGGAATAGTATGTGTATACAGAGCGTATTCAGACCGTGATCGGAAACTAAGGCAGGTAATAGCTAAGGTGTATACAAACCCCCTGGCGTTAAAGAAAAATCCAAAAAAAAAAAAATGAAGTTTTTAAACAACCATAGGTATAAAATGTGTTATATTTTACTTTACAGAAAAACGCAAACGTCAGCGCGCTGAAGAGTCGCTGACTCGCCGTCGCGACTACACCGAGCGGTTCGCGAACTACCGCACCAACAGGGACGCGCACGATGGAGGTAATACGACTGCACGTACTTAGCTGCATTTTACCTATAGTTCTATACTTTATACTACTACAGAAGAAGTTTATTCTTCGGCTATGTCCTGTTACTGGCAGTGGCAGTACTTCCATAAAACCCAAAAGCGTTGCACGTTAATTGTGTTATATCTAGTCTATAATTGTTTATTGTGGAGTCAGGATATCCTCATGTATATATGTCAAATTTCTTTTGTAAAATAAAGATTTAAAGCTTAATGTTATTTATTCGGAAATTTGTAAGGCAAGCGTGGCTTTTGGGCTTTTATGGAAGTACCGCCACTGGTTACTGGCCTATGTTCCACAGCTGCTAGTTATGTTAGACTTAATAAAGTTGAATTTGGTTCTTCTTGCCATATTCATCTTATGTTCCTGATGTATTCAACTGTATTATGCTTCATGCCTAATGAAAATGATTGTACCAAAGAGAATGGCGACGAACTATTTGCTATATTTTTTTATTACTACAACAGCGCTGTGTCGTTAAGTACTATTTTTTCTACAGCTGAGAGAGTTAAGTTTTTCTTAAATGAAATACTTTAATTCCAGTTTAAAATACAATTGAAATGTTTAGCAAAAGATAAATTTATATTTGAAATTCAAAATGTAGCTGCGGCGCAGAAACCATCCATAAATTTGTTGGTAAGCCAAATGGTTGGTGTCGGGTACATCGATAATTTTGTATACTATGTTAACTGTACGGGGAGGTGGTAGTCTATTTAAATTGCTATGTGTCTTTCACTACGTGTTAATTAAAGCACCTTCTTTTCAAATATGCACTCCCTTTAAATGCTTCTGTGATGTCCGTTCTATTGACCAGTGTTTTTAATGACTTATAGGAAATCAATTTAATCAGTTTAGAAAGAATTATTGATAACAATAGTCACTAAAGACATTGCGTGACTCAATGCAAGTGTCGGTTGAAGGGATCGATAATTTTTTGTGACAAGTGTACGTATGAAGATGACGTCAACGTTAATGTACAAACACTTAAATTACTTAAAACTAAACATCATTGGATTTGACATATTTTTACTGAATGAATTTGTAAAATATTTATGTAACTTTTTTAAATTTCAAATAATACACCAATGATCCTTTGAGCTGACATTTAGTGATTGATCGGAGCGTCTCCTCCTGTATGTGATTAATGCCCGGTTATTGTGCATGTGGGTCACATTCCAGCCCGCACCGGGCTGCTGAACGACGTGGACTCAGACTACTACGTGACGCCGAGTCCCGAGCGCGGCGCCGGCCCCCCGCGCGCCCCCCCGCCCTACAGCCGGCCCACGCTCGCGCTCGAGGACGAGATCGACCAGCGCTTCGGCGACAGCACCGGCGCCGCCTTGCGGACAGAGTTCCCAGGCCGCCGGGACCACATGACCATGCCGCCCCGGGGCTTGTTCGACGACGTATAGACTGCAATTTTAATGGCAATGTGCTTTTGTGGAGGTATTTTGTCCAGTGTGTAAAAATTGAGAACGGAATTAATCAAGAATTGATAAATCGATTCAATAGGGATGTTGACATAAATAGCGAATGTATGAAAAGTTATTTTTTTGCCATAGCAGGGAATATTAGAATGCTGAAAATCATATTTTGTAAATGTAAATATGAGTAATAAATTAATTAAAAATAATTAAAAATATTTAAAATAATTCCAAATATCACGTGACTGCAAACGCCAATCGGAGCGCGTTACGTCACAATGTATAGACAAGTTGTCTAACCTAGGGATGTCCACTGTCCACTTTGAAAAAACATCGATGTTTTTTTTCGATTCGATAAATCGGAACTTTACACTTTTTACAAGTACTTTTTACAAGCTTTTATTTAACTTGCAATGTATGTATGTATGTTTGTTTGGATGAAATCTTGCAACTTAATTTTGAAGCAGCAGATATTTTTAACCGATTTGTGTCGTGGGTATAAGAAACTACGAGAGACTTTTCGGTCTCCCAAACAACCCGACCCGAATCAAATATTTGCGAATCACACAAACATTTGTCTCGGTGCGGGGATCGAACCCGCGGCTTCTCGTTTCGCAAGCTGGTGTCTAGCCAACTGCGCCACGGGAATGAAAATCCTATAATTTTGTACTTATTGATAAAAAATACTATTATATTTTTTTATATAAGATTTTTATTCTAAATTTTCCAAAAACGATTTGATACGAGTAAGTATCGATATTTGCCGACCGATACCGAGTAAGTATCGATACTTGACGACCGATACGGTATTGAGTAGAAGTATCGATACCTTAATGGTATTGTTTCATCTCTAGTTTAACAGCAGTTTGTTGTATTTAATACACTGTTACGTCATCAAACCCAGGTGACAGCTTGGAGCGTTTAGGCGCGAAATTTAAACACTAAACTAATTAAAGTCGTTTTTTTATTTAAAATTTATGAATAAAAAATTTAAGTATATTTTTTCGTAATATTTACGTTCTTATCTATAAAATGAAAACAGTTCCAATTTTTTGTCAACATCCCTATTATTAAGAATTCAGAATTAAAAGCTGAAATTGGTCGTTGCTAAAATCAAACTAGATTGTGAATGGTTCTTTCTGTCTAAAATATTGCTACATAGTAAGGATGTTTATTAAATTGCTAGTCCATCATTACTCGTCTAATTTTTGATTTATATAAAAAAAATAGAATCTTATTATTGTACTATCATGGCCTTAAACTAATATGTCAATTAGTCGGTCAATATAAAGATTTGCTTTTTATTTATTTTTCATATGCATTTATTTAACAAGCCCATATTCATTCAGTGCAATATAAAGTAATGTTTGGGTTTAAGTAATCTATTTAGTCATTGAAGGTAAAGCCACCTGAAACTATTATGGTTTCTGAACGTACATCAGTTTAAAGGCAGCTTGATAAACACAGAGTGATAAAAACAAAATTATCTTCACAAAATAAACTACTGAGCTAATTATAATTACAGAGTTAATAGTGTTAATTTTCATGTAAATTAATTTACAAGAAATGATGAAATTATTTAATAAGTGTTATGTGATTTATTTTATGTACAAATATATATTGTAATATATTTCGCAATTGGATATCGATGTGCAATACAATCTCTGTGAGATTATAAGAATGCGAATATATTTTCATTTGCTTTTGTAACACATTATTAGTATGCACTTTTATATATAAACTTTATTTTTATATAACCCAACATAAATTTGAAGGTCGTAAAAACAAATGAAACTGCGAAACTTCAAAGCATTTAATAGATACACATAGAACATGTTGAAATAGTTATACCATTTATAAGTTTGTATGTCTTGTTCTGTTTCATTTTTCGGATTTTGATCGTTAAAATTGTCGATTCTTTTGCTCATTTATTGAAGTTACGCATTTGTCCTGCATACTGATATCCTATTTAGACCTTAATGTTTATACTGTACTCAGCATAATAAACTAAATTACTCATTAATATTATTTTTAAATAAAATAAATACGAATATGTACTAATCTATAGTGACCTGTCTATCTTAAAAATTGAACGTAATTATTAAGCAACCATTAATTTAATTAACATTAATGCTTGCCTAATAGCCATTTACTGTGTAACAGTTTTAATGTTTTTTTAATAGTCATATGTATGAGACATTAATGTTGAAAAAGATATATAAATAGATGTTCCACATTGTATCGTTACACATAGTACCTATATGTTTAATTTGTCGTTGACAAACGAAAAAAATATTATTTTTAAAATAAATTGTGACATAATAACTCATGATGTATAAATATAAAAGCTTAAGTAAGAGCTGGCAAAAACTACGAACTCGAACGTTGGTTGTAGATTTAGTGAATTTAATATTTAGGACAAATAGTATTATAATTACTCTTATTATTATAAGAAAAACCGCGACCCATTGAGTCGAATAATCACGGTTAGTCGAATACGCACTGCGATTATATATCGTAATACGCGCTTGCCTTCATATAAACACTGTATTAAAATTTTTGATACTTTTTATAAAAATCACTTGTATTGAAAATTGTATGCGTGGCACATGTGATGTGGTCGTTGTTTGAGATTAATGTTAATGGTTTCATCAAAATGAGCTTGTATTTCAATTAGGAAACAGCGAGATTATGACTTAAGTACTTGTAAAAAGGGTCAATATTTCATCCCCTTCGTGTAGTAGAGGCCACGTTTGGCTGCGTTTGTCGATAACTATCAAATAACAGCAGAACGTAGGTTAAACTAGACAAATAAGCTATAACAAGTTCCCAAACGGCCCGTGTGGATATAGTCGCCTAAATACCATCCTCAAATAATCGTAAGACGTATTGACGTATTGATGATGCTTTTTTTACTTTCAGTGATAACTGCTATGAGATTCCTGTCAAATTTCTTTATGATTTCTCGATTCGTATCGATAAGATTTATTGATATCGTAAGCTGCAGGTTTAACTTTTTTCGATAGTTATTGCAGATTTATTGATTTCGATAGTTATTGCAACTTATATATTTCTAAAATCGGTTATTGTATCAAAAGCTGCTATTTAATGGTATTACAGTGATTTGTCTGAGTTACAGTTTTTCTTTGCTATGTACATTATGATTATATAGTTTACTGAGATGGGTGCAAATAGCTGTATATGAAGTAATGAATTTAGTGAAATATTAATAATGATGTAAATATTTCTTTAGCTTAAACAATATTTATTAACGCCATCGTGTTTATTTGTTATTATATTTTGTTTCATTCCATAGATTTATCAAGTTAGAATTAAACTGACGTGAAATTGTTTCTCCTGCGTTTTTATTTTAACATTGCATATGAATACTGCATGGTTTGGTATTCACCACGATGAGTGAGAAAAGTTGATTATTACAAAACTAAGAAAAGTTTTGTTTTGCCCTGTTGTATGGCCTAAGACAATGCGAAACAAAACTTTGTTAGTGTAATCAAAGTTTATAAGATAATGTCAAAAAGGACAACATACTACAACTAAAATCATTAACTTATCTTATAGAAGTAATACACAAGATCCACGAAAAAACACTTTTATTTATGGGATACAATAATATAGACTACGAATAAATAAATTCGCCGGTGTTATGTTACTTAAACTGGACTTTGATGTTGTCGACTTTGGTTCGTATCTCGTGTGATGCATCCTTTGACAGATCTTGCGCATACGCCTGATAAATGTTTCTTAATTTGTTTAATTCTTCAGTTTTATTGATTTCTGAAAATAAGATTACCATTAGCTTTATATAAACTATGTTGCTGTTCCCGCTTGTGTAATCAACAAATAAAATAGTTTACAGCTAAAAACTGAAAAATAACATATTTTTTTTAGTATTACAAGTCTAATAATAATGTCAAGTTATAAACTTAAAGTCGCGATGCCCTTCACCTCATCTATAAACACAACTATGCCTTGACGCATCGACATCGAGACTTCTTATATTAGGACGCCACGGCGTCACACGTCTTAATGATATTTATTATGGAGGGTAGATATGGCCTTGGAAAAGGGAATTGAAAACTTTCTTTTTGAGTCGTGGACAATATGGTGCTAGTGTTGTTTAGTTGTTTCATAGAACAACACTATTATCCCCGCGGGCCGTCTAGCTACGGTAAGTAACTTCGTTGAGTAGGCTTCACCTATATGTTTCGGTCATTTTACCATTACACCAGCCAGACATGTCGGTAAATATATTTGTCCTTTTCATTGTGTTCTTTATAAAATCTACACATTTAGATACTATAAAAAATCAATACGTCGGATACTTAAATTTTTGGCTTTTTTTGTACGTATACGTATTGTAACTAAATATTCTGCAAATATTTCTATGGTAATCTTAATTCCATACATTTATAAGAAATATTACATTACCTTTTAATTGCTTAACAAGTATTTCCAATATATTAAGAGCATCCCGCCGGTGCCGTACTTGGTTGCTGTTTTCTGAAAAATAAATAAAAAAATACTTTTATTGAATTTTAACATGGTTATGGCGAATACACATATTAATAGTTTTTATTCATCACTTCAACCATAAAAAAAGACTATAGAAGATACTTTAGAAGAGCTCACAGTGTAAGTCTCTTCTTGGTATTAACAATACAATTAGACTTATTTAAAATACAAATATAATACACCGACCTCAAATTCATTTACAGAATACAGAAGGAGTGAATTACTCACTGAGCGTATAATCAATTATCGTAGAGACTTGTTCCACAACGTTGCTAATCGCTTTGTCCCTATTGGAATGTGGCATGGTGTCGGTCTCCATCGGCTCTCCGCTGTTGGACAGTATGACGAGTCGCTCGAGTATGCGAGCGATGGACGACAGAATAGCCAGCTGTGTCGACCTCGAACTCGACGCATACGAGCTTGAACAATGCTCGAAAAATACGTCTTGATATTTTTCTGTAATTTAAAGGAAAATATTTTTAAATTCCAAGACAAGAAGTTAATTTTAATTTAATTTTACAATTCTGAATAGATAAGCCAGAATTTTTCACTTTTCTCCGTCTAACATTAATATACGAGATAATATATTTATACCTATATTAATAGGCTAAGTTTTCGTACTTGGCTAGTTCTCATATACGAATTATTATATTCGATGGCTAGTTTCTACCAGCAAGCCAAATTTACGGAATAATAAAATAAGAACCGACAAGTAACAGGTTTAGAACTTGCGAAGGCTATAATATAATTCGTATATGAGAACTAGCCAAGTCAAACTTTAGGATACAATATATTATCCTAAGTATATAAGTATAAGAAGAAATAATATTTTTATGTTGCTATAAATACATTTCAGGAGTGACCATTGAACTTGGCACCCATTTAGATCTCACTTTTTTTGTCGTTGAAGTCAACAACCAAGGCATCTATAATAATATTGAACTTAGCTCTCATTTCACATTTATGTTTTTGATAGGATATCATTACTTTTAGTACATAAATAAGTTATTAAGTGTTCCTAATAGAAACAATTAAGTGAAAAATAATAATAAAATTATAAAAATTTACCAGTCTCTGATTTATTCCTTTGTATTCACCTAATTACCTATGCATGGCAAATTTGAACTTTCTAGGTCATCTGGAACTGGGTTAGAGTTTTGATCTATAGATTAGTCAGTGTTAAAAATGACGATTTTTGGACATTAATTTCTAAGTAACCGTAAGAGATGTGTTTATGAAATTTAGACCACATATGTATCTCGTAAGTCTTAATATATGAGCCAAATTTGACACGTTTACGTAAAATAGTTTTTGAGTTATGAGGGGGTCAAAAGTGGCTCCAAATGGTTCGTGTAATATTACACACGGTGCTGCACGCCAGTTCAGTTACTTGAACTTAGCTTGACACGCTACCGCGTGTCTAGATTGAACATTAAATTTAATAATTTATTTTTTCGCAAAACCTATCACAGTTATTAGTCATAAATAACAGTTTAAAATCAATCTATACTACAAATGCGAAAGTAAGTTGGTCTGTCTATCTATAACGCTTTCATGCCTAAACCTCTGGGTCTATTTGAATGATCCTTGATCACAGCACCTTGAGAAAGTACATGGGGTACTTAATTCTATAAAATTGCGTCCGGGCTAAGCCAGCCCCCACAGCTAGTGTAGTATAAACAAAGTAAATTTATTAACCTTGTGTATCGGCTTCCTTTGGCCATGCTTTACCAAGCAATTCATATGCAGCTTCTTTCAGTGCAGTCAACTGTTCCCGCCTCTGTCGTGCTCCTTCATTGTCTTCCTCGTCAGATTCCTTACCCACTGAATGTTCATTCTGTAATTATTAGTTTAACCGATTAAAATATCAAAGCGATAAAAATCATAAATCAGTCAACAACACATTAGGATTAAAAACACGTGCTAACTGCCTCGTGGTCTCGCGGCACAAGTATGTGCTGTGCGATCTAGAGGTCCCGGGTCGGGCGAAGTTTTATTAGGTTTGTTCATTAGGAAATTCTCAGTAACAGCACGGAGTCAGGAGAGTGCCCGTAAAACGGCAAAATGTGGGCGCATAAATGCACCTCTGCATCTCTCTCCCTTCGGTAATACAGGCGTGAGATTATATATTTATGTATGACAAAAATACAGTCACGTTTTATTTTGTTATTGTAATAGACAATAATGTATGTAATATTTTCGTAGGGTCGATAATGTCAAAATCATTATAGCACTAACTTGTTTGAAACAATAAAGTATTACCCACGCAGATTTTCCTGGTCAGTTGAAAGTCTTATGATAAAGGATTGAAAATATTCTACTTGATAAGTGTTAACAATGTAAAATTATTTACCTTAGACAGTATAACCTTGACGATTTCGTAGACCTGGTGGAACCTGTCGCAGTGCGTGGCCGCGAGCGCCCGGCCCAGCGCACAGATGGCGTGCTTCTTGTACACCATGTCCTGCTTGCGACACTCCGCCACCAGCGCGTCCACACACTCCGACGACAGGGCGCGAGATATTTCAGCTTCACCTTCTTTCACACTAAAAATTTAAATGTGGTTCTATTAATGGAAATGCTTTATAAGTTAAAAGCAAAATTAACATAAGACATCTCGTAAATTAGGGGCCATCCATAAATTACGTCACACGTTAAGGGGGGTGGGACGGGATCGACATAGTGTGACAAGGGGGTGGGAGGGGACCTAAATATCGTCACATTTTAAAATCTACTTTGCACGGTTAACGAAAAATTCAAAAACATTTAATATGTATTCAAGTAATATCGTGTAGTCACTCTGTAGTTGTGGAAATATACCCACGTATCGAACGTGGTGGTGGTTACTATTTATAAAATCCTTACATAACATCACTTGGACACAAAGACACACCAATAGGCACAAGACTACGATCTCACAAACATCCCAAAAGGACGGTAACAAGGCGTACTGACGCGCAGAGTTCCGCGAGTGCTTCGACGACGTGTTGTTTTCCGTCGAAGGTCTTGCCGTGCACGGCGGCCAGCAGCGCGCGGGCCAGCTGCTCGCGCTGCTCGCCCAGCCCGCTCGACATCTCCTTGCATATCGTCTTTATGGCGTTGGCGGCCTGCAACACAAGTTATCTTTAACATCATCATCATCATCATCAGCCTATATACGTCGCACTGCTGGGCACAGGCCTCCTCTACAACTGAGAGGGTTTAGGCCTTAGTCCACCACGCTGGCCTAGTGCGGGTTGTCGGACTACACACCTAAGAAACTCCTAAGAACTTTTTAGGTGTGCAGGTTTCATCACGATGTTTTCCTTCACCGTTAAAGTACGTGATAATTATTTGTGAATACACACAAAGAACTTTAACTACGATACCAGACAGTGTCTAGCAATTGTTTTGTTTGCTTAAATATACACAAACGCCTATATTTTGGGCACATTGAATCCACACTGTGTCCAATGACGATTTTCTACTTGGAACATCTAATCATGAGGTTACGGGTCTGCCAACCAAACCCATGGTAACTCTCGATCACATAACGCAACACTTGAGCCGTGGGATTACCCTCGAATCAAGTTTTATTCATTTCCTTATTTTCAAATCAATAAAAGGATATTAAATTAATAGATAGTTGCAACGGAAAAGTACCTGAATTTTCTTGGTCCAGCTGTTCGAATTCAGTGCCTCTTCAATTTGTGTGCGAATAAGCGGCAAATGTTTTTTTATCCCGGTTTCCCTTGTGGGGCTAATATCCGTCCATATCTCCTCGAACATTTCTACCGTTGAAGAGTCTGATACAAAAAATATAACATTTATTTTTAGCATTTTATTTAGCAATGCCGGTCGTGTCAATAAATTCAAATGCTAGTTTCAGGAACATCTTTTCAATCCGGTTTAGGTATATCAAGCCTGCATTACTGTGTACATATGGGGGATCATCGTAGACGTTTCTGGCCAATCGACACTTGGGACCGCACTACATTTGCCATCAGGTTTGGTTTTGTTACTTCTATTTATATAAAAATGCACGTTTTTCTGTATGTTATCGAACTCCTCTTAAATGTCTAGACCGATTGGGATGAAAACATTTGTGTGTGTTCAAGGGGATTCGAGAAAGGTTTAGATTCACAATTGGACCTGATAGTTGGCATTGTTGTCGGTATGTCAAACGGCGGGACGAAATTTTCTATGTATATTCTAATGGGTCACTAGATGATTTCAAAACACAATTAAATCCGGTTGGTGGCGCTGCTGTCGGCATATCGCTTAAAGCTTTTCCGGGCAGGACTACGTCTGCCGGGACCAATAGTTGCCAATTAAAAAAAACTTACCATCATCTTTAGGTCCGTGCATGGCTAAAAATACTGTGGGAGCCAGAACGTGTTCATTGTCTTTTATGTGCTCTATCTTGGCTTTGGCGACAGACTTGAGCGTGAGGGCGACCGCCGACCGCGACATGTCATCCTCTTTAGTTTCATATAAAGTCACCAACTTCTTCATCAATTTTTCCGCTGATTGGGGCTGCAAACAACCAAAGTATTCTAATAATGTTACCTAACTATTATTAATTAGCTACTGTATTGTATATAAGGTACCAAACAGGGGTCTAGATATACGAGTAAACTACACTAGAAATATTACCACTTGTGATCATAAGATCATTACCCCGGATAGCGTTTGAAAATATAAATTTGTTAATCTGCTCAAGTGACCAAGAGTGTAGCATTCTGGGGTCCAGCCAATGCATAGTCGATAACGACGTGCCGGCATAATTGCGTCAATAATTGTTATTAGTACTCGTTTTTCGTAACTCAACACTACCATACTGCGTTTACAATCTGATGACAGTGTGGTGAGCGCGTTGTAACAGTAAAATAAGGATCTATAATAATATGCTATAAATGATTAGTCCATTTTTTTTTTGTATCGAGCTTTCAATTAACGCATATTTGCTATAGAATAAATAACAAAATATTACTATCCACCTTATATGTATGTTGTCTCACCTTTGCATAAGCAGAGATTTGTCCCAAAGTTTCGGCATAATTCTTCCTAACAGTCGCGTTTCTGTCGAACGAGCCATTCAGTAAGGTAGACATTATTTTCCCGGCCACAGGTTCGAGATCTGCCCTCAAGTAATGACCAGCTAACACGATAAAATGGCAGCACGCTACTTTGGTGCCGAGTTGTGGCGATTTTGTCAATTCGAGGATTTTGGGAAGCATTTCTTTGACGACTTCTATGTCGACGTATGGCATGCACTGTAAATAATAATTAATAAAAGTCTTGGTTATGCACATATTTAATTTCAATGTTAATTTTTTATCCTTGAAATAAATTAAAAAATCCAGACCAGATTTGGTGTACCCCGACACCATTAGTCATTAGCTAAAATAGGCACACACAACTTAGAATTTAAATAATCAAATTTCTATTCATAATATTCCTGAATGGATTGAGGTTCAAAAGATAGCGAGCTTTTAGTTGAGAATTGTCTAATGTAAAATCGCAATTAAACGTAGCCTTTAGATCGCACTTTACACACATTTTCCGCGTTAGTCGTTGTGATAACGATAATACTTAGCTAGTGGCCTTGACGACATTACACGCCTATTTGACGTGGTATGATACATACTTAACGAGATATAAAATTAATAAACAAATTATATTGTGTCGCGGCTATAACAAAATACAATTTTTTTTTGGGTCTTACAAACACCTAGACCCAAAACAAATATTTGTGAATCACACAAACATTTGTCTCGGTGACCCAACTGCGCCGCAGGGTAGTCAAGCGATATGTGTGCCAAAATGCATCTCTGCCTACACTCTGGGGAATACAGTGGTGAGAGTATGTACATATGTATGTATTCATGTACGTATGTATATATGTATGTAGGTAGGAGCAGCTCTCGCGTGCCGGCGTCGTGCAGCGCCGTGCTGAGGTACGACAGTGTGTGTGTATGTGTATGTGCGTACCTTGACGACGGTGTCGGTGGTGTAGTGTTGTCGCGCGGCGCTGGCGCGCATGTCGTCGAGCAGCTCTCGCGTGCCGGCGTCGTGCAGCGCCGTGCTGAGGTACGACAGTGTGTGTGTATGTGTATGTGCGTACCTTGACGACGGTGTCGGTGGTGTAGTGTTGTCGCGCGGCGCTGGCGCGCATGTCGTCGAGCAGCTCTCGCGTGCCGGCGTCGTGCAGCGCCGTGCTGAGGTACGACAGTGTGTGTGTATGTGTATGTGCGTACCTTGACGACGGTGTCGGTGGTGTAGTGTTGTCGCGCGGCGCTGGCGCGCATGTCGTCGAGCAGCTCTCGCGTGCCGGCGTCGTGCAGCGCCGTGCTGAGGTACGACAGTGTGTGTGTGTATGTGTATGTGCGTACCTTGACGACGGTGTCGGTGGTGTAGTGTTGTCGCGCGGCGCTGGCGCGCATGTCGTCGAGCAGCTCTCGCGTGCCGGCGTCGTGCAGCGCCGTGCTGAGGTACGACAGTGTGTGTGTATGTGTATGTGCGTACCTTGACGACGGTGTCGGTGGTGTAGTGTTGTCGCGCGGCGCTGGCGCGCATGGCGTCGAGCAGCTCTCGCGTGCCGGCGTCGTGCAGCGCCGTGCTGAGGTACGACAGTGTGTGTGTATGTGTATGTGCGTACCTTGACGACGGTGTCGGTGGTGTAGTGTTGTCGCGCGGCGCTGGCGCGCATGTCGTCGAGCAGCTCTCGCGTGCCGGCGTCGTGCAGCGCCGTGCTGAGGTACGACAGTGTGTGTGTATGTGTATGTGCGTACCTTGACGACGGTGTCGGTGGTGTAGTGTTGTCGCGCGGCGCTGGCGCGCATGTCGTCGAGCAGCTCTCGCGTGCCGGCGTCGTGCAGCGCCGTGCTGAGGTACGACAGTGTGTGTGTATGTGTATGTGCGTACCTTGACGACGGTGTCGGTGGTGTAGTGTTGTCGCGCGGCGCTGGCGCGCATGTCGTCGAGCAGCTCTCGCGTGCCGGCGTCGTGCAGCGCCGTGCTGAGGTACGACAGTGTGTGTGTATGTGTATGTGCGTACCTTGACGACGGTGTCGGTGGTGTAGTGTTGTCGCGCGGCGCTGGCGCGCATGTCGTCGAGCAGCTCTCGCGTGCCGGCGTCGTGCAGCGCCGTGCTGAGGTACGACAGTGTGTGTGTATGTGTATGTGCGTACCTTGACGACGGTGTCGGTGGTGTAGTGTTGTCGCGCGGCGCTGGCGCGCATGTCGTCGAGCAGCTCTCGCGTGCCGGCGTCGTGCAGCGCCGTGCTGAGGTACGACAGTGTGTGTGTATGTGTATGTGCGTACCTTGACGACGGTGTCGGTGGTGTAGTGTTGTCGCGCGGCGCTGGCGCGCATGTCGTCGAGCAGCTCTCGCGTGCCGGCGTCGTGCAGCGCCGTGCTGAGGTACGACAGTGTGTGTGTATGTGTATGTGCGTACCTTGACGACGGTGTCGGTGGTGTAGTGTTGTCGCGCGGCGCTGGCGCGCATGTCGTCGAGCAGCTCTCGCGTGCCGGCGTCGTGCAGCGCCGTGCTGAGGTACGACAGTGTGTGTGTATGTGTATGTGCGTACCTTGACGACGGTGTCGGTGGTGTAGTGTTGTCGCGCGGCGCTGGCGCGCATGTCGTCGAGCAGCTCTCGCGTGCCGGCGTCGTGCAGCGCCGTGCTGAGGTACGACAGTGTGTGTGTATGTGTATGTGCGTACCTTGACGACGGTGTCGGTGGTGTAGTGTTGTCGCGCGGCGCTGGCGCGCATGTCGTCGAGCAGCTCTCGCGTGCCGGCGTCGTGCAGCGCCGTGCTGAGGTACGACAGTGTGTGTGTATGTGTATGTGCGTACCTTGACGACGGTGTCGGTGGTGTAGTGTTGTCGCGCGGCGCTGGCGCGCATGTCGTCGAGCAGCTCTCGCGTGCCGGCGTCGTGCAGCGCCGTGCTGAGGTACGACAGTGTGTGTGTATGTGTATGTGCGTACCTTGACGACGGTGTCGGTGGTGTAGTGTTGTCGCGCGGCGCTGGCGCGCATGTCGTCGAGCAGCTCTCGCGTGCCGGCGTCGTGCAGCGCCGTGCTGAGGTACGACAGTGTGTGTGTATGTGTATGTGCGTACCTTGACGACGGTGTCGGTGGTGTAGTGTTGTCGCGCGGCGCTGGCGCGCATGTCGTCGAGCAGCTCTCGCGTGCCGGCGTCGTGCAGCGCCGTGCTGAGGTACGACAGTGTGTGTGTATGTGTATGTGCGTCCCTTGACGACGGTGTCGGTGGTGTAGTGTTGTCGCGCGGCGCTGGCGCGCATGTCGTCGAGCAGCTCTCGCGTGCCGGCGTCGTGCAGCGCCGTGCTGAGGTACGACAGTGTGTGTGTATGTGTATGTGCGTACCTTGACGACGGTGTCGGTGGTGTAGTGTTGTCGCGCGGCGCTGGCGCGCATGTCGTCGAGCAGCTCTCGCGTGCCGGCGTCGTGCAGCGCCGTGCTGAGGTAGGACAGCTTGGCGGACTCGAGGTCTCCGGCCGCGCCCACCAGCGCCGGCACCAGCCGGGACAGGAACGGCTTCAGGCTCGACCCCGCCGCAGACACCAGCTTCGATACAGTTTGTAAACTGAAATACATCTTACAACATTAAACCAAATGTCTTACGTATCTATTTTTACTTATATATTATATTTTACTAGCTGTTGGTACGCAACTCAATAAACAATATTTTTCCGGTTTTAATAATTTTTTCATTGATGCTTCGCTCGTATTATCGTAGCATGATATGTAGAATATAAATATGTAGAATCTAGCGTTCCTCGATAAGTACATAACTCAAAAACTTTATATAAAAAAAAACAATTCGAATCAGTAGTTCTTCAATCCAATAAGTAAACAAACAAACGCTTTTTAGCGGTTCAAAATCTATCATACATACTGAAAACTATTAAATGAAATACAAGAATCACTAAAACATCAAGGCATTCAACATATTTTAAAAAGCCAAATTATACCCATTGAAAATGTATGAAGTTGCTAAAATTTCCAGTAAATTGATGTCATGTTTATCATGTTTTATGATGAATTGGCAGTTCTGTTACCAACAATTTATTAGCAAATAATTTCTTATTATAAATATAGCATGAATCAATGCAAACGAGTTTGAAATATTTACAATAAACAAGTGAATTACAAACTAATTTACAAAAGGACTAAAAATGCATAAAGATAATGTCATTCACCTAACGCTTCTTACTTCCTTCACAAGGTTTGTAATACCCGTATCCAATAGAACCGGCAGTATCACCGCCACAACTTCTTTCCCATCCTTGCCTTGATTTATATCCGAAGCGCGGATGCACAACTGAAACAATTAATATGTTATAGAATCTAAATTAATTTCCTAAATAAGGTCCCTAACCAAAATCCTACGTCAGCATACCGACTAAAACCTCTCGGTGGCCGTCGCGCGCATTTGGGGCGGTCTACTGCATCGCAGGGCGAGAAACCCTGCATTACTTTCCGCTGCCACCCGGCGCTTCGTCCAACATGGACTCCTCAAAATTGGGAGGGCTTAAGATGCCCTCCACTCACCCTATTTTGGATGCTCACTTATTGGGAACGTCCGCGGCAGTCAAGAGGCCACGCTCTCTGCCGCACATCTTGGGGTTGCTTTTCGTCATGGCGCACCGCCACCGCAGTACGCGCAGCAATCCCTGGACCCCTGTTAGTCGCCTCTTACGACAGGCAGGGGATGCCTTGGCGGTATTCTTACGCCCCCAATCCACAGGACGGTGGTCACAGGCCTCCTCTACAACTGAGAGCCACACACTGGCCTAGTGCGGGTTGGCGGACTACACACCTAAGAAATTCCTAATACCTTTTTTACGTGTGTAGGTTTCAACACGATGTTTTCTTCACCGTTAAATTAAGTACCAAGTGGCTAAATGTACCGTATGTCTAATTACAGCAAGGATAACCACTTATAATCTGGCCGTAGTCTTTATGGGTCAATATTATTTTTATGTGGAAATGCAATTTCTATCAGATGCATCCAATTTGCCACATTATAAAAATGCATAAAAATATTATTAAAAGTACCTTAGAAAGTACATTGGCAGTGGTGGTGGCGGCTTGCCTCGTGCCCTCGTGTACATCGTCCATGACTCGGAACAACTGGGACCAGATCGTGGGCAGCTGTTCCAACGAATCGTGAAGACTCTGCGCACCGCTGTGAAACATACCGCAATGTTCATGTTATAAATTATAATCAGTGGCGGTACTTCGATAGAAGTCCAAAAGCGTTACACGTTAAATGTGTAATGTCTAGTTTATAATTGTTTATTTTGGGTCAGGATATTTTCATTTATATGTCAAAATGCTTTTGTTAAATAAAGATTTAAAGCTTAAAGATTATAATTGGGAATTTTGTATGGCATGGGGGGGCTTTTGGGCTTCTATGGAAGTACCGCCACTGTAAATAATGAATTATCACCTTGGTCACTCGAGTTAATCTATTTCAACTACAAGTTTTTGTTAAACAAATTAGATCTAATAATTTCCATTAATTAAGCAAACAAAGAACGTAGCTTGGGCTTTATAATAAGATTTGTATTTTGTTTCGGGATTATCACATAGCTTGGGCTTTATAATAATATTTTGTTTCGGGATTATAACACAACAAAAAAGGACCCAAAATGCGTTACAAGTCTCGGTATGACAATTTACAATTAGCTTTTTATTAACTACGTATGGCCTTGAGGTTTAGGTACGCGGTAGAGAATTTCGACGGTCGCGGGTTCAAACCCCAGGCACACACCTCTGACTTTTCGAAGTTATGTGTGTATTCACAATGAATTATCACGTACTTTAACGGTGAAGGAAAACATCGTGATGAAACCTGCACACCTAAAAAGTTCTTAGGAATTTCTTAGGTGTGTAGTCCGCCAACCCGCACTAGGCCAGCGTGGTGGACTAAGGCCTAAACCCTCTCAATGGTAGAGGAGGCCCGTGCCCAGCAGTGGGACGTATATGGGCTGATGATGATGATGATGATGATAACTACGTACTCCACCAAAGTACTCTACTCAAATAAATTTACGCAAGCATAATGTTTCAAATAAATATAATAATATCAACCTATTTACACGATACTAACCGCAATAAGTCTGCAAGCGCATTACAGCACGACATTCTGACACGCCACTGGTTAGACGTAAGATTTGCAACTAAATCGTCTAAAATCTCTTTGTGGTATTTGTGAACCTGAAAGGAAAACATCTTTATTATAACATACATATATTACACCATGCACACACCTCTGACTTTTCGAAGTTATATGTGTATTCACAAAGAATTACCACGTACTTTAATGCTGAAGGATAACACCTGCACACCTAAAAGTTCTTAGGATATTCTTAGGTAGTCCGCCAACCCGCACTATTCCAGCGTAGTGGACTAAGGCCTAAATCCTCTCGGTTGTAGAGAAGGCCTGTTCCCAGCAGTGAGACGTATATGGGCTGATTATGATGATGATGATGACCCACCACGGTTGGCAGAAATAAAGGATGCTCGATCATGACATTAATTTTGCATTATCAACTTCTTGCTTATTGTATGTTTCATTTTTACTTTGACAGCGTCTATACCAATAATATCCAAAGTGGTCCAGGTGGACCCCCAGGGGACCACGAGTGACTCGACACGGGGGTCTACGTTGGTCGTGACAAAAAAATGGGGGTCCACAATCGTAAGCGGGGGGCCATTAAAATAAGTTGGGTTTCGAACTCGAATGTTGGCTTGACTTCTATCAATATAGGCCGATAATATTTTAAGAAGCTCAGCAACTATTAGTTGTAAAAACCTTGCATGTTCCATAATCAGTACAACGCGTCTTGATTATTTTCTTTGGAAATATGGAAATTGGTACTAATGTAGCTGCAGGAGGTCCACCGGATCCATCAAAATTTGGAAAGTGGTCTATGAAACAAAAGAGTTTGGGAACCTCTGGTCTATACCATCAGATGCAGTCACTTTAAGTTCCCAGTTTTAAAAAGTATCTAAAATATATTGTACTGCTACAACACTCGACTCACAGTAGCTTGCGTGTTTGGCACAATGGCGTGCCAGATGCTGGCCATGGAGTTCTGTATGCGCGGCGTGGGATCGAACCGGTACCGATACAGTCGCGGCACGATCTTGGGCAAGTGTTCCGACAGTTGCGCTCCCGCTTGTAATGCTATCGAGTGGAAGCCGAACGCCGCACCTGAAATAATATGCACTAGTTATTTTAGACTAAGATAAATATTATCTTATTTTTATTTATTTATTTAATACTCTTTATTGTGCATCACATACAAAAGTTTAACTTAAATTAAAGCTACCTTCTTATTAATCTTTACAAACAATAATCGTAAACGAACACTGAACTCTCAATACTGTACAATAATATAGTGACAGTTCGTAATGAATAACTATTTTATGGAAAATATTTTTCGCAATATAAACATTTACTGTCATAAGGAAAAAATGACAATAGAAGTGATAAAATACAATGTATTATCACTTCTAAAATATAGTAATATATTTTTATTTTACCTTTCTTTGAGTTCCACACGGAGTTGTGGTGAGCTAAATGCATAAACTTATACAGTAGGTCCGGTTTGTTCAAATCAGACGCCAGCGAACATAGCTCCTTGTAGGTTGAGAGATTTCCACTAAAATGTTTACATATTGCATATTAATATGTTGACAATTAGGTAGGTACACCCCGGAACGGGAAAGAGTTTTAAATAAATAAATACAATCTCATAGGGCCAAAAACGAGTGTTAAAGAGTGTTTTAAAGATAATATATCAATATTATATTTTTTCTTGGGTATAAATAGTTAAGACTGAACAGAACTTTAGGTGAATTTTATTATCGATAAATTATCGCATATTAACGACCAAATAATTTAATTAATAATTTTTAAGAGTTCTCCACGACTGCCTCTTGGTCTCCCGGCACAAGTATTTGCCGTGCGATCTAGCGGATCGATTCCCGGGTCGCGCAAAGTGTTACTAGGTATTTCCATTAGGAAAGTCTCAGTAGCAGCGCACGGAGTCTGGAAATGTGCCCGAAAAACGGCAATAGGCTTGCCCTCTATTACGTGGGACAAAAACACAAATGGCAAAATGTGGGTGCAGAAATGCACCTCTGCCTACAGCTTCGGGGAATGCAAGGGAGTATTAATATTTATCAACTTTAATTAATGTAAAAATATATATACCTATATCATTTGTTCCTTACCCGGTAGGTGCCTTTCCTAATTGTCCTTCTTCGAATATCTTGGTATCGTCCGTGACCTGAGCTACGGCGCGCTTGCCGCTCGTCAACTGGTCGATAATTTGAGCCACCAGCGCTTGCTTCTGACTCTCGTCTGTATTCTGGTACACGAGACTAAGACCTTTGCTCGCCACGTCTTGGACTATGTCTAACAAGACAAATCGATTTTTAATTATATGATGTCAATAAAAAATATGAAATCGGTATAAAGATACTATATGCAATGATCGCTTAGTGCATATATTAATTTCATCAAAAATCAGTCTTTCTGAATGTACTTTGAAATGCAAAAGACCCTCGATTTGATCATAGACCAATTTATTCGAACTAATATTGTTTTACAGTAACACTTACCACTATTCTCCGACAAGAAGTCCATGAAGACATTCTGTAGTTCTTGAAGTTTGCTTCTGATGGGCTCCCGTTCAGGACAGTTCTTTAATAACGCCAGCAACCAAATGCTAGTAGCCTAAAAAAATATTACATCAATTCAATAAGAAAATACATTTAAACATGTATGTTTATGTACATAACACCCCCGTGGCGCAGTTGGCTAGACACTAGCTTGCGAAACGAGAGGCCGTGGGTTCAATCCCCGCACCGAGACAGATGTTTGTGTGATCCACAAATATTTGTATCGGATCTGGGTGTTTGTGAGACCGAAAAGTCACTCGTAGTTTCTGATACCCACAACTCAAGGCTTGTATCTTAATGTGGGGTCAGAACTATGTATGTGACTGTTGGGTGTATTCATTATTATTTATTTATAACTCATGAAATATATACGTACTTGTCTAGAGTGTGGATGTGGATGTTTTCCAATCTTAAACAATTCACCTAACAACCATTCCAATAATTCATCGTTTTCTTTTAACGCGTCTGTGTCCTTTACTTTTGCAGATCCCTAAAAATTATAATCGATGTAAACATCTGAATATAAAATATAAATACTATAATATAATAAAATAGTAAATCGTCGAGGAATCAGCAACACCATCAAGCTCGTTTTTCACAACTTTTCAGGAGAGAGAATAAAACGGTTTTTTTTCGTCCATCAAGGCCTAATCAACTGAAGTTTTTCTCGATATCTATGATGAATGACATAATCTGTTTGCTCAAAGAAAAATTGTATGTAAAATTTGAATTTATAAAATTGAAAATACGAATCTAACGATGGTATCGTTACTCGATAAAAATCGAGCTCGGTGGTGTTGCTGATTCCTCGACGAAATATGACTGACCTCTCGTGGTAACTCACTCCACAAGTCCCTGTTTTCATTAGAGTTGACGCCTTCTACGCACAGAACTAAAGATTCGCCAATCTGTAGATGTATTTCGAACTCTTTGCTCTGAAATATTAAAAGAAATGAAAATCTAACATATTTTGTCACCCTTAAAACACATTTTAATACGAACTAAAGTTCTAACATAATAGTAATAAAACGTACGATATTTTAGAAAAATAATGCAGCCATTTATGTCACTTACATCTTTGGCCATTTGTAGGAAGCCCGTGACGATTTGCTTGGCGAAAGGCAACCGCTCGCCGCAGTTCAGCAGACCTAAAGTAAACAGCGCTCGCTCCTTCAGCTTGGACGGTAGCTTGGCGTTGCCGACAATGTTGAACAGTCTCTCGGCGACTGTGAACTTGGTGATGACGTCACTCACGTCGTGAATGTCAGTTTTGTTGATGCTGAAGGGATTGTCAGTCTGCAGGAGAGCGTCCTGCTTGTGCGTGGTGGAGGGGAGGGGCAGGCCGCTGCAGCGCGCCACAGTCGACACCGCGCAGCAGCACGTGCTCACCAGCAGCGTCTGCGGACTTGCGAGGCCGTTTGCTGTCAACAAATTATACCATTATAGAGTACATACACTCAGACATACACACATTCCTGTGAAAATGGTAATAAATTTATCCTACGTCTCTTTTTATAACCTTTAGCGGCAGGAGTAATCAAGTCACAGACATCATTTTTAGACTAATTAAACTGTTTTTAGACAAAAACAATATCGATAATCTTATTTCACATCAATACTTATCGATATTTATGACATTAATAAAATCACTTGCAACCATCCATAACAGTCACTTGAATACTCACCGAGACACAAAGCAGCTTCCTGATAAGGCTCCCAGTTACCCGCCACGAATCCTTTCCCACTGAATTTTCCCTTCTTGGACATGACGATACACCTCTCGCACATGTGAGCGAACGCGCTGACGTACCCGCACTGACTCTCCAGCGACTTGTTGTTGTTCCCCTGCGCCACGAACTCTTTTATCTCGTTCTCTATGGCTGTCTTATTGTTGTTGTTCACCGAGATTATAGCGTAGATGAGCGCCGCTACGTCCCTCACGTCTTCCTTGGTACTAGTCGTGAAGAGATTGCGCAAGAATGGTAGGAGATTTGTGTAGTTCGCAGCCATCTTTTCTGGCACACAGCCCACGATGTCCAAGAAGCTAGTTAACACCATCACGTCTAAAATAACATGTTTTCAATTAAATTGCATACGTTGTTAGAACATCTTCAATACGTTTTTAGTAGATATTATGCAACAATTTTGTCTGAGGGCAAATTTTGTTTCCCAAGTAAAAATAAATAAAAATATCTACGAACATTTAATGCTATAAACATTTAAGATATAGTTAGCATTATAATAGACGTGAAATTATTTTGTAACTGGTTCTCATCAAGGAAAAAGAGAACAACTAATAACATAAAAGTCATTAAGTTATGGTAATTAACAATAATTTTGTTTATGCTTATCGAAAAGGTATTAAAGATTTCATAAGACCGAAATTTAAATGGCATAAATCTGCCTGGTACGTGTTACAATGAATATTTAAATACCACCACAATTATTTTACTAAACAGTTATTGTGTGTCGAAAAATAGTAACAACCAAATTTCTTACTAATTTGTATTCTTTTATTGGATTATATTTCAAGGTCTGTCTATATTCCTATTATTGATTAGAGTAAAAAGTATATGACGTACCCGGGCTTGCGTTAAGTAGTGATGTAATCATGCTGAGATACCTTTGCAGTACCTCTGTATCGAGTAAGTTTTCATAGAAATAAGCGGCCAATAGCGGCGTTGTCGCGTTTGGATGATTAGAACAATCCTGAAGGTTAGCGTCTCGATTCAAACACATACGAAGATACCGTAAGATCTGAAAAAACAAGAATTAATTTTAAATAAAACTATCGATAAAATATTTTTTAAGATTTTTTTTATTTATAATTTATTGAACAATAATTTAGCATTTTATTTTAATAATATTTTTTACACTCAACAGGCCCTTATATAGTCCTGATCACATTCTAAGATACAAATCTTGTGTCATGGTATCAGAAATAACTAGAGACTTTTCGTCTCACAAACACCCAGACTCCAAACAAATATTTGTGGATTACACAAACATTTGTCTCGGTGCGGAGATCAAACCCGCGGCCTCTAGTTTTGCAAGCTGGGGTCTAGCCAACTGTACCATGGGGCTTTTTAAGTCATAATAAAACAACACGTTTAACTATGGGCAGCATTTTGAATTTACAATGTTTTTACTTGTGCTAGTTTCGAAATCTCAATACTTACTTCCTGATACGTCAACGGATGAAACTGCAACACCTGATTGTTTATTACAAATCTGTGCTTAGCATTGGACCCTTTCTTCCGCTTCTGCAATTGATCCCAGATGTAATTCACAACGTTCTTGAACTCCGGCACTTTGAATTCTGTGACGTTAGATGTTTTGTCCTTGTCGTTCTTGAAAGTGTCCTCATCTATGTTCACTACTGTTGTCTCTTTCCTCGTCACGTTGTTCACCACGTCGTCTATCTCGTTCGGACGCGATGTCCCGTACAGATATCTCAGAGCTTCCATGGATATTTCATCTTGACTGAAATATTACATCGATAATATATTAATTACTTATATTTAATATAATAGTACTATGTACTATATGGTAATTATGAGTTTTTGTTTATGTTGTGAGGTAGTTAAGAATACTTAAAATAGGCTCAAACAAAAGATCTCTAATCAAAGGAGAGGCTACATATCCGTTGAATCCTTTAACAACGAAAACCGAGGAATGAAACGTCGACAATTGTTGAGTCTCTGGTTTTGAATGAGAAGGTTGTACCAACTTATGCATACTATACATTCACAAGGCTTTACTTACTAGTAAAGCCTCCGTTGTACTCAACGGATTGCTTATCTACGACTTACCTGTCTCCACTTGCCAGCAGCAGGAGATATCTGGACGGCACATAATCTTGAGGGAAGACCACTGCTGCGTATCTCATGGCAATGTATCGAATCATTGTGTCGTCGCTGTGCATGTAACTGGTGGGAACAAAAATACCTTATTAAAACACATTTAATATAACTGGTACTTTTTTCTGGCATCCTTATTGTGAATATGCTTAAAATTTATCAAAATTAGAACTAAAATGTTTAAATGAACTAAAATCAGTCATTTAAGAATAAGTGTCAATCAAATATACATATTATAATCTCAAATACTGATGGGCCACTATAAAAATAAAATCCCGGATTTAAAAATAAGTTCAAATAATTTTAATTACGTTTGAAGCTATTAGGATAATTATAATTGAATACCAAAAAAAAATCGTATACATAGTCTTTACCCTACATTTAGACACAAGTCTTTTTTTTCTCTTTATTTATTTTTTGGGACTTTTGTCAAAAATGACACAAATCTTACAAGATTTACATTCTCTCTATACATAGAGAGAATCAATGAAAGAAGGTAAATATCTCACGACAAGTTTTACATAAGAATATTCCACCACTTTCTATAACAAAATGACCATCTCATGGATCTATGCCAATTCGTATAACTTACTGTTCTAGTAACGCAAACAATGCCAAAGCTTGTGGCTCGTTGGAAAGATTATTTTTCTGTTTGGTGGTGGCACTTTCGTCTACGTCCATCTTCTCTTGCGAAGTGCTGGGGCCGTGCGTCGGAGACACGTCCATCGGCTCTGCTTTCTCTGAATCAATACACAAATACAACATTCAAAGTCAAAGTCAAATTATCTTTATTCAAATAGACTTTTACAAGTTCTTTTGAATCGTCAATTTTACACTTTTAAATATTTTTTTAAACTATTAAACTATTGCCGCTTCGAAACGTGTTATAGCTGTGGAGAAGAAACGGCAAGAAACTCCCTCAGCAACACGAAATGTCAATTTTAAAAAAAATAGAAAATTGCATATTTTTTTTAATAAACAGTTTCAATTTTACATGATAAATGTCATAACGTTAAATGTCATAACGATACATGTCATAATGATACATTTCATAACGATACTGTAGCAACACAATAAAACTCCGATCAATTTACTTACTCCCAGGGCTTACTATCTTCATTAAAATCTGAAATTTTATAGTATGCTTTTTGGTAAAGTTTTTCTTTTATTAATTCTTTAAACTTATTCAAAGGAAGCTCCCTAATAGCCTTCGGAAGTTTGTTATAGAAGCGTATACATTGCCCCATAAAAGAGTTATAAACTTTCCGGAGACGAGTTACGTGTTGAACTAGATTACATTTGTTCCTAGTATTTTTATTGTGTACATTACAAATTTTATTAAATTGATCAAGATTCTTTTGAACGTATATAAGGTTTTCGTATATAAACTGACAAGTGACGGTAAGAATATTTATATCCTTAAATATTTCCCTAAGTGAAGCCCTGGGACTTAAATTATAAATAGCTCTAATGGCTCTTTTTTGCAAAACAAAAATAGAGTTAATGTCCGCAGCAGCTCCCCACAAAAGAATACCATACGACATTAAGCTATGGAAATAGCTAAAATAAACCATTCTTGCCGTTTCCTCGTCAGTCAGATGTCTGATCTTTTTTTTCATTCAAATTATATTCACGAAATTAAGTATGTGCCGTGCGATCTAGCGTGCGTCCTGGGTTCGATTCCCGGGTCAGGCAGTGTTATTGGGTTTTTCCATTGGGAAATTCTCAGTAGCAGCACGGACTGATACATACCTGGCGAAATGTGGGTGCAGAAATGCACCTCTACCTACCCCTTCGGGGAATACAGGCGTGAGGTTATGTATGTATGTAATTTTTTAAAAATGAGGCAAGTTTTACATCAATATGAAATATTAAAAATAAAATCTTAGACAGTGCTTTAGTGTGCATTTTAAATAATGTTCTTTCACGATACTCCAGAAATTTATCAAATATATTTTTTTGCCTCACATCAAATACTTGGAAACATCCCATTTTTCTTCATACATGTTTATGTTCTTACGTTACAACTCACCTTCTAAATTAATTTTATAAGTGACCGCCATCTCAAGTAAGGCGTCTCTAAGCGCTGTTTTGATCTCTGGTTGAGCTTCCGGTATCTTCTTGACGAGTTCCTCGAGTAGTGCGAACTGATCGCTAATTGTGTTTGGACATTTCATCGCCAATCGACCTACAGACATACGACTACGTGTAAAAAAAATAGTTTTTTTTTTTTTTCATATTGATAAAAATATTTAACTCTATCAAGCTCTCACGGTTTCGAGTCTTGGGATTGGCAGTTATTTTGGGTTTTTTTATTTTAAAAATTTTCAGGAGCATCACAAAGTAAACGACAAAAGGCTTATTTCTTCTGAATCATAAAATTCATCTCGTCGTTTTCTGCGTACAATTTATTGATCTAGTCCAGTGGTCGGCCACTTTTTGGCAGGCAAGGGCCGCAATGTGGCAAAATAAACTAAGGGGGGGGGCGCACTTTGATATTTACCCTAGATTCTACGTAATACATATTATGTATAATTGGTTATATCCCATAGAAAAAAGGAAAATGCTAACTAATGCTAACATTCACGGGCCACAAGTGCAGCCCGCTGATCTAGTCGATAACACACAGCAGGAATTTGCAAATAATTCCATAACCCGTATATTTATTAATAAAAATAGAGTTCAGGTAACGGAGGTCAGTATTACCTAGACACATGTAAGCTTTGGTGTGTTGGTCTGCGTGTTCTTCAACGCGCACGAGCTTGAGCAGCCCCTGCAGGAACACTGGCGCCACTTTCCTCAACTGAGTTTCATCGCCGCTGGAAATTAACTTGTTTTATTTTTGAAGTAAAAACTTGACAAAACATGACCCTGATCGAAAATGCGTAAGACGCATTATGTAATTATAAACTGTCATGTTTGTGTACGATAGCGCACCCAATATTGTATTTTACCACGTAAATGATAGTACTTTTATACTGATAAATAAATCAATTCGTGCAAAATTATTCCCTAACCATTCCAAAATATTCAAAAATGTACAACGTTAATATTGAAGTTTTCACTTCTGCCGACACTCCCGGAGTGCAACCTGTTGTTTTCTTTTGCCATTTTTATACATGTGTACAGATTGCATATGAATTTTATCATTCAAGAATACTACAATAATCTTACCTATTGATTACATTCAAGAGATACACAAGGGACAAGTTGCGAAGTCGTGAGTTTGTGTTCGGGTCGAACAACGACGAAAACACCACCTTGCAAACAAACATACATAATATAATATCAGTACATAGCTTTCTTCCTACATCATAAGATAGGGGTTCATTTTCATCAAAAGATGTCATACTTAGACTATTTTTATTATTACAATGCACATTTTTGCCTGTTAATTTGACAAGCAAATCTCAACTTTTCTTTATTTTCAACTTTCAGTTTCCGCGATCTACTAAATACCAAATCGCGATATGAGGCCATGATAGACGGACATCAAGGCAGATTTACAGACACATGAATATCCCTTTTTTATTATAAAACATATAGCGGCTCAAATATGTGGTAAAATCCATACCTGCACACAATGCGGAAACATAATAGCGGGTCCTGTAGCCTTGTTCAAATACTGTATGAGCTTCAGACGCAGCCTCGTGCAAGCCGGCACCTGGGTAATACAAACACTTGAATAACATCGTACGAAACAATAACATGCATTACATAATCACACATAATCATAGAACATTCATAGCTGTATACACTAATCTAAGCATTTGCCGTGCGACTCTTGTAAAGTCTTATATAAAGCTAATCAAATTTTATGATATTTAAAGACTATATTTTTCCTCCACCTAACAAGTAAAGATCTAACGGTTCATTCAACGGTTCAATCACATATAGAGATATGGCTAAGATAATCATATGTATATACAATAGACCAACATATTAATGAAATTAAATAATATTTATTGAATCTAAATGTCAAATACATCACTTAGATTCAGTCATTTCAAAATTTAGTGTACCACCATGTTCGGAAGACAGTCATCACTAGAGAAGAACGGGCCAGAAACTCTAGTGTTGCCAATCTATATACTTTAATTCCTAAATGATCTTAGAATTAAATTCACCACTTCTGTTTTAATAACATAAAATTCCGTTAAAACATTATCAGCGTGAGATCAGCACTGCATCGAGTTTCTCACGTCCATTATTAAATTCGCAATACATATAGGGACATTACCTTGCGATCGTCCGGGGGCACATTCATACCGCCCCAGGTTCCCAAGTAAAGCGAATACAAAGGCGCCACTACTGACGGCTGCGACCAGTCCACAGAACTGGAAATAAAAAACATACAACTAATCCTTTGAAGTTTTTGAATTAATTTAAAGTTGCATTCAAAAATCTTTATGAGAGTCCTGTGATCTTTATTACTCCGTATCCATCACAAGTCTTATTGCTAGGCACCTAGCCTATTGATATAAAAAAAGAGTTAAGTATTTCTCAAAGCTAGCATAGTGAATTATTACATTTGACACATTTGGTATATTTCATATTCTGAATACAGCAAACAGTATTGCATAGTATTGTATCTATTTATAAAATAGTGTCCTTAGTATTATAAACAAATTACTGTTTTTATAATTATATTTTTTTTTCACCTGTTAACCCTTATTAACGGGCTGTTCGCATGGTTGGCAACACTGAACCGCGAATCTGCCGCGGCCACGATGAGCGTCAACAAAACGTCGTTCATGTTGAATACATCCTTACTTATGAAGTTGACTATTGACAATTTCATCTGAAAACATATATTATATCATATCACATTGCTTATTATATTATTATGTACTGTAATTAATTTTAAATATAGAAAAACTGAAATATTTACCTTTACCTTTTACCTATAGGAAATACATACACACACATCAAGAAAGCCGCCATAAGTGGAAACTGAACTCAAAGATCATCTTCATACATACATAACCTCACGCCTGTAATCCCGAAGAGGTAGGCAGAGATACATTTCTGCACCCACATTCTGCTCAGTATGTATCAGTCCCACGTAATAGGGGGCGAGCCTATTGCCGTTTTTCGGACACAATACCAGACTCCATGCTGCTACTGATAATTTCCTAATGGAAAAACTAAATAACACTTTGACCGACCCAGGAATCGAATCCAGGACCTCTAGATCGAACGGCAATACTTGTGCCTCGAGACTACGAGGCAGTCAGCAGATCAGCTTGAAAGTACCGGTACGACAAAAATGAATCAATAAAACTATAAAACACATTTTAAAATATTTGTATATGGAAAGCACTTATTTTCTCTACAGAAGAGAATATTTGATGTTTTACCTCCTCCAATTGGTTGGGATTGAGTTTGTTTTTGTCCACAATACGTTTATAAGTTTTCATGCTCATGCCAGGTGGTACTTGGAAATCACTCTCACCTGGATTCGGCAAAGCTCTGCCAAGAGTAAAAAAATGCCATTAGTTTTGCGATTCAAGTGAAACAAACATCAAGATACTATTATACTTCTATCTCATTTACTAAGAATACTATTTAGTATTAACAACCCCACTATAAAAACCCTTTTTTGCTACCCTATGATTCATATAAACCAGTTAAATATAGGACTTCTTGTTTATCCTTACAACTTAAAAGCGAGAACAGCTTTACAAACTGGTTACTCTTTCACCCTAATTTTATTAGCAATGGGAAAATAAAGGAATGCACTTTTGAATGTGACCTCTTGTTGTCATGCCATGTCTTTAGACCTCCAATGTAGTTCATTATTTGATTTGTTACCTAGTTCAAGAAATATAATACTTTCATGGGTTCACTGACAATAAAAATTATGGAAACTATTGGCAATGTACCAAAAGTTTCAATGACATACATGTATGATGCAGTTTTGTAGTATGTTTTGAAATATGCAATAAATTTAAGCTTACCTATATGGTAGTAATAAGATATCTGTAGCAAACTTGAGTATTAATGATGAGACCTTTGGTTTTTCTTTCAAGTTCAGATCTTTTTCTTTGATATCACCCAATAAAGGCATCACTAACATAAGGATGCTGCAAACAAAAACCACAATTGACAAATATGTACTCATATTCGAAATTAATGAGTATCCTATACTTAAAACTAGACATGTGATCATTGTGGTGTCGTGGCACAAATATGCACAATACGATTTAGCACTCTCGAGTTTGATTCCATGGTCGGGAAAAGTATTATTGGGTTTTTATTAGAAAATTAGTTTTTTTCGTTAGAAAAGAATTTACTTGGATAAAATATTTAACAACATATGAAAAAAGTCAATTTATCAACTCACTTGTCCTGATGACCCTGAGGTCTGTTCTCGACGGCTTCCAGCAGTGAAGGTGCCAAGCTGAGCTGTTGATCTCGAGGAAGACGAGGAAAACCCATGGTTATGTATATTATAGTGAAGTTCTAAAACATAATAAACTTATGTAGCATCTTCATCACATTGAATTAAAAATAGCATTTATTATAAAATGAAACTTAAATTAGAATTTTTTTGAGAACTTACAATAATGAAACTATTGGAAGTGGGATCTCGATACAGCTGCAACAAAGTTTCCACAGGCAGTTGTACAGTTATCCGGCATTTGACCCTTTTGTTCACATGCACCAACAATTCCATGACTTTTGTCCGGACCTTTTAAAAACCAATAATTAACATATTTATTATGACAAAACATTCAACTTAATTAATTAAATTCATCTTAGAAATAAATCAATTAAATTCTTTTATTTTTCTTTGTGTTACTTGCAAAGATCTTAATAATTGTTGAAAGTAATACAGGGACAAACTATGTAATAAAACTTGCTTGCAAATCTAGTTCTACTGTCTCCATATTTTATTCATATAAAGGTTAAATTTTTTAATTTGTCATTCACCTAGCATTAATCTTCTATAAAAAAAATACCAAAAAAATGACCTCAGTATAGTAAAACCAGTGAAATTTTAAAGATTTACTTATTCAAATAACTATATGATAATAGTTACAGATTTTTTAATAACAGCAACATTCTTCAGTTCATTATCAGAGCATTATTCATTACCCTTTTTTTAATGTTAGATAGTCCAAAGCATAGAAGTGTATTGGCTAATTACTATAACTATTTCTAAGTCAGGCCAAATGGACCAGCGTGTTTAAAAATGAGACATACCATAGCACCAATGAGTGAAAAATAATGAGTTAAACACCTGTTCGTGAGGGGATGATAATTTCAAAATAACGGGCGGAAGAAATCTGCCTAGGCAGCTCTCCAATTTCTCGTCAGAATCAGCATTGCCGAGGCGCAAAAACACTCGATCTAACAAAACTGCAACGAACATCATTGAATTAAAACAAACCGGTGAACGAAACAATAGGTTAGCAATATTAATATGCCATGAAACAAGGCATTATGACAATTAGTAACAAAAATAACTTACGCAAATCATTGGAACAATCGTTCCCACTCTCACTCACTTCCATTTCAGACATAGTTTTTATTTCCCCAGTTATATTCCAGAGAATCCAACGATGTGTATTATATACGGGAATGACAAACACAAATATTGACATTGACGGCTCTGACATTTAGAGAGTAAACAGTGTTGCAAAAGTGAAAAAAATTAAATCGGGAGATTTGCCACCTAAAAATCGGGAGAAATCGGGAGATTTTTTTCGAAATAAAATAGAGTATTTAAATTTAATAAAATCACATAATAACTAATACCAATAATAAATCATAATATTTTTTTTTCATCTTCGTACCAACCCTTACTGGCTATTTTGTGTGGAGAAGCCCTACTATTGAATTAGAGGAAATTTTATTATTTATTTTCTAAGTTTTGTTATCACTAAATAAATCGATGAAAATATTCATTCCACGTCCTCAGAGTAGTGCGGCAAACTTAAAATTTTAAAAACAAAGGAACATATAAGTACAAGCACGCGGGAACCATAAGCATAATTTTCAAATTACTGACACTAAACCAAATGATTTGATTTCTTTAATATTACGAAGCAAATGCCATTTCGTGTCGAAATACATAGGTAGTCATAATATTATCTTGTAAACTCGAGATATCGTACGACTGAGTTGTAGGTTACGATGCAAAGTGTATTCATATCGACTAACTACGATCTCCAACCGAATCGCACGATAAACAAACAATGTACGAGTGTGGTTTCGAACTTCGGAGGGCTCAATACAAAACGAATTGTTTATATCGATCGATATATCGTAGGGATATTATATACCATCTTTTGCCCACTTCTACATATGTACGAGTACGTCTTAAAACTAAAGAACGAAATTATTGCCGTGAGTGAACGAGATGGTTACCATATTATTAGTACAAGGATAAGTGGTAAGGAATGCTCGTACTTTTAAATATACCTAATTACTTTTAAGTAAACCTTATAAAAATCGGGAGATTAGGTTGCTAAATCGGTATATTGGGAGACCATATCCAAAATCAGTTGATCTCACGATAAATCGGGAACTTTTGCATCACTGGAGTAAAGGTGGGTACGGAAATCAGTGTTGCCAACAGTTATACTAGCTTACCACCAGACCCAGAGTCAACTTTTAAAACCACCAAAAAACCACTAACAAAAAATTATCCAACACTCAAAATCGCAAAATTTTCCTCTAAAAAATTTTTGTTTTACGAAATAAAATAAGTATATAGGTTATTAGTTTCCTTTAATAATACGTTATAAAAATTAACAATCAGCTAATCAACATATCATTCGTAGGTAAATTAATCTTTTTTTACTTCCAATGGATTCTGGCTGGTAATTATAACCTGTAACAATTTAATTATGTAAGATTGTAAAAACTTAAACCCAACAGCAATAAAAGATAAAACAGACAAAGCATTAGAGCTGTTTAGCACTTTATCCGATCCGATCCAAATCCATCACAAATTACAGTCGGCGAAAAATAAGCACATAGAACGAAGAATTAATGAAAATACGGAAACAGAAATTTGGAAACGTGTAAGTTAAGGCTAAGTGATCACATTTTTAGTAATTGAAATTGATTTTTACTAGAAAACTTACCACTAGAAAAATCCACTAGCTACTAAAACCAATATTTCGCCACTAAATAGGGAATTAAAACCACCAGTTTTAGTGGATAATCAGTGGATTCAGTGATTAAGTGAACTTAGTGAAGTTGGCAAAACTATAAATATACATATAACATACAATTATAGTAGGGCATGATGGGGTACTTAATGGAAATAAAAAAAATACAGCATGATGTAATATGTATATATATGTATGTGTATGTTTATAAATGACTTTATTTGCACACCTACTATGCATCATCTCTGCATCACCCAAGGTTCGACTGGCAGAGAATGCCTTAGGCATTAAGTCCATCTTTACAATTATGTGTTTAATTGTATAAAGTGTAAATAAAAAAATAAATTACTATGTTTATTACTTTTATTAATTCATGGTACTTTGTTATTTATCTAACTATGATTTGGTACAGTCTAATTATTCTCACAAAACACAAAAATGTGTATTTCCTCCGCATCTTCATTGTCCACGTCCAGCAAGCATTGTGAGCTCAACGTCCACAGAGCTACTAGCCTGACTAAGATTCCGACGATGTCAAAAATTAGGTTTAAGTAGGTACGTGATTTCAATATAGGCAAATGGCATCTTCATCATTGCTCTGTTGTATTTTTGTGTTCAGTGCTCTTTTGTATAATAAACCAATGTTACGAGTATTTATTTAGAAATTTAAATGAACCCAGGCCCAAATCCCATTATACCCTAGTGCGGGTTGGCGGACTACACACCTAAGAAATTCCAAAGAACTTTTTAGTGCAGGTTTTCTCGCGATGTTTTCCTAGTTTTATATATTTTTATATAATTTTCTCGATGAGTGTCCGGCACAGTTCTCTCACAGAACAAATATACACATCAACTTTTCTTGTGTCAAAACATTCATCGTAACAACATTGCTAACATATTTTGTAGGAGCTGAGAGATTTTTTTAAACCAAAAGCAGCACAAGATTCTTCTAGAAGCTTCTAAGCTATCTGGCAATGCTCATATACATACAAACACTTTCGGATCATTAAAAAAAACGCTTCGGAGCGTATACTTAATTGTGGAGAAAAAGCGGCGGAACAAAAATTGCAAAATACAACTTTATTAATATTCATTATTGTGTTACAAAATAAATTCCAATCATGTAAAAGTCAAAAGTCTATGAAATAAATCAGGCCATAAGTACTAAGAACATGTTTCTATTAAAATAATAAAAATAACATTGCTTAATTTATTTATACGTTAAAACAATAAATAGTCCAAACCACAGTGTATGCTAACGTATTCATAACGTTCTTATTGTTTTAGAAGGCCTCCAAACTACGAAAACTACTCTGAAACTTTTTACTCTAACATGTTACTCAAATAGAAACTACCCTATCCTTTCGTACCCTTGAATATATTCTATTGTTGCATCCTAACTAAACCGCCATAGTCCTTTATACGTTAACACATCTATTAAAAAAAAAATGGTATATTTATTTCTTGATTAATTCAAACTTCATGCCATTGCTATTAAGCCTATTAATAATATTAGTATCTCGAAATGCAGCGCCGGGCATAACCACACCACCTCTGAAAAAGAAATAGACATTATTTCACTACACTACTACTAAGTATATCCACTTCCCCTACCTAATCGTAACTAACTTTTCACATTTTATGACATAGTTACCTACCAAAAAACCCTAAAATTCACGTCATTTAATTAAAATTTGCTTCCATTCATTTCCTGTTACAAAAAATAGATAGGTACATATTATATTTTTTTTGTGAAACATCCATTTCTTACAAATAGCTACTCATTCATTGTTTCTTTTTTTATGTATCTATATAAATATATTGGCACACACATACGTCCTGCATCATGTTTCCTTTTAAAACATAAACACAAAACACCTCGTCCTTGGACAAATATTATATTAGAAACCATAAAAATTAGTCAAAATAATGCGGTGATCAAACATTTGAAAAGAACATGAAAAGAGGCGAAATTATTTGTACCAATTTTTTTTTTACTTTTTATTGTAAAATTACTTACTTGGGCATATTGGGGTATTCCTTCAATAACGTTAATGCTGACATTGCCAGTGCCAGGGCCGTGGTTTCATATCCTGGATCAATACCTGAGATCTGCAATGAAAATAAATACATCATACACCCAACAGTCACAAACATTGTCACCAGGGACCTATATTTTCTGATTCCATTTATTTTTTGATATCATGTACCTACTACGCCATACGAGGTGAATCTATAGGCGTTTACCAGGTACCGCAACATCAGGTAGGTACTAACACGGTAATTCCACTCTTCACCATTTAATGTCTGGTGCCACAACCAGTACCGTCTTTGCCATAAGGGCACACGGGGCCCGTGCCCAGGGCCCCCGATCCTAAGGGGGCCCCGAAGAACCGTCATTTTTTCTGACATTCGTTCTCAAAACATTATTGAAAAAAAAAGATTGATAGCGTAAACTATTCTTTCTCTTTCCCCTTCCTTATAATCGTTAAATCTATAATGCTATATTTTGATTTGTTGAGGTGTGGAAGTGGAAATATCTTTAAGTCATTAAATATTCAATATTGAGATTAGTTAAAATGGTACACATTCCTTTTAGCAAACATAATGGACATCTTGTCCTTTTTATGTCAAGTCCACTTTAGTACTTATACTTCCTACACAATATTTCATTCATCAGTCAGGGGTCCTTATGGATACAAGTGTGTCCCTCGAATCATGTTATAGTTAAAAACTAAGGTACTTATGTTCATCATGTTTCACTTAATATTGTAAACTCTTGTTAAATTCTTATAGATACAACTGTTTCCCACAAACGTCGTTGTCGAGTAAACTAAGTATTACCCATAAATTGTGTTATCGTCTAAACTAACTTACATTAATTACCTTTGTTTTTGTCACCAGCACTTCTTTTGTTGTAAAGAAGTGTGGTAATTAGTAACTGATTTATGTTTTATCCTTTAAGTTAAGTTGGTATATTAAGACAGATTTCAGGGGACTCGACACAGTTGTCAGAGTCACTGAGCAAGAATAGTACTACTAGAAGTTTTGATTTGTTCGATTTAACATTATTTCATAATGTCGAAAAGAACATATTTAAGTAAGTGGTTCACAAAAAAGAAAAAAAGTTATGGCTCAAAAAGAAATAACGGGGAAACTTCCTAAGATTACTTCGTTTTGTACGGTTGAAGAAAGAAATAAGCAGAGGGATTCTTCATTCTCATCACTTGAGGATTCACCTCAAGATAAAAATACCTTTGAATATCACCAGGAAAAAGAGGATACGAGTGACAAAAACACAACGGGTGCGGGACCTTCGACTTCAAGCTGCTGTGAGTTAGTAACAGCGAGCTCGCATCATGTATTTTTATCTCCTGATCTTGGTACTTATTGTGACGATATTTTAACGGAAGAAGTCCGTAATATTTGGATTCGAAAAGGGCCAGAGTTTTTCCAAAACAAAAATTGTGACTTCTCGGAAACTTCTACGAGTTTTCCAGATTCAAGTGGTAAAACTAAAACTAGATACTTGACTAAAAATATTTTTACTCGTAAATTGACGAATGGTGAGTGTTTAGAAAGAAAATGGCTCCTATATTCACCAGTAAAGAAGTCTGTATACTGTTATTGCTGCCGCCTATTTAATACCACTTCTGGTACTGGACATAATTTGAGTTCTCCAAATGGATATAAAGATTGGAAACATATAAGTAACTTATTGAAGGAGCATGAGAATACCTCACAGCACAGGCAATTTATGATGAATTATGTTGAAAGAAAAAAAACTACTGGACGAATTGATAGTGAGTTGCTGTCTCAATATAATACAGAAATTAACTATTGGAAGAATGTGCTTAAGAGGATAGTTGCAGTAGTGAAATTTTTAGCTTCAAGAGGTCTTGCTTTTCGTGGTGATGATGAGACATTGGGATCGCAAAATAATGGAAATTATTTGGGATGCTTAGAACTGATTAGTGAATTTGATCCTTTTCTTGCTGATCACATACAAAACTGCGGAAATCGTGGAAAAGGAAGTACATCGTATTTATCTGCAAATATTTGTAATGAATTTATTAATATAATGGGACAGCAAGTTTTAAAATCAATTGTCAAAGAACTTAAATCAGCAAAGTACTACTCTATTAGCGTAGATTCTACTCCAGATCTGTCTCACGTTGACCAACTTACTTTCATCGTTAGATACGTAAAAGGTGGACAGCCTATTGAGAGATTTTTGCAATTTTTGCCTATGGATGAACATAATGCACAATATATAGCAGATACCATTTTAAACTTTTTTGAAAGCCTTGACATTGATATAAAAGATTGTCGCGGACAGAGCTACGACAATGCATCAAATATGTCTGGAAAGTACTCTGGTGTTCAGTCAAGAATAAAAGAGGTTTGCGAATTTGCAATCTACGTCCCATGCGCGGCACATTCGCTAAATTTAGTGGGTGTTCAGGCTGTTGAGTGTGTTTCTGAAGCAGTAGCCTTCTTTCAATTTGTACAATTTTTTCTCAGCTTCGACCAAACGATGGAAAATTTTGATAGAGCATTTAGGTGCAAATAGAGTCCTGAAGTCTATTTCAGATACTAGATGGACTGCACGTGCAGATGCTATTAATGCTTTGCAAAATGGTTATTTAAATATTTTTGAAGCATTGTCCTCAATCGCAAATGACATCAATTAACCAGGAAACTCTAGAAATGAAGCCCAAAGCCTAGCAAAAAAAATGGAAAAATTAGAAACTGCTCTTCTAACGGAAACATGGAATGATCTTTTGGGAATTATGAATAAAACAAGTCTAAGTTTGCAGAATAGCACTATCACCATGGATATTGTTACAAAATTTTACGAATCTGTGATCAATTATATCAATAACGCACGAAACAATTTTGATCAGTACGAAATGGCTGGTAAAGAAAAAAATCCAGACGCTGACTACAAAGATAAATTTGAAAGAAAAAGAATTCGCAGCACACGCGTCACTTTTTTTGAAGGATCATCAGAGACTGCACAGTTAAGAGGCAAGGAAAAGTTTCGTGTAGATACTTTCATTCCCATAATTGATACATTAATTACACATTTAAAAAAACGTTCGACAGCATACCGAGAAATTGATAATCGATTTAGTTTTCTTTGTCAGTTAACAACAATCGAATCTGACGAGTTGACTAAAAAATGCAAAGAATTTGCAGAATTTTATCATGAAGACATTAATGCATATGAGCTCAAATCAGAATCATCTCATTTAAGCCAATATTTAAAAAACGTTGCGAAGCAATCAGACGATTTGAATATCTTAATGTTACATAACCTAATAAAGTCAGATAAATTAGAAGAAACATTTCCAAACATTGAAGTTGCTACAAGAATATACCTTTGCCTAATGGTTACCAATTGTAGTGGAGAGCGGTCATTTTCGCGCCTTAAGAGTATAAAAAATGAATTGCGAACAACAATGTTACAAGAACGACTGAGTAATTTGTCAATTATGTGTATAGAAAGTGAAATCCTTCAAAAAATTGACTTTGTGGATATAATAGAAGATTTTGCTCAACAGAAATCCCGAAAGAAACTATTATCGTAACTTTAAACAAGAAAACCAGCAGCATACTAATACCATTAATGAAATATTATATAATATATTTGATTCCCCATAATAAATTATCCTATTAGAAAAATTATTGTATAATTCGCTTTCTTAACTTTCCAGGAGGGCCCCAAATTCTTCTGTGCCCAGGGGCCCCAGCATAGTCTAAGACGGCCCTGGCCACAACACGCCTTGCGTCCAATGAGTTAAAAAAGTCAATCCTATTTGAACTTAAGGTAGGTAAATACCTTACCAACTTAAATAAGTTCAAGACGAATAAGTCATTCACAAACCTTTACAGCCATCGACTGATTGTTCGGTTGACTACAATCTTTGAAGCTTTGATCCCAGCCATTCCCAGTTAACGTGAAGCTGTATTTTGTTCCCTTCCTATTCTTTTCAGTAGGTCCTCTATCCGAGAAGAAACCCAAGGAGTAGAACTTTGGATGTCTCCACAATTGATTCCTAAACCATTTGAATCGGCACATGTAATAATATAAATACATGGCCATAACTACAAGGAAGTGTATCAAAAGCGGCAACATGCAGTAACTTTTGAAGTGAACGTAACTCCTGTGGTTTTTATCGAGCAAATATTTTTGAGACATATTTATAACGTCGGCGTCGGGGCCTGGGTACGGGATCCAGTAGTTGCCGTCTTTACGATGTAAGAATGACCTGAAAAGCAAATACATCTATTAAACCCTAGTATGAATTATACTTATTAACATTAGGTAAGTACCTACTGTGAATACTTTTTTCCGTCTTCGTTTCATAGAAGATGTAATACATTTATTCAGAGATATAAAAGTGCCGTTACAAAATTACGCTTTTGACATCAGGACATATACATATGTACTTTCCATTTATGGACGCGTCTCATGGTTTGTAACACCAATGTCTTTTAGGGATAAGAATAATCTCGAGCGCTAGGCATATAGGTAATAGGCCGCGTTGGGGTCCTCTGGTAGTAGGTGCATGATGTCTTGTAGTTGATACTAATGTTGACATATGTGTGCATCAAACTCGTAAAACCAATACATAATAATATGAGCAAGTCAATGCTTCACCTGACCTTTTAATTTCTTCTGGCTCTACTCCAATCATGTCACCAAAAGTTTCTCTCCTTAGTTGTAACGCGGCTGACATATTATGTAACACATGTACTAGAGAGTTCCAGGTACCGGAATGTACGAGGCAGTGGTCACCTATTAGCCACATGCATTTTTTTGGCATATCTATTTTTACGTAACATTCAACTGTTTTAAGAGTTCCTGAAAATGCAACAACAATTAAATAAAAAATATGTCCTACGAGTAGGATCATGAATAGAAATGTGATTTTTTAGAATTATCTTTAACCTTTTTACTACTCAACCAAATAATAGAAATGAAAACTATAATAAAACAATAATAAAAAATATACGTTAAAGTATACTATACACATTATAGGACGTCGAGAAGCATTTCTCAAAAAGAAATATCTACCGTTACCGATGTATGGGAAAATATCTAAAAAACTGAAATATAACATCTCGAAGCTAGCGAAATTTTCAGAAGAAGCACGGAGTCTGAAAATGCGCCAGAAAAACTGCAACAGGCTCGCCCCGTAATACGTGGGGTCAAAAAAACAATTACCTACTTACCCATAAATTGTTTTTCTAAATACATAAACCCAATTTCCGCAGGGATCGAAGCTAGTCCACATGACGGAACTATTAATACATTTGCGTCTTCAGCTATTTTGTTGTACTTGTGATAGGTGTTGAGCATTTGCTAAAAAACAAACAAGTAAAAAATACATTTACAATCCAAAAATGAAAAAAGTAACACAAACTTTAAACAAACGTTAAAAAGGTTAAAAAATATAGAGCTCATGGAATTTTACAACAAATATTGATTGATGGTAATTTGTTTTAACAACCTTAGGTTTGGCAATACACTGACAATTAGTTGGGGTTTGTGGGTATAACTTGACGTCGGTTATACATAATCTGATTGTTTGCTATTCCATATAAATAAACATAACATAATAAACACAGTAGTAATCTCGGGGTTTAAGGTAGGCCAAAAAAGCTCTGGCTATCTGAAAAACAATGGTTTTTATAGATAAGATTTATCATCACGCTGCTATCAATAGGAACAGTAAACAAAAAGGTGGCAAATATACTGGGAAAACATAATCCTTTTGAAGTGTATAGTGCATAGGTACGGATTTGCGGGCTACAGCTAGCTATACATAAACAGGCAGATGTCGGATAGTAGGTACAGCATTTGCGCGGTAGACTAATTGTAAGCGGGCGCAGTGCAGAAATAAACACATACAGAATATTTGACTAGAAAATCGAATAACAATGTCAAATTTTATATTCTACACAATACATTTCATGTATTGTAGGTATGCACAGCACCACAAAGGATTTAAATTCAATTTTTAAACGTTACTCTTAACTTTTATAGGTACTCATTTACGTGATGAGTTTTTTATTACGTTTCAACCCGCTCTATTTTCCATCTCTCTATTAATCTTATACATTCCAGTCCATCCTACGGTGATAGTATTACCGTGCTACGGTTGTCTGGAAGTAATCGCATACAGCGATAAGACCGCTATTTGTTGTAGGTACCTACCTACTCTAATTGAACTTTTATTATTTTCAAATCATGTTTTTGTAAATTTTGTGGTGTAGAATAAAGTGTGATAAATAAAATAAAATACGTGATCGTGATATGTGAAGGACCTTTACAGAACTTCAATTAACTACTTAAGTAATAACGATGTGAATAACCGTTTGTAAATAAAACAATAACAATTATAATTATCATGTTTACCTACCATAATTTTTCATACATTGGTGCATAATCTATTTAATGTATCACTACTAGTGGCTGGGAGAGCAGGGACAGTTTCGCCCGGGCACAATATACAATACATATTTTATTTTAAATTAAGATCTCATATACAAAGTCAAAGTCAAAATAATCTTTATCAGGGCGATTCCGTATCGAACTATTAAAATAAGCCACGGATCACCGATCAATTTTCTTGCGCCGCTACTTGGCCATTGCGATTATTCATATATCCTTATGATTCTTTCATACACAATTAATAATAATTAGAATCGATTTTCTGTTATACAAAATGAATGCCACTCGAAGTGCTAACTGAATGTTGGTATCATAGCGTACACGCATGTATTTGTATTCCATGCACGAACGTTGTTTGCCAACATTTTATTTGGCCGCCATTGTAAAGGTCGCTGAATCAGTGAATCCTCAAGTATATACTGCAGTGCAACTTTGTATGGCACAAATGATGGGCCATAATGATGTGATTAAGTGCAGTACAAGGAGAGTGTTGATTGGTGTGAAATAATAACATTTGAGACCAGTTGGCAGTTAGTTTGCTATTATTCGTAGCAGAGTCATATTGCCAAATGCAATGCGAGTACAGAAATTATTAACAAATGTTACCGTAATCAATCTTTGTTTTAGCTTCATTTAAAGAATTATGTCCATTTTGAGTTTTCTTACCATAGCATCTTAATATTTGCTCCATGTAGTACCTATCTATTAAAAAATCCTAATTTAATTTCATCTAAAATCAGTAACCAACATTTTCAATACCTACTTAAATACGTAAAAAACCAGAATTGCAAACTAATCTCAATCGTAAATTAACACACAAAGGTTCTATTTTCCATAACATGAACTCTGTAGAACATCGTTTTAATGGCTGAATTCAAAGTACTTATTATTCATATTTATCTCTGCGACAAAAGAGTTATTAGTCAAACCATGTTTATGAAATGGGGATTGTTCTTTATTCAAGGGAAACTCAGGGTAACGCCAGGATAAAATGAAAACAAAAACTAGAGTACTAATTTATCAAATACCTACACCTAAGTATAAAGGTGAAGAGATTATTTCTTCGATCGGTTGAACGCGCTAATTAGAGGAACTACTGGTTCGAATTGTAAAGTTTCCATATGTTGTAAATTGTAATTAAATAGTCCATTTAACGAGGAACGTTATAGGCTATACATCATCACGCTACAACCATACACACGACACGACACGACACGACACGCTAGAGGCATCAGTGAAAAATATGGCAAAAACGAAAAAAAAACTTTTGAAGTCTAAATTTTGGCGTAAAGAGTTGCGGACTACAGCTTGTATAACATAAAACCGACGTATTATACCCGGGTAAAATCTCTAGTAAAACCACAACGATTACTTTCGGACAGAGCTGGATCGGGCCTCTAACACAGGTACGTCTTCTAAATTCTCAATGTGTAAGCACGTATACCTATACTTCATCTAGAAGGCATACTGGGTGGCCGGGATATCATTGTGGGCGCTTTTCGTCCACATATCGTGGTTGCCATACTTGACGCGAAGAGAGCCTCCGAAAGGTTATGGTCGGTATGCCGGCGTAGGGAAATTCGTGTTAGGCACCTAAACCGTAATCAAAATCTCCACGGACGTGACGAAGCCGCGCGCCAAGCTAAAAGGCCGGTGACCCCGATATACGCTTCCCGTCTTCTCCCCAGGGCTGCCGGAATGTAGAGCCATAAACAGCTTTCTCCTCGATAAAATGGTACTAGTACATATTATACACCTATATAGTCTTTAAACCTTTCAGTGGAAAATTTTAATCATCACTCAAGAGCTTGTTTTGATTGTTACTCAAACTAGTTTAAAGTTTTGTTTACAGCATTACATTCAAAGGAGACGTAGCATTTTTTTCCTTATTTATGTTTTTTAAACCGCTAAATATGCAATCTTTTTTACTTTGCTTTTGTTATAGGTATACATGGATAATGATATTTAATACTGAACAACAGTCGTTTTTCACAATGTTTTATAATCGGGATTATCGATTATTATTTCTTATCGCGGTTTTTCCTTTTGTCAGTACAAAAGTGAAAGACCTGTGCCAGTGCACAGTAAATTAAAAACACTATGCCTCGTGATAAGCATAGTGCTATCCAATCAGAGAGTCAAAGGACGAAAAAAAAGAAAATAGCGATGCTCACCGTCTATTTTTTGTAATGTAGCCTATTATTTTCACTACACATTTTTTAACTCTTTATGAAGCCAATTCTTAAGTCAACAGAACTTAAGTGCTAAGAAAAGCTGGCTATAAATATTAGAAATAAATTAGTTACATGTATCTCAGCAGATATGTCGACGTAATGAGTCCTTGTCTCGATGCAACTCTTCAGAATAGAATCGCTTAAATCTTCAAAAGGTCCCGTGCAGTTAATAAGTACTTTGGCACTCGCTGTGGCATGTTTCAAAGCCTGCTCATTTGTCACATCACACTCTATTACGGTTATCTTGGATACGTCAGCTCCTAAAAAATAAATAAAAATATATTTATGTAAAATATATTATTGCACATACACACTCTTACGCCCGTATCTCTGGGTAGGCAGAGATATCTACAGCTACATTTCGCCAATTGGGTATTAGTCCCGTGTGGTGTGGTGTGGCGAGCCCAATATTGTTTATCAAACACATTTTCAGACTCCGTACTGCTACTGAATTTCGTAACGGTAAATCCAATAACCGTTTGCCTGATCCGTGAAGCGAATCCGGGACCTCCCTATCGGACCTAGTCAGCGCCTTTCGCCGGGTATGTATCAGTCCCACGTAATAGGTGGCGAGCCTCTTTTCGGGCACAATTACTGATTCCATGCTGCTACTGAGAATTTCCTAATGGAAATAACCAATAACACCTTGCTCGACCCGAGAACCGAATCCAGTGCTCTAGATCGCACGACACAAACTTGTGCCGTAAGACCACGAGGAGGCAGTGAAAAAAGATGAATATTTAAATAAATATATCTAATAATCGCACAATATAACCTCTAAGCCAACACTTGGATTTTGTATTAGGAAGTAAGAATGACTACGGTTTCTTAAGCATGATCCGAAACCAATATTTATACATAACATGAATATATGCCTATATTTTATACGGGCTCGACAACGCTACTTTACTATTACTGATGGTTAGTACATTACGGTTAAAATAAATTACTGTCTATACATTAAAAGTTATTCAGTCACTAACGAACACATACATACGTAAGTAAGTATGTATATATGCTTACCGGTTGTAAGCTGAATGTTCACAGGTTGGCCTTGGAGCTTTTACGAGGGTCAATAAATACCAAACTCATTTTAATTTACCGCTATGTTATAAACTTATTAATAAAGGGTCAAAATCAACAGTTTTAAATAAAAAAAAAAGTTAAAAAAATATATTGTATTTTTTATATTTGCTTGGGTTGCGCGAGGCACTTGCAAGAGTGAGGCCCCGGGCTATTGCCCCGTTCGCCACCCCCTAAGGCCGCCGTTGTGTATCGGGGTCGCAGTTTAAAAGAAAATACATACATACCTGTCTCCTGAATATCGTTTATCAACTTTTCCATTTTTTGTTTAGAACGTCCGCAGATACCCCAACCGATATCACTATACTCCGGATCATTGGTGATGTTAACAAAGAACGATGTAACAAACTTGCCAGTAAATCCAGTCGCACCGAGAATAACTATATCGATTTTTCCCATTGTAAAATAAACGCGAACATAAAATTCATGCGACTCACGTGCTGTCAGAGAGTACACTAAACTAAACAAAGTCTATGTTGAACAATCGCGACTGTTGAAAAATATATCTACACCATATTTTTTTGTTCTGTTTCCTTTTAATTTATATACATAAAAAATGCTTAACTTCTCATAATAAAATGTTTACAGTTACTGCCCGCCACTTCGTAAGCGCGGAATTTAGTTTTAACTTTGGTACAAACATACTACATACTTAGTACGCTTGTTGGCTCACACTCTATTAGGTATGTAGGTCCGATACATACCTGGCAATATCTGGGTGCAAAAATGCGACTCTGCGTACCCATTCGGGAATATAAGCGTGAGTATATACATACTCACATACATACGTATGTCTTTACTAGCCTTAGTTATTCGTTATAAAATCAACTAAGTACCTGTCCATAAAAATATCGTTAAAATCAATGCTGTTGTTTCGAAGATAAGCCTAATTAAACAAATAACAAATTGACACATAAACAGGCTGACAGAAGTACATAACCCTTTTTTTTAAATAACACGTAAGGGGCCGTGCAAGTATTACGTAAGCACTATGGGGGGAGGGGGGCGGGGGCTTAAAATTATAATTCCAATCCAATCCATCAGCCAATGGAAGTCCACTGCTGGACATAGGCCTGCAACCAGCGACGTCCGGCGACCTTTACTAGGTCGTCTGACCACCTTGTCGGAGGACATCCTACGCTGCGCTTTCCGGTACGTGGCCTCCACTCGAGAACTTTTTGGCCCCATCGGAATTGAATTATAACATTATAATAATTATAATATTTAAAAAACAATACATTAATTGAAAAATGGGATGGGTAAGAGCTTTGCTTACTTTTGCTGACAAGGGGGATGGGGGGGGGGGGGGAAAATAATTGTAATAAATCTGCCTACGTAATACTTGAACGGCCTCTAAGGCTTCTTATAAATTGTTTAACGACCGACCGACGAGGTTTGAAAGACACATGTCACAAATGATAAAAGACTAGCTTTTGCTCGCGACTCCGTCCGCGTAGACTACAGGGTCGGGTTCAGAAAGAAAATAAGTCTATTTTAGGTACTCCACAGAGTCCCATTTATGTCCATACCAAAAAATCATTCAAATCGGTCAAATAGACGTGAAACCTGTGCCGCTGCGCACCGGCCGGCCAGCGCGGCGCCTTGTACATCATAATTGCGCGCTTGATCATTTTTTCGCTGCGGTGTTATTTTAAAAAAAACCTATTCCAAAACAAATTAAAATGCACTAAAAAGTAAAAAAATAATTTCGTATCTTCTATTACTTAATTATAATCAACTTACTATCTCTACATCAATATATAGGTACGATCTATGTGTTTACGACGCAAGAAGCTAGGTAGGTTCTTCTATATCTATCCACTTCAAATCTAACTCAACACATACCTATGAATAACAAACAATGATTAAAATATTTTTTAATGTTCTCCTATGTAAAATTAAATGAAAAATATTAGACTACTTAAAAGTCAATCAAATTATTACGATAATATAATGTAGTTGTAATTATTGTTATTCTTGGAGGCGGTGTCAGCCAAGGTAGGATTCTCGTATTATTATTCATCATCATCAGCCCATATACGTCCCACTGCTGAGCACGGGCCTCCACTACAACTGTGATGCTAGATATGCACATTGTAGTATTTCCTTGGCTGACACCGCCTCCAAAAATAACAATAATTAAAACTACATTATATTATCGTAATAATTTGATTGACTTTTAAGTAGTCTAATATTTTTCATTTAATTTTACATAGGAGAACATTAAAAAATATTTTAATCATTGTTTGTTATTCATAGGTATGTGTTGAGTTAGATTTGAAGTGGATAGATATAGAAGAACCTACCTAGCTTCTTGCGTCGTAAACACATAGATCGTACCTATATATTGATGTAGAGATAGTAAGTTGATTATAATTAAGTAATAGAAGATACGAAATTATTTTTTTACTTTTTAGTGCATTTTAATTTGTTTTGGAATAGGTTTTTTTGAAGGCGGTTTTTGTTTTGTTAAAAATTTTGTTTATTTTTTAATTTTTAGTGAAGCCACACCCGGGATCGAACCTGCAACATCATGCGTTGAAAAACGGTTACTTTGCCACTCCGCTACCACCAGTCTATTATATGGTTATAAAACTCATCGACAATACGCAAATGTTTCTACCACACACTCGGCTACCACCGCTTCACACATTTAATACACCTTAAGTAATGCAATTAGATCGTTTGCTTCATGTTACCGTGCAGCAACAAACGTAAGCGCATTACAATTTGATTCAAGACAGTTAGAAATTCGGCCACAAATCGCATCCATACTGTACGCCGTTAACGAGTTCCATTGACATTATATTATATTTGACTAGGACAATTACTTGACCATAGAGGTTACGGTAGGTGACTCAAATATCCGAATAGCCTATAAAGATTCGGCCGAGTATCGTTAGTTTTCTGCTAAGAATTGAAGAGTTCCGTTACTTTGTCATGGATCCCATAATTAGAACTTAACCAAACTCTCATGCAATTACCCTAGAAGTACATCCTAACCAATAATAAAAAGGATTCATCAAAATCGGTTGGCATGATATTAAGTTATTCGTCGATTTGTCACGCACATTGGTGAAAATTTAAGATTTTTGTGGTTTTCTAATGGAAGCTATTGTCACAACTAGACCAAATTCAAATGGGACCAATCTGGAAGCATCAGCTTTCAATTAAAAAAAGAATCATCAAAATCGGTCCACACAGTCAAAAGTTCTGAGGTAACAAACATAAAAAAAAAAAAAAAATACAGACTTTTTTTGAAGTCGGTTAAAAACTGCGATATCTTCTAAGATACCCATTGAAATCAAATGATGTAAAGGGCAAATTTCTTTTAAATTAAATACTTGTGATGAATAACGTATTTATTTGGATAAGGATTAATATCATCTTTATGAAAACACCTTCACAAATAATGCTTTATTTTAGAACAAATTTGGTTAGCATAAAAAAGGTTATAATGAGCCAACCTTAAAAGATAGACATAGGTATGCTGTCGCGGACTTTTTTTTAGAACTTTTAAAGGGGAACAATTCTGTCATACATTATTTTTGCGAAACTTTAACCGTTTCCGCAGCGCATGTAGCGGAACCTCTCATAAGAAAAAAAAGCCCCCGATTTTGAAACATTATTTATTGGTGCTCTGCTCCTATTGTTCGAAGCGTGATGTTATATAGCCTATAGCCTTCCTCAATAAATGGGCTTTCTAACGCTGAAAGAATTAATCAAATCGGACCAGTAGTTCCTGAGATTAGCGCGTTCAACCAAACAAACAAACAAACAAAGTCTTCAGCTTTATATATTAAGTAGTATAGATTATGCTTTTGTGATATTTAAATATAATTTTCCCCTTTATCCGGTTTATCTAATTTCCGCTTTAAAGTTGAAATAAATGTGAAAATCGCATTAAAACTAAAAACATAATTGCGTATTCTTCTTTTAATAATCAACTTACTTTTTCTCTTCATCAATATGTAGGTATGATATACATAATATGTGCTTACCACGCAAGAAGGTAGGTAGGTACCTATGCACTTCAAATCTAAGGGCCCTGGCACACGGCGTATTTAAAACGTGCCTACGACGCGCGTTACTGAAACGGGCGCCGTAGTGCCCGATTTTTGCGTTTGTATAGATTCAAACGCACGTAAAACGCGATACAAACGCGCGTCTGAAGCGCGTTCACTGCTCGTTTTACATCAAGTTTTTGCATCTTCTATGTTTTACCAACATTGTAAACGTTGTATTGTAATGACCACACAATCTTTTACTCGTTAATGGGTCCATCTAATAGATGTGCTTATTTTTACGTTATTTCTTTTTTTAAAGGAGTGCTAAGCGTAAGCAATGTAGTCTCAACCGACGCCATTGAACAACCGATCTGATCAAAACGTAGAAGCTACGAGCGATTACTGTCTACTGCGTATCTGTATACGCGCAGTAGACGCGCGTTTCATGATCACCCGTGTGCCTAGGGTTACAAGGTTGCGTTCGAAACGCGTTTGAAGCGCGTAGACTCACGACTACGCGTATAAAATACGCCGTGTGCCAGGCAGGGCCCTAACTCAACACATACCTAGAAATAACAAATAATGATCAAAATATGTTTTAGAGTTCGTGATGATGTGAGGTAAAATGAAATGAAAAATATTAGGCTACTTAAAAGTCAATCAAATTATTATGATGTAGTTACAATTCTTGTTATTTTTGGAGTCAGTGTCAGCCAAGGAAACACAATTTCGATGCGGTTTTTTCATTTGAAAGCCAGTATCCTTGCGAAGGATACAGGTCAGGTATGTTCGGTTAATATCGTGTAAGAGTATCAGCTCTTTTCCAAAATAATGTAAGGCATTTTTCTCGTATGATTACTGGATTAAGCGCTTCACACGTGCCAATATAATTGTTAAGTGACAATTATTTGTTAACTTCGAACTGATGCTGCAGCCTACAACTAGAATGGTCTTTAGAGAACCCAACTCTTCGAAAACTCAAAGCAGGTTAATAATAGATTATTAATAGGTTAGTTCAGTTTAAAAAGTTTAAAATAAAAATAAAATTAATAAAATTAAAATCCCCTTCGCAAAACTACTTATATTTGAAGGAACAACCCTTAAAGTAAAAAATAATTATTCTTTAGCAGTCGCTAGAAACCAAATAAACAAATGTTTATGGAAATGTAAATTGGAAAATATTCTACAAGCCTAACATCAAAAACTAAACATTATATTTTCTGATTCTGATGAAACTTAACAATAAACTATTGTAACATAACATTCCGAAATATACTTACCTATATTTTTTGTAGCGATTTAAAGTCGCGGCGGGGTATCAGTAAGAAGACGCTTTTATTTTATTCGTATACGAAGTTCGAAAAGTCGTAGTCACGCGTTGTTTTATCTTGTCATTATAAAATGAGTAATAAATAGGTACCTACGTCAGTTAAGGGGCAGTTGCTTCAAGTAAGGTAGGTAAGTAATTCGATTGCAGAAACATGTTTAATCTTAACTACGATTACAAATCCGAAGATGATTTGAATTGGCGCGGAGATTACCACCGTGGGGTTTTGGTCGGTATGTCGGTGTAGGTTAGGGTTTGGACCCAGTCCGGCACTAACATCTGCGCGGACATGACATTGACCGGTGACCCCGACATACGCTTCCCGCCCTCCCCCCCCCCCTCCTGCACAGGTCTGGCGGGAAGTAGAGCCATAATTAGCATTCCCCTCGAAAGCAAAAAAAATAAAAAAGTGTATTTCTTTAACGCCGTAATTAAGTAACGCATTGACGCCGTAATTTATTGCCTAAGCACCGTTAACTTAAAAGTTCTAGAAATATCAGACACACACCCCATAGTTTGGTAATCAATATTAAACAGTTTACCTTTAATAATGATGAATATAATCGTGAGAAAAAGTGCATGCCTGAGAGTTCTGCACAATGAATTCCTTAAGTACTACTAAGGCCCAGGTGCCCAGTTGCTCCTAATAGGTTCTAGATTTAAGTAGATACAAAATATGTTTTACATTCTTACGCCGCAATAGTTAAAACGTGTTTAATTGATATGAAAATAAATAGAGACGATTTTTACTATGTTTTAGCCTAAATCACATTGTAAGTACTTAATACACTTTTATTTAAAGAATTGGATATATCTATGGATTTAAAAATATGCTTCGTTACAAATCCACTAATAGACTAATCACTGAAACCTTATAAATCGTCAGTAATATAAAAACTAAGAACTTGTAACATATATGATGTATGTACACCACTGGTGGTATTTCCATAGAAGCCCAAAAGCGTTAATTGTGTTATTTCAAGTTTTTAATTGTTTATTGTGGGATTGTCAGGATATTGTCATTTAAGTATATGCGAAATTGTTTTTCTTAAATAAAGATTATTATTCGCAATTTTTAAAGCAAGCTGTGCTTTTGGGCTTCTATGGAACTACTACCGCCACTGACATACCTACACGTATTCGTAATTGTCTACGTGTGAACAGACTTAATTAAGTTGATTACGAAAACACGCATTTAATGACTGACAATGTGTGAACTCGTTTTTCGGCTTGACGGTCAATCTAGTTAGTTGTGATAATCCAAACTAATATATTTATATACTATTTTAAATGCGAGAATGATCTTGGTTACATATTTTCTTTTCCCTCGCGACTATTCGAAAATTACAATATTGCTTAAAGTTTAAACCATAATCATACGAAAAGCATACGATTAAACAAATTGCAAAATCGACGGTATTTGTCTACGCAGGGATCTATATTAATATTTCAATTCTGATAAATCTGACCTTCTTCAATCAACTGTTAGTAATAACAATCCACCGAACATATCTTTGGGACTTTAGTGTCTGATTGGATAACGCAAGCTATTTTATTATTATTAGGAAAACAAACAGTCACTTAAATATCTAGTTATACTAATACATAATTTCTTAAAGACTAATAATATGTTTCCGCATATATAAGGGAGACCGGGTACCAAAGTAACATTTTGTACATTGACCATTGTTTCTAGCTAGGTGTTATTAGTATGACGTAACGGATATAAATATATGTAAATTTGGTTCATGTTCTTTACATTATCATCTTAATTTAACTTAATATTGATTAATGCAATCTAGGGACTTGAAAAAAAATTGTCTCTTGTTACTTTCGACCACGTTGGCAGGTCGGAAGTAACACAGCGTGGGTCGAAAGTAACAGGACAAAGTGGGTTTCTATTTTATTTAATAAAAAACATATTAAATCAAAAAATATTTATTAGGAACTGTATTAAGCAAAAAGTTAACATTTGCATTACAAATGCACAACACTTACATATTAAAAAAAACAAATCAACATTATTAAAGTCTCTTTCTAATTATTCTTATTTTAAGTATCTAACGAGATCTTTTAATTATAATCGGAGATAATAGGACTATGCAATTTCAGTCTCTTATTCAGACACAATTACGGCACACATAATTTCTCTCGTCATTGACGCATTTAGCATGTGACCACATTTTGCATTCAATGCATTGTATCCACTGATCATTTGGTCGACTATTGCCAAAACTTTCTAAGCAAACGAGAGAAGCAATCCTCGTCGTCTGACTTATTTTCCTTCCCTTTATCTGTCTTCTTTTTTTTCCTTTTCCCTTTCCTTTCGTTTTTTTCTTGCCCTCTTCATTATCAGGTGGTAAAACTTTCTTCTTGGCTTTATTTCTTAGTTGGTATTCTTCTTCGATTGCATTCTTTTCAGGTGTGTTCGTCAAAATTGCCGACTTACGTTTCTTACGTCCTTTATTTAATAATGACCTTAGCCCTGCTTGTGGTAAAGAATAAATAAATAAAATAAATACACCCAACAGTCACATACATAGTTCTGACCCCACACTAGGATACAAGTCCTGTGTCGTGGGTATCAGAGACTACGAGAGACTTTTCGGTCTCACAAACACCCAGACCCGAAACAAATATTTGTGGATCACACAAACATTTGTCTCGGTGCGGGGATCGAACCCGCGGCCTCTCGTTTCGCAAGCTGGTGTCTAGCCAACTGCGCCACGGGGCTGTCAAGGTCTCATATCTTTAGGCGATATAGGATTAAATGACTGAGATAAGATGGGTCGCTGTAATCCGCAGGGTCCAGGAACCGGTGACTCAGATCTTTGACCAGAAATTACGCTAGTTAGCAGAGAATTAGCGTCAGCGGGGAAAGGTGAAAGTTGAGTGATTATTGGCGGTGATTCATTAATTATCCATACGCTGATAGCGATCCAGCGGGATGTTGGAAGATTAGAAACTGTAGTATCTTGATCTATTTGTCTGGGAGGTGTTGCGTCAAAACTGATCAACAGACCATTTTGCGGAATTTCATTAATGGTTTGCAAAGGACGGTCAGTTACATAGGACGGGGCAAAGTCGCGGCATTCTGTTGAAATAAAGACACTCATAAATAATTTGCGTTAAAAAATCCATACGGGGACAAAAGTAACATGTTACTTGTGTACCCATATAGCTATGTTACTTTTGTACCCTACCTCATTTTCGTTAAAATATGAAATATAACCATTAAACGAAACGTGATAGACAAAAACGGATTAAAACACTCGACGATCAATTTTATCAAGAAACTATATGCAAATATTCATGTTGATATCATACTTTTAACTATACTTAAACATAAAATAAGTAAATGTCAAAAAACTTACTTTTGAGCAGTAAATTCACATAGCGTCCTGTCACACCACCAAACAGCGCGGGGCGCGCACGGCAACTGTTTGCAGGGGAGGGGGGTGTACCCGAGTATCGCTTGACGGCAGCGACGCGATGTTTTGGTGATTAGATATACCTACAGGGCGTTTGTTACTTTCGACCCGCCGTTACTTTTGTACCCGGTCTCCCCTACCTAAATAAAATTCACGTAAAATCATAATTGCTTATGATACGTACCTCGTGGAAACTTTCATGCTTTTCAGCATTTTTCTCTTACCTACTATTAGAATCATAATTAAGTAAGTAATAGTATTCACGTTAAGAATTTATACAAATGTTATGTCAAGTAAAATGGAGGACGGTAGCAAAGCCCTGCACATCTCCGGCATTGAAGGTCACGATCGACGAACCGTAAATAACAGGTACGTACCTACCTAATTATTGATTAGGTACCTAAAGTAAATACGTAAGTTTATTACGTATTTTTAGCATCATACGTTAATATAATAATAAAAATAAGTTATGAAACTTACGTACTTATACCTAACTACTTGATTTATCGTACCTTGCTATCGCTTGCGGCAACTCTATATCCACATCATGTATCGAGTTTATAGTTGTATATATAAGTTATAGTAAGCGCAACTCGCGAAGTGGAATTCGTAAACCGCGCGGCCCAGTCGAAAACACGTTTTTTTTTTGTTGGGAAATATACAGAACAATCACAATCAAAAAATACAAAACAAAAATATAAACACAATCCAAAGCAATTTCCACTTATAGGTAAAGCACAAAAAAGAAGAAGTGAACGACTAAACTAACAAGAAATTACATTATACAGAATTAAGGAAAACATAATATATGACGTAAAATTAGTCCCCTACCAATTTAAGTCTACGTTTTGTAATAATATTGAGTATGTGCTAGTTGAAATACTGCACTCGATGATCGAGAGGCACTTAACTGTACTAATATGAGTTCAATTTTTGATTTTTCTATTTAACTAATACAAGTAACTGGGTAAAAATAAAACATCATAGCAGTAAAAACTGACAATTATGTATAATTCCAAAATATAACTAAATTAAACATACCATCTCACAAATATTTCAAATAAATGGAACTATTAATTTTGCCTCAATTCATATATGTAGAAATTCCAACATCAAAACTCATCCCTATCAAACAAAAGCCAGATTATTTAAAATATAACACAGCACTCAATCACTGATACAATTTGTAAATACTCTTACAAAATTATTCTTACTAGCAATACCACACTTTTTTTTAATTGCTGTTATTGTTGATATCCGGAATGTTTCAAGTACCCAATATTTAATTGCAAGTCCATAATATAAAACATACTCTCAAATACATCAATAATACTATGTTACCCATCATTAAAGTTATTTATTATTGTACATATCATTGGTCGTCATATAGTTAACAACTTCACATAATTTTAAACATCACAATCAACCAACAATAGAAATATTTCAGTTCGATACAGCCAATAGGAAACACTTTTACAATCTACTTATTTGTACAGGAGAGAGAAACTTTAAGTTTTTACACTTATGAGATCTTGTTATTTGCCTGAAACTTCGATAATTTGTTAACACACCAAGCAAATACTAATTACTTGACTATAATTAGTGTATTGCTAATTTAATTACTAAGTCACTTCACAATTGCCTGACAAATAGTCAATACTGTCATACAGCCAGTAGTAAAACTTGTCATTGGGTAAATGATCGTTCACCCATTTCTCAGATCGCACTCATGTAATTGACATGTGGGGAGCTGGGAGCGTGGTATGAGCGGTCACTTACTGGCACGGGATCGCACTATGGTATCACTACAGAAGTTCGTTGGGCGCTAGAAGGCGGCGGCCTTGGTCCGTGGGCTGCGCTACTCGATGCCGTGCGCGAATATCATGACGAGGCCGGGCTCCACCATCATGTGTTCGTCGACGTGCGAGTTGTCGCACTGCAGCACCAGCACGGCCTGCTTGCCCGGCACGCGCTTGCACACGTACTTCTCGTACAACCTGCCGCGCAAATGCTTCGGGATTATACAATATCCAACACATGCATACAGAGTGTATTCAGACCGTGATCGGAAACTAAGCCAAAGTGATTACAAACCCCCTGGCGTTAAATAAAATCCCGACAAAAAATAAAAATTTTGACGTTTTCCATACTACCATAGCTTAGTTAGCTTATAAATTGTATGTGATTTTTAGGAAAATGTATTTTTTTTTGTCTAGATTTTTTTAACGCCAGGGATTTTATGATGACCTTAGCTATTACCTGCCTTAGTTTCCGATCACGGTCTGAATACACCCTGAATATTACGTAAAAAAACGTTAACAATAGATAGAAACGATACATTCATTATATACAAATAGATATTGTTGGTTGGCAGAGGTGCATATCTGCACCCACATGTAGCCACATGTGTATCAGTCCCACGTAATAAATATATTAGACCACAAGCCCATGGTAAAAATTAACCTGTGAAATGAACCACCGTGAATTACGCTTAGAAGGCTGTTACTATATCATAAAATAACTCTGAGCGCTATGCCGTCATTTCTGAGCGGTACAAGTGAGTACGAGAGTAAATGGAATTTCTCTGCTACAGGGGAGGAATTACGACTACTTATTAATGTACGGCTTTTATTATAACTTATAGATGATTAAAAATAAATGTCGAAAAACCTAGTGCCGTACTAAAGTGGTGGTACCGGAAGTTAGTGCAAATTTTTAATTCGCCGGTAATTTTAGGAGCAATATAGGTCATTTATTACTGTACGGCATTTGTGTAATTCTTTTTGTATACATATACAGATACTTTACCCATGAACGCCGTACAAATTTTCCAGTGCAGGGGTCGAAAGCCAAGGGACGCAAACCTTTCCCTACACCATATGATATAAGGTCATTGTAAAATGTACGGCATCTTGTTCAAAATGTTATTTTATACGGACAATAACGTTTGGTAATTATGCCGTCTAAAAATTATAGTTCATATTTATATAAATAAATAAGTATCTACATTTCAGGATTTATTTATTTATATACTTTATTGTACACCATGAATACATACAAAATTAATATTAATATCTAAGCTTAAGATTAAGTGAACAATAGGCGGTCTTATCACTAACTGCGATCTCTTCCAGACAACCTATTTTACAAAACGGATATTTAAAAAGATGTTACCGAGTGTGAGTGGTGATTTACCGAGTTATTACTGCTGTAAGATCATAAATTTATGTACGGCAACCTTTTTTTTTAATATAATGTTATTAAATATTACCGTTGTACCTTATAGCCGTTCATTATAAATGGTAACAAATAAAAATATTAGGATTTAAAAAAAAGGAAATTTCCGAGATTTATAAGATTTTTCAAATGTTCCTGTAGTAATTTGGGAAGTAATATTTTCAAAGGTTATTGTTATTTTACTAGTAACAAATATAATTAAACAAAAAATCATATGCCGTACATTTTGCGTCAGATTATTCTTTACAGCTGATCAAAACTTTGATAACATTTGAGATGTCCCTTGAGGTCATTAATAACTATACGGCATTTGATAAATTTTGTTTTTAATATTAAATAATAATAAAAAATTATAATGCCGTACATTTTAAAAAGAACATTACGTGAAATAAACCAATTTTCTTCAAATTTTTTTATTACGGATAAATTTGACAATTGTTTGTAGCACTGTTGGTTATACCCTTTTTCTTCTATTACAGACAGCGGTCTGAGGCGGTGGATTAATCTTCCATTTTATAGAATAGCGGACTATCAAAATTGTACGGCATTTATTTTTTATCGAAGATTTTCTAAAGAGCCAAAAACCTATGTTATTGCCGTACAGAAAAAAGTCACCAAGTTACTATTTTCGGAGGGAAGTAATTTACCCCATACACCTGTGTCCCACAAAAAATGTACGGCATGCTAGAAAATATTATCTACTCATGAAGTACTCTGAAGATCATTTAATTTTATGTTGTTTCATTTCATCATCATTTATATATAATCAGAAATAAGAGTTGCATCCCTTGGCTTTCGACCCCTGCACTGGAAAATTTGTACGGCGTTCATGGGTAAAGTATCTGTATATGTATACAAAAAGAATTACACAAATGCCGTACAGTAATAAATGACCTATATTGCTCCAAAAATTACCGGCGAATTAAAAATTTGCACTAACTTCCGGTACCACCACTTTAGTACGGCACTAGGTTTTTCGACATTTATTTTTAATCATCTATAAGTTATAATAAAAGCCGTACATTAATAAGTAGTCGTAATTCCTCCCCTGTAGCAGAGAAATTCCATTTACTCTCGTACTCACCTGTAGGTACCGCTCAGAAATGACGGCATAGCGCTCAGAGTTATTTTATGATATAGTAACAGCCTTCTAAGCGTAATTCACGGTGGTTCATTTCACAGGTTAATTTTTACCATGGGCTTGTGGTCTATATATTTATATATCGAGTCTTATATTGTCCTCATTCTATGACATTTCCATACACAATAACAAAATGGGCAATGCCCAACTCGAGCCCTCTTGATCGCACAGCACATACTTGTGCCACGAGACCAAAAAGTAATGTAGAAACGATAGAATGCCAAAATAATAATAATATTCTTAACTTATATTTAAAGAAGGTATTTTGCAGATGAATAAACAATTAATAAAAAAGAAACGACCGGTGTAACCGATACGAGCTCGGAGTAGCAGACTCCTTGCAAATGTTAAAATTAAACTGAAAAGATAAATTGCTTTTTATATTAATTATATATTGTTTTGCTTGCACCTTTGTTTGAAAATGTAATTAAGATAGAACTGTTAGTTGGTAATCTAATCAATGAAACATTAAAAAACAATCAAAATAAAAAACAAATTGGAGGAATACGCCGTTAATAAATTTAAAAGACATAAACATCCGCTCTTTGCACATAAAGTGCAGTGTCGTCATTGGTTGCTCAAACATTTATTACTTTAGAAAGATATCAAAATTAATCATTAATAAATGGATTTACAAAAAAAATGACTACGCTAGTGACGTCAGATAACATAAGGTTATCCATACATGAGATAACTTAACACAAAAATAATTAAAGTATATGAGTCTCCAAACTTTTAGGGTGGGGTATATTTATCCTACTACAGTAACGCGATTACGCCGATAGGGATTTGGGCAAAGTTTGGCAGATCTTTTATAATGTTGGTTAACACAATATTACTTTATGTATTTCCACATTCATGCTCCACGATACACCATGTTAAAAGTCCTTCTTAAAAGAGCTTTTGTTATTTGACCGCGGACTCCATGTTACATACTTAAAATTTTCTGACGGAAATCTAGGATAGGACTCGGAAATCACACACGCAAGAAAAAAGAGGCAAACATTAATATAAGTTAATAATATTTTTTTAAATATTTTATGAAGTGAGACTGCCTCGTAGGTATAAAAAAGTGTGTGACAAGCAACTGCAGCTTCGATTGTCGGGCTGGATAAATTTAATTGGGTCTTCCATTTCAAAATTCTCAAAATGTTAGTCTGAAAATGTACTAGAAAACGGAAATAAGCTCGCCCCTTATTACGTGGAACTCAATAGCTGGCGAAATGTGGGCGCATGAATGTGTATAAACTTTGATAATTATAAATATGAAGTAAGAAGAATACCTTCTGTTATTTTGCCTGGTCTCGAGCGACGACAGGCCGGGCGGCCACCGCCTCTCGTGGCAGTTCTCCATCAGGTCGTCTATAATGTGCGGTGGACACCCAGATTCTGACAAACTTCTTTTGATCATCATCTACAAAAATGTTATTGGTTTTCTGTTTGTGTTATTTAAATTCTACTCAAAATTTCAAATATCCTTCTGTGTGATGATTGTTATAAAAAATATTAATTAAATAACAGAATGCACTATATTACTTAACATAGATAATATAGAAGGTAAAATCTAATTATGTTTTTTTTTATTATTAAATTTAACCATCTAGGATTCACGAAAAAAAAATTATAAAACTACGGATTTACAATGTGCGTTGTTTATGATTTAATTGACCACAAAATATTGTGATAATCTGTTGGCAATTATGGTAATTGTGATGGTCACCTGCAATACATCATCTGGTGTAGATATCATACCGCCCCACCGCGTCACTCGGGCTCTAGATAATGAGTTGGCCCAGCGGACTACTTCCTCTCGTTCCATTTGATCCGCCAGCGCTCTCATCGTAGGATTCGACACGCGCATTGCTCGCATGAACTCCTGAAGAAAATAGTTATAATTATAAATAACATTGTTGCCTATATATCTTTTTATACCAGCCCAAATATACCCTAGTGTTATAAATGAACCTTTTTAGCAACTGATAGGCCTTAGTTCACCATGCTGGCCACTAAAGAAATTCGTGCGTGGCAATTATAGTTTAATCGCTCGCAATGAAAAACAAAAACATACAATAAGCGTTGACGCCCGCAAGAGCATTCTAACTATGTTGCAGTCATATCTGTGTCGCAATTAATTCATTGTGAATATAAACAAAACCTCGAAAAGTCAGAGGCTAGTGGTTTAAACCCATGACCTCCAAGATTACCACCGCCTTTAGCAGCCAAATACACACCCCAAACCAAATTCAAATAACACTGGTCTACAAAATTTAACTTTTTGCGTGCCTTTCAATTGAATACTATATTTTTATACTGCTTTGAGGTTACTGAATACGAAAACACGAATATGTTTTTTTTTATTAGCTCTTATTTTGGAAATATACCTAATACCTACAAAATTATACTTTTTGTAACATGTTAAAGTACGAAACAATTTATTTAAAAAAATCTATATTTATTTATTATTATTTTTTACTTTTTATATAAAATTGGGAAGATTGAAATATTAACAAGATATTTAAACATGTTTAATTAAGATTTTCTCCTTGTTTTTTCGTTTGACTTTTGTAATCGCCGTTAGGGGAATTTCTTCTCAAATTCCAGCAGTCGTCCGCTAACATTGACACATTCCATCGGCCCTGGTATCTCTTTTGCATAGTTGAGATATCTTGGTGGAATCGTTCACCATGTTTGTCACTGCATCACCTCAGTTAGAAGTGAAAAAATCAAGATGAGAATGAAGTAAATGAATTTTTAGGGATGTACCAACTGTTGATACTTTTGAAGGAGATTGTTCACAAGTTTAACATAATTTTCATTTCACTTATTGCCCAAAAAACCATGAACGACTCTTCTAAAAGATTCCCATGCTTCTTTTTCAAAGCCCTGTAAAACTGAATCAAAATTTTTGTCCCATAGAAACTTTCTTATTTCAAGTCCGATAAAGATTCCTTCTTTTATTTTAGCGTCCCTTATACGGGGAAATTTACTTCGCAGCTATTTGAATGCTGGTCCATCCTTGTTGAGAACCTTCACAAAGTTTTTCATTAGTTACAATTTAATGTAAAAATGGTAGAAGAACATTTCTTTTTGTTTAGCCACTTAATCAAATTTGTGGAGCAAGTTGTGCAACTAAAGTGTGGTACCCACGATTTATATTGGTTTTTAATTTTAATTCCAAAATAATGGAAGTATGCAGTTTCTAAACATTGAGTTCTTGAGCATCTTTGGTTAGTAAGAGTCACCTTTCTACATATGTAGCAAAAATTATCTGCATTATTAACACATTTATGCGATATAATGAAAACTGTAGATTTTTTACTAAAAATGACAAAAAAAAACATAAAAATTTCACGTTTTAACTGTTGAACAAAACACAGTCAGCGTTAGACATAACAAACAAATATGAAATAATAAAATTTCCACAGGTAATCACTAAATATTTTGAATTATCACCATTAATGTGATAAATTTCCGCGGTTCTCGCTAGTACATTATATGTGTTACAACTGCACAATAAGAGCTAACTATCGATTTTAACTTGTATATTTATCTTCAGGGAGTGAAATACAATCAATATAGTACATTTTCATTTAAAAGGCAAATTTGATGTAGACCAGTGTAATTTCTTATATTTAAAACAATTTCATATTTTACAAATAAATATAAATTTATAATTATGCTACCTTCAACAGCACCAGCTCTCGTTTATGTTCATTTATGACAAGCCTTTGTTCCGCCAACTCCTGCTGGTAGTCGTTGAGCTTGCCCTGCTGAGTGGCTATGAGCGCCCTCAGCTCTCGCACGCAATTGTGTTCGGCGAGCTCGTCCTTCGGTATGACAAGCCCGCAACCAGCCTCGCATGGCATTGGTCTTTTAGGATTGTATTCACCTATGGCAGAATATTTTTTTTAGTCAAAAACATTAAAGAAGTCGGCAATAAATGTTAAAATAAGAGGTGAATTAAATTAAAACCATTTATTAAAAAAAACAATTGAAATAAAAGAACAATAATAAACAATTTTTGTATCACATACATAAGTACTACATATAGACTCTGTTTTATGTAACTGCTATAATGTTATCAACAAACATCACTTATCACTGTAGTTTGACAAGCTTAAACATGCCTTCATTAATTGCTTTTAAATGGCTACATGTATACAGAATAATAAGTAATAATATTCTGTTTGGAAGATGTCTTTCATCAGTCGGTCAGTTGAAAATAATATATTAAGGATATTATTAATATCTAAACCCATGGAAGTCACTGCCAACCTATATATGAATTCTATTGTTATTAACACATATTTAATGTACCAAAAAAACATTTACTTTCTCTTGTAGAATTGAATTTGAGTAGAAGTGTAACCTTTATACAACTAAAGACAGAATGGAAGGACAATAAAGGCATTTTGCAGAAGGAAACAATTATCCTTATTATCACAAAGTTGGATATAAATATTTTTTAATAATATAATTACAGCACTGATAGGATAAAACTATGGTTTTACCATTAATCAAAATGACTTACTCTCTGACTTTAAATATTCAAGCTACTATCTACTACTTGGCCATGTTTTTTCTATTATTAATTATGATACCTTCTGAAACCATTGCCATGTTTTTCATTAATGATAAATATCCAAGAGGAAACTGTATGTCACATATTCAGAAGTTGTAACATTTTAAGAACACTTTATTTTCCTACAACATGTCAATTATTCAATGTGTCAAAATAGTCTGTCATCCATTGTTGTATAGGTAAACAACAAAATGTGGGTACTTTACCACTTCATCACTAAAATGTATTGAATTTATATTATGTTTAAGCTATTTTTTATATTCAATTTTACTGTTTTTTTTCTTTTTTAGTTTCTTTATCTCATTTCATTTTTGAAAAATTAGTTAATGCTACTAATAATTAACTTTTACATTGCAGGATCTTACAGAAACATTTTATAAATACATAATTTATAGTATGTTTTGTTTGTCTATTGTCTTCTGTATTATTAATATGATTCTGCTGTGATATTTAGTAATTGAATAGCCAATTATTATTTTAACATAATGGTTAGTCTATGAAAGATGTAAGAATTGATGTAAAGAGATAAAATATCTAATAATAATATGGACTCAAATTTTATTATGTTATTTTATTACTCTTCAGTCTCTCTAAACAAATAATTGCTGTGCAATTGTAGATGTCCCAGTTCTGACAAAGTGTTATTATGTTAATCCAGTTCAAAATTCTTAGTGGAAATATGTCCATAAAATGCCAATAGACTCAAACCCTATTACATAAGACTAAAAAAATTGGCTAAATGGAAGCACAGATTTGTACCTCTGCCTACCGCTTCAGTGATAAAAGGTGTGAATGAGTTATTACTCTTCAGTAATTATTAATTCACATAAATATGTCCTAGAGGGGGGAAACATGCATATTATGGGACCAATGAGGCAGTTAGAAGGAAGATTCTATAATTCTGTGCTTACCTATAATTGAGTGATATATATAACACACAACAATTTTGAAATTTGTTGATCTTATATATGTAATTGTTTTAACTATTTTGTGGGTGTGTATACAAATTATGGTATTAAGGGGCACAATGGGCCATGTAAAGTCATAAGGGTCAAAAAAATAAAATGTATCACAGTAATTAATACTCATGCAATGTAAAAAAGGCAAAAGTAAAATAATAAATAAAATATTAATTAGGAATAATCACTTATCCATTACAGCAAGCAGTGGCGGTACTTCCCTAGAAGCCCAAAAGCATCACACATTAATTTGTAAAATCTAGTTTATAATTGTTTATTGTGAGGTCAGGATATTCTCTTATATATGTCAAATTACTTTTGTTAAGTAAAGATTTAAAGCTTAAAGTTTATTATTCGGAATTTTGTAAGGCAACCTGGGCTTTTGGGCTTCTATAGAAGTACCGCCACTGACAGCAAGTGGTAAAAATCAGACACAATAAATGCAATTAGAGATGGCCTATATCATAAAACCATCTAATGAAAACAAGTTCAAGCAAAAATAAGCAACATACATTCAACTAAATGATTGGCCAATGAGTCCAATTTCAGTACAGCATTGCAACCATGAGGAGCATTGTCACAGCTTGTGCACAGCCTGTAACAAAACAAAAAATGTTTACCCAAACAAATTAGTGTGTTTTCTAAATATGTGATTGCATGGCCATACAGTATAAAGCAATAAATATAAATAATAAACAACTTAGGTGTAGGACACTCTAAATTTGATGAATCTATGATAGAATATACTCTACTCTGCCATTCCACATACAAAAAGAAAATGTAAATGATCAATGTATATTAAATTCTCATTTATATTAGAAACAATAAAAACAAACTAAACTTATTCCCTTATGCTACAATAATATACTAAAAAATAATAAATAGAGATTATAGCCTAACTCTTCTCATATGTAGAGGACACTGTGCCCAGCAGTGAAACATATATGGACTGAGATAGATAGAATTAATTAAAGACTTATCATCAAATAATGATAACAATCAAATTGAAAACTCAATAAACAAAACACAACCAAGTGTTGTTCAAAGGCAGATACATATCGGAAATAATATTTATATGAGATTTCCATGGTGCAACATTTAAGAAGTAAAATAAACAATTATAATTATATAAGGTTGGACAATCGAGTGTGTGACCTACAAACCTATGACGAAATGAACATAACATTACGAAATGAACTATTTGGACAAACCTGGATAACAAGTTACGTAGTATCCTCGGAACTGGTCTCAGCTGGCTTGCGGTGACTGCCTGCCGGTCAACTGGGCAGGTAGGCTGACGACTTATCCACTCCGTTATACAGGCGCGGCAGAACGCGTGCTCACAAGCAGGCGCCTACAATCACGACATATTATACATATCAAAATTACAACTGCACAATTAAAACCTGTGCAAAATTTCTTACACACCTGCAGTGGATCCTCTAGTACTCCAGAACAAATAGGGCAAATGAGTTCTTCATCTACGTCACCTTGAAACCTTTTGATTTCAAAGCCCATATTAGTTAGTTTCAAAAATTATTAATAAACATGAGTTTAATATTGTCGCCTGGTAAATTTATATTGTTTACGATGCTGTTACCAAAACTTAGGGGAGTAAACAAATAATAAAGAGATACGTGATTGTAATTTGCTCTTCCTCCCGAATAACAGCAGTCAATGCCACAGAATATATCGAGATTCGAGACTCCACAACCACATAGACAAATTCTCTACATATGTTAGGCGATTTTAATTAATGTGTTAGGTTCAATGTTGCGCTTTTTATATTAACGACTCTTATTATAAAAATAGCTCAGATTATTATAGAATAACTAGCTGACCCGGCAAACGTTGTTTTGCCATATACATTATTTCTAGGAAATATTTTTTTAGTTAGCCACCCATAAAGTAAATTTGAAAAAAAATATGAGATTTGTTTGGCATTGGCAGCAAAAAGCCCACTTTGTGATAAACTTGGCCTTTGATTTTGATTTTTAGTTACTTACAGCTACTACTTTAGTTTTTGAGCTTCTCCGGTATTGGTGTCACTTTTGAAGCGTTGAGAAAAAAGTTGAAAATTTAAATGGCCAGTAAAAAATAGGGGTTGATCGTAGAGGGTTGAAAATTTGGGGTTGTATGTATTTTTGTATGTTGTATAATAAAAAAATAAAAACAACAAATTTTGTCAAAAAAATAAAAAATAAAAATTTAGGGGTGGACCACCCTTAACATTTAGGGGGAATGGGGATTAAAAATAGATGTTGCTCGATTCTCAGACCCACTGAATATGCATATAAAATTTCATAAAAATCGGTCAAGCCGTTTCGGAGGAGATAAATTTCGAACACCGTGACACGAGAATTTTATATATAAGATGACACGAGAATTTTATATATAAGATAACAAACACCTTAGTAGAATGACACGAGTTATTTGTTGTTTTTTTAACTTAAGAAAAATATTAACATTCGAAAAAATAAGTGAGTTATGGCAATCTTTTTAGTTCTGCCAACAAATCTTGCCATTGACAATTTGACATTTCTTTCTTCTTTTCTACTGTAAAATGGATTCACATAGGGGGTGCTGATTGAAGTATTCTATTTATTCCTTATTTTTTATTAAGAATACCTGCTATACATTTGTTTTAATTATGAGCGTCTTTAAATCTGCAATGGGCTACTTTAGCTCAGGGGGAGCTAACGGTGGTAGTGATAATGATTTCGTGGGTCAGTTTGTGGAAATTGGTAATATGAAATTGAGAGTGAAAAAGGTGATTGCAGAAGGTGAGTAAACTTATAGAACCAATTAGTTACCGGCGTCTTTTACTAATGGTTATGTTACTTGATAAACTTAATAATTTGGTGATAAAGGAATCCGGGAAATTCAACCACGTATAAACGTCATTGTAATTGGGGGCGGATGGACATTGTTTTTTAAATGTTATGGGTCGGCAAAGATTCGTAATAAGGGAGGAATATATTGATGATGATCTTGAATAAGGGCAATATCAAACACACTTTTAACTGTTTAATTTTGTTGCACTACTCATTAAACGTCAATTAAATAGTATGTGATCCACTTATATCACTATGAATGGTATATTCACTTTTATTATTACTATTTTAAGGAATATATTTATTGAATCCGTAATTAATGAAATAAGTGGAGTTAATGATACTTTGTTTGACACTAGTTAAGTAAAAAACAAAAATCCTTATGGTGAGTTAAAATCCTGTACATTAAATATTTATTTAATATTTAGTTAATTAACCTAATAAAAATTTGATAAATATATATCAGCTACAAAGGTAATATGGAATATTTTAATACATTAATCGGTGAAAATTACATCATCTAATGAATATGTAATTTAGAACATACCAAAATTGCAATACTATATTTTGTGTTGACTGATCCCACAAGTCTAAATAAATGTCTCTGTATTACTGAGTTTATGCTCAATATGCACAATTATATCTATATTCATTGTATTGAAAAATTCAGATACACTATTAAAAGTTTAAAGAAGACAAACAGCAAACAAACTACTTTGTAAAATAAATGTAAAGTAAATGCAACTGAATTAAATTAGTGACTTAGTTATTAATAAATGTCTAGAACTCCTGAGAAACAATACATGCATTGTTGAACTAAAAAATAAAGGAGGGATTGGGGTAAAGGGTGTATATACCTTATGGTTTAGAAATAAGAATCTTGCAATAAGCAGTATCAGCAAACTCTTAATGAATTTAAAAAATATCTACACTCATTACAAGTGTTAATAGAAATTTATATCAGAATAAATTAATTATTTGTTGAACATCATGAATTTATAACTATAATAAATAGTTAATTTCTGACAAATGATATCAATTCAAACCCAAGAATTTTACTAGGATATGCAACTTTTATTATAGTTAAGCCAAAAATCTGCCTTAATAGATAATCTTCTAAATCATTTCAACAAATAATATGATTATGCAAACTAAGCACCATGCTGTATTTTAGTGGTAGCTTATTCCATAACTGGCTCATTGCCCACTATGCCATGGTGGCAATTATTTTTAATACTGTTCCATATCTTACCAATTTACACAATATTTAAAAGAGATTATATATAAGCAGACTGATTAATTAATATGAGCACTCAATAATATTTTTAATCAATATTGCTGCTGAAGTTATCATACTACATACATAGTACTCATTAAGAGTTTAAGACTTGATTTTTTTAGGATTTTCAGCTGAGCTTACAATTATTACATTTGATGAGGTAAAGGAACTCAGTAAAGAACATTAGTAGAATATGCCTAAATAATGAACAATGTTACATACTTATTGTGTATTTCAATCTATACAACTTTGCTCTTGTTTAAATATAAAACCAAGAAAATAATATTTTTAGACATATTCAATAAGTTGCCAATCAACATTCCTTTCTGTGGAAATGAATGTATATATTAAAGAAAACTTTACTTTTTGTAATCTTTTATTCAACTTAAGTTACAAGTAATGAAAAAGAATATCATTATTATTATCACACATACTGTCAGCTCCTTCTACCTGCAGGTGTATTTGAGAGGGGGATAGGTGTATTTCTGCATCAATTTTCCACATGCTATGTATAAATCTCACATAATGGGTGACAAGCCTTTTGTTTTTCCCCACTATAATTTCTGTCCCCATGTTCTTTGACATAGATATTGAATCAGAACCATATAATAGTGCATGCTATCTTATACCATATAAAATGAATCCCTAAATCATGAAGTGTGATTTGATCAAAATTGATTATTTCAGAAAAATATAGCAGTTTCATAAAAAGATGAGGTTTTAGATGTAATAATAAAAATAATTGTGCACAAGTACCTTTTATTTTCAGGTGGTTTTGCATTTGTCTTTGTTGCTCAAGATGTTTCAACTGGAACTGAATATGCCCTTAAAAGGCTTATGGCAGCTGATGAACAAGCTAATAAAAATATAATTCAAGAAATTAGCATATTGAAAAAGCTTTCTGGACACCCCAACATTATTAAATACATAGCAGCATCATTTATTGACAAATCAAAAACATCACATGGCATGGGAGAGTATTTATTGTTAACCGACCTATGCAGTGGGGGCAGTTTGATGGAGGCTCTCCAAAATCGAGGGCAGGCATTCCCTCTTTCAACCATTCTAAGGGTGTTCTATCAAACTTGTAGAGCAGTACAACACATGCATGCCCAAGTGCCCCCTATAGCACATCGGGATCTCAAATTAGAAAATTTCTTAATTTCCAATGAAGGTATTGTACTCATTGTTTTACATTTTAAATGTTAACAGACGGCAGACAACTCTTTTCGTATTATAAATTATGATTAAATGTTTGGTCAAATTTTGTATTCATATACACTGTGTTATTCTTATTTTATTACTTATATCCATTTTTAGCATTTTTAGATTCATAGATAATAAGGGTCTCTGCAGGGATTTAACATAATATATATATTTTTATTTTAGGTACAATAAAATTGTGCGATTTTGGTTCAGCAACTACTGATGTCTATTCCCCTAATCCATCTTGGAGTGCAAATCAAAGAAATATGTTAGAAGAAAACGTAAGTATTTCTAATAACATCATATTTATGGATTACAAAAACATTTGACTCGGCTTCAGGATCAAACCTGCAGTCTCTCATTTCACAAGCTGGTGTCAAATCTGTCTCCGCACCATTTAAATTATTAATTACCAAATAGTTATGTAAGCTTCCTTTAAGCCAGTTCTTCTCTAGTAATGACTGCCTTCCGAACAGGGTGGTACACTAAATTTTGAAATGACTGAATCTAAGTGATGTATTTGACATTTTATAGATTCAATAAATATTATTTCATTTTATTTCATTGGCAATGTCAATATTTGTAACATGTATAATAATTTATGTAATAAACCACTTATTTACAGTTGGCTCAATTCACAACGCCTATGTATAGAGCGCCGGAGATGTTGGACACGTGGGACAACCGTAAGATAGACCACAGCGTGGACGTGTGGGCGCTGGGCTGCATACTGTACACTCTGTGCTACATGCAGCATCCGTTCGAGGACTCGGCCAAGCTCGCCATACTCAACGGCAATTACAATCTCAATCCCAACGACCAGCGCTATAAGTGCTTTCATGAAATTATAAGTAAGTACAAAAACTGTCCAATTCTTATATTTCTCTTATTATACTTTGTCTTTTCCTATCTTTGTGTATAGAAAATATTACCCACGTTTTATGGATATTACCTATCAATGACTATACTTTAATTTATTCATAAACAATTTGATATTTATTTCAACAACCCTTTCTTATCTTAGTGATTAGAATGCTTGCATATCAGCCATAAATCATGGATGTAATGGGTTGCGCTGGAGTGTTTGCGCAGCGTGGTTCAGTTGATAAGGAGATGTGACTTGTCCACAGACGGTTGCCTGACAGTGAACCCAGAGGAGCGGTTGGCCATTAGCAATGTTCTGGAGCGGCTTGCGGCGATAGCGGAGTCGCACAATGTCAATCTCAAGCAACCACTCAAATTTGAGCGTAAAAAAGTTGAACAATCTGTGGCCACTAGCTCGCCAGGTAATAAGAAGTCAAGTAAATATTACACTACCATATCGTAAGAGAAACGTCGCGGCGCGATCTCTTTCACGTTTGTGATATATTCCAAATGGAACGGCTAATGTTTGATTGTTTGACGCGTATCACACTCCAGTTCCACACACCCGCGTCTCATTCTTATGTTCTGTTGCATTTCAAACTCGAGCTAAAAATGGTCAAGTATTTTTTGACTTTTTACACTCAAATTTTTGTTTTTGTCCACATTATTATTTTGGTTTGATTCCTTAGAATGATTATTATAATCGAAATGTGAGAATTATGATACATTCCAATGTTTACCGACTAAATTGAACACAACGCCAAAGGTAAGGCAGTGCTGAATGAATTGTTCTCTGAATGCAATAAGGTAGTATAGCATTTATTTGACTTTACTTTTTATTATATTTAATTATTAATGAAAAATTATGATTTATGTGGCTTTCGATTTTGCAGACATAATATGATTTATATTAAATTATTGAATCACGTTTACGTGTTCGTTATGTTCAGTAAAGAGGCTCCGGCAGTTAGTATGCGTGCTTACTAAGTGCAATAAGAAATAAATAATAAAATCATTTATAAGCTTTAATTTCATATTTAAGTCTGAACAAAAGACATGAAAAGTATCACAGTGATAGATCATAAGGGAGTATTTTAATGCGAAAAAATATGTTAGAAATAATTTTATACAAATCAGAAAGAATATATTATGTAGCGTTAATCTTGATTATTATTACCAAAAAAGTCAGTGTGCATTTATGAAGTGCATACCTTATAGATGTAGATTATTTGTCGCTAGTTAGATTCTATTTAGGAAGTACTAATTTGTGTATACATTCCTGTAAGTGTGGGGCTACTGGCTAGATGTAATCCTGAAGCCAATGTCAAACCCCATATGATACTTGTGTAGCTGTCATTGGTCACAAATGACGTATAATTAACCACCGTTATTCTCTGTCGAGGTTGTAATGGTGACATTATGCCATAATTAGCTTTTATTAACTTGGATTCAGTACACTAACAAAGTTTACTGTCACGTGAATCATTATAGTTTGCACTAACTAAATGGTGGCTTGGGTCCTCACCGGATTTTTTTAGGTCTCATAAAAAATACTAACGCGTTTAAGTGTTAATGTAACCCTAAATTCAACCGTTTGTGTGTCTGGCAACCAATGTGATGGTTATATATTTTATTGGCATGTTGAAAGGAAAATATACCTTACCAATGGTCATTTAAATTTATATAATTTTTGGTCCCAAAAATACACAATATTTTGTGACAATTCTTATTATAATTATATTGTGCCGATTTGAATATGCTGCTGTTTTTCGAACAAAAAGCAATTGAATATAACAACGCGGTTGAATAATAGTTACAATTATTGTATTTTAAAAGATAATTGAATTATATAGAAAATTGTCGTTTTTCTATCTATTCACATATGTTTTATGAAACATGTTTCATAAAGTTTAAATATGTCATATATAAATATTTTTTTTGTTATACTTTCTCTATTTAAATGTTACGATGGGAGCTTATAAATGAGAAATAAATGAGTATATTCTTCAGATGCTTAGTGTTTTTATTTCTAAAATATGTTGCAAAGAGTACTCAGATGTCAACAGTTGTGAAGGCTACAATGTGTACAGTCAATAATGTGGGTAATTATTTATGATGTTATTGTATGTGGCTAATATTATTAACAGTAAATGGTGCAATATATCTAGTAACTAACAAACTTACAATTCGGGATCCTATATGTATTTCTGTCTAGTATCGGTGGTGGTTGCACTAAGGGGTCACTAACTGATCAAGTATTGAGATATGTAAATCGTGTATATTATGTTGTGAAAACTTTTAACCGTCGCTGTCGCTCTTTTAGATTTCGAATACATTATACCGTATCTTTATCCACTTGTTTATATTGAGCTTGGGAAACTGCACATTAGCATACTCATTTCATTTTTATTTCATACATCTTAAATTCGTTCATTATCATTTGTACACAAATTATTTTTCTTCGTATGTACAGGTGTTATCACATTTGTTTTGGAGCTTTGTTGGATATATTACCATGTATGTTACAGTACATTCTGATTTTTGTAATGTTTCCAGCAAGAATCATATTTAATTAATTTTGTGGAACATTGGTGCAAAGATAAATATATCCAGATAAGTTATTTTAATTGCCTTTGTTATTTTAAATGCTCCGAAATGCCTTAAGTTATTTTAAATGCTCCGAAATTTATCTTTTTATAAAAATATCTGTTTGTTTTCGATGGCATAATATTATTGTCCTAATTTTCTACTATTATATGATTTGTATCGAAATACATATAACCTTTGTATATATAAAACATAGTTATTTTAAAACCACATCAGATTCACACTTAATTTTGTAGGTATTCCTTCACATCATAATTCCTTAATTTTTTCTGATATTTATGTAACTTTGTTCTTTAATATTGTTTCTATAATTGTTGAAACTAAACTAGCATGGACCACTAACGTACGATGACGTATGAAGTCAGTAAATGCTATGTGACGCATGTAATCCTGTTATGACGTAGAATGGAAGCTTGTTATTGTTTTGTTTCAGAGAACATTAATCATTGCATGTACGTGTCCGTGTAGAAATCTTGCGCCTTTTCAATTGAAGAATATGTTGTACGGTTATTTATATGACGGCTGTCTAAATTAGTGTCTGTAAATATAGCAACAGAACATAATTGTGATGAGTAAATATGCTCATATACAAACGAAGCTTGAAAAACCTTAGCTTAAACAACCAACTGCTGCATCGTGCTTGATATTGCAATTTTCGTCCGCGTGTCACACACAGAAAAGGCGCGAGATTCCTCATTAGCCACGTTCAGTAAACGCTATGCATATCACGTTTTTCTTTTCATTTTAGGTGTTTTCAACTTTTTCGGGTGCCCAATAGTTTTCTCGTTTAAATGACACCCCGGCGCTAGCATGCACCCCGCATCGGAAGCAACTCACAACGCTTGTAGGACACTTGGACTTGTTCGCAATGATGAGTATTCATTGTTTTCATTTATTGTTTAGTCTAATTTTTTTATTGTTACCGCGTGTAGGTTAATATGTATTGTGCAAACGGTTGTTATTGTTTTTGTTCTAAACATCCAAAATTGTGTTGATATTGAATAAAGTGATCATGTTTGACAATAAATCGCACGTCATGCGTCAATAATAAGTATTTTTTTATTCGTATATAAAAATATTTTTGAAATAATCAATGGTCGACTCGGCACAATCTATTAAACTCAAAGCAAGCGTGAAATCATAGCATTGATTTTGGAACTGTTTATTTATCTTCTGTATTTATATTTCATAAATATAGATTTAAATACTTCGTGAAATGTGCAATGGCGGACTACAGATGACGAAATATAAACTTTAATTTTGTAAAAAAAATGTTTATAACAGTTTCTCAAAACTATTTTTTTTACTTTGAGTTTCTAAAACATTTGAAACTATAGACCTTTTACGGCGCTCTTTTTTTTTAATTTCCAACAAATGCATTTAAAATAAATAATTCATGAGAACGTCCAACAATCATATAAGTTCGAAGACTAACGCCTTGATCCAAAACAAATATTTGTTGACCGCCCAAAATAAGTATTTGTAGACCGCCCAAAATATCTTTGTGCGTGTTTTGACCCGCGACTTTTCGTTTCAACGGCGCCACTGAGAATAAATAATTTATCAAACCGCCTTTCTATTTGCATCGTTCCGCCATTGCCACAGTACTGAAGTTTCACTGACTTAACTCTAGTGTAAGTTGCTGAAATGTGAAGGTATTACGTGCACTGTACATTCCTGGATGTTCGGGTACAAAAAGTGTTGTTCGTTATAGTATTATAATTATTTTTAGTTACCATATTGTTGTGTAGTAGAGAGTTTACATTTGAGCTACATTAATGTAGTTGTTAATTTATTTTATTATAATTTTTAGATATTAGACTTTAAATGCGACAATAAATAAAGCACAGTATAATTATAAATAAGTATCATTTAAAAGGCAGTATTGTAAGGAAAGTAAAAAATGGTGATTCGCTCAGTATGGAAGCAAGAAACTGAATAAAATTGTATTAAGAACGCATGTGCTAAACAACGCGGAAAAAGATGTGTTCATGTCGCAAACTCATATAGATTTTTTTTATTTATCTCTGACTATTTGCAATATGTCGCAAATTTCTATTACTATTAAAATAATACAACGGTTGACTTCATGGTGCTTATAAGTTATACATTCCAACATAGATATGTAGTTACTAAATAATCGCCCCAATTTACACAACACCCTTATTTAAAACTAATGATATGATAAAGTAGCATTCCAGATTTTAAGAATACTCTATAATATAATCGACAAAAGGAGGCCTATTTCTTTTGGCTGTTAGTAGATTCATACAAAATCAAATATAGTTTTTAACTTCAGTGAGTTATTCCAACTTTATAGTAAAGTTAACATGCCATTCAACCATAATTTAAAATATACATAAAATGTTACGCAAGGTGAAGAAAGGGAGTAGCATACTCGAATCTTTGGCAGGGATGAATACAGATCCCAAATCGAATGTATAAGGTCGATAAATTGTCATTCTATTTCCATTGAACTTCCTAACATTATACTAATTGACAAAATTAATATTGTTTACTTTTTTTGCAACAATATTTTTTGTGGTTACAAATAAATTTAACTATAAAAATAATTGGATTCAAATTTCAAAACTGATCCCATATGCATCTGAATTAAGTATAAACTCCCTTTTGGCAGGAGGTACATTTAAAGCCAATTTTCAGTGGTGCCCAATTGATATATTTATTATGTCTCCAACTACAAGGAAAATAGTAATAATATACATACACGAGTAATAATAATAGTTTAGAGGGTTCCAAGTGTTGCATTCTCCAATGTCAAAATATACATAGTGATATAAAGTTTTGATTAAATATATTTCCGCAGTACTTTAGGTTGTCTCTTAGTATTATTATGTTAAACGTGTGTAGTTCCAATTGCGTGTATGAGCTTTATAATTTAATTAAATTACAGTTTTATTTGTTGAAAATGTTTTGTTGTTAAAAATATTTTTTTGTGACTTTTTGTTGATCGTGATGTTTTTTTAATGATTTTCGAGACGGAATTTTGTGATTTAAATTCGATTAACTTATATTGTTAAGTTATTTATAAGGATATTTGCATCACATTGCGTACAGAAGTGTTTGAAATTAATCGATTTCTTTTAAAGTGTTTACTAGAATATCGTACAAATTAATCGTAATCCATGTATCCCAACTTTACTCAGTATTTAAAGATATTTCTATATTATATAGACATACAGCTATAGATAATTTCGGTTAATTTTACATAGTTCTGTACTCTAAAAATGTCTATAATAGTTAGTTGATAGATGAGCAATATTTTTGTTACTACTAGTAATAAGATGTCATATGTAAGATGAATAGATTTAAAATAAATATTATCCAAATCAAGTGTTACTCTGTTTTTGTGTAATCTCACCTGAATCTGGACTCCTTTGTACACTGACAATGTTGGATAGACGTGGAAAATATACGAAGAAAATCAATTACATTACATGTTCCTATTTCACAGTCTTTAGTGAGAGCTAGTATTTTTGGACATTAAATATCAAAACAATATGTAAGAAACCAAATATATTCTTAATTTTGGAAACACATAATGAACTCATGAAAGATTTTAGTTTCCAGTGGACACAAATAAAACTTTTGTTTATTTTCAGCGAACAAAGACCCGGTGTCGAACAGTCAAGAGGTGCCAAATTCTCGGCCTCCTGAGCCAGTCCGTCCCCCGCCGCCGGCGCGTCCCCCCGCCGTTCCCCAACAGCATCCACCACCGGGCCCTCACCCAGCCGTTAATTCAGGGGGCTTATTCTCCTCGATTAAAGGAGGCGCTGGCAGCTTCTTGAAAAATTTGAAGGATACATCTTCTAAAGTGATGCAGACTGTACAACAGTGAGTTTTTATTGCACTGATTATTATAACTGTAGATTCTCCTCGCAATTTCATCTTGCCTACATTTGTCCATAATTAGGACCAGAAACATCTGTACGAAATTACAAATGGAAACACCTGTAGTTTAATGAAACATAAAATTTTAAAGTATCTGTGCGCCAAATATCATCCATTCCTACTCAGCCGTTTTTGCTTGGACACTGAATACCTTTACATATAAACTTGCACTTTTGTAATATTAATAGAATATGTTTATGTATATACATTCCAGCATTTTTTTTTATATTTCTAGGTCAATAGCAAGAACTGATTTGGATATAAGTTACATAACTAGCCGAATCATAGTGATGCCGTACCCTTCGGAAGGAATAGAGAGTGCCTATAAAACTAATCATATTGAGGATGTCAGGGTGAGTGCTTTATTTAGTTTAATGTAGAAGTACACATATTCAACATATTGTACATTGATTTTAACCCTTAACTTGGCAGGGTTTAATATTTTTGAATATCCAGATCATATTCACACCACTTAATCCTAATGACCCAAGGATGTCTAGAAAAAAAACTAAAAAAATCTCATGAGGGTAGTTTAAAAAAAAAACACATGTATCTTGTGAGATACATTGCCAAGACCATTAATAATTACATTACGCTAACAACGTATCTCTACAGATACATTGCCAAATTAGCTATGATTTGATTAAAATATAATTTTAATGAAAATAATTACAAATATAACTTCTATTAGAAAATAATAAAACAAAATCACATTAATTTTGGAAATGTATAGTGTGGAAATTGAAAAAAACAGTTTCTATCCGGTAATAGACATAGCCTCTACCATATTTTAGACACATAACAGTAGTCTGGCCTTTGATGCATAGCTTGCGTCGTCCTTTGGACCCAAATATAGGGAAATGATTGTATCCATCATATTTTACGTCTGCAGTTGACCTTACGCTACAAGGTGTTTTTTTTTACACCTTGTTTTTATTGCATACCACTCGTCAATAAGACCCTCAGCATTTTTTCTTGACGGCTTTATCTGATAACAGTTTCAATTCTGCCCCACGGTGTCGATGCGATCTTATTGTCACTAAAGAGAATATTCTCATATCATATCGCACCATATGAATAAGCTCCATGCTGGTAAAAAAGTTATCGATATAAACAACGAAACATGCTGAATCAGGAGTAGCTTTACACAGAGATAAAACGATTTTGACCCAAAACCCAAACTCATTTCTTCTGACGAAAATGTGTGATATCTGAAGGTGTCTTCTCCACCATATATAATAAAATCGTATATGAAGCCTGAAACTCCTGCTCTAACAAATATTTTGTAACCCCATTTGCGAGGCTTGCTCTACTATTTTCGATTACCGGCTTTTTTGCTCTTATATGGTACCATTATTTCATCAATACTGAATCTGGTTTCATGAGGAACTCTCCCAAAATTGTCACGTACTTTTTTAATGAGGGATCTAACCTTGAAATACCGATCACCGTCATAAAAAATTGTCGATGAAGTGAATGTATGTATAACAGAGTAAGGAGAATCTTGAGCTAAATAATCCAAGGAAATATATTCAGTAGATGATTTCATTGATACTGGAGTTATTTGGGGCACCGTCAGGTTGTTTTCATGGTCAGAGAGTATGTGAAGATTTTCTAGAGAAGAAGGAAGCGAAGGAACATGTAAAGATTCAGTAACGTCACGTTTTTGAAAATCAAAATTTTCAACTTGACCACTAAAATCCGAACTTTCTTCATCATTTGATGATTGATTGTGATTTGCTCCAATGTGGGTATTTTGCAAGCTCTTGAAAGCACATGTAACTACAACCAATAGAAAATAAGCTATTTATGCATAAGCAGATAAACACTTCATTAGCTTGGCAGTGTGCACCATGAGATACATGTCAAATAAACACAAAATTGTTAGTTGGCAGTGTGCACTACGAGATACATCCATCAGCAAAGTCAAATGAAGCATCAACCAGACAATTATAGAAAGTCCAAAGTAATTACATTAGTGCAGTATATCCTTATAATACATAATTTTACGCACCCATTCATAAAAAATTTAAAAACAAAAATATATTGATAAATTTTCTTACCTTCTTGCGTGGCAACATGGCAGAACTTGAAATAAAGTAAAGTTTAACAGCTCATCAGTGAGGCCAACAGAAAAAAATCAACGTTGGTTCGAAAACTATAAAATTACCTTAACATTCATACAAAAATATTAAGCTTGCGGAAAATACCAATAGCACCAGATTTTTTCAAATTTAATGTATCTTCACAGATACATTGTCAAGAAAAGGGTTAAAGAAATTGTTTTATTAATCCTACGAATAACGTAAAAAATAACTTCAGTAATTCAAGTAGGATTTTTTATATAAATTTTGAAGGATTTTTAAAAATTTTAAGCTTTGAGATCTGTTCTCTGTCTCAAGTGCGAAACAAACAAATTTTTCTCCCAAAAATGTCCAAATCTTGACAAATATTTTTTTATAGTATTTGGCGAATACGATTATTTGATATACAAAATATGGAGATTTGGTGAATAAGAATATTCGATATTATGGTAGTGATGGGCGAATACGAATATTCGTTTAAATTAGGGCAAATGTATTGACATTACATAGTAGTGTTATTGCGGCAGGCGTTCCTGGAGAGTCGTCACGGCGGCGGGCACTACAGCGTCTACGCGGTGGGCGCGGGCGCGCGCGGCGCTGCGTTCCCGCGGCAGGCGTGCGTGGCGGACGCGCGCGCGCTGTGGCCCACGCCGCTGCACCGCGCGCCGCTGCTCGCGCCCTACTACGCGCTGCTGCAGCACATGTACCACTACCTCGCCAAGGACGAACGCAACGCCGTCGTCATCACTTGCCAGGTTAGCTCTATCAGTAGGAAATCACCATCGTTATTCGCCACATCACATCCTCCAAACACTTTTGAGTTATCTGTTAAAAGCGTTTTGCCTACAGCAATCTTTATGTCGAAGTTCAACACTGCATGGCATTAACTCTAAAAACCTTTGCCTCAAATGCCGTTGGATCCGTGAATCGTTGCGATAGCTCATAAGCTACGTGCCAATTTCACCACTTCAGCTTTCTGCCACTCTCAGCAACATTTTTTTTATCTCTTTTTTAGCTGCAAAATGATAGTAACACGAATCTTTGCAACAAAACTATCTTAAAGACCTTAAGTTGACAAGTTATTTCCCTCACAGGATGGGAAGCTGATGTCCTGCATGCTGACGTGCGGTTTGTTGTTATACGCGAAGCTAGTCACGGTTCCCGAGGACGCACTGCAGATATTCGCCGTTAAGCGATCTCCTATCAACATGCCGCCAAGTCAGCTCAGATACCTATACTACTTAAGTAATATTATAAGGTTGGTGTCTGTTCATGACTGTTCATTTGTCATTAAAAAAAATATGTAAATAATAAACAACACATTGCGATTACAGGCCAGAACCAATTTTGCCTCACTTCAGACCGGTCACGCTGGTTTCGTTGACCATTCAACCGGTGCCTTTGTTTACGAAAGCAAGGTATTTTTTATTTATTTAAATTGTAACAATTAATAAATAGAAGAAATGTTATTATTAAGAGGTTAATATTATGTTTTTAATATAATATGTGATTTACAATTATGCTGTATAATTTATAAGGGATGGATGCCGGCCGTACGTTGAAGTTTACAATGAAGACAGACTTGTTTTGTCGACACTTCAAGACTATGAAAGATTGCATCTCTATACTATGGCTGAAGGAAAGGTAGGTCAATCGTTTAAATAAAGTATTTCCCAACTTTGACTAAAAATAATCGCTCCTGCGGTTGGTATCACACAATCAATTATACATTTGCGCAAACGTATTATCTAAGCTATATTTGTCTTATTTCAATCATATATAAACCATCGACAGATCGACATGACTTTCGTCTCTCCAATTAACAACAACTCTCTATAACGTCATAAAATGCACAGTCCTTTCAGTGTCGTTATATCGAGTTTGCCCTGTATATGGGTATATTGATGTATGTGTGCGCAGGTGTCGCTGCCGCTGGACGCGACGCTGTGCGGCGACGTGTGCGTGTGCGTGTGGCACGCGCGCCAGCAGCTGGGCCGCGCGCTCGCCGTGCCCGTGCTGGCGCTGCACTTCCACACCGGCGCGCTCCACCCCCACCACCACGCCGTCAAGTTCACCAGGTGCGCACCGCCACGGCCCGACACAGCCGCTAACTTCACAACAAACCTGCACCGTGGCGACCAGGCCCGCCGCTATTCTTTATTAGCTACTCTGAGCTTTGTCTAAAGAAAAAAAAGTCACTTAAACAAATTTGCCGCCCCCCTGGACGTGCCGCCCGCTTGCGGTGCACGCTTTGCACGCCCGCTTACGGCGGCCCTGGTGGCAACTGCGTTTTGTTTTGTTGTACCGCCAAATTGATATCATTGTTTTTATGGAGTAAGTGAAGAATTTCTATGAAACGTATTCCGTGCGCGCCTTTAAAGAAAATGTCGATATTTTAACGTTCATAGTGTGATTTTTAGAGTCAATGACACGGTAACAATTCTCATAGTTATTTAATAACTGTATAATTAATATCGATCCAACATCTTATGATAAAAAATACTAAGAAAGAAATCAGCTTGGCTAATAAATATCGATTTTACGCTCAGATCGGAAATCGACGGCATCGACGAAACGATCCCGGTGAATGATCATTTCTCAGCGAACACGTCTGCCGTGATTAGCCTGGTGGTGCAGAACGGCGAGCGAAGGAAGCCACGCTCCGACGTGTGGGAAGAAGACCACTCCTTTCCCATCCGCACTCCTGATGTTCTCTTCTCCACCACGTTGGAAAGAGATGAGACTATCGATAACTTTGGTATGTACTATATTTTTTGATGAACCTATGTATATTATTGAGTGATTTTAAAATAACTTTGTTGATTGATTGGTTGTTAGATTTTGTTGATATCTTCTTTCAGAGTCTGATTCATGTCGTAGCCGTATTAAGCTAATTGTATTGCTATTTAAAAAATTGTGAATTTTAATAATATTTGAAACTGAATAAATCAAAGTGGTTATTCATAGTCGCTGCCTGCCCTAATGGGACACAGATGATAACATAAATATGTAAAAAAATATATATGGTGCATATTTCATGTGGTATATGAAAAAGCACAAAGAAAAACAGATTTTAACATTCTTATCTATCCTTATTATAATAGATAGATTATAATAAGTATATTTACTGTATTTATTTCCATAAACTAATATTTGCATAAGTTATATAATTTTAGGTTTTAGTAAGTTATATAAAGAAACTTAACTGCATCTTAATTATTATCAACTATTTAATAATAGCGAACAAATATTATATGTTTTTGTACCTAATTCAGTCCTAATAACACATTGAAACTAAGTAGATGTATTAATAAACAGATTGATACCTTAAAAAAAATGAAAAAGCTTTCTTATATTCCATTTATTACGGTTTAGTCTTGGTTAAATAAACATTATTTTCTTATTTATGTAAAATTATTTTTATTATAGTGTATGTCAATATAATAATATATGTAAATATATCTTTAATAATATTTATTCAAACAGCTAACCTTCGAAAGAACCCCGCCGCCATGCCAAAGACAAGTATGTTATAGAGAAGTGTGCGTTTCGTAGTCTTTAGATCATAGAATGTGCTAAAATGATCATTTTGCTTTGTCACGCCAGTTAACTATTCTTTACGTTCTTTATTAATTCCAATCATGCCACTATAACGCAAGCGATCATACTCTTTGTAACGTCATAAATTACACTCCACGGTTTACACGGTTTTGTTAGTGTCGCACAATCGTTTAACCATGTTATAAAATCACTTTAATAGAATTTGTTTTCCTTTGACCACATTTTTTTTAAATTCCGTAATTTTAATAAGTCTATCGATATTTTCCAGTGACCGCTGACTATCCAGTGAAGGAGGTGGAGATGGCGCGTCCCACGCGTCCCTCCCGTCCCGCGCCCCCCTCCCCGCAGCCCCCGCATCGACCCCCTCCACCCAGACCACAACAACCCGCGCAGCAAGAGGGCACCGCTGATTTCTTAAACATCAGCAACAATGAGCCCCAGAAAGAAGTCAAAATTGAGAAGAAACTGAAGAGCAACGATTCGTTCGATTTCTTCGGCCTGATGGAAAAGGAAACTGACGACTCGTTCGGTGATTTTCTGAGCAGCAAAGCCACTGAGAATAAGGAGGTGGGCGCTCTTACATTTATTACATTACAAAACATAATAAAGTATAATAATTTTTGCCAATTTTTTCAAAGTGAAAATTTGTCAACAACGCAACCATCCCGAGAGACAATACCATACATGACCATACGAGTATATCTCAGTACAAAAATATATTGAGCGATAAAGGCGAAAATTTGCCTAGAACTCTAGGCAAATAAATTTTCTCATTTTAAATATGGGTTACATAATTATTAAAAATATTGTTTAAAATTGCAGCCGTTTGCTTCGGAGTCTATATTTGGCGACTTGCCCGCTCCATCTACTGAGCCCACTGAGAACAAGCGTAACGTGAATTCAAGCGATCCTCTCAACTTTGATCCGTTTGGACTCAACGACCCGCTGCCGAAACAAGAACCACTGTTAACTCCACAACTTATACAGGATGACGGTAAGTTCTTTCTTGGTTCGTATTTTTAGGAAATATAATTAGGTACTTATTTTTTAATAGCGGCTACCTTGTGTGCCAAAACATCGTATGTTCAAAACACGTTTTAACTTCGTCTATATGTTTAAAAAAAATTACATACATAACATATATTATGTTATTGCAATATTTGTCTGTTTGCAGGTCGTCCACAAAGCGTACCCCTAGAGAATGCCCAGCCCACCAAAAAGGATCCGTTTGCGGACCTGGGACTCTTGGGCTCCAGCATGCCCACCGGCATCCAGCAGACTGCCGCGCCCCCTAGCGGCGTGTCTGTGTCGGGCGCGGGGGGCGCGGGGGGCAGCACGCCGCTCGTGACCCCCCGCGCGTCCCCCGCGCACACCCCGGCGCAGCCCGCCACGCAGCCGCACACGCCCGCCAGGTCGCCCGCGCACCAACCAGACTACAAGTACCTCACATTTTCTATTAATAATCATGTGGTTTATTTGTAATTGTTGCATAAAATTTGCGAATTTGTTGTATGACTGTACGTTAGGGAACCATCCATTAACCATATTAAGAAAAATGACTTTTTAAAAGACATATTCGCTTACTTTCAGTCGAGCTCACTTTGAACCGGCCAAAACTCCGGGCGAAGAGAAGGTCAAAAAGTCCACTGACGTATTTGGCGACTTGCTCGGTAGTCAAGGATACGATTTCGCCTCGAAGCGTGATACTGGACCCAAGACAATGAACGCAATGAGAAAAGTAGAAATGGCTAAAGATATGGACCCAGAGAAATTGAAAATTTATGAATGGGTGAAACATTTTTCTTTTTTACTCCTACCGTTAAATTATGTGTTATATCAATGGTATATTCTTGGTTAAATTTGTTTAAATAGGATCAGTAGAAGCACATAAGTAATGCTTGAGAAATTCAATTTTAAGCGTCGTGATATACTTTAAATCGCAAAGCAATTTTGAAAAATGTAATGTTAAATCCTATCATAGTTATACGCAGTTGGAAGTCCTAATAACATATTATATAATTTGATTGATAGTTGTGCATTTTTTATCGATAAATTATGTACTCGAGTCTTTAATTACGGTATATTCTTGAATTATTAGCCAGGGCATATGAATAATATGAACGAATTGCAGACGGAAGGCAAGAAGGCTAACATCCGCGCGCTGCTGTGTTCGCTGCACACGGTGGTGTGGGACGACTGTCGCTGGACGCGCTGCGAGATGTCGCAGCTCGTCTCCCCCGCTGACGTCAAACGGAACTACAGAAAGGCTTGCCTCGCTGTCCATCCTGATAAGGTATGAGATCTTCTACTTTATAAAAAAAACATGCGTGCATTTCACATAAATATGGTAGAAGTGAAACCTTCAAAATTTTGGCTTCAAGATAAAAATAAATTTAATGGCTGCGTTCTTTACAATATTATATAGTGGCCAAGTATATTAACGGCAAAACCTTTACTAAAATGTGACTGTCTCATTAGTGACGCTTTTTCGTTTCATCGACTTTCAAATCACAACAATGTTAAAGTTTTCACTTCAATAAACATTTAATGATAATCATAATACCCAACTGTCACAAACATAATCTTGATTGTTCATTTAGGAATAAAGTCATGTCTCAAAAGACACCCATAAAATGTTTCTTAGGCATGTACCAAGATTCACCAGGCAAGTTTGGTGAACTAAGGCTAACTCAATCAATTAATGTATGAACAAGTTATATCAATCAATTTATTTGCTTCCACTTTCAGCAAATCGGAACGCCAAACGAGAACATTGCTAAAATGATATTTATGGAGCTGAACAACGCGTGGAGTGACTTCGAGAATGACACCAAGCAACAAAATCTATTCCAAGCATAGATTTCCTCAGTGCCACCTACATTTTATACACGGAGGTGTAAAGTACTTACGTAACAAAACGTAAGGAGACTTGCCAGGCTTATCTGCAAATATCGTAGTGTAACAATAGCATAGCAATTAGTTCATATAACATTGGAAAACAATAAGACATATTTTTTATAGGTATTGGTCTGGTTTTCCTACATCAGAATTTGAATAATTTTGTACCTGGGAACTCTGGATTAAGTGCAAGTGCAGCAGAATGAAATAGACTGCAGATTAAATCTTAATAAATATTATTATATGAATAATTATTCATAAGTATATCGGATCTCAATACAAAGCACACGGTTAAACAATTATATTGAATACTAGTTGCCAACACTTATTTCTTATACAGGGTGTATTCAGACCGTGATCGGAAACGAAGGCAGTTAATAGTTAAAGTGATTACAAACCCCCTGGCGTTAAAGATAATCTCGACAAAAAATAAAAATATTAACGTTTTCCTAACAACCACATACATTTTATACCTATGGTTGTTACGAAAACTTCAAAATTTTTATTTTTTGTCGAGATTATCTTTAACGCCAGGGGGTTTGTAATCACTTTAACTATTAACTGCCTTCGTTTCCGATTACGGTCTGAATACACTCTGTATAATACGCATGCTAAAGTAGGCATAGAAAGGTCGATTGAGTATATAAATTTTATTAAAAAAATAATTGGCAATCACATATATACATCTAGTAATGCCTCATAAACATGATACAGTTTTAGCTAAGTTTTCGATACTTTTTTTTAACTCATTATTAAGACATTGTGAATACATGCATGTATATTATCAGTGTGATTGATATTGCTGATAGCAGAATACTGGCCTAAATTAAATAAAGATGATAAAGATTTTCTAGGTAAATCCTAGAATCGCTCATGCAATATGTCAATGCAATGCAGTTTTCCCATAAAATTCACTTTTATTGTAATTGAAATAAGTTTGGTTTTCCTGTCATATTCTATTTAATATTAAATATTTTGTGTTAATTTATGGTCTGCAAAATAACAACAAATGTACTTAGTTTAGTTGTATGTTATAAGGAATTATATAAACAATTATTAATACTTTCACTGTCTGTTTTGAGCAGAAAATCTATATAAATATGGATTAGATGTATATAATTATGGATCACATTAAAAAAGGAATTATTTTGTCCGAATTATCACAATGTAAAAAATTTGCTAAATGAGGAAAACTTGTTTTGTATTAACGAAATTTCAGGACAAAGGAGTTAAAAGATAGATACAGAAGTTTCACGGTTACGATAAATAGTATCACGGAACTAGTCTCTCATTGGACCCTAATTTAAGTAAAACATACCACATCTCTCGTAGCAACACCAGTCGTTGTATTTCATGGTGAGTATACATCTAAAAATGTCGACAGTTATGCCTTCAATGACAAAAATATCGACACTAAAAAATAATGAGTTATAGATTGGTGGAAGTATGTGCGTGGTGCGCGTAATTATTAATATAGGAGAAAAGTATCTTCTGTAGTTACTAAATCGTGTTACGTTGTAATTGTAGTGTATATGTAAGTAATAGTACAGAACAAGGATGTATATTTAAGCTGTTATCACATAAACTGTTGAAAAATATAAGCAAATTAACTGAGCTTTTAAAATTCAGTATTAAAATGTTTTCTCTCATAGAAGCTATAATAATACTAAGTCCGCACTTAGTTGCTTTTGTAGTAAGTCTTAATAGCGCTTGTTCGCTAATCTATAAATGTTATGAATCTATGTTTTTTTTTCTAGTTTTGCTCAGAGCATTGATCTAATACTTAATTATTCTTGTTACGACTGAGATATCATTAAAATGCAGTTAGATGCATATTAGTCTATGGCAGTGAAATATTATATAAATAAGGTATAGTTCAATTTGATTATATTTAAGTTAACATTCCGGGACTTGCTAGTTATCAGCGAGGTGACGTTTCTTTTTCAATTTCAGTTATAACTTTTTTATTCCAATATCCTAGCCTGTTACTTCTTGGCTGATATTAAGTTATCAAATGAGAGGTAATTAATGAAAAAATATGTAGGTGATCTATAGTATTAAAACCACAATTTTATGTTGTATACTTTATTGCTATAGTGATTTAATAACTGACATATTCCAATAGCCAAATTAAAGTATATTAACCTGGCTTTGGACCTTTATTATATGTATATTGTCTCGAAGTTTTCATCTACATAAAGATGAAAAAAATGCAATAAGTAGTAATTCAATTATATTCTCTTGGAAATCTTGTGAAATGAGAAAATTTCGTTTCTATTATTTGTAACTCGGCAGTCGTTCCTTACAGATATTTTTATAATATTGTCCGTTCTAGAATTTAGTGGGATATGCCGCAGTACCCAAGTGAAATAGTTGTACAATTTATTAATGTGTATATTTTGCTTAGTTATAGAATGTATATGTCCCAAGTACATCAAGAAATTTGTTCAGAAATAAATAATTACAGAGTATAAAGCGACTTTTTTTTACCAAAGGCTATTAGTAAGCACATCATTTTTTACCTTATACGACTAACAGGTATTATACATTTTGATATAACATCTACATTAGCAATAGTCCAATGTATTAACTTTTATTGTGTTATAGGTTTTTAGAGGGTCACTTCTGACACCTATTGCCAATTTATACAATCTAAAGTCGAAAAAAATATTTAAACGAAAGTATGAAGCCAAGAAGTTTACTACATGTTTATAACATGCATTATTATAAAAAAAAGTTTTTTATTTTATTAATATGGTATGTCATTGGCATATTCGGAAGTTACGTACCCATGTTCATTATAAGATCAATCTTAACAAAAAAAAAAACCGCTTACACACTCGCATAAAGTCCCTCAATGTTTTTGCACATATTTTCATATTCATTAAACCAATCTTATGAAGTCTTGGGATCAACAGCCCCGCCGCTAGATTTTGCTTCACTGTCACCAAATCTAACAGCGTGCCAAGGATTGCTCATGGGCAATCTTGGACTTAGTATAAGTTCCAGGGTCAGCTAACCTCCGTCTTCACGTTCATGCATCCGTAGCGTTCCAAAAGTTCTTGCTTCTTCCTGCGAAGTAACGCTTCCTCTATGTCTTTCTGCGAAGGCACCGCCACGTGAGAGGTCACCGTCGGAGCGACCGGCTGCTCATCTTCTATCCTCTTGTCGTCAGGCTAAACAAGCACAAATAGTTACCAATAAAGTATGAATGGGTCAATGCGCCCAGAGAGAGACCACTGTAAAGAAAGTCAACGTGACGCCTCAGCGTTACTTAAGTATTGAACTAGTGAGAGAATTTATTTTGTATGCTAAATTTGCCTTATTACAAGATTCAGTACGGTAGGAACGGACTGTCAATATTTGCAGTTTAAACACATTCTGGTTTCCAAGGTTTGTTGTGTATTTTTAGTTTACTATTATCACTCGTTTCAGCAACTAAAGTAAGGAAGTTTGTATTTCGTCGAGGAATCCGCAACACCACCGAGCTCGATTTTTATCGAGTTATTGGTATCGTTGGATTCGTATTTTCAATTTTATAAATTCAAATTTTACATACAATTTTTCTTTGAGTAAACAGGTAATGTCATTCATTATAGATATCGAGAAAAACTTCAGTCAATTAGATCTTGATGGACGAAAAAATCGTTTTTTCTCTCTCCTGAAAAGTTGTGAAAAACGAGCTTGGTGGTGTTGCTGATTCCTCGACGATTTGATATTTTACCGCCCACACGGGTTACAAGGGAGGGGCTTTTTGAATCGCAATAGTAAATACGGTACACTAATACTTTTACTTACATCTTCCGGATATATGTCCTCCTCATCCTCCATGACTTCATCTTTCCGCTTCTTCCATTCTTCAACTGCTCGCGCTATAGCTATAACGAAAATGTCAGTTAAATGTTAAGTGGATACTTCCAGAAAGAAAAGTCTAACGAACCGCAATAAAGGGTCGTGACAGACTGATTTGAGACTCCTCAGCCATGAGAATGATTGTGTGGCATACCACACAATCATATACATATATATCGGATACAAATCCATAGCACACAATTGAATAACATTTTTTTTTTTGCGTGTTTCACCCTCTATGTTTGAAGTCCTATAAATAGGTGGAGAGCCGCTAACCGTTTTCTGAACACTATTCCAGGCATACTACTAACAAGGGGACCCCGCGTACTCGTCATCACCGATTTGGACCAAACTTATCCCACATGCAGGTCATGACTGTAAATGAAAGTAGCCAAAGGGAGATTTATAGATGGCCAAGCGTTTAGGTGATATCCAAATATTAAGCGGCTCTCGCAAGCCAAATATTATTTATATTAGGCCTGTTTCCAAGCAGCATAAATTAAATTTTTAATAAAAAAATAGTCAATTTGTACCTTCTTTCTCAGCCTCCTGTTCTAGAGGCAACAGTAAGCCATCTTCATCATCTCTGTATCCATAATAATCTGCGTCTACATCCCGCATGAGGTCAGCGCGCGTTCTCCTCGGCGGCGGCGGTGGCTCCTGCTCAAATAGTTCACGCACTCCTAAAAACAGGAGAAGCATTGTCACATCTCCCGAATTTATCGCATTTTTATTCCCCCCGTAGGTTTATACTATAGGAACAAAAATGTTACACAGACCATTATTAGATATTACAATTAAAAAGAAAAATACTTTACGTTTAACATTAAATGTCTGTTTTACGCGCCCCATTTTTAGAATGAATCAGATCCGTCCAGAAAACGACACAATGTTTTAATGTCAAGACAACGTTAAATAAACGACATATTGGTATTTAAAACGTATTACCTAAATATAATATCTTTGTAACTTTTTTAAAATGACAAGCTTAGTTTTCTAAATTTAAGTGATACGGATTCGTCACACAAAATAGACATACCTGGCAAATCTTTAGCAGCACCAAAGTATTTGTATCCCCTGTTGCCGGGCACTTCTTTTCCGTCTTGGTCCAACATTTTGGGGCCGACGCGAGCATGGTCTGGTCCGCCCAGCGTCTTTATTTGGATTTCCCAATGACGTTTCTCACGCATCAGCTTATTGATTTCATCGTTGAGGTCACGAATTCGAAACTCACCAAGTCCAGCTATTTATTTTAAAGTAGAAATGAGAAGCGACAGAATTGATGATATATCTACATTAAGTATATTTTTTACTGAGTTGGTAAAATGATATCTATTAAATAAGAGAAAAATTACAAGTCTGCCATAATATAACGACTCCATGCTGTGATAGGTCATAAGGATGATAAATAATAATAGCCCATATAGTTTAACTGCTTGGCACAGGCCCTCTTAAATTATTAACAACTAGCTTTTGCCCGCGACTTAGCCCTTAGGGTTGGGTGCAGAAACAAACTAAATGAATCTATAAATCAAAATCATTCTAATTGTTGTAGTAGGTTTTAATTTTCATCAACTCAGATTCGATCGTCATGTAGGTGCGCCTAATGGCACTTAACATCGCATAATGACATCAAGCGCCATTTAAATGCACCTGATATCATTTTATTGCACTAAATGCAACTCAACGTCATAATGACACTTAAAATCACCAAAACAAAATCACTCTATTTCATAAGTTTTAAAAATGGCACTCAACGTCAAATAATGGCGCCTTACGTCACATACGTTCTTTTAATGGCACCAGTCGTAATCAACACTCCACTAATGGTACCTAAAATCAATCAACTCCTTTTAAGGGCACTTAAATGTACAAATGGCACTCTACAGTTCTAAATGACATTTAAAGTAAATTCAGGTCATCCAGGTATATATATTCATATACATGTAGTAAAAAACGGTTATTTCAATATTACAAACAGACACTCCAATTTTATTTATATGTATAGATTAGTAATATTTATTATAATACGAGTAGTATAGATACGCACATAACTTAGAAAAGTCAGGAATGTGTTCAGCACAGAGGCTTAAAGAGTAGAAGAGCTAAGAGGTCAAGAATTAAAATCCTTGAGGTCATCAAGCACAAAATACGTCCCAATAAAATTCAAAATATTAAATCAGTTTACTCAGCTCATAAGTCGACATCTTCCTGTGGCGGGGAATGAGGCCGGCTCCCCGCCAACACCGGCTTCTGTTGTAGCTACGGACCTCGCAAAGTCGTCGTGAAGTCGTGATGGCCTCGAGGTTTACGGTCGCGGGTTCAAACCCCAGGCAGAAATCTCTGACTTTTCGAAGTTATGTATGAAGTGTATTCACTGTAATTTCTTTGGTGTGTAGTCCACCAACCCGCATTAGGCCAGCGTGGTGGAATAAGGTCTAACCCTCTCAGTTGTAGACGAGGCCCGTGCCTAGTAGTGGGACGTATATGGGCTGATGATGATGATGAAAATTCAAGATTCGAACGAAATGTTTACATATGGTTCACAACTTCAATAAAGGAATTGTTTTATTTAATAGTTTATCATTTTTGGTGTATTAATAAGTCACAGTTTAATAATACGTGTATTATTATACAGGGTGTCCCAGCAGTCGACGATAACCCGGAAACGGGGAATAGCCCAAGTTGTAATAGTTATCAGAAAAATATAAAAAAATATATAACTTATGTATTTAGAAAAATACAGGGATTTCAAAAAAATCTAGAAAATCTACACCCTGTAACGGTTTTTTCACTACTGTTGCTGCAAATCTCTACTTTTTTAAATTATTATTTTTGTTATGTAATCCTGAATAATGCCTCTGCAAACTGTTATCCAACATTTAGAGCCACCTTGCTATACTTCGGAAGAAAATGACATTGTTTACCAAACCGCATATTTAAAATTAATCATACGCCCAAATTTAACTGACTGTCCTGAAAAAAAAATGTACTACGCGAGTTTGGCAAGTAACTTTAAAAGTTGGCGCATTTAATAAGGAATCTAAAATGGTATAACACTTGCTACATTATTTTTTAAATGTGGCACAATATTTTTTATTTTGCGAAGAAACCCATTTGATAAAATTTTCTTATTAACTAAAGATGTTTCTATTCGGCTCTTCGAGACAGCAATTTTAAGATACTATTTGAGTGAGATGGAGAGAATCGTTTTACGATGTGTGAGCGAGACAGATAGTGACGCTAGTTCAGTTAGAGAATATTTCGATTAGGAATACCGGAGTAGATGGATAGGACGAGCTGGCACAATCCAATGGCCAGCCCGTTCACCTGACTTAAATCCTTTAGGCTATTTTTTACTGGGGAACGGTGAAAGAAAATTTTTGTTTAAAGCCAATTGAAACTTTACCTGAGCTACGGCAAAAAATGAATGGAAGTAGCTGAATTTGTTAGGAATAGAAGATTTTCGCCCCTGATAACCCGATCTTTTTTAAGAAGATGACGAGCGTGTATTGCGGCTGAAGGAAGGCAGTTTGAACATGTATTGTAAATTTTACTAAAGAAATATTTGATGTTAAGCAATTACTTAATAAATCTAAGATATCTAAATAAAAAAAGCGTAAATTTAAAATAAAAAAGTGATCATTGCTCCGATGCGTGGTGCCCACGGACTACCTGACAATGGAGTGTCTGTCTCACTCACACACCGTAAAACAATTCTCTCCATCTCACTTATCAGTTCATCATCATGTCATCTTTAGTTAATAAGAAAATTTTATCAAATGGGTTTCTTCGCAAAATAAAAAATATTGTGCCACATTTAAAAAATAATGTAGCAAGTGTTATACCATTTTAGATTTCTTATTAAATGCGCCAACTTTTAAAGTTACTTGCCAAACTCGCGTAGTACATTTTTTTTTCAGGACAGTCAGTTAAATTTGGGCGTATGATAAATTTTAAATATGCGGTTTGGTAAACAATGTCATTTTCTTCCGAAGTATAGCAAGGTGGCTCTAAATGTTGGATAACAGTTTGCAGAGGCATTATTCAGGATAACATAACAAAAATAATAATTTAAAAAAGTAGAGATTTGCAGCAACAGTAGTGAAAAAACCGTCACAGGGTGTAGATTTTCTAGATTTTTTTGAAATCCCTATATTTTTCTAAATACATAAGTTATATATTTTTTTATATTTTTCTGATAACTATTACGACTTGGGCTATTCCCCGTTTTCGGGTTATCGTCGACTGCTGGGACACCCTGTATAATGCATTTGAAAGTAAACTTTTGTTTGTTGTCACCAAATAATTCAGTTTTAATGAAATTTATATTCTACCCATAACTATCGTTTTATTTTTTGCCTTTCTTCTTTGATTTTGACGTCTTCCCTTTGCCTTTTGATTTGCCTTTTTCCTTTTTCTTGGTTTTTGGAACATTCTTTTTAATTTCATTCGAACTACATTGTTGTGAAATGTTATTTTCAATTGGTCTATCCAGTGGCGATTTTGGCGTAACTAATTCTATTTCTAGATCGGTTTTTTTGTCTTTGGTCTCTAATTTTTTTCCAATTTTGAGAACAAACACATCTTTTAAAGGATGCAACCTCTTTTCCATGGCAACTGGCACGGGACAATTTGAAGGAGTAACATTAATTATCTTCCTGTCTTTCGTATCGCATGTTCTATCGCAGCCGTTATAAGTGTATTTTAAATTCGATGAATAGTTATTGTGAGTTTTATCTGGATTGCATAAATCTCGTGGCAATTCAAATTGTATTTGTTCTCCTGCGTTGTACGGCGTGTCGTCGCATGAACATAATTCTTGAATCTTATCGTACTTGCCAATTCTATCAACTTTAGAAGTTTTTGGTACCCTGATTTTCAATTCGTTTGTATTCATTTTAGTATAAATTTCATCGTACTTAGGTATGTCGTCATGATGGTATTTATAAGGGACTGGCTCATATGATCGTTTTGATGACATCGGAGATAGTTGTGATATCGGGCTACCAAGTCTTGAATTAGGTAATGAATGGTGATTACACGGCGTCACTTTTTTGGTAAGACTATTTTCGTCCAACAAGATTTTACCGTGATCATCCATTTCGACCTTGTGGCACGAGTACATTGTCATCCCATTGTCTTTTTTCAACAGAAATGAAGTGCCCTGTGGTTTTGGCGAAGCACAAAACGTTGTTGTGATCTCTTTGCCCAAAAACGACATTCTTGTGGTGATTTGTATAACGCCTATTGAATCGTGGTTGCCTTCGTCACCGCAAGATAAATAGTACAAATTTTTAGAGAGTGGAGTTGATGTAGTACACACTATATTATCGTTTGGTTGTTGCTCTAACCATTTTGTACAAAGCTCTTCACGTAACGCTATAAACTCTTTTGTATAGTCCATGCGGGTTTCCCCTATTTTTGTAACACAACTAGTGCACGGAGGTTGCTTCGTTAACTGTATAAGTATTTCGAAATCTTTAATGCTACATATTTTATCGTAGGTCATGGCAAACAATGTAGACTTGCCGACATTTAATTTGCTGAAATTATATATCTTACCATAAGACGAATCATATAATATTATTGGTTGCTTTCCCAAAAATGTTGCCGATATAGCCAAATTATTGAAATCTATATCAAAACAATCACATTTCATATGAATTTTATTTATAATCAGCTCAATCAGGAAGAGATGGTACGGGAAATTAACATCCTCCTCCTTAACTGATATCAAGTCTTGTTTAGTCTTTTCAATGTCTTTGGTTAAATTCTTAATCGATTGGCGTAAAGCGTTGGCTTCATTCGTAAGCGCCCTACTTATATTGGCAATTTTGTCTATATTCTCTATTAAAAATGGAGAGTCTGGATCGTCTCCATTTTCAGTAAAATGGCTAAACTTTTCTGCCAATTTATTAACATTTTCGGTAATCGTTTTGCCTTTAGGTTCAAGTGCTGAAACAGCTTCTACTATTTTTTCCACAACATATCCTGGCTTTATGCTTGCGCTTCTTCGTTCAGGCGAATTTGAAAATGAAGCCCTCCTTGGTGAATGTCCATCTCTCACAGAATTTTCTACTGATGCTTTGAGATGAGAAATTTTTGTGATTTGTGTTGGGCTGCCTGGTGACTGAGGCGATTGAATATCTTTAGATCTGGGAGTTGTACTTTGTATGGACATGGTGGCAACTTGTGCAGATTCTTGCACAGATTGTAAATTTCCTTCAATTGGTCTAGCAGAGTCTTGATTTTCAACTGTTACCAATACATTCTGTGATCTAATGCTTGGATCCTTCTGTGAGGAGGTACTAGGTTCTCTAGAAGTATTTTGCACTGATATTGGTATACTAGGTGGTTGAACTTCTGTGTCTTCCATAATGTTTATTTTAAATTAAAATAGTTGTTGCTTCAAACTATTGACAATAATTTTTACATTCTCAAATAAATTTAAAAGCATGGCCTAACAGATTTATGTGTCTTACTCAAATTACGAAAATAAAATAAATATTGCTATTGTAAATTTATGACACTTCAAATTTTGAAAAAAAAAAAATATTGTGCAAACATACCATTTTGTATCTGGGCCACTTTTTTGGCAATTTCTCGTACAATTTGTAATCGCCATTTTTCTGCTTGTGGTAAACTATTGCACTCCGAGGCAAGATATGGTCTCCTCTCACGATGTCCACCTGCTTCTTGGACTTGAGCTGCGCGCCATCGCGCTAATGTTGTCCTGTCAAAAATAAATCACAGCATTCTAACAATACATGCTTTAACAAAATCAATGTAGTGGATATGAATAAGTTTTTAATCTCTAAATGAAAAATATTTGCTAGTTTTTAAAAAAAACATATCAATAATTTTGCGAATTTCAATTACAAACCACTTTCAAGAATACTTACATAGCCTTTTCTGCATTTCTTGCCTGAAAACAAAAATACAATTAGTATTGCAATAGAAATAAGTGTAACAGAATATATTACAGAACTAATACAAATTTAAGAATCACATATGCACTGTGATAACTTTTGTTTGAGGAAAGGGTACAAAGCTTTAAAGTTCATTAAGTGTTTCAGATAAAACCCTGATGACAGATACACCACTACATACAGGTTATGAATGAATACAAGTTATCAGATAAACAGTAAAAGTTTAGAGATCAAAAAGTGGTGATACCTTTCCAACGCCCCGTTTTTGGTAACAAAGTCAAGTTGAATCGGAAGAGAAAAGTATTATAAATGTTTGTCAAATTTAGCCATTTTTCCATTTTGTTTCAGCAATATTTTAATGATCCTTTACCATATTATGACTAGTAATGGACAAAGGCTGGGGATAAACGGCCTTATTATTTTATTCATGTCAAAAAGCAACGAGCTTAAATCAAAATTTGTCTCTCCGAAATGCTCTTGATGTATAATGATGATGTGATTTGATGTACTTGATAACATGTAATTATTTAAAATTTACGCAAAAAATAAAAAGGAGTTTGGGCATTTTACAAAGCAATTACAATAAACCGATTTGAGTTCAGTTTTGTTTTGTTATAAATAACAAGTGGGCGAGTCAATCAAGTAGCAAAACAAAATACTTACCATTTTTATTTATAGTAAGCTATAAAAACATAAAAAAATCTCTCCACTACAATGTCCTCTTTTTAGATTTCAGTAACAACCAATTATGGTAACAATTATATATAATACCTAATACCAAAGAAAATTGCTACTGTTGTGAATGTGAACTGTGAACTCACAAAACATAACCTAACCTCTTCGGGAAAACATTCGTTTTCGTTAAACGTCAATTGCCTGTATGATTTTTCCACAGATTATATTCGGTTAAGTCGGTAATAGTCGATAATTTTAATATCTGGATTCTGAGATTAATTTTAATTAACAACGCCAATGATAAAAAATAATTAAAAAAGTAATAATTTAAATATCTGACCCCTCTTTCCGTTTCGCACTGGACTTACCATCAGGTGCCATGGCACAACTTTCAACTTTGTTGTGCCAATAAAAAAGGTGTTTGCAGTTTGCACCACGCTTTATTTATTTAAACTTTTAAACTTATTTTTTGTGACCTTTATTCATCTTTGCTTTGACCGACATTAATTACAACATTTTATGGCTTAATCTTTTTAGTTTCATCCAATTTCCAATTAGGTATTATTGGTTTAGAAGTTCAGACTGCAAAAACATTTTAAGTCATTTTACGTTACTTAACATGGTTGCCTAGTTCCGGTTGGTGGACTTCACATTCCTAAAAAAAATCCCGAATTTTTCGTTTATTGTTAAATAGGATCATAATTCATTCTTAAAAAGCGAAGAGTGTGTGGAAGTATCTAGCTGCTAGCATCCGTGACAGCTGTCGCTGAGATAATGTCGCCACAACTCACAAGACACATGTATGACGTCAAGATATGTAGGTATATGACGAACTGGCGAGTATTTTGTATTGTACTACTGTATTTATATTATTATTTGCGGGGATTGACCCCATAAAACATATAACAACCATATTAGTGAACAAGGGACGGGCAAGAGCGCCCCGAACGTGAATGCATGAAGCTATTGATGAATGTATATACATTCTTTATAATATTATAAAGACAAAATAGTATCTACTTATATTGGGTTTACGCCCGAGCAAAGTGTAGATCAATAGTCTCTGCTTAACCCGTATGGGACACAGGCGTGAATATATGGTAAGATAGGTTTTAAATATTAACTATAGGTAAAGGATTGATTTCAGGAATTAAAACCTCAGTTGGATTAATAAATATTTATTTAAGTACTATATATATACTTATTTTACAAACAATATACAAGAGAATGAACTATTTTGAACTTATTTGATATGTAGTAAATTGTTATATATAAGTATAACAATAAAACTTTGAATTACGGAACAAATATGTAAAGAAAATACATACAAAAGCATACATATAGCTCAAGGTACTTGACAAGAGGGGATATAGAACGAAATTATGTAGATACCTACTTATATCTTACAATTATTAAGTTAATGAGATACGTAAGACATTGCCAATGCTAATCATTGTAAAACAGAATGACTAGATATTAAACATATTAATAATTTGTCTAACCAATGATTTAATCCAGTTCTTAAACAACAAAATATACCAGAGACTAGAATACAAAATTGTTTAGTCTCTAAGATCGCTACCAGAGCGTCATAAAGCAGACGGATTAAATGACAAACTACTTGATATACAAGCTATGAGAAATGAAAGAAGTTATACGTTATTTAAATGTCAACTTATGCCAAACTATAATCTAATGTGTACCAGACACGTAAATATACCCTAATTCACTACACAAGATTACATTTAATATGCATTTTGCATACAAAACTATGATTTTTTTTCTTGAATAATCAATATCTACGCAATTTAGACATCATCATCGTGTTTTAAATTGTTATGCACATTTATTAGTCGATTTTCTTTATTTTTCGTTTCCCCTACAAAAACACACACCTACAGACGCAGAAGCGCATCTGTTCGTTTCTCAATTCTTCTCCTAGACAGATTCGTGTAGCGCTGTAACGCCGAAGAAATTGAACCAAAACAGCCATTAAGTATGGATTAGCGATCCGTGGCGTTGGGATTGGTATAGGAGAATCCCCTGAACGGCTCCTGGTCCATGGAGCGCAGTACTTGGGGTTCCACCGCCGTGAGACGAGGACGCTCGCCGGTGAACGCTCGGTCGAAATACTGCGTGTCCAGTGGATGTCTCTGTTCAACAAACGATGTTTATAAATAAATACTTTCTCACGTCTTTTATATTATTTGATAGCTAAATAAATTCATAGAATTGGGCTACAAAAACTATTGTTATGGCTATGAAGTCATAATGTATTTTCAAGAGCACTTTAGCTCGTAGGATAAATCTGTATTTTGAAAATGAAATACTGCGCGATGATGGCTTAAATTCCAACATTGATGGAAACACAAGACAAGATCATTTCTATTTCACTATTGGTAGGGCAACAGCTAGTTTGGCACATAATAATATACTTACACGAATTATATTACTCATGTAATAGGTAATTAAAAAAATAATTGTGGACGTTTCGTTTTGAGGATAACTATAATCCAACTTTAAAGTGAACAAAAACTACATAGCCAATGAGTTTTCAAAGTATATAATTAAGAAATATTAGCACAATTTAGTGATATGGAAAGTTATAGGTGAGTTTATTCCGTGCGTGCTACAACTACGGACCGGACTGTGTGACAGAAATAATTTGGCCCCAAGGGTGTCGCTCGACAGTAGACGCTAGCCCGTCTCTTGATATTTTAACGAAGTGTGAAAGAAGAGGTTTATTTTGTTTGTATATATAAATATACGATACACGTTATAAAATTAATAATAACCACATTTACAATCAATCGTAATAACCCGGCTTTTGGCTATGATACAAGTCCTACGTCATCAATATTAGAAGCAACGTTTTATATTTTTCAATTTCATGCAATAAAATCAAAAAAAATCTATGAAGACGCTTATATAGTACTTAATGCTTATTATTATTTACATAACGGGTGTATGAAGACCGTGATTGAAAACTAAGACAGGCACAGTGATTACAAACACCGTAACATAAAAAAAAACTCGACAAAAAATACGTTTTCCTTACAACCACGAGTACCTACTAAATTTATGTAGTTGTTAGAAAAACGTAAAAAAATATATTTTTTGTCGGGATTTTTTTAATGTCCGGTATTTGTAATAACCGCGGCCTGTCTTAGTTTTCAATCACGGTATCTATACATCCTGTACAATATACTTGATGACTTTCATACTACACTATACAAAGTATCTAATTTTATATGCACATGCTGTCCAAAAGCATCACGTCATGAGAGATTTCGATCGCTCATTGACTTACATATAAATCACTTGATTCGAATTGACCACGGATTCACGATGAACATGTAGATAATAGTTTATTCACACTTTATAAATAATTTGTATACTTATTACTTGTGGGCTTAATGACTAAGGCATAAGTACTCTACAGTCGAACTGAAGGTGATGCAGAGATGAGATGGAAAGGTGTGTAAATGTTTTCACAATACTATCAACAAATTATATAGTTAGTTTATTACATACATAAGTAATATCACGCCTGTATTCCCCGAAGGAGTAGGCAGACGTGCATTACTGTACCCACATTTCGCCAGGTATGAATCAGTCTATTAGTCCCACGTACTAGGAGGCGAGACTATTGCCGTTTTTCGGGCACAATTCCAGACTCCGTGCTGCTACTGAGAATTTCCTAATGGAAAAACCCAATAACACTTTGCCCAACCCGGTGATCGAATCCAGGACCTCTAGATCGCACGGCACATACCTGTGCCGCGAGACCACGAGGCAGTAGTTAGTTTATTTATTTAGTTTAGTTTAGACACAGACGTACCACTCTGGGCCTAAACGGAGCCTCCAGGTCGCGTCTCTCGAGCCGGTCCCAGTGCACGGAGCTGAAGAAAGCTTGCTCCCGAATGTCGCCGTGCATACACTCCGAGCCGCCCAGCCGCGTGCGCGCGTCCTTGTCCAATAGCTGCAACAAATATTGTGCTTGTTGTTACATCTAATAGATTTATAAAAAATCTATCTTATAAATATTGATTGCGTCTGTATGTCTGTATGTATGTAAGTAGTGATGGTCTCGAGGTTTAGGCGCGCAGTCATGAATCTCGGCGATCGCGGGTTCAAACCCAGACACACACCTCTGACTTTTCGAAGTTATGTGTGAATTCACAGTGAATTATCACGTATTTTAACGGTGAAGGAAAACAAGTGTGTAGTCCGCCAACGGGCGGGTTGGCGTGGTGGACTAAGGTCTAAACCCTCTCAGTTGTAGAGAAGGTCCGTGCCCAGCAGTGGGACGTATATGGGCTGATGATGATGACGACGTATGTATTAGCTAAACAATGTTTTGATTTGGTCTGTCGAGGTATTAGTTAAAACTTAAAGAAACATTTCTTAAGACAAAGTAATCAACGCATTACGTCCATAGTTTGAAGAGGTGTATAATTAAAATGAGCCGTACTCGAGTGAGTATGGAGAGCGCCTCTTGCGAGAGGAAGCGCGGGTAGGACGGCATCTCGTTGCAGATGGACCAGAACAGCTCGTCTTCGTCGCAGCCGCTGAACGGACTCTGGCCGATCAACATCTCGTACAACAGCACGCCGAACGACCACCAGTCCACTGTCTGGTTATATTTCAATCCTTTGATTATCTGAAATAACAAGCAATAAGAAATTAATGCTAAATATCATCACTGCACTCAATTTATTTTCCTTCTGATCAATGTTTATCCTCTTTAAACTTTACAGGTAATTCATATTTTGTTATTTTTACTTTGTAGTATAAAAAACAGGTTCGTATATTTAGAATTATTAAATGCTTATTAAAAAATGCATAATATGTAAGTATGTCATTCCATCCTTGTTAAGAGAGTGCTAACAGCTACTTACTTCAGGTGCCATGTAATCCGGTGTTCCGCAGAACGTGTCCGCAGTTTTGTCCAAATAAATTTGTAACTTGCACATTCCAAAATCAGCTATTCGCACATGACCATCAAAATCCAATAAAATGTTGTCCAGTTTTAGATCCCTTAAAAAAAAAGATTAATCAAATAAATTCGTTAATATCCCTGATTAAGTAACATATTTCAAATTTGCTTTTGTTTTTCTTGGAAGGCTCTTGTTCTGATTGGACTGATAAACTAATTGCTAGAATAGGCTCATTGAATCCAATATCGTATGACATAATAGATATTGATATTAAAATCAAATAAAATCAAGACATTCTTATTGAGGTAAGTAATATTGATAATAAATACTAACCTATAAATGATACCCCTCTTGTGTAAGAACTTCAATCCCGACACGATTTCAGCTGCATAAAATCTAGCCCGAGCTTCTGGGAATCGGCCACTTTGTTGAATGTGGAACATGAGATCACCGCCGTTAAGGTATTCCATTACAAAGAACAAGTGAGACTGGAATGAAAATTGTTCATTATTTACGTAGGTAATATAAATTAAATAAAAGCGGCTATGCGCGTGCAATTCAAATGACGATGCAAGAAATTAAACCAGTTCCAAGAGGAATAATCAGGCGCTACTTTAATTAAACATCTAAAAATAGACATCTCAACGTAAACATTGTAGATAAAATTTCAGCTTTCGTCTGGTCGAATGATGCCAAATTCTCAGAACCGCTAAAGTAATGATTATCATGCAGTCTAATGGCTAATTTAATTCTGGTGGCAAAAAATAGCAACAAATGAGACGGTTATCTTATTTTACGACAATTTTTACAATACTCACATCAGTCTGAAAAGTGGCGAAAAGATGACAAAGATAGGGATGATTGGTGCCCAGTGCCAACACTTTTCTTTCAATTAAAGTGCACTCAACATCGTCGTCTTCTAATACTACATCCTTTTTCAAACACTTTACGGCGTAATAATATTCTGTGTCGCGGAGCTCAGCGAGCAACACCTGCGAAACACAGAAATAATTCTTATACTTACGTAACTAACTAAACTAACTACCGATATAGATAACTGGGAATACATTATTCAAAATGTATGCATTTGAATAGACACAAATGTAGGGCCTACAAAGGAGTAAATAGTAGGTAATAGTAGCTCTTTTACTTCTACAAATTAATCTTGCCTTGATGCTCGATGCTTGATCGCGTTTTGTTACGCTACAGAGCTACAAAAATGGTGTTTGACTTGTGCAATTAACTGCCTGTACTATAAAAATAAGTATAGAGGCAGTTCTTATAAAGTCCAAAGTTCATGAAACGCATATTATTACAACATAACAAAATAAAAACTATAAAAGCGATATATTCAGGAAACATTTGTGACAGCCGTGCGACAAGAGTTTTCGTTTTATAACTAAAATATATCATGCTTTCTCCGTATTCTTGGCCCGGACTCAAAGGCAATTGGGACAACCGCTTCGTAACCAGGAAGGCGCAATCACCCAACTCACGCGTTGCTTGTATGATCAGATCAGAGGAATCTATTCAATACATTAATTAGTTTTCTCAGTATTAAATACTAATCTGTAATTAGTTAGCGACTCTATTATTTAATTTGAAGTGGCAAATATAAATACAGACCTAATAGAGCAGCCAGAACTATTTTTAGATCACAGCAAAATAAACATGACGCTGATAAACTGAAATATTGAAACTTATAAAATGAATTAGGCTTTTTAACTTTAATAGCCACAATCTGCCTAATTAGTTTCATGTCTGAAAACAAAATTATGCGGTTGTATTGCAAATTACAATAAATCTTTTTAAATTGGCGATAGTATATGGAGAAGGCCGACGACACGTGCTCTCTGACGTTCAAAAGGTGGCCAGTGGTGTAAGTACCTAAAATAGATCGTATAAGTCTAGGTACCGATTAACACTACAATACGACAGCAGGGCAGGTGAACCACGGCGGTCTATACGACGTTGCAAGTGGCATGTTGCCATATCGCAAGGGTTACGGTCAATATAATGCACCCAATCACTGTGACGTATACAAAGAAATTCCCTCGCAAAATGCTATTTAAAGATAATATTTTATACGTAGATATAAGAAATAGAACCAGACGACGCAGAATAATTAATTTAAAGTTTAATATACGGTTGGGAACTCCGCTTGAGTAGCTACAGAGTTAATGTTAGATCTGTGATCAATAACCTGTTACCTCATAAGTTTATCAAAAGCCAACTAAACACGCGAGTTCAACGCACTCACTGAGTGAAATAAAAATGTTATCGTTTGACATTTTCGAGTTTGATGTGATTTGCGTCATCATTTATAGCATCATACCTAAGGCAGCAAATTACAGCTATTTTATCGTCACATGTCACAACAAACAGAGCTGCCCAGTTTTTTCCGACGTATTTGATTACATGACAATAGAAAGTTTAAAGGCTCATTATTAATAGCCTAAACCAAATGTTACACGAATGCAGTAATTGAAGATGTTTTATAGTCTGGCTCTGTGTTCGGTGTATCATCAGTTTGAAGGATATCCGAAAGTTAAAGAACTGTGTATCGACCTAGTTATGATTCTATTTTCGAATAGTACAGGTAGTAAACTCTATTTTCATAGTAGAGTTTGAAATGTTGACACAGTTTTCATTTGTAACGGATGTGAACTGCGCAGCGTTATCTTTTCGTATGGGCTGATTGAAAATTTTATTTTACGTTGTCTGATCCATAACAATTTTCAGTGCTTTGTAATTTGCCTTTGAATATCATGCGTTTGGAAGATGCAGGCGTTCATATTAAAATATAAAAAAATATGATGTTTATTTTAGTACAAAAGTTCTTTAGCATATGATATTTGATTTTTATCACATTGCGTCGTATTAAATAAAATCTATTAAAGCCCCAATATGGTGTCCATATAAATAAAAATGAAAAATATTACGATGTTTACATAAAACTAATTTAAAAAAATCTGGAATGCTCAGTTGTTATTTCGAAGTCGTCAAGAATTTGTTTATTAGGTGTAGGTATTAGGTATAGACACGTCCCTCATCAACTAAACACTCATTCCCGTTGCTCGTTGCAAATCATCGTATAGTTTTTTCTTGGCAATATCCCTTGTTTCAGCATTAGTTTATTTTTGAATGGTGACTTCGCTTACATTTTGTGATTATTTATTTCTTATTTTAAATAAATAAGATGTAAGGAATCCTGTGGCGATGCAATCAACCTCTTTAAAAAAATTGGTGTATTTAATTTTTATATCGTCTTATACGTAAGTATGTAATTTTTTTTTCTTTACTAAATTTATATTAATAAACTCTGGTAGTAAGCACTAGTAAATTCAAATGATAGCGCTGAAAGAATTGAAATTTCTCTACAAGAACTTACCTACTATAAATATTATATATTGATTGTTATGATCTACCTATAGACGTGTTTTTGAAACGGTATAAAGTAGTCACGTTGGTTGTCTGGCACTTGACTCTGTATTGAAATTAGGTCACACATGAACAATGGCTACTCCACTTTTTAAAGTATTTCAGTGATTTGTTACCAGATAAATAACTAAGCCTATTTTTTAATGTCAGTCTCAAACGCGTCCCCGATTCCAAATTTTTTTATGAAGCAAAAAGTACCATGACACGTAGATATTGAAATAAAAGAAATACATAAAAGTCTCACAAACATGATTTAGCTTCGACCATAGAAACAAAAACATTTTAAAATCTGTGGTGTATTTTTAAACTACGAAGAATTCTATGGGCCGACAGCATGATAACAGTGTGTTTTATTTCATCATATCCTGTAAAAAAACGGATGTTACCTTTCCGAAGCTGCCTTTGCCTAAAACTTTGATGAAATTAAAATCTTCAATTGTGTATTTCCTGAATCGTGGTATCGATCTAGCCGGTGGCGTAAAGCGACCAGTTTTTCTGAAGATACCGTAAGCCGTAGATTGTTCTGGAATACGAAAAATGATTTTTAATAAGGAAATGGGAATTAAATTGTTACAATTTGTAGATATTGTATCAATAAATGGTGCACCAAATTGAACAGGCATAAAAGTTAATTGGTATATATAGTTAAAAACTAATGAATGTAGATCTCGAATCTCAATTTATTTCTTGTTTTTACGCCTTCGTTTATTTGTCATTTGAAATGACCGGGAACCAACCAAGCTGTGAATAACAAATCGTATGTATTTTTTATTTGACCTTCTACAAATGTGTGTACGATTGATATGAATTATTGGCACAAGTGCTTTGGCATTTCTCATCAGCCCCGAGATTTGCATTGATGTAAACATCCTCGTGATGAACACCGTTGAACCCTATTTGCTTCATAACCTTTACGTCAGTGCTTACGGTCACTTTACAAATTAACGTTTCGAAAATATGAATTATAGCACATGCATGCTTTGATATAAAATATAAACAACGACGATATTTTTTCTCTCCACTTGGTGAAAAATTTAAAATATTTTCAATAACGTATCATGTCGGAGGATTATGTCGGAAATATATTGATTTATTTTTCTTTTTTCTTTAGTGAATAGCCTATGTATTTCGTAGCATGTAAAAGTTGAATTATTATATATGCATTTTATAAGATTTTCCCACAAATTTTTTATTTCACAAAAAAATCCTTTTTACTTCAACAGGGTTGTTGAAGTTTATACTGATATTATAGGAAACCTCACAAAAAACGATGATAAACTGTTTTTTTTTTAATTCACCTTACTCCCAAGCAATGGCTGTGATTTAAATATGTATTATGAATAGTACTTTAAATACTACGAAGAATCATGAATGTAATAATTTATATTGTAATATCGTAGTATGCGGACCGCGGTTACTCTACTATGGCACCACAGAGATTGCGTGTTCTAATGTGCAACCACAGCATAGTAGTATGACATAATGGGACGCTAAACGTGTGTGATGTATTAATTCTCTTTCACCTCGTATGAGACCGCGAGCATCGCTAAAAATATTTGCTCAGACAGAGCAATATCAAGGCCGCCTCGGTTAATTTTGGTATAATCGAAACTCAGCAAAAAGTGTAGGCATTCCATAAAAAGTCCTCATGACTTGACTTTCCATGAATATACTAGCTTTTTGGTTCACTGGAGTTTAATTGTTTTTAAAATCGAATATCGGCAATTATTCGTAAAAACACGAGATTTATTATGAATTCTTTTGAATTTTATTATATGTAGATACCTAAATATCATTTGCTGATGTATACTCGTATTATCGTCTTGTAGTAATTAGATTGATATGTGTAATAAATGTGGGTGCAGCGAATATTTCGTTTAATTTATTTTGCAAGTATGTTCCTTGCGTTCAGTCGTTTATTATTATAATTAGAAAGCATATTTTTTATTATCATCAAGCCCATATACATATAACTCTTACATTATGTAAAAAAAGATGTGTTTTAAGTAATAATAAATAGAAATATAGGTATTTAAAATACCGTCTTTCAAAGTGGAATTACTGAAAATCTAGCAACTATTCACTTTGTACAAAATTCCACACATTTTTTGGTGGCCTAATATCGTATTAGATAGTGTAGAGTAAAAAAATAATGCAAAGCGCGGCTGTATGCAAAAAAATCGTAGTCGTAATGACGGATATATGTATATCGTTGGCCGCACACTACACAAAATATTATTCAGACATTTCACACATAAATTGGTTATGACTGCGTAATAGTTCGCCTCGCTGGTACCATCGTGTTCCTCATTTTCATTATAATTTATATCTTACTTCCTATTCCTATAAACTGAAACAGGTGTTTTTCTTTACATAACTCTTTAGTCTTTGCGTAGGAATATGTCACATTAACTGGAAATTTGTTTTGAGCACTCACGACTTCAAAGATATTAATGTATTATTATTAGAAGAACTTTAGTATATTTTACCATAACCATTTCATAATTGTTGAAAGGTTTATGGCGTGCGTAAATAACAATGGCCCAAATAATATTATTTTGCGTAATGTTTTAAGGCCATAATGCAATCACCTTAAGATGCCAAGCTCCATTTGATAAACGGATGTAGATTTAATTTTCATTTTCATTAAAAATATATTATTCGCGAATATACAGGGGTATATTTTTGCGCCCACCTTTCGCGAATTGTGTTTTTAGTCTCGTGTAATAAGAGGCGATCTTATTGCCGTTTTTCGAGCACATTACTAGATTCCGTGTTACTGCTGAGAATTTGGAAAAATAAATAACACATTGCCGGACTCGGGAATCGAACCGGACCGTTATATCGAACGACATAAATTTTAGATGTTATGTAATAAAAAAGGTTTTATGATACCTATTTTCTATCTTTCGTGAATTAAAAAAAATAATAGGTATTGTTTAATATTATTCTTATTTTAACAAGCCATTTACTGTTTTAGGGACATGTACGTAACCCGAAAGCAAAAATGAAAAGATGAGCTTATTGCATACGCGTCCCATAGTTAGAGCTCATCGATATACCAAATACTTTTTCTTTTTAAGTGTAAATATGCAACAAAAGTATATGGATTTGAATGCGTTTGTGAATAGCTCCATGTGGGCAAGACTAGTCGTAAACATTTACACGTTTTTTATATTTCAGCTTTAAGATCTCATGTTGAAAAATACCAGATTTGAAACTGTTTATTTGCTGAATTTTTTTTTAAATTTCTATATTACTTAATACTTTTTGTTCATGTTCTTCAGTTTTTGTTTTTTCTTGAAAAAAAAAAGAAACGTGTGTTCAGTTTTATTACATACGGAGAAATGAAGTTTTTTTCAGGTATACTCAGCCACAAATAATTTTAAGCAACGTGTTGCTACTGAGAATTTTCTAATGGAAAACACCAATAACACTTTGCCCGACCCAGGAATCTAACAAGACTTCTCGACCACACGACACATACTTGTGCTGCAAGATAACAAGATATTTCAAACTAATTTAAGACACTAAATTATAAATCGGTTTATACACATGCTGTCAAAAATATGCAATATTCTCTGACATTTGTTAAAAGAGGACGTGTTTGAGTCACCCATTTGGAACAATATCATGTTACTTATTAACATTTGAAAGACCCAAAGGTGTTTTAACATTATAAAATACCTACGTGAACAATACTTTTCCTATCAGTTGAAATAAAAATAAACACCACGGTTATATAAACGGACAGGTGGAATGCGGAAAGCTTGCTCAGTGGAACGATACCGGGATGAACTTTCAAATTTGATGAAAGTTAGTGAGTGCGCTTTCAGTTTCTTTATTTTTAGAATATTATCCATCAACATCTTTCTGCACTTTGCTAATTTCGCTGTGGTATATTAGTTTAGCGAACTAAGCAGGACTCCAGATTTAATCCCATCAGTTAATAAATATAGCCGCATTATATAGGTATTAATTATTAGATATAGCCCCACACTTCCTTTTGAATGCCGAAAATAGTGATAGCAATTTGAAGATAGCCTTTATTTTAATGTGTGTCAAGATAAAATTATTTTAATAAAGTATAATAAGTATATTATAATAGTATTCAAATTTAAAAAGGTACTAATCGATTTTGTAAACGAAACAGAAGTATCATTTTCGTTGTAACTTCAAGAATTCATTGTAACTTCAGTGCGTGGCTTACAGAAAATTAGTTGCAGTAAGCAATAAATAGAAATATTAATATAATGACACTAGATTAAAAAGCTGAAGACATATATCATGCACACAAATATACATAGGTTTGAAACTGCTAGAAGTTATTTTATAATAAGAATATGAATAAAATTCCTTACCAAGTTCCTGTTCAAGGATGTCTGTTGAGTTATTGTTAACAGGCACATTAGTGGATGAGGTCCCAGGAGCGTCGCCACCTGTGTATATCACGTAAAATAATCTGCTCTTTCGGCAATCTTACTTACTCATAATAGATTACCCCAATACTTTTTATCTACTTTTGTATCTCCCTTTAATTATATCTTAAATTAAACCTTTAATTATATCTATTTAAACATTATCACATGTTTTATTTTGATTGAATTCAAATATGGGGATATCATTGCTACCTTGTACAGTTATGATGGATATAGTAGGTACGTGTCAAAATACAAAAAAAATCCTAATGGAAAACACCAATAACACTTTGCCCGACCCAGGAATCTAACAAGACTTCTCGACCACACGACACATACTTGTGCTGCAAGATAACAAGATATTTCAAACTAATTTAAGACACTAAATTAAATGATTAATTAATTAATTAATTAATTAATTAATGTCAAAAAATGCAATATTCTCCGACATTTGTTAAAAGAGGACGTGTTTGAGTCACCCATTTGGAACAATATCATGTTACTTATTAACATTTGAAAGACCCAAAGGTGTTTTAACATTATAAAATACCTACGTGAACAATACTTTTCCTATCAGTTGAAATAAAAATAAACACCACGGTTATATTTAGTGTAAACATAAACAAAGAACGACAAAAGGACGTGTACACATGATGCCAACATACATAGGTATACATAATATTTCTTTATCACAAAACTCCAAACCTACAATAACAATTGTTTTATTTGTAGTATACAGGTTAATTTTCCACTCGTGTTTGCACAAACAAAAGTAGGTATTGCGTGCGGAGATATTTTTAATTGTCTTGTTTTTCCTTAAGAAATATATTCAGAGAATAGGTCAGTATTTTCTTACTGCATTTGTCAATGCCAATTTAATGATAAAATGAAAAATCTGTCTTAATGCCTTTACCTCTTAAATGAATATTAAAAATGAAAACTAACCTATATTCAAGTAGGTATTTGCGGTATTATTGCAAAGTTAAAAAAACTCGTGATAGGAAATAACAATGATAAAAAAATACGCCAAATACGACTAATATATACATAATGAATGACGTTTGAATCTCGGCCAAATAAATCAAAGATCACTTTACCGTCGATTTAATCACGAGCGTAAAGACTGTCACCAATGCGTGACTCGATTGTCTGATAACAGATCGGAAACAAATTAAAATAATGGTGACTGTTGGGCCTAAAAGATATTTCACATATCCCTTCAAGCCGTATGCATTGTCTTTATATGCGAAATGAGTAGATACTATTATTATTTGCAATTCTTGTGGATTTAAAAAAAAATTTTAATAGGATTTCATTCCTATGATCTTTTCCGTATTTGAATAAACTCCGGTAAATATAGATGCTCTGTTGACCTCTTAAATTTAAATTCGACAGCATTGATGCTATTAATTCAGCACAGGTGAGCAAAATGATTGGCCTCTTTCCAGACAAACGCATCTCACACCTACGCTAGAATGCACAACAGAACATAAACAAATATGTCCAACACTCCCACAATTTAGCTTGATAACTTTGGATTCAATAAATAAACATTGATTGCGTTGAATTAAACATTGTTTTTTTTTGTCAATCATTCATAGTTACTAATTACTATGTAATATGTATGGATGTAGTCATTGCAAGACTTCTGCGGTAAACGTTCCTTTGGCCAATGTTGCTTTTGAATAAAACAACCACGTAAATAAATGAAATTTAAAAATCATATATTTCATTCTTCTATCATTATTTCCACCTAAAGCTACGTAACAAATAAAATGCTGCTTTATTTTGAGCAAACCTGACGCAACCGTGACGTTCGCGTTTCTAGAACTCGCATTAGTTTCACTATTACTGTGGACATACTGTTGTGATTACTTTACCTACCTTTTTTAGAGGCAGTGCGAGTGGCTAATGCTTCGACTAGGAGCCGCTGGTTCACACCGCATAAATTCGCTGTTAATTTTTCACATTTCCGATGGCAGTTAACATCACAGTCTAAAACAAACATCAGTATGTCTCGCAACCGAAGCGATTTTTAACTCTGTCTTTAGACAATTGTGTGTCTAAATGCGTAGCCATGCTCAAGCAATCATGCGTGTTTTGATGTAATGTTAGTGAAAAGTTAGTTTTGTTGTAAAAACGTTGAGACTATTTTAAACCTTTTTACTTATTGTTTGTACTAAGTAATTATACAAAATTTACCTTTTCTTATTTCTTGAAAGCCTGCAGGTGAAGTTGGTGCCGAAGAATCAAAACCAGAGTCATTGGAGCCTGTGGAAGTCCTACCATCTGGATTGGCTTCACATTCGAAAAACTCTTCTGAATCGTCGGTAGCTTCGCATTCATCGTCCTCTTCATCTGAAGATTCCTCCTCACTGGATGAGTCAGACGATTCAGAGGAATGTATTACTTGAGGAGCCCTCTTTTGGAGAGGCCTAGGAGTTGCTATTAATGGCCGTAAAGCCGCTTCCTGTTTGACAGGTTTCTTAGCAATTGGAAGTTCTGGAAGCTTTTCTATAGTCTTTACCGTAGGTCGCTTAACCTCATGTTGATCCTTTTTGTCAACACTTTTGATGATATTGTTGGTTTCTTCCTTTTGCAAATTTTGCAGAAAACAATCAGATTTGCTGTCATTTTTACTTATTGGAATGTTTTCAGATACTATTACTAATTGTGTTTCAGGAATATCATTGGAACTTGACGTACTAGCGTCATCCAAATTTTTGGCATCTGAACTAGATGCTTCTGTTAAGTGTTTTGCTTGTGATTCTACTTGATGTTGTGTACTATTTTTAAGCAACGATTGGCCCTCCACATCTAACTTAACGTCACTTTGTATATGTTTATCACTACGCTTAGTTGGTTCAGTCTTTTCTTGAGAAATAATTTCATTCGTTTGTTTTTGACTATCATGATTTGCAATTTTATGTTCCACTGTTGTACATGATGTGTTTTCTTCGTTTGAAACCTCGTTTTTCGATAATTTTTCTTGGCTATTTGAAGTAACTTTTTTGTTTGATGCAGATTTTTTTGAAGATGTCTTTTTCTTATTACTTTTTTTGATGGTTGGTTTTTTTTCCGACACTTGAGGTATTTCATTCCTTTTTTCGGCATAAGTACTTTCATTTCGTATTTTTTCTGTCTCACTCACAATAATATTTTGATTGTTAATATCTGATTCATCTATTTCAGTTTGTTTAATTGTTTCTGCTATGTTTTCCTTTTTTGATGCAATGTCCGTCCCTATTACATTATTACCTTCTCCTTTAACATAAACTTTATTATCCTCCTCTTCTAATGATTTTACTTCCTTTTCAGGTTGTTCAATCTCCTTAAAAAAGCATGCGGATTGCAGCTCATTTTGTTTAGGATCTAACTTCTCCAAATCTTTATTTATCAAAGTCTCATCTGCTTGAAGAGATATTTTTGGTACCTCGCATTGAGAAGCATTTTTCTGATCAAATTCTATAGATTTCTTACATCCATTAGTTTCCCAATCTTCTACACAAGCAATATGAGCTATGTTTTCGGCATCTTTGATGTTTATAACGTCATCTCTCCGATTTGTATAATTAATTTCTGTCTGATTTTTTAAAAATAAATTAGTTGTTGGGTCATTTTTCATTGTGTTCTTATTATTTTCTATTCTATTTAAATCTTCTTCATTTACCATACTATTGTTCAAGTGTTTACATAAATCAAATTCTTTTTCTTTTGATGCCTCTTGTATATTTTTTAAAGGTTCATCTTGAGGAGTATCTTTTACCTTTTTAAGAATAGTTTCATTTTGAAATTCATTTTTGCCGTCGTTTTTCAAACTGTCTTTTGTTTCAGAATATTGCGGAGTAGCTTTGTTTATTAAATAATCTTTTGGGGATATCGCAACTTTACAATCACCTGCAGAAATGTTAGTTCCACTAGCAACTGAATTGGGCTTGTCTTCAGATTTGATGACAGTAATTATAGAATTATTACTTCCGGTATTAATCTGCAATGTGTCTTTACCTTCCTCTACATCGTTTTCGTTAATAGATTCTTCTTCGGGTGACCAAAAGAATGGTAATTTGTGTTTTTCTTTAGCCTCTTGTAATAATTGTTTCCTTTTCATCAAGTAAACAGTTTCCCTTTTTCCTATTTTATTCCAAAAGTTTCCGTCCTCTGGCTCAGGGGAAGGGGGTTCAGGTTGCACTTTTTTAGGTTTTCTTTTAATAATTTGCATTTCATTGTGTTGGCAAAACTCGTCCTTTTCTTGTGTAAAAGGCACTTGGGTAAGATTTTCTTCAACCTCACTGCTATAGCTTATTTCTTTCTTTGGTGATCGGGGTTTTTCTTCTACGACAACTTCATCAATCCTAAACTTTAGTGGACTCTTAGGCGTTGATACTTCAACCGACGCCGTTATTTTTGTTTTTAATTTTGGTTTAGGTTTAACATTCACAATCTCAGGGTTACTTTCGTCAATTGCAGGTAAGATTATATTCAACGGTTCCTTTGGAAATTCTGTTATTGAATCTAATCTACAAATACTTCCTCCAGAGGCCGATTTCTTTAAGCTTCGTTTTTTAGAAAAGTTTTTACCAATATTTTGGCCGTGAGATGATTTCATGCTGTCGTGCAAGGAATGATCTGACTTTGTTGTTTGTAATGGACTGTTTTTGTCATTAGATTTTCTTCTTTTAATCGGTCCAAACAAATTTACATTATTATTTGGCTCATCGTCCTTGACAACTTTACTGAGATCTAATGGAGTTGTGCTCAAATTTTCTTTTCTTATCAATGAATCTAATAATTGCGATTGTTCAGCTAAAATCTCCATTGAACAACGTCTTTCTGGAGATTTGCTTGTACTGGGTAATGGTGTTACTGGTAAACTTTGAGATGATTGTATGACCTTTGTTGTATTAATAGGGAGTTCTCTCCCTGGAGTATCTTCTTTATCATTATTTTTGACCATGAATTTTTCCGCAAGCTTTGTGCCTAGTGTTTTTTTAACTTTCTTATCCTTATAAACTAAGTCGTCTGAAAGCCGTTCTCTCCAACCGCCCGATTCCTGAGCCTCATTTTGTGAATCTTGCGATACCTTGTTCACAGCTTCTTTCTTATCCGAACCATCTTGGCTTGGTGATGACTGGGAAGTCGGTTTGCGAGGTGAATCTCTGTCTTTTCTCCTTATAGTATGCAGTCGTACAACTGTCCTACCGCGCTTTATTGTGCTTCTCGCTACGCCTGGTGATGAATCAATTCCTGTTTCAGGTTTGCCATCTACTCTTGGCATAAATGGGCCATCTTCTTTTTCCTTTTCGTTGCGCGGACTGTCTTTACGTTGAGGAGGTGATGTAACAGGACTTTCTGATTTTTTTCTATACTTATCTTTGGACACATCAATATCGGCAGTGTTTATATTAATAGGTCGCGAAATATAACCAGAGCTACCATAACTTCTCTTTGTAATAGGAATCCTCCGAGGACTATTTATTCTTATGGGACTTGCTGTTGATCTTTCAGATATAGAACTCAATATAGGTGAATAATTCCTACCTACACCGGAAATCCATCTTGAAGTTAAAGGAGTGCGAGAATAACTTCCAAGTGACGAATGGGTGCTGTAGTTACCACCGGGATTTAAATACGAAGCACTGTACGAATGTCCGAGAGGCACCGAACTATAACCGTAAGATGAACTTGTATACATGGGCGAACCACTGTAGTACATGTTCGAAATGTGTTCGGAAAATAGAGGCATGGTTGCGACTTTACGCGGTATGTAAGAGCGCGCGATGTCCTCCGAGGGGACGCGCGCGCAGACTGAGCAGCGCGCATGTCAGGTGCGGTCCCGCCCACCGCCACCGCCGCTCAAGAACCGCCCGCAGCGTCTACGCCAGGTGATTGATTGATGATGCTCCACGAATAATAATAGAACCGTGTGACTTTTGCTATGTTGTGACTTCGGAAGGAAGTTTTTCATGATGATATTTTTCTATTGCCTAATTTGTTTTATAAATATTATATACCTATATATGTTATATAACATTTCTAAATAGGACGAACATAAACACACTACAAAAATACCAAAAGCATAATAACTGTAAGCCATTCAATTCTTATTTTTTTAAATTGTAATCTATTTCATTACACTTTATTAAGTATTCGTGTGTCAATGTATTTATAGAAGGGCATTGTCTACGTTCACTCCATTAGCGCGAGGTAAACGATTCTTTTTTCATGATATATATTAAGAAAATTTAAAAATAACATCCCACTACGTAGAAGTAGTAGAGACATGTGAATTCAAAGTGTTCGGTGATGTTTTGTCTCGTTCTTTAATATATTTCACTGATATTCAATAATATAATGTACAATAACATTTATATACGCAATTAATTATTTGATAGTTTATTGTTATTATTGATGTGAATTGAAACTCTAAACCAAATATAAATTCGAGTCACAACGAGTATAACAACGAATATGAAAGTCAGCAGACTTACGAGTATGATTAGCTAGCAACAAGTTTTTAAAGTTGGCTACATTAACAATATACACATAAAAAACAAAACTTGTAAATAAACCCAAGTCTCGCAACTCTCGCAACCGTAAAAAGTTGTGAGATCCATGTGATGCCAAGTCGATGAATTTAAGTTAAGGGACCTTAAACCTTAACCTAAGTCTTAAGTTATTATGCACTTAGCTTACCAGACAACATCTTATAGTGACCATATCAATATTAAAAATCTTTTATGTTTTAAATAAAATAGTTAGACTTGGCAACCGCATGAAAACACAATGTATCTCAATTTTAGTGCGATATATACCTATGTATATGCATCTTTGTCTACCCCTTGGGGGTACAGGCGTGAGTGTTTGTATGAATGTATAATTGTATTATGCACAAACGCATGTCCATAATAATACGATGAACGACGAGCTTTAACGACATCATTTCGCTAAACTGGGACATCATATTTAATGTAATTTGAGATCAAAAGGAATGAAGCAACAGGGGAATACAGGCGTGAGTTTATGTATGTATGTATTTTTTTATTTTTTAAAGTGAACTTAGGTTTATGTGTCGGGGGATTTTTAATTTAATTTTTTATTTTATATTTTTTATAGGTATACATACATATATACTTATTATAATGAAAATTTATGGTTTAGGTAAAGATTACAATGGCTGATTAGTCTCAATTTTCCCACCACTAATTTTCTCATCAAACGAAGCTAAGAACACTCTCGATTAAGTCATCAATATTCTCGTTCAGTGCGCTTTCATCTGAGTCCCCACTCGAGTACCTATACTTACATATTTGCAGACATTCGGTTATTTTTATTTATTTATTTATTTATTTATTTATTTATTTACCCTTCATACAATACATGTAAAGGTGGACTTAATGCCTGAGGCATTCTCTGACAGTCGAACCTTAGGTGGTGCAGAGATGATAGGATGGATTTTTCCACTTTCTCCCCCCACAACTTTTAAACGACTCAACCGATTTTCATCAAACATGTCTAAGAACACTCGCACATAAGTCACATTAAATACAAAAAATAATAATAACTAAATTGCAATCGTTTCATCCATTCGGGAGCTATGATGCCACAGACAGACAGACACGTCAAACTCAGCCCTCTTTTTGCGTCGGAGGTAAATACAATATCGATGGCCATCTTTGGTGATTTCCCTAGATTGATGGATACGAATAGTACCTAAATGGAATGAGGAATCTCTGTTGTTGGATAGCACATAACAACAGTGGCGGTACTTCCATAGAAGCCCAAAAGCGTTACACGTTAATTGTAATAAGTATTTAATAGGTATCTAGTTTATAATTGTTTATTGTGGGGTCAGTATAATCTCATTTATATGTCAAATTGCTTTTGTTAAATGAAGATTTAAAGCTTAAAAATATTATTCGGATATTCTGTAAGGCAAACTGGGCTTTTGGGCTTCTATGGAAATACCGCCACTGCATAACAATGATTTCGATGAGTACAATATATGAATAAAAGGAACGCAATTCTATGAACTTCTTCTGTTTCAACTCACTCAAGGGGTAGCTTTCATTAAACAGACATAATATTGAACTTAAACTATTCTACAAAAAAATCAGAATCCAGACTTCTCCGGAAATACTATACGATGTATGAAATTTACTATTTTCATAAAATTATACATGGTACATGAAAATGTATGCGGTATTGAAGTATGTATATGATGAAACTACATATTTTAAGCAACTTGTGTTTATTAAGTGAGGCTTTAGAGCATTGTGCAATATTCTTTTTGCATGTGTTGGAAGATTCTAAGTAGTTAAATGCGATTAAAAATGCAACTGTTATTATAAGGACTTTGGCGACGTAAATTGCCAAAAGAGCAAGTGTATGTTTTTCGATCAACTTAATATATCTTTAGTTTTACCTTCCTCTTTTGTCATAAACAACCCAATTCTATGCATTCACGCCTAAAATATTTATATTTTTTGGAACATGAGTATTCTGCGAAATACAGTTCAACTTGGTGCTCTAATATATCTATCGTTCATAATTAATTGAAAAGTACAAACCTGCCATGGTAGCAGTTATGTTTGGATTTCTGGGAAGCATTATAATAATACACTTTCATATGACTGAAGTATTTAAAAATGAATGAAATCCAAAGTTGACTTTCTACGCAAACTAGTTACCGGTTTCTTAAATAACGAAAAATATATTATATGTGGTATTGGCATTTGTGTTCTTTGTGCGCTGAAGTGGTTACGGGCGTTCTAATGAAACTAGTAAGGGTGCAGTTATCTTTTGCCCAGATGGCAGATCGTCAAAGTTCTCTTCGCCGCAGGGGTGTAATAGAAGTTTTTTTTGTTATACTGGCACGGTAATTTAACTACTCCGTACCAGACGGTAAACTCAATGCTATGCAATCAGAAAATCAAGTGGTCAGAGACTCTAATCATTCGTAAAAGTTTCCATACCTTCATGCTACGTCAAAATTACAAATTCGCGGACCGTTTCGGGGCAATGACCACAAACTTGTGGCATCGCATTCACCAATTCATTAACAATTTGATGACCACGCTGATAGTAGTTATGACCCTACGTAACAGCAGTAGCTCCAAGTGGTTAATAATATCTGCATCGTTCATAGCGCGGATAACCGTTCGATGCAATCCACGCAAGACATTTGGGAGGTACTTACTTGTCGGCGCTATCTCCAAGATGCACGCAGTATTCCACCCCAGGATGAACTTGTGCTCTTTGCAAATAACTAAACTGATTTTGTACGGGACCGCTTGGGTTTTCTTGGCATTGATCTCAATCTGATTTCTGATACGAAGAAAATAAATTCAGGCTTCAGTTGAGTTCAATGACGAGATCCTGGCCTCGCCTTTCAATGTATCAGTATTCTCATGTCCGGTATAAATATAATTGTAAGCTCCTTCCATGAATATCAGTGCGATAGCTTGTCCTGCACTGCAAATTGGAAGTTGGTGGACGTCAGCACATCCATGAGCGGCTTCCTGACCAAGATCGCCTGTGATCGTTGTTATTTTTTTGGTTTTTAGGGTTTCGTACGTCTGAATAAAAAAACGCAACCTTTGTAGGATCACTCGAGTGTCCGTCTGTCCGTGGGTCACAGTCAATTATCTCCTAATCTACAAGACCGATTAAGTTGAAATTTGGTACACATATCAATTTCTGTAACCCAAACGCAGAGGTGTGACGTGAATAGAGGAAATCTGTATATGAGAGGTCATTTTTGGGAGGATGGTGGAAAATTAAATAATAATAATTGAAAACTGCATCGTGTGACTTATCAAATGGAAGGAGTTGCTGTGAATATCTTAAATGTATTTTTTTGTAATTTTAAAATAATTATTTTCCAAGTTATTCAAAAAAATAGATGAAAATTGACCATTCCCCCCCTCGCCAACTTATCTCCGAAACTACTGGACCTATTTTTTTTTAAATACATAAATTAGTTTCCTATTTATAGATTATAGGAAAACCTATAAGAAATCCATGATATTAAAATAACATGGTAAATTACTCAATATTGTGCGTACCAACTTACATCAGGTGGAATGTGTGGCAGGACATATAACTCCAATATTAAGTTTTGTTGAATCGGATTGTAGACGCATATTTAAAGAAAAAAATAATCCCATAATGAGCATTCTACGACCAATATTTTAGGAGATATTAATTTTTCAATTTAATTCTGCCCGCAGTATGACAAATAAATGTTTAGTAAAGCGTAGGCCCTTACTACGGCATTGTGCGTATGGAACCCACTTCTCGCGAGTCCGATTCGCACTCGGCCGGTTTTTAAGAAAATATTTAATGATAAAGGACCGCCCTTTGTGGCACAATAGTTTATAGCAGCATTGTTTTATGTTTTGTTTCTGTTTATGTGGTGTTCGATAAAGCATATTAAATATTTAAAAAAAATTGGGAATCAGGGAGGTCCTAATAATAACTAATGTAGGTGTTGGCAATTAAAATAAGACTTTGTTATAATTGGACGCCTGACTTCTGCAGGTTGGTGATAAAAACACCGTTGCACCGATACTGTTTTTTAACGTTAATTTGATAGTACACACGTTGATCGTCGAGTGGCAATGCCGGAGGATTTTATCCTCCCATACTTTCTTTAATTTTAATGTAGCACAACGCATGTAGGTACCTACTTCCGATTTCAATCTCTTGGGGTGCAGTTTTTGCATCTGCAAATACTCGTTTATTTAACTTGTTGTTCATACTTACATATACAACGTCTTACAAAATACTCCGTAAAAAATATAATTATCTAAGCCAAGAATATTGTCAAACCTAGTAAGCTGTCATGTCAGGGAACCAGATTATTTACCAGAAAGGCCTACGTATCTATTTTACCTAATAATTGTCTACTTTAAATAGTTTTTCTATTTTCATTCATAAATGTTTGCTACCTCAATACAAGGACTCAAGTACCGGCATCAAAAAGAGTCAAGTTAGAAAAAAAGGCTGTGAGTACTTATGTACCTACACGCGTTAGAAATTATACTTCTTTGGCGTAACAAGATAAAAATATTTTTTAAAAATATAGCTTTCGCCTTATTCTACGTTTGTAGAATATGTCAATCCCTTTTTATTACTGTCACTATTCTACATTTTTAAAATCTAAAACATAAATGAAGTTTTTTTTAGTAACTATTTCGCGACGGCGTGCGCGCGCATCGTAAAAATTTACTCTCGTCATATATACCCTAACGCGCCAAAAGAACATAAAAAAATATGTTGTCAATTTCAAAATTTAATAATTAATTTAATTAAAAAAAAATGTCATTCCGCGAATTAGGTAGAAATATGGATACATTCTGCCAGTGGCGGTACTTTCATAGAAGCCCAAAAACCCAGTTTGCCTTACAAAATTCCAAATAATAATCTTAAAGCTTTAAATCTTTATTAAACAAAAGCAATTTGACATATAAATGAGAATATCCTGACCTCACAATAAACAATTATAAACTAGACATTACAAATTAATTTTTAACGCTTTTGTGCTTCTATGAAGTGTACGTTATACAGCATTACTACGATTCGTAAATATTGTGAATGGACTCGTTATAAGGGCCCAATTATCCTTCTTTCAGCTTTACGGGTAGTTTTGTAACACCGTGTATATATACAGGGTTACAGGTATCGTAGTCCTATATCCTTTAGGGGCGTGTAGTTTACATCGTTTCTGACTGATTTGACTATGAGACACCCTATCCTAAATCTAACCGTTTTCGAGATATTTGAATTTAATAGTTTTATCAAAAAACTCCCGATTTTCGGCTATCAGCTTAGATATTTTGAAATGTGTAAGTCTTATTATTACTATTATTTAATTTTTACATGTAAAATAAGATGCTTTATGACCTCAATAACCAAAATTGTACATAAAATGAATGAATAAGTCGCTGTAGACGATTAAAACTTAAAAACTTGAACAAACATTTAGAAAGTTTATTTTTCTCGTAAGGATATCAAAAAATATTATTATGGCACCTGCTTTGCAGACGTACTTAAAAATATCTACGTTTCATCAGCTATCCAACGAGGTACAACAATCCAGGGTTTTATTAATATTTTGTAGAAAAAACTTAGTTTAATAGGCTATAGGGGAGGCAAAAATAAACTAAATAAAATAATTGATGAGTACAAAATACAAAATTTATTAAACTTTCCAGATATTTTGTTATATCTTAGTATAAAATTTATGTTCATTATGTCTGCCTCATAAGCCTCGAGGTTTAGGCGCGCGGTCTAGAATCTCGGCGGCCGCGGGTTTCAACCCCAGGCACACAAACGCCTACGCTTCACCGTAAAAGCAAGTGATAATTCATTGTGAAAACACACATAACTTTGAAAAGTCAGAGGTGTGTGCCTGGGATGTGAACCCGCAACCACCGAGATTCTAGACCGCGCGCCTAAACCTCGAGGCCATCACTGCTTATGAGGCAGACATGATAAACATAAAATTTATACTAAGATGTAACAAAATATCTGGAAAGTTTAATAAATTTAGTATTTTGTACTCATCAATTATTTTATTTACTCTATTTTTGCCTCCACTATAGCCTATTAAACTAAGTTTTTTCTCCAAATATTAATAAAACCCTGGATTGTGGTACCTCGTTGGATAGCTTATGAAACGTAGATATTTTTAGGCACATCTGCAAAGCAGGTGCCATAATAATATTTATTGATATCCTTTCGAGAAAAATAAACTTTCAAAATGTTTCTTAAAGTTTCTAAGTTTTAATCGTCTACAGCTACTTAATTATTCATTTTATGTACAATATTAGTTATTGAGGTCATAAAGCATATTATTTTACATGTAAAAATCAAATAAAAGTAATAATAAGACTTACACATTTCAAAATATCTAAGCTGATAGCCGAAAATCGGGAGTTTTTTGGAAAAAACAATTAAATTCAAATATCTCGAAAACGGTTAGATTTAGGATAGGGTGTCAAATCAGTCAGAAACGATGTAAACTACACGCCCTTAACGGTTATAGGACGACTTTACCTGTAACCCTGTATATACATACATACATATATAACCTCACACCTGTATTCTCCAAAGGGTTAGGCAGAGATGCATTTTTGCACATGTTTTCCAAACACCATGCTGCTACTCAAAAATTCCCAATAGAAAACCCAATAACACTTTGCCCGAACCAGAATTCGAACTCGAGACCTCTAGATGGCTTGTGACATACTTGTGCCGCGAGATAACGAGGCAGTAAATTTATTGTCATATTTGCTTGACAATGACTATCTGTTAGGATACAGAACCTACTCTTTACTTTGTCCACTCACTAGTAGTAGATATTTATTGACGGCAGTAGGGCTTTACCGTGCAGAGCGTGCTCTACTACATGAATAAACATGGAAATAGTATATTGTGCAACTAGTGCGAAAATCATTTGCTCGAGTGGGCAATCGACAACTTCGCACGAGTTGCACATATTATTGTTTATTACGTATATATGCGGGGAAAGAAGTATCTTTGTAGTACCTACAAATTATTTTTATTTAAATGCCAACCTCACTTCTTTGATAATGACTATCACTGTCACTGAATTTGCATGTGCCAATGAAAATTTGGGTACGAGAAGTTTGCTTGTCGCACTGTAATTGTAAGTGAGCAATTAGCGTCTTTTCGACCCCAAAAGCATGCTAAAGTCACTACTATCCCCGCATGAGTAATAAAAAGTATTATTAATTCGCTGTTTCCAAGACAGATTGCTTTTCATCGTGAGAGGCAGCATTTCAAATACATCAATAATAGCATTTGTTAATAAGATACTAAAACATAAATAATTAATTCATATTCTTCATTTCGAATTCACATGATCATGTATTACATTGTAGGTACTACATTTACAACACATGCAATATTAGTATAACATTAACACCAAAAATAAATGCGATTTTTTTATTGTGATTGCAGAGCAAAGAAGCAAAAAGCCAAATATTAATCAAATACAATATCAACAATAAATAATATGATCTCAATATTCAATATTAATCTGAATCTATCAAAGTAGAACAAATTTTGCAAAAATTAATTAAATCTTTGTCTTATTTGAAAACAAATACTAATTTAACACGTTCATCGCCATGGTGGGTCAAAATGACCGACGCGACAAATCAGCCACAGACAGACCGTTCACGCCGCAGATTGCAAACGCTGCGTAAACCATATATATGACCGGCGCGGCCCTTGATGAATATCTATAACCACTTGGTTTTTTATGTTTAAAATAGAGCCAAAATAATAAAATATCGCTACAAAACTTGTATTTGTAATCAAATGGGAGTAAATACAGTCATATAGACCAATATTATTATTTGATAATTTTATAAAATTTTAGTTTGCGGTGAACGTGTTAATAATAATTCATCATAAATTCAGGACTTATTTTTATGGTATTTTTTTTTTTTATATAACAAGTACACTGCCACATACCTTCACATTTGAGTTCTTGTTTGAAAAACCCGTAGAGCAGCGCCCCACAGTGGTCACAAAACGTCGGCGACATGAACTGATGTGGACGAAACCGATGAGGTACATCCACCTTGAACCTCTCCCGTAGATACTAGAACGAGGAAATATAAAACGTTAAACAGGGTAAAGAAAAACAAACCTATCAGCATTATGAATGCACATACTTGTCCGAATGGTAAAAAAGTCACAAATATATGAAGAGAACAACTTTAGTACACTTTTTTAAGTTTCCTTAAGAGGTTTTTTTTATGGATCTCTTTAAAACAAGCCTTAATAAATTGGTAAATACATTTTTGACTCCTAAAGAAGTAACAAAGAGTTTTATTGACCTTATGTATCCAGTGATATCTGGATAAGTATAATACTATTGGGGGCCGGTTATCCTCGTGCTTAGGATCTCTAATAGACTAAACGAGTTCACTAACGAGTCTAAAGATAAATAGTTCATCTTCTATGGAACCGAATGGGATCTTACTCCCTACTTGTCTTTCCCTTTCCGAATATTAGCTTATACATATATACCTACATCCCACTGCTTGGCACAGGCCTTTTTTTACAACTTAGAGGGTTTAGGCCTTAGTCCACCATGCTGGCCTAGTGCGGGGTGGCGGACACTCTTTTCCTAATCCCGTTTAAAAAACATTATCATGAACCATCACCTGAAATTCTCTTGCCCAACCAATCAAGCAATCTTAACTTAGTTAAGAATACGTTAAATATAACAGAAAGTCAATGTTATTCGAAAAACAAATTTCACTTAACAACGATAACAGGTGGTGATAAGAGGAGGTTTCTAGCTAGAAATCTACATCTATTAAGAAACCTCTTAATCTATTGAGAAATTGAAACTTACAACAGTAGCTTCTGAATGTGCCGGGGAGCCTGGACATTTCCCAAGCAACTTGTTGTGGCATCTCTTGTGGACCGCGGTCTGGCAGGCCACACACCGGTAGCCTTGCTTCCCGAAGCCCCACAAGAACTCCTTGCAGAATGCACAGAATGTCGGCTGGCGGAAGAATTTTGCCACAAAACGGTGACCGTTCACTTCGTGGACTCTGAAAAGAGAATAAATATTTTTTAATGGAAATGTAGGACTCTATAAATTTTATCGCTACGCTGTGCCTCTTAATTATAAACCCGAAAGAAATGTTTTACTTTGTTACAAATATATTATGTATATACATACAATGCATTTTTAAAAACCTATTTTATTTTATTTTATTTTATTTTTTTTGGGAAATATACCATTATATACCATACCTAGTAGAAATATAGTATCCGTAGAAAAATCACAGGTAGGTATAACACGCCCTGTGGTTCGGGGGCGTAAGAATACCTCCACGGCATCCCCTGCCTGTCATAAGAAGCGACCAATAGGGGTTATCGGGATTGTTAGGCGTACTACGGGGGAGGTGCGCCCTTACTTGAGATGTACGATCCCGAGATGTGCGGCAGAGCACATGGCAACGTGAATGCCGCGGACGCTCACATTAATGAGCGTCCAAAAGAGAGCCAAGTTGGGGGGACATCCCTCTATCACAGATGAGTTCACATTTGAACAGAGCGCTGGGCGGCAACGGGGAACAATTAAGGGCGCTCGCCCTGGATTTACCGTACCGCCCAAAATGCGCAAGACGGCCATCGACTATCGAGAGTCGGTAAAAATAAAAGGGAGGTATAATAAATCAATTTATGTGGACATTTGTTTTTTCAAGTCTATAAATCTACCTGTGTAAACAGTAGTTGTACTTGTACACTTGCAGTATAGATGAAATACATATATATACATACATACATACACACTTACGCCTACATCCCACAGGGGTAGGCAGAGACAAGCTGCTTCAAAGCTACAATCCTGACACACCTCATTTGCTGCTTCAACATCAATACATATCTCTTATACCTACAATAACGTCGGTTATGGGTACTCCTCACTTGGCCTTTGCGGAGAACATCACGAAACTGATGTTTATATATACACCGCGGGCGCTTCTTCCGAATCTTCCATTTAAAAATGAAATATAGAATTAAATAAAGTTCAACCAAAATCAAAATGACCCTTGTCGTGCCCGTAATTAAAAATAGTAATATAACATGTTACATTACACAAATACGTCGTTAAATTAAGTAATAATTACGCTTACATTCACGAAAATGGATTACTGCGTTTATATAGGTAAATTTAGACAGATTTAGTGTACACAAAAATTATAATTGATATTTTGTTATCAAATTGAAACAGGGAAACTCACTACTAATAACTTAATTTAGTATTTGAAAATCGAGATGTTTCTAAAAGAACTAACTGACTTATAAAAACCAAAGAGTGAATTTTCCTTTCCTTTCCTTCCTACATTTCTCACTAATATTGTGATGGCTTAAAGCTCAGTCAGCGTAATACTACTAGTATACTGGATAGGTAGTTTGAGCAAACTTCAAACTGAAATAAAAGGAACTTTGATTGAAGTTGGTTGTTACAATTACTTCTCAAAATGGATCCTCCAGTAATAACGATGTCACTGCTATTCATAACGATACAGGGCTATCTGCCTCGTCAGTAATTGTGAAAGTTTACTAAAGAAAACTCAAAGTATGAGTTATCACCATAAACCAACAGTTGTGACGTCGACAATGTGACGTCACACATCTTAAAAACACTTCAAAGCCTCTCCTGCTCCGATATATATGAGTAAGAAAATCGACGGTAAAAAATAAGTTGCGTCGTGTATTCAAATAATGTACTCCCAGTAAAACATTTTTTTATTGAAAAAGCAAAATGTTTCCTAAAACTGGATATGTGTAACCTCTTTTATTACTAACCTTGTTACTTACGCGTCAGCTAATTCGAAATCGAAAAAATAAGGTTTCTTGATGAGTAAATACGATTAACGGATCATAAAACAGAATTATGTGCGCATTTATTATTCTGGCCGCTTTATGCGGCGCTGAGTGTCTGTTCCGCGTGTTCGTGCGTATTTCCAACTTTACTGTTTGTTAGTGCTCTTGAACTAAATCTCAACCTTCGGTCCGATATTATTTCGTCAAATATAAACGGTTGAAACGAATGTAAAAAATCTAATACAATTCTCGTATCATGGTCCATACATTTAAATAATTGTGTTGCCATTTTTAATTCTTAGCGTGCAAAATGATACACCAGGTACCTGCTTACGATTAACAATAAACAATATTGTTAAATGCTCTATTTACAATATTGATATACGATGACATGTTATAACCAAAAAGAGTAGTAATATTATATTTATAGCCAGCTATAGATTTTTATTATTTCCGGACAAGTACAATCCCACAACTTGAAAGAAAATTTTGTAAAGATTTGTTTCATTCAAGCTGTATATTATTCTGGCTACAGAACGACTCTACTTATACGGATATAAAAATACGATCTCATCAATTTCCATGAAATGTGGTTTTCTTCTAAAAACACCCTCACAATAACGAGAATGACATCAATAAGGAGCTTTTGGAATCTAAAATAGTACAAGTTTTACATAACAATAAAACTTGTATTATTTAGCAGAGACGATGCACAGCATCTGTGAGAGTGCGTCATTCTTCTATTCACTCTTCCGGTCAATCAACCATCCTTTTGTCTTCCGTTTCCGCTTCGCTTCGACCAATCAGCGAGCGGCAATGTCACGTGGTCACAGGCGATCTGTATTATATAGTCCAGATCGCACGATTTTTGTTCATAGAAGTCTCACACCAGGAGGTCTTACTGGGATGCTGTGCATCGTCTCTGCTAAATAATACAAGTTTTATTGTTATGTAAAACTTGTACTATTATTCGGCATGTGACGATGCACAGCATCTGTGAGAGACCTGTCTATAACTCCTGGTGACCACGTAACGACGCTATGTGATGGTGCAGGTTAAAAATACAGAACTGTGAATTTAAATGCATATAAAAATTAACAATAGAGAAAAAATATTTTGACTATAAAACAGGCTCAAAATTTATAGAGAGTTTAGACTTTGCTGGTAGTGCTTTACCATTAATTTGTTGTTGATAAAGTCTTCGCCAGTTACCGCGTGTCAAGATCTCTATTGGAAAAATTTTCGTACCAATCTAAGAATGCTACTGCGGAACGTATACTGCCTGGCGGAGATATCTGCTTCTTTAAGCACAGATTTTTCCCAATCGCCAATGATTGCTGGCGAGGCACCTCTATTTAGCCCTCGTATTGAAACGATAATGGCACTATAACAATCCATAGTGCGCCTGTGCAGACAGACTGCACGGGTGCAGACCCAGGGCTTATAACTTTTTCTACACAATATATAGGACATACATTAGGATTGTAATGCCTTAGCAATTTCCAACCTGATTGCTTATATGATTGTGAAATATATATAACTCATTACTCACGAAATATTCCGGAGGAAATTATGTAAGATCGCGTACACATCTTCCTGAAGCTAAAAGAAGTATACTCGTACCTGTTAACCTCCACGAGCTTCAAAAAAGTAATAATATAAGTTTTTGGTGAATTTGCTCCCAACCAGATCACATGTGGCTTGGATCCCAAATTGGTGGTTCATCTATGTACCAAATCTGTTCATCTATGTTCATCTGTGTATTAGGCTTCTGTAGAGAAATAGCTTTTATATGTATGTTTTACCAAAAAAAAAAAAAAAATTGAATTAAAAGTTTTCGTTATTTCGAACTTGTCCAAATGTCAACACAACTAATTTGGACAAAAGAAAGGTAGGATATGCTAATTCCATCATAAGAACCAGATGTGCTAAAAAATTTGATAAGATTTTATAGTTACACGATTTTGACCATCGGTTCCTTGCAGGCTGTAAGTTGATTTTCCCCAATTGATTTAAGGAAGGATTTTTCTGCTTCGGCCCATTCCTTGGTGACATTGTTCCAGCTCCAATATTCCAGATATAAATCTCCATTCCTTTAACTCGATGGAGGCCTGTGGTTTGGTTTATCCATACTTACTGTAGTTGATGATTTTTTCGGTTTGCAGAGTGCCCGATACCATAGATCTGGCATATTTTTCAATTACTTATTAAGTATTACTATTAAGTAACTGACTACCTCGTGGTCTCGCGGTACAAGTATGTGCCGTGCGATCTAGAGGTCCTGGGTTCGATTCCCGGGTCGGGCAAAGTGTTATTGGGGTTTTCCATTAGGAAATTCTCGGTAGCAGCACGGAGTCTGGAAATGTGCCCGAAAAACGGCAATAGGCTCGCCCCCTATTACGTGGGACTGATACATACCTGGCGAAATGTGGGTGCAGAAATGCACCTCTGCCTACCCCTTCGGGGAATACAGGCGTGAGTTTATGTATGTATGTATGTATTAGGTAACTTTGCTGGCAAATATAGGGTGCGCTCATGGGACGACATATTCCTGCAACAGCTGGCTGAAGCGCCACTCGGATGGGTGCTTCCCTCGCTACATTCCTTTCAATCCCCCAGGGATGAACTCTGCCCAAATTGACATGTCCAGTCTTTTCCAAAAGCGCTAGAATTTGTGTAGTCAAAAAGTATGAGGGGTCTCGTCCTTCTTTTTCTTCTGTATATAAGATACGACAGTGCGACCTATATCTGGAGCGCCATATGTTGGCTGCTTAATTAGTGACCGCACTGCCATATCGCACCCACTTCTGTAAATAACCCTCACCAGTAAACAACAAAAAACTCACCAGAGGGGGGCATCAATTTGCTTGATGTCGCGAAGGCAGCCGTGTTCCCCAGCCGTATTCGGATGTATATGCTGGGTTCATCCCGAAAACAAGTTGCCCGCCACCTGATGTCATTCCAAGGTTGCCATCTACCACTCCAGATTGCTCGTTTGTTGCAGGTGGAAAACCCGTTTCTTTCCGTGGCGTTAATCTGGAGATACTTCTACGGAACAGATGCAAGAAACGACAGTGCAGTCGGTCCCTTGGAAACAACAAAACTGGCGAATTTCAGTGAACACAAAATAATCTATTTTATAGCCCTCTCAATGACATCGTTTGCCCGGCAATAGCTCGCCTCAAGCTGGGAAGCAATGCTTGAATTTTCTTTTCTGGTAAACCCCTGTGATTCAGCTTCGCATTCCGAATCAACCTGAGATACTTTTACCTGAGTAGGTCATACATCACAGACTTTTCTTAGTTGACCGTCCCCTCCAGTGACTTGTGCGTCGCCAGAATCATTTGCACTCACAACCAAAATAGATGCATCGATTGACATGCTATTAAAAAATCGTCCAAATATACGAACCTCCGTAATTCCTTCTGAGCGTAGATATGGAGCAATCCAATTTGTTGGAGATGAGAAATCCCCGGGCGCACATGACATTCCGAAGGGTAAACTGTTCATTTGTAGAACTCGCCCTTTGGAGACAAGTCTCAAAAATCGGCGGTGGCCCTCTGCATTGATTACGTGAAAATACGGCGATGACAGGTCGATCTTTAACATCGACACCACCACTTTTGTAAGAAGAGAGGAATTTGGAAAACTTTTAATATTGAATATTCCCCTGTTGCTTCCATATTTCTTTTTTGAAACAAACATTGTCGATAAAAAACTTGGTCCCAGACGATTCTGATCTGAAACCTGGAGGTTCACTCGCTGAGATATGATATCTCTTCTCTATGTGATATTTCGGCCAATTGCTTAGCTTGGAACTGGCGTAGCAACCTCTGTGATGGGTAGATCAGCAGAAATTTGGAGGTTAATGGCAGACGCATTCCCGTAATCAATTCGATACGCTCGCAGACAGCCTCCATTCGATCTGAGGTGACATTTCGGCCGATTGCTTGGTTTGAAACCAACGACGTAGCAACCTTGTGATATAGATCAGCAGAGGTTGGGAGGTTAAATGGCAGGCGCATTCCCGTAATTAAATCGAGAAGGGCCTCCGAAGCCCAAAGCGCAAGCCACTACCTGCGATACGCTCGCAGGCAGCCTCCATAAACACGCTTTTCAGCGGCGGCCTTGAGCCCATTGACCAGCTCTTCTTTTGATTGTTTAAACCTTTGTTCTGAAAAGTGTGAGATTAGTGAAAGGATTTGCTTCAAATCGGAGTTACCTTTGTTAATAACTTGGTTTCCGTTGTCCTGTGTGTGAAGGGAACGCTCTCGATGCGTTTACTTGATATATTCAGAAGCTTGGCGGTTTCGCGGCGGCTCTTTCTCGGATATACCAGGGAGGGTCCCACTTGTAGTCACTCTCAGTATTTTGTACATACGCCTGAAGTCGAAACCCGCCAAATAAAAATATCTAGAGTTTGAAGGTATCTCTCGCAAATTCTTTTTAGTCTGCTCGTATTCTGAAGAAAATCTGTATAATTGTTGCAAATTATTATTAAGCAATCTACATTAAGTAAGTAAGACATTATAGCTGCCACAATTCCTTTTGAATCTGCAGTGTAATCTTTACTCCTTGATAAGGGAAGTAATTCATCATTAATTTACCTCTGTAAATCCGGACGAAGCCAAATGTTACTTTTGGGCATCTAAATACCAGACATCTTTTCAATCTGGTTTGTCATAACGCTAAAAAATAACCAGTGTCATTCGGACGGAACTTGCACAATTGTTTTAATGCCGCTATGGTATTATTTCAATTTGTCGCCATTTATTAATAATCCGAGGGTAGAAGGACTGTACATCGGCTCTTGCCCAGGCGTTTGTCTTTTTTGCAGTAATAACACGCCAGGACCTGGGGATAAAGGCATGGCACGATCCGCCACGGGCTCCGAAGCGTATTTATGCCACCGTACAATAATTAAGTTAAAGTACACACTAGTAAAGCTAAATTATCAATTAACTCACCGTGATTGCTTTGTCATTTTATTCTTTTATGGGTGTGTAGCTAGGCGCTTGCAAAGGCCTTAAAAATCCTCGACATGTGGTGCAGAGCGTTCCTCTGACGGTAAATCAAGGTCCAATATGTCGCTATGGCGTCTTGCATCGCCATATGCTTTATCTTCCATTATACATATAATATAGGATCTATAAATATTGATCACCAGTATCTTTTGCTTGATGTTGCCTCTTCAAAAAAGAACGACGCTATGTACAAAAATCGTGCGATCTGGACTATATAATACAGATCGCCTGTGACCACGTGACATTGCCGCTCGCTGATTGGTCGAAGCGAAGCGGAAACGGAAGACAAAAGGATGGTTGATTGACCGGAAGAGTGAATAGAAGAATGACGCACTCTCACAGATGCTGTGCATCGTCACATGCCGAATAATAAATTGTTTTACAGATGAACCAACTCACTTGTGATGTTTGATAGCGCCGCGACGTTGTGTGATGCGCTTGCCGCGGGAGCGACGCACAGCGCCCTCGCCTCCTTCACCGCATGTCCCGCCCGGGAACCACTGGAAGCCACAAAACCACTAAATTACTATTATAAAATTACATGTATAATTATAACGTCATTTTTATTTCCAGAATTATTTAAAATGCTGATTAAAAAGTAATTTATCGTGGTTTTAAGAGTAATTTTGTAAAAAAAAGACTAGTGTTTGAAAACCGAGTTTAAACCAATGAACTGCTTCAGTTTTCTGGCCAATACCTACGTAAGGCTAAAGTATGATTTTCATCCTTTTTAATATTCTGCGACCAAACGTTTTGGCGGGAAAATTTAAAAAATGATTTCGTGTCTTTGACAAAAGAGTTCGATTCATTCGAAACATATTTTCTACTTCGATTAATTTTCATGTGATATATTTTGTATGCAAACAATAACATTTTTTTCCTATTTTGTGTGTCGTAAAGCAAATTATTAATTGATATTAAACTTCCTTCCGGTCCTTTTTCATTGAGAGGGAAATTCTTTATCGTTCTACTTCCGACCAGCCCTGGGGGATGGGGGCAGAAAGCGTATATTAATATGAAATGCAGTACTTTACGATTCATATGAAGCACCAATGCGTGTTTTTAATTTATTCAAAGTAGCGCAATACGAATTCTATAATAGGTATTAAAAGTTTTATAAACTGATAATAAGTATTATACATACCTACACGTTAAAAATTATTCATGTTAAACAATGTTTTACAACGTGGAAGTGTTCCAATATAATTAAATTTCGCAGATGTCTGTAATGAAATTAGTTTCGTAATAGATTAATATGCGAAATTAATTTCCTTTCCGTCAAGTATGTTGGATCGTTTGGAATAAATCTTCGAATACCTCTGTGTGACTCATCTACTTTATTTATCCGTTTTGTAACTATTTTAATGGAGAAGGCAAATTCATAATACTCATATCATTGTACCTACTGGTAATTACTAACCGATCCGTATTCGCCCAGCCTACTGCTCTTAGTACTGAATTGTAAACGTTGGGGTATTAAAGTCGGTTTAAATAGTAAGTATGTTTAAGAAATAAAAAAAAATACAATGTCCATTGTTAAATATTTTATGAATGTGTTAACGAATACATTTAGGTCTAAGTATATTAGCTCATTTGGAAAGTATCTTAATGAAATACATTTAAAAAAAAACATCGTGTTACTTAATGTTTGGTAATACAAAAAAAACTTCCGTGAAGTACGTGGCAATTCATCATTTCCTATGGCTGGTAGCCAATGTAGCTTCAAAATCTTGAACTCGTCCAAAGTGTTTATGACGTGATTAACTGATTATTGCTATTTGACAACAAGATGACGACTGCGGACATTCACCACTAGCATATTCACCATTAATGCCAAACATGAATTCCTCTGAACACAGCTTTAAGGTATAAATCTTTGCCGTTCCATGCTTGTGGGAGGCCAAATAGTCGGCGCACTTAGTCAAGGTCTAAGCTAAGTCTCCGGTCATCACTCAAAAAAATGGTTGTCCAAGCCGTTGCTCATCCACGTCCACCAATTTTGGATTGTAAGTAAAGGAAATAGGCGGATGCCAGTACAGGTAATAAAAGATAAGCTGAGCATAATTTGTGAACCTGCAGTCCATGAGTTTTCGGTTAAGAGTAGATTTTGAGGTTCTTCGTAAGTTCATCATCATCAGCCCATATACGTCCCACTGCTGGACACGGGCCTCCTCTACTATTGAGGGGTTGGCGGACTACACACCTAATAATTCGTTCATTTGTTCATTGTGAATAAATACATAACATCGAAAATTCAGAGGTACCTGCGACCGCCAAGACTCCACCGCGCGCCTAAACCTCGAGTCCATTACTACTTCACTTTGAGGTTCTTAGGGATATATGTTTCTTATGTTGAGTTTCAAAATACATAGATCGTCACAACACCGATAGATTGGGTGATCAAACATTTTACGTTTAATCACGTCACATTTCCTGTGAAAAATAACTATTCAACATTGATGTTTTGTTAATAACTCTTTGACTATAGCATGATTATACACCGTAAACATTCGTGATTCATCCATACGTGTTGTTTGGGTTTTGGGAGCTATTTTGTCAATCAACACTAATTGCATCGGGTTGACCGATTGCCAACACTGCGCCATTACTCGTATAGCAGACCATAAGGCGACACCCTCACTCATAATTGATTTTAAATCATACCCACAATTTATCAATTTTTTACCTTAAACGTTATCTGGGCATGCTTTTGTCTCTCGTGCTTGGGAAGTAGCCAATCTCACTAAACCGATGTATCCTGTTAACTAACGAAGTGAAGTTTGCCAAAATACTCGCTCCAATTGATTTCTAAAGTTCAGGTCGCATGGTGCGGAAGTAATGTTGATTTAATAGAAAGCTTTTGGAGCGTGGGCAATTCACCCGCAGCTAAACTAGAAGTTACTCTTAGTTAAACGTAATGATAATAGGTCAGTAATGTGAAGAGATCTATTTCAGGTACTAATTAACTAGGGCGATAGGAAGCAGCATTTCTTAATCCAATACAAATATACTCTGGATCAGTAACTCGGTAAAATTTATAATTGGACGGTGTGAGATCTATAACTATAGATAGGAATAATCACTTAAGTGGATCAGTACTAACTGTACTGATATTACTATAACTGTATGATTTAAGTAAATCATTAATGTTTATCAATTATTTTGCAGTGATAACCGATTTTTCCATGCTATGTTAACTATATGTATCGTATTATAAATTTTATATCGTAATTTAATTTCATAGGTATTGGCCGCTCAGCTTCCCGCCTCGCCCAGTACAAAGTACCACATTTCGATTGATTGAGCTTTCACATTTAGCAGGATTACTATACACACTTGAAGCCAAGAATCTTCGGTGCGAGTTAAACGAGAAACGAGACGTACCCGAAACCACGTCGACATCACACTCCGATGTCATCCGCACGCATCGCCAAATCCCACGTCACACGGAAGTGGGCTACGAACCCATCAGAATCTTTATTTTTTAACAAATATAGGTGGCGCCCCTACAGCCGAAGGGACGCAACTAGACGCATCGGTATTCACATGGAAAGCATCTGTACGAGATGTTTGAATTCTCTGGCATGAATCCTGGTGATTACGGCTTTGAAATACATCGTGAATGTCAAATGGCCAAAATCGAGAATACGTTTGTCATGTCACGTGTGTGACGCTATGCGATCAGTGATTCATGCAATGTGCACTCGCACTCAATATACAACATTAGGTATCATTTTGACAACTTTACTACGTGTAAATTCCGGTGAAGCTGCTGGCCATGCTAGGCGTTTCAGGAATTCCAGCTATATTTAATTTCCCCATGAAAAACGCATTATGCCTAAAGTATCCAGTAAATAGTACAAATTGCGATTTCTCGTTGCCAGAACCAACATAATATAAAAAAAAAACATAATATAATCTTAATTCAAACAACCCGTTTTTACGTGAGTTATTCCTAAATAAACCATTTCTTACCTCGTTTACAACGGTAGATATATGGTAGGTTTAGGTAACGGCTTTTATAGACCGGCCAGCATGTGATTTTATATAAATGTAGCTAAGTATCTGGATTAAATATAAAATAAAATTGGAACACTACTTTATTCAAGTTTGAAATATTAAAGACTGAAAATAAGATAAGATTTTTTTAAATCATATACCGTAAAGCGCACAATAAAAGCAACCGTCCAACTATTCAAAGGTCTGTGAGTACTTAACAAAAAAAACCAGATAATATGTAGAGTCGGCGTAGAAAACATCAGGATTTTGTATGTATGCTTAATCCGCTAACCCGAATTTCATTAAAGTAGGTAATTGCTTAATAACCGCTCCATAATGCGAAAAAAATTATTGAAAATCCATTTAAAATTAAAGGTAATCTTGAATCTTTAAGCAATAACTAAAATAAGATTTGTCTTTCTATCTAAAAAATCTCCAAACTATCTGTAGAATACAACGGCCTGGTATGTTATTAAATCATAATATGAAGAAAAAACCCTGCGAAAACTCATGTAAATAAATAATGAATCGACCAACTAATGAGCAACATGAACATCTTACTTCACTAGTTTCCAAATAATGTAACTTCGATATAGGTATAACGCTACCTCCTCTTTGCTACTTCGATATATTTACAAACAATTAGTTCCTACCAACTGGCTGCTTAAAGGAACTGTCGCATAATCGCAATTAGTTGTCCAACGTATCAACAAACGTGACATAAAGATAGGTAAAGCTAATTACCTCATCCACATATATATTATGTTTGACAAGTCAATTGTTACGACAAGTAAAGTCATTAGACTAGGGACGTGTACTTGCTTCGGCAGTACATATACTAAAATTGGAACGATACAGAGAAGATTAGCATGGCCCCTGCGCAAGGATGACACGCAAAATCGTGAAGCGTTCCACATTTTTTTCTGCCCTGTGGCAAGGCGGCTTTAGAATTCCCCCACGGTACCCCTGCCTGTCGTAAAAAGCGACTCATTGGGGCCCTTGGGGTTGCTGGACGCGCTGCGGGGGCAGTGCGTCCACACAGAAGGTGACCCCGAGAGGGGCGGCGGCACGGTGGCCTGTGTCCGTCGCGGGCGCCTAAAATAAGGGCGCCCGAATCAAGGTAGTGGGGGTGCAACTGCACACCTTAAAGTTCCGAGACGGCCGAGACGATTTCGTATCGGAGGCGCACCGGGCGGCTGCGGATACATTATGGCGCTTATCGCCCACGCACCGCGGTCGCCCCACTTGGCGCGAAGATGGCCACCGGGGGGTTTTGGTCGGTATGTCGGCATAGGGATTTCGTTAGGGACTCAGCCCGGCATTAACATCTGCGCGGACACGACGTCGCCGCGCGCCGGGCTGGCGGGAAGTAGAGCCATAAACAGCTTTCCCCTCTAGAAAAAAAAATCCCAGGATTCTCCAGCCTGGTTCGCCATTCCTCCACGGCGGCCGCACGGAAGGAGGCTTTAATCGCCTCGACCTCTCTCGGAGCCAGTCTGTCCCCGCGACTTGACGCCTCCTCCCGCTGGTGGTAAAAGCGCGAGAGGAGTTTGGCGTCAAGGTCCCAGGGCAGGGACCCGGCCAGAACGCAGGCCGCCTCGTAGGAGATCTTGCGGTAGCCCCTGATCAGTCGCTACGCCAGCGCCCGGTGAGGCTTGCGCAGAAGCGCAACGCAGCGCCTGTTCAGGGACTCGGCCCATACGGGGCTCCCATACCAACCGACATAGCACTGTAAACTACTGTTAGTACAGTTCGGTCTAAGGAGCGTGTCGACAATAAATTGACGACTACAATCATCCTTCACCAGTAGACACAATTGCGCAGACCTAATGCTGACCGGACAAACCCATTGCCCACGTTAAACACATAACCTGTCACTCTTGCTTGTATACCTAAGGTGTGACTTCTTGTCTCACCTTATATCATCATCATCATCAGCCCACATACGTCCCAATGCTGGGCACATGCCTTCTCTACAACTGAGAGATACGACCTTATATACGATGGGCTATTTCAGGGTGGATGAGAAATTTCTTCCACTTCACCAGAAAATTGTGGGCCTCCCGCAATCACCCTCCTAACTAACCCAACGAAAAATTGCTACGATAATAGAAAAACTGCATTATGCTTCAATTGTTATGGGCTTTGTATTAAATTCAATTAAATATATGATTAATAAAAACATGTAGGTAAAGCATTTTCATATGAAAAATAACTTTTGCCCGTTGCTTCACGCACATTGTACATTTCACATGTAGATTTCGAAATAAAAATTTTCATACTGATTTTGAATCATGAATCAATTAATATTTGAAAAAATAACAGCCACATTAAAAATTTTATTACTAAGGTATTGGTTGATTCTCCTATGTGCCAACGCTTAACACATTATTATATGAACAGGCCGCACATCATATCCTTTGGAGGTGCAATCTTTGGTCGGATGAGCGTAACAATATGATCAATATCATGACAAATTATGTTCCCTTAGATTCGCCGAGCTTTATTGCTCGGCGTCAATACTGTGCGTAGTTACCGCTGTTGATCCTGGAGCAAAGGAGTTACAGTGGCGGGTGTGTGGTGCTATTGTTGCGAAACGATGAAATGGAAAAAAGGAAAAACTACCTCGTAATGTTTGTTATTTTCCTGAAGTAGTATCTAATTATGTGTAAGAAGATTTTGCATCATTATATCACGTTATTGTATCTTGTACGGAAAACAGACACGGCAATAAGCATTATAGGGAATCAGCGAAGAGCATCAAGGTTGTGAACACTGAATAGTGTACTAGTGTAATGCATGGGTATAAATAGCTGAAATCCAACCGAGTGCGTTAGTTGATGGTACCGTTGTAATTTGTAACAAACTCGTGCGTCACTTTCCATTCAGCTGTCACTCGTTACAATTCGATATCACCCGACAATAATGGTGTGTGTTACTATTACGTTCCAAGTTAACGATAACGTTAATTTGAATCATGCCTTGGATGCAATCAATGAGATTATTTTTACTGTAAACTATGGTGCGTGTATGTCTGCTACGTTTGAATGTGTTAATGATGCTCTTTCTAGTTGTTGTATTTCCTATTGTCGTAGAGCTAAAAAGGGGCAGCATCATTAAACGGAATATATACCTAGAAACATAAATTCTTGTTGTATTCAAGTGTAAACAACATCAAAACTACGTTTGTACTTGAATTCCGACCGTGCGTCAGAACGTTAAAAGAATTGCTTTTATTTTGAAAACCCGCACACTAATACCGGCATATATTATGACGACAATACAACAATTATATTGCGAACCGTATACCGACTACCCATACTTACTGCAAAAAATATATTTAATATTATAGTATAAATATCATATCATGACGATATGATACAATAGAATCTATTTTAAAATAATTCACAGAATCATAGCAAACTCCACTTGATTAATTATAAAATAAACCTACATACTACCATGAAAACACTTCTCTAGGTAATAAACGGATGATGTAGATGTCATATTTCATAATCATCTTGACATTTATGACAGAGTAAAATGTAATTAGGCGTTTATAGGCACGTTAGATAGGAAGCTGGCTATGTCCAGGCGGTAGTCGGGCATGAGAAGTGATCACTCACGTAGTCTGATTGGAGTCTGTGGGCGGGCGGGCGTATAGGAGCGCGCGCGCGTGGCGCGGGCGAGGTGCGCCGGCGCGCCCCCCCGCCCGTGAATATCATCGGCGCACGCGCATCCCCGCGGGCCGGCGGCTACCCGCCGCCACAGCCCTGCTCACCTGCTGGCGGCTCCTCGCCGCAAGCTCGACACCGCCGCGGCTCTCGCACTCGACGCTTCACCGACACGACGCACCAGTACTCGCGTATTTATAAACGGAATTCCACGCGCGCTATTCGGGCCGGATACAACTTTTTACACGACTTTCGGCACTTACGTCGTCCGGAGCACTGAAGAGGCGAGATTCGGACTCCTGGATTGTCTGGCGGACTCCGAGTGAGTCACTCGCGCCGCCCTCACCTTGCGGCTGCGACTTAAACGCAGATACGACGATTTAAATAATTGTTTTACAAGCTTACGAATACCGCGGCGAACAAATGATAACTAGATAAAGTGTATTTTTATCGAGTTGAATGTTTGTTTCTTTAAAAATTCCTGTGGAAGAAAACGTCGCGAGAAATTGTTTCGGAATGTTAACGCCTACGCTTTTGTAAAATCATTATGAAAATAGTAAAACATTTGAAGACGCGATAGGTTTGTAAACAGATGTTTTAGTTCGCTTTTAATGTTTTTGTTCAATGCGTTAATGATCAGACGCGGATGAAAAACAACCGTGTGGGGTGTAGGTATAGTATAGATTGAAGACGTTTTGTTTAAAGGACTTCGGACACAATACTGTTCCATTTCGAAATTATTGCCAAGGCTTAAAACGAAGAATGTGAGCTACTGAACAAAAGCATTACTACGTTCATGACGATGACGTCGCTCGGCTATAAAGTTCTAGCAAATGGACACAGTGATTCAAACAGCGGTCGATTTTACGAGCAACCTCCTGATAGCCGGCACGAACGACCGACTCTGTGGGAGATTTTTGCGAAAAATAAACATTAAATCTAGTATTGCTATCTTTTCGGGAATAACTGTTGAGCTGTGGAATAAACAAATGGCAAATAAATAAACAAAAATGTTTGCTAGAATTTTACTAAAATCAACTACACTCTAAAAACTACATACATTCCCAACATATGCGGCAAAGTCAATACTTCGAAACATCTATTTTCTGTTCAGAAAAGTAAACAACGTGTACGAAGACTTTAAAACCTGCGAACAAAATCACACATACAAAGTATTTATTTTGACTACAAATAACAAGAGGTGCATACTGCCTACAAAAACATACTATACTATACCACATACATGTAAGTTATAGTGAAGGTCGATATGCAGTCTCTTTACTTCGTATTTTTCTCTCAGGAATTTTAACAAATGCATTTGGCGAAAACTAAGTAAGTAGTAACTACACTTCCCTTGTTGGCAGTATTGGGTTGGCTAAAGGACAACCACAGTCTTACCATTAACCTACTGTGCCAATGCACTAATATAAAAATTGACTGGTCAAACCCTGATTTTGTGAAGTTGAGTTTCGACGTTTGCTTACCAAATCAGTCTCTCTGTAGGTTTAACGTTTTCATTCGATTAATATCTATGGTCTGTGCTTTGACAGAGACTTGTAGCAAAACCTGAAGATTGATTTGTCATATCTAGTCACATGGGGGCTTCGAGGTTTGACTGTAACATATGTGTACACTATGAATGTAACACGCATAAAACTACTTCGTAACTGCCCCGAGGAGAAAAACAATGAACCACTATCCTCTCGTCACACATTGAGCATTCATAATTAAGTTGCATCATATTCAGACCGGAGCGTCTTTTAACTTTCGCCCACTTCCCTGGTGACGTTCCAAACATCGTCTGAAGCCAAGATTATATGCCTTACAAACAAAAATCCTTTCATCACAGTTTTATTCTCACCCGCACACTCAGAATGGCAAATGTATTGCAAAGCAAAAACGTTTAGATCTAACTTCATAATATTTTCAAATTTTAACCTTCCCTCTTTCTTTTCAAAGCCATTTTTATACCAAGACAAAAAGTTTTTACTAAATTATGATTAGATGCTAGATGAAATACATGCTACTGCTGGAAAATCATTTTCAATTTTATCAAATTAATATATATAAATATGTTATTAGTGTGTAACTTTATTACAAATAAATAAATAACTTATATTTTAATCCAAAATTTCAACACTAATTATTTTTACATTACAAGCTCGTGCCTCGTGACTGCCTCGTGGTCTCGCGGTACAAGTATGTGCCGTGCGATCTAGAGGTCCTGGGTTCGATTCCCGGGTCGGGCAAAGTGTTATTGGGTTTTTCCATTAGGAAATTCTCAGTAGCAGCACGGAGTCTGGAATTGTGCCCGAAAAACGGCAATAGGCTCGCCCCCTATTACGTGGGACTGATACATACCTGGCGAAATGTGGGTGCAGAAATGCACCTCTGCCTACCCCTTCGAGGAATACAGGCGTGAGGTTATGTTAAATGTTATGTTATCTTAAACAATCTGTGGTAAATGTAACTTATGTATCAAATAAGACGATTATTTTTAAATTAGTGTGTGAGATAATTCAGGCGATGCCAGAAAATGTGAAAAATGAGAAAAATGATTGGAAACCAGCAATACATATCGCTTAGATGACTGATTTATACTCTTTTTTCAAAATATACCAACCGTGATGTAAGTTTCCAAAGACATGGGAATCACGTAGGCGGTGCGAGGTGTTATTGGATGAGAGCAATAATACATTATGGTAAGTAACTGTCGACGGAAACGAGGACTCGCATCCAGCCAGTCACTGCAATATATAGACTGACTCACAAAGTCGCTCTGCAAAAATGGATAAGGTAATTTTAAATACGAGCATGCTTCTATCATCAATCATTCTATCTTATATTTCTCATATTAATCGCCAGGGAATAAAAGCTATCAAGGTATCTGACGATTTTTTCCTATATTGAATTAAGTATATATACACGTATATATGTATTAACAGTATAAGCAGTGATGGCCTCGAGGTTTAGGCGCGTGGTCGAGAATTTCGACGGTCGCAGGTTCAAACCCCAGGCACACACCTCTGACTTTTCGAAGTTATGTGTGTATTCACAAAGAATTATCACTTGCTTTAACGGTGAAGGAAAACATCGTGATGAAACCTGCACACCTAAAAGTTCGTAGGAATTTCTTAGGTGTGTAGTCCGCCAACCCGCACTAGGCCAGCGTGGTGGACTAAGGCCTAAACCCTCTCAGTTGTAGAGGAGGCCCGTGCCCAGCAGTGGGACGTATATGGGCTGATGATGATGATGATGATGATGTATATACATATGTATATAGGTAAGTCTGTCTCGGTAATGTCAATAAAGCCTTACGGGGGCCTTGTACGGGTTGATATTATTAATGTCTTTCTCGTTAAGAAAACCTTATAAGAAATCTATTTTTTCATGTATTGTACGTATTACAACTCTCAAGGTTCATTATGTGAACACATGTGTCCTCTCAATACTCTCGTACATCTTAAAGTGTATGGTAATTTATTCTCAACCTCGAAACAATAAAAGTATAAATAAATTCTAAAACTCAGAAGTGTCTGGGATTCGATTCAGCGACCATCGCCTAGTTTCATTTGTCATCTTAAAGCTATAAATATTTCACTTTTTATAAAAAGAATGCCTATCACGCGTTGTCAAGAGTTGAATAATAACCGCTTTTATTACCTCAGACTTGAGCTGCGTTCCAAAATAACAATAAATAAACAGCTGTGCTAGCATACACACAAGGTACATGGCCATCGAAAGAAACTCAGCCGAGAAAAAGTCAAGCTGAAACAAAAAAAAATGACACTACCTATATATATAATTATTCCAGTGTTCATAAAAAAAAAGTTACTAACACCAATAATCTTGTACACTGTCATGCATAAAACCCATGCCATTACGAAAAATTGCACCGTCATCGCTTCTCCGAACGTAGACTCGATTTCTTTGCTTAACCTGTAAAATAAAAAATAATTAATAGACCCGTGATTTTTTTTTCCCAAGTTGTCTCTCAAAATATATTTTACTATTTACCACACTATCTTCTGATAATGTTTAATGCAGTTCACTAAACGCCTCTGCAATTTAATTCCTTCTTCAAAATCCTTATATATCATCAAATTGTTTCTTGTCATTGATTCCGCTTTTATTTTGACGTTTTCACTTAAATTAAATAGTTGTTCAAAGTCGTAACGGAGCATTTGTATTTGCGTTCTTGCCTGGGCGTAAAATGCGACGATTGTACAGTCCATAGTGACGTTACCGTAGGCTTGCAATGTTATCAGTATGGTCATATATACTAGGGCCAATTCAAATCTGAAAATAGTTAAATACAGATATCGAATTATTATTGTAAGGTGCTTTCAGTATATAAGTAATCATTAATCATATAATCCTTATGTAGTATCATCATCATCATCAGCCCAAAGACGTCCACTGCTGGACATAGGCCTCCCCCAAAGACTTCAAAAGTGTTATGTTTATATAGTATATCGCGCACAAACTTAAGGTATCTGTTTTAATATCATCTTTTATACTACTCGTAGTACGTAACAGCCACATACATAGTTCTGATCCCACACTGTTGTGTCGTGGGTATCAGAAACTACGAGAGATTTTCCGCTGTCACAAACACCCAGACCCGAAACAAATATTTGTGCATCACACAAACATTTGTCTTGGTGCGAGGCTCTTACCCACGGCCTTGCGTTTCAGCAGCTGGTGTTTAGCCAACTGCATCACGGGGCTGTCAAATTATGAATAAAAATGTTTTGCCTGCTCACCCAGGCGATGTAGTTGTATTAAATGGGAAATAAGCAGTAAACTCCACGGAATACCCAAAGGCTCTATTGACTAGCGGGAACACTGTCCAAAGTGAACCACACGCGAAAATAGCTCCATGATACAGTTTCAGAAGACGCGACATAACCACTGCATTTGATTTTACCGCTTCTGCGTGAAACATCGTAGTTGGGACAAGGAGAGGTCCTGAAAAAAAAGCTTCTAAAGTGTATTCATTTAAAATATAACCCGATTATTATGAGGTTAATATCGAGCACTTATTCGTTCTCTAATGGCCGAATACTGAAACGCTACTTAATCTGAGGGCGACTTATATTTATGTGGCTGTTATAATTTAAGCGGTATATTATACTTAAAAAATGTGTGCATTAGTTAATCACAGTCTTAAAATCGATAAATGATGTTTCAGTATACTGCTTAAATTATAACAGCCACTTAAATATAAGTCGCCCTCAGATTAAGTAGCGTTTCAGTATTCGGCCTAATGTTTTTTCTTCTGGAGTCCAACATTAAGTATATTAGGCTTAATCTTGCCGAGTGAAATTGGCTCTTGCGACTTGTCCAAAAATATACCAACGAGACGCAATGCTCGCAATGCTTCACATCCGTACTAAAGTAGATAATACTCATATAAATGAAATGTCTGTTCTACTGCAATATTTCAACGTATTTTATTGGACCTACAAAGAAAAACCCTACCCGGGAAGCGGAGTCTTATCGAAAAAAAAATGTCCAGAGATATGTGTCATATGGAGATCATTAAAAAATATGCTCCATGCCAGCATAAAATAATACATAGTTTTGTACTATGAAACTCAGCAGCCCGGGCGAATGATTTTCAGTCAAAACGATCTAGTTTGTTTTAACTTACAAAGTACATCATAATGTTGGTACTTATTATAAATATATTTTTTTGTTAAGGGCGCTATTACATTTTCGACGCGCTCGATTTCGTCAATCCGCGGGCTCCGCGGCGCTCACAGCGATACCTCGCCGCACGCGCACACACACCACCACACTGCGCCGCGGCCGCACGCACACATTGAAATATAATTCATCGCGGTGCCGCCGACCGCTTATTCTTCGCTTCCCGCGCAAATCACACTTCTGTGTCGCGGTCGATCCGACAATTTGATACAACAGTACCGCGCGCCGTTTTTACGCAAATATAAACATGGTTTGTTGAGTTATGCGTTGAAAAAATAATGGTTTTTTTTTTCATGTAAAGTATTTATTTATATATGTGTACCTATATAAATACAAAGATAATAAATAAATCTATTTCATTATTTGACAGCCCCGTGGTGCAGTTGGCTAGGCACCAGCTTGCGAAACGAGAGGCCGCGGGTTCGATCCCCGCACCGAGACAAATGTTTGTGCGATCCACTTTTGTTTCGGGTCTGGGTCTATGTGAGACCGAAAAGTCTCTCGTAGTTTCCGGCACCCACGACACAGGACTCCTAGTGTGGGGTCAGAACCAAAAAGTGTATTTATTAATTATTTTACTTCTAAATAAATCACACAATTTATTCCCAGGCTTTTGTAAGTTCGTAAATTCTTGCAATATGTGTTTTTTTTTTATACGCATAAATTCCATAAATACTTACGCACTCACGCCTTTATTCTTCGAAAGGGTAGGCAGAGATGCATTTTTGTACCCACACAATTCCATTGGCTTTTCGTTTTATATAACATTGGGCAAGGCTATTGCCGTAGTAATAATTTAATAGGAACTGTCCTACCTTATTCTCATCAGCTTACATTTTTTGTTGTTTCGTTATCTCCCCACACATTACACAAGAATACGCCGTGTGATCCAGAGGTCTCCGATTCGACTACCCAGTCAGGCAATGTTATTGAGCTTTCCAATAGACAATTTTCAGAAACCTGCACGGACTCCTGAAGTATGCCAAAAAAATTGGCTCCAGGCTCGCTATCTAATACATGGGACGATATTATATATATAATTCTCAATATTTACCTCAAATGCCGCTGCCCACCCCGGAGCAGAGGACGTAGATATGTTTCTTTTTTGGGTCAAAATTAAACAAGACCATTTAAAAATCAATTTGTATTTAAAATCAACGGAGTTAATAAAAACTATAATATTTACAAAGCCATAATCAGTTCAGTTAATCATGTGAGGAATGATGTCTCAGATCCATGGATCTTGTGTAACGGGGGTCAACCAGTTCTGGAAGTAAACAGTCATAATAGAATTTTATTAACTGTCTTTCCATATTTTCCTTCCAAAACTGGTCATCTTTTTTCACAAATTCATGTTTAATTTTATTATTACCCGTCCACACTGCAAATAAGCACATATCTTGACCAGTAACTCTTAATTGACCTTGAACTTGATAGTACCATTTGCTTTTCGTATTTATTACAAACGCGTCTGATTTATATAACCAAAAATCATTTTTTCTTTGTTTTATTGCTTCTTCAGGATCTATATTATAAGCAGAAGATGGGCATTTCACTTCTACAATACCATCTTGATATTTTCCATCTGGAGTAGCCCCCAGAAACGAAAATTCTTGGTCTATGAATAACCCACATTCTTGAATATCTAAATTTAATTTTTCTTTCAAGTCTTGGAGAGCTGTATGCTCGTTATTTCTGCCATGCTTTATTGAAGGGATATTATTAAGGTTGTCCCCATATAAAATTTGTTTCACCAACGACGCACAGTTGGTGTTTTCACGTCTCTTACAAACTCTAGCAAACCAGGAGGCAGTCAAAAGTTTCCTTCTTGTTTCTAGCCACAGTGGGCTGGCACTCTGTAAAATTGTATTTCTTTCAATATTGTTTCTTTCTTCAGTCGAAAATACTAAACTCTTTAAAAATTCATTTTTTGCGTTACAGTATTCTGTTGGTGCCATGTCTGGTTTCTGGCAGGTCACACCATAGTGACGATCTTTGGCAGGTCTAAGTTTTATGATCTTCCTCTTTTTAATGTTTTTCCTGTATTTGTTTCTTTCCTTGCACATTTTTTCTAGATTAACAATTGTAGGGTTTGCATCTGTCCCAAAAATAAACTTATGCACGTTTGTTTGCAGCATACCTGTATTAAAAGATATAACTGCAGCTGCACATCTTCCCCTATATGACTCTTTTAAAGCGTAATTAACTCTTTTGCCGCCTACGTACTTAGCAACTCTAGAGTTAAAACTTTCAACCAGGTTGTTAGTTACGTTATGAGCGAAACTATATGCATGCATTGATAATTTTTGTGCTAATTCTTTAATTTTTTGAAATACCCCAAAAGCTATTAAATCTGTCACGAAATTTTCGTCACTTCTTTTTAAACAAAAATATTCAGAGCAATGGCTGTGATCGCCGAATATATGGTAGGGTCCATTTTGGATATCCTTTCTAATATTTTCTGCTTTTTGCTCGATTGGAATGTTTTGCTTAGTCCAGTGTTTAATTGAGGAATCAACTCCCCAACGCAACTTCAGGTAATTTTCTCGAAGAAGTTTCCTCGCTTTGATATGGTGCGACGTGTTACTTGAAATTGCCAGCAACGCTTTACAATAGTTTCGTAAAAGGTGGTTCTTGCACTCTATTTTGCCTACAGTTACATTTTGGTATGGACGGGCATTTCTAAGGCATGCATAGGTACTGGCATCACCATCAGCAATTAAATGTGAATATATAAGACCATGCTGACGTAAAGAGTTTTTAAAACCTTCGGTAATAATAGCTCCTTCCATTGCCGATGAGGGTCCACTGAAGTTTTTAAAACACTCATGAGCTGGTGTCTCAATTCTTTTATTAGTCGAACGAGAACATAGGACACAGTATTTATTTTTAACCCCATAGTATATAACTTTTTTGGTATTATTGCCAATGATTGCCGCAACACCAGAAGGAGAGTCGTAGTTCGTGCCGTATGAACGCTTACTCCAGCAAGCATCTGCAATTACAGGTATCATTGGAATTCCTTCGGATGATACATTGCCAATTCCTTTTGCAAATTCAACCTCTTCCTTTCCTGCCTCAGACATAAAATGATCCGCCGTTTCTTCCCACCATTTACAAACTTGACCGTGAGTCATTTTGTACAAGCGATGAGATATCGGTGGTATATTAGCATAGGCAAGAACCGTATTAAGCTGTGTGTATCCAGCGCCAGTTGACATAATTCCTGCTACAACGTCTTGATTAATGTTCATTTTATTTTTGTCATTACGCACCGTTTCAATCTTAAACATTTGACCACACATTTTGCAAGCTAGTTCAAATTCTGAAAGCAAACCAACCCTTTTTTCTTTAATAAATTTTAAGTTCTTGATTCCGCAGTCAAAAAGAGATGAGTGTTTCCCTATTTCGATAAGTTGCTCAAACAGATATTCAAAGTCTACTATTCTTTTGCCTTTAGGCTTATATTCCATTTCACTTTCCTGTTCCTGCAATAATGAAACAATATTTGTTAGTAACTATAAGTAATTCTCGAGTAATTATTATTTTTGGTGTTCGATTAGGTAATCCCAGCTTAGAGTGCTGAGTGCTCACCCCTCTTAGTTGTAGAAGAGGCGCATGACCAGACTGGGGTGTATATGGGCGGCTACAGACAAATAGAATTTGATATTACTTACTAGTGTAATTTTATACTGATCCTCATCGTCTAATGAGACATCTAAGCTGCTGTCCCTGTTAACAATAATATCATGCTGGATCAAACTACAAACAAGAGTAACTTTGTCAATGAGGAAGTTAAACAATTGATGACAAAAAGCCAAATCTCAACTAAACTGCCAATTTACATCATGAATACAATAGTCTGGATGGTAGCGCTATAGTTGAGCGAGTCTTTTATACCGGCTGAAAATCATAACTATAATAAAGTTTTCCCCTAACACATAACGAATTTGAACGTCAGCTGCTCCGATAGCGGTGGAGCTAAAGGAGATTGCATGAAGAAGTCATTGAAAAAATCTGCTCCGATGATTTTTATACGAAGCGAAACTGTAATAACTTCTTGTTTTATTCCTATTTTTTGTTAAATAATCGGCAGCTGTATTGACGAGGGGGGATATAAGTCACGTTAATAAACCTTATTTAAAATTTTGCAAATAATTTTTTTTTATATTTTATGAAATTCGGACGTACGGAATTTAATTAATTTTTAAGCGGACGTACGGAACCCTAAAAAATGAGCCAGTCATCAGCTGATTGTTTGTGGTTTTAAAGGTAGTTAGTTTATTTTCCAAAGAGACTAAGCAACGCTCGAATACGTTGAACGCGCGGAATGTATCGAAACAGGATTTTTGTATGAAACCGAATGTAGCAGAAATTACGCGACTCACAACTCAAAAAGTTACGCTCGTCTGGCCTCACCCTACATGAAATAAAATTCATTCCGTATAAAATCACTAGAAAAATTACAAAGCTTTCTACCACCCCCCCCCCCCCCCCCCCCCCCGACTACAAATAACGGTACCCTTTCAGCTACACTCATAACATTACATTCCAATTTGACACACTAATACCCTCAAGGCCACTCAAAAAAACATGTATTATGATTATAAATAATAAAACTGCTCCAATTTAGTAAATAGGCACAGGATAGAGCAAGCATTATTTATTGATCAAAAAATAAATGATTTATAGGCTTGAATGAAGCACGAAACGAAGAACCACGCGCTTGCCACGGCCGAGCCACGTCCACACATACCGAGCTCCTTAGCGCGGCAAATGCCTAGCGGGGCTGCTAGCTCTGTGTGGATCCGTCTATTGCAGAATATATATAAATACTTACAAAACATAACTTTCTTTGTTTATAGCTACTTTTGCAAGTTTTCTTGATTTATGCCCGAACTTCCGAATCCTTGGCATCTAAAACAATTTTTGTAGATCTTTATACAATGAACGACACAATTATCCCATGAAAAATGAAAATCATACAAATATACATTCTCACGCCTTTTATCGCCGAAGGGTTATGCAGAGATACATGTACATTTCTGCACCCACGTAATACGCGGCGAGACAATTGCCGTTTTTCAGGCACATAACCAGACTCCGTGATGCTACCTGAGAATATCCTAATAGTAAACTCCAAACACACTTTGCCCGCCTCGAGAATCGAACCCAGGACCTCTAGATCGCATGCCACACATTTGTGCTGCGACACCATAAATTGAGGCATTTTGTACAGATACTAAGTATCTATTACCTACACTGAAAATATATAAATATTTCATAATCCAAATCCGTTGATACTATTTATAGTATCGATAGTAGGTACTTACTTTTGGTCCGAACGATATATCAACTTCTAGCCACGGTAAACCACAACGCGAATCGTATTACCACACTCAAATAAATACTCAACAATCGTTTTCGTAATTAATTTTTCGCGAGAAAGTGTTAGACAGTCTTTCCACATGCACGTCCGAGCGCGGAATGCTGTTTGACTCCGCGAGTAAAATATCTATTGAGAAATTTGCTTTCATATTTTAAACTATAATATGATAAATAAATGAAACATTGATTTCATAATTTTTTTAACAATAAAAACCGCCTATGCCGTCTAATGATGCCGAAATTACTATTGCGGAGTTTTAGAAGTAACTTTCCGGTTCCGTCTTCCGGTCCTTCAGCATCAACTGTGTTAGATGATGCGCAAGACAACGAAACCAATGAGCCCAAAACTTGAATATGAAAGCGGTTTCCATCTTGGAGTGCGCTAAAACTCATTATTATTTTCAAAATCCTGAAGACTAAAAAAAGAAATATCAAGTCTGAATAAATTAAAAAAAAAACACCTTCAAAGTATTATTAGTTATACAAAACTGATATAGATTCTCATGATATCTAAACACTTCCGAATACTTAGCATAAAAAACATGGTACAAAATAAAACAAATAATTATCAACATAATATAAATAATGTAATTACATATCTGCGACCTTGACGGGCATACAGGCATACAACATATTCATAATTGATAACCCTGTAAAGTCTCATTCAATTAGAATTCCCTTTTTTTGTATAAAAACATTATAAAATACTCATAACGCATGAACATTATTAATACTATAATTAAAAACCATTTAAATATTTTTATAATAAAATTCTAATTCCAATAGCATGGTTTGTCCGAATAAATACAAACTCATTCATAAATTGTAAACAACAACGCTGTACGACGGGACGGCTATTGCTACGCTCACACACACATCGATAGGTAGGTACTTTATCGGAATTTATCGTAATATTTTTGCGGGAGACAGCGGGAGACAGCGATATACCCTTCCTTCCAAGAGCGCGGCTCACCGCGGAATGGCACTCGGTCGGCGCAAAATGTATGGGGAAATTTACATGCGTTGACGTTATAGCCTATAATTAAAAAAATATATATTTCTATGTGCAAAATGTTCACAGAAAGTATTGAGGACCATATAGGTCGCAATTTTATGTATATTTAAAGTTGAAACATTGAGTAGTTTTAATGTAAATGGTTCCTTCTTTGACACTATTTTTCTCAATTTTGAGCGATTATTGTGTTGGTAAAATCGTCTTTGTGTGAATATTTTATATGGTGATATATATATTTTTTTAATGCATTCTATAGATGAATATATTATCTTTAATTGTATATATAATTTGTTACCATTACGATTCCTGAATTCAATTAAACTGCACCTAAAAAGCGTCGATTTTGGCGTAAAAATGTAATAGCGCCCTTAAGAAAACGTTATCTTTAATTAAAAAATAACTGAGCTTATGGTAACTGAATCACGATTAATAGGTATATGACGGTTAAAATTTTTGGCTATGCATATATATTGTACATATATAAATATATATTACCATTAATAACGTTTAAAATGCGATCAATATGATGTGACCTCACATTAAATGCGATTTGTTTGCCAAGCGCATTAAGTGTGGTAAGCAATATAAACAATATATCAACGATCTTGTCTATGCTGTTGAGGACCTGTGAAAAAAACAAATTTCTTTAGAAATTAACGAACATCCACAACCTCACGCCTATTATGCCCGAACGGGTAGGCAGTTGCATATTAGCACCTACATTGCGCCAGGTAGGTATGTATCAGTCTGCAGTCACAAGTATTAGGGGGCAAGCCTATTGCCGTTTTTCGGGCATATTTCCAGACTCCGTGCTGCTACTGAGATATTCTTGCTGCATATTCATAAAGAAATATCACGCACATAGATGCTAAAGAAAATCGCATACCAATGATTATTTCAAGTATGCGCTCGGTTATGATGCCATTACACATACAAAAAAAATTGCTAATTTTTTATAGATATTCATAATGTATTTATTTAAATATCCTTATAAATATGAAAGACACATGAAGAAGTCAGGAGTAGAGTTTTTTATAAATACAATATCTTTTTTAACTTATATCACCCACCTGAAATAAGCGGATAAGATGTTGTACGTTATATGCAAGAATCGACATAGACACTACTACTCGATATGCGTTGTGTACGATTATTTTTCTTTTATCGAACCTATAAAAAACCCTTTTATAGTAACCAGCTCTACCAAGAGCATCAAAATGAGCTTTAAAAGACTGGAAAGCCAACGTAGAGCTTTCCATGTCGACTAAGAAACGAAACAAGTTTTCCTTCGTCTTTGTCCAATAGGTATCTATACTTTGAAGTTGTAATTAAAAGTCGTTTAATTTTTTGTAAACGTTTCAGATTTAATTTATAAAATATTCTTTAGTGTTTTCAAAAGTTTCTGTTTTGTTTCTATTTAAATTTCGGCCACAATTGATTTCTGTTAGGGCCCGTGCTCTGCTAAATGTATGGACTTCGCCGATTTTTTTTCGTAGACATGATGGCGATATTTTCTCTAAATGTGAATACACTCATGATAATTGAATTTGCTTCTGCAGTAGGAGTAAAATTTAAATATTATATAATATGGATATTTTGTCTACTCTGACTTCTAATAGGTATGTGCCGTTTTTTTAAATTTCGTCTATAAGAAAGTTAATTGTTACAAGTACCTAATTAACTCTTACAAGTATTGTTTTGGTCAATTATACCTAATAAAATATTTAAGAAATGGTAGATGAATGGTGCTTAATGCCACAGTTAGTCGGGACTTCGGCTTGACAAATAAGCTGGCACAATTCTGTCGACTAGCCAGAGATCGGTACTCACTGGTCGGCCGAGAAATTGAACCTCACTATATTCAACATTAGTTGAAAACGCATTGTCATGCCAGTATAAATAGAAATTGTTGTCAAATGAATCACCGCAACCAGCACTAGGCAAACTTGGAGGAATAACTCAACTCTTCACCGTCTCAAACTTGTCTCAGCTTAGAGGAGGCGCATGACCACTGACCAGCAATAGGACGTATAATGGTCTCATATGGACAGCCCCGTGGCGCAGTTGGCTAGGCACCAGCTTGCGAAACGAGAGGCCGCGGGTTCGATCCCCGCACCGAGACAAATGTTTGTGTGATCCACAAAATTTTTGTTTCGGGTCTGGGTGTATGTGAGACCGAAAAGTCTCTCGTAGTTTCTGATAGCCACGACACATGACTTGTATCTTAGTGTGGGATCAGAACTATGTATGTGACTGTTGGGTGTATTTTATTTATTTATTTTTATATAGAAATTAATCACGATTTCGGTTTCGGCCAAAGCAATCCAACACTATTTAATTGAGCGCGGCAAAATATACTTAACAAGTTAGAGGTGTCAATTTTCTAAAATGAAACGTAAAATTAAAAGCGATAAAGAAGCAATTATGTTAATTTCCCTAATAGGCAGTTGATGAGTGACAATAAACTGTGATTTTAATATTTAAGTCACTAAATAAAACGAAAGAATGTAATTTATTTATTGTGCCGAACAAAAATAAACCTAAATCGACACGCAAAACCGTCTATGTTAAAATTAGAGAATAATTGGTGACACTAAGCAGGAATTCAATTCAGAAATGATAGATACTAAGATTTATTATAAAATTATTTATTGTTATAGTCTATAAGAAAATAAACCACATTATTAATGTATTTGGTATTCAGCTCTGGCCGAACGTGCTATCGTTTGCATTCACTTGCAACCTTGGAATGTGATATACATTTTTTGAGCTGTTACACTGCAGCCGCGTTATTTTGTACTAAAAATAAAATTCAAATACCAGTGCGGTTGCTATAATTATTAAAATGGACTGTCCATTAATAATAATAATCAACAATGTTGCAAAATGTTATAATAATTACTCATAAATATTTATTTCTACACAATCTAGTCGAATTTACATAAGATTTTCAATAAATCCAGAGCTTTTTGGGTGTAGAACACGTTCACATATGCATCACTAAGTTCTTACACTGCTTTTTAAAAAAATACGGATACTATCACTCTGTCAATATTTCGGGGCATTGTCTCTTGGGCGACGTCTCATTTTCGACGGGTTCTTTTCTTTTTAACGCTTTAGTCTCTTTTTCTTCCTTTACGTAGTCCATCTCGGGTTCATTTTTATCGTCAGTCTTCTGTTTTGACTCGGCCTCTAGCCTCTCGTTGACGTCGGCATCGTTTTCCTGCGAGTCGTCATCGACTACAGTCTCCGGCACGTCGATGTCCTCGTCCTCGGGGATGCCGTCGTCACGTTTGTCGAGACTATCCTCGTCATTTTGTGCCTTGAGTCTATCCGAAGATTCAAGAGACGAAGTTTGTACGCTCGAATTCGTCACCTTCATTTTGCTGGCCATCACCCGACTCGTGAGCGCTTTGCTCAACTGTGTAATGTCTCCCGGTGTTCCCTGGAATAGTTAGCATAAATTTTGAAAACATTGTCGGAGTAAGAATGTGAGGAGGTGACTGAATGGTGTTTGAATACAGACCATGATGAGGAACAGTTTGATTTGTTGTTGTGCGTCTGCGGCGGTGATCCTGAGCGACTTGGGCCCGGCCTGCTCGACGACCATGTCGGGCCACAGCTTGGTGTTGAGCACGACCCGCAGCGAGCCCGACACGCGCGCCACCACGCGCGACACGTCGCCGCCCGCCGAGTCGTTCAGCCGCAGCACGCCGCGCCCGCGCTCGCGCCAGCTGCCCGCCTCCCACGCGAACAACCGGCACGATATCTGCAATGTACATGTCTCCTATACATTCTTAACCAATACCACACTCATTCTACACAATATAGAAAATTCGCAACTACTTCGCACACTGATCGGCAAATTGTATTTTATTAACATAAATTACAATTTGCAATACTATTCAAAGTAAAAGTAATAATAAAAAGTAATAAGTAATGTAAATGCGGTATGATAAATATACTCGTATCTTTTACCTGTAGTACGTTAATCTCTCCTTCTTCCCCCGTAATGGTGCAGTTGCTGGTGGGCGGCGGTGGCCGTGCGTGGGACCGTTCATATTCGGCTGCTGCAGCTGCGAGTCCTTGACTACCGCTCACTGTATTAGTACTGCTCATACCCTGGAAATTACATGGATTTGTTATTAAATTTAAATTACTGTTATAAATTGGACTTCAGAAATGGTCTCTAAGAGAAATTCAAGATACATGAGTAATTGCAACTCGGTATTAATTAATTGATGACAATTCATTGATGATGAAGAGTTAAGATGATTGTAATCGGAATCTGCGATGCAACATTCAAACGAATTTAACAATTATGACTAAAAATCTTAACGATGTTTCCTAGATTTGGTGTTGAAAGTTGATTGATTAAAAATTAAATACGATAACCATTAAAAATGAAGCAGTTTTTTTTCCATAATAGACCTGCGTGTGTATTAGCGATATTAAGTCTTATATCTTTTGTTATTATTACTGTAGGATTTAGGTAATGTAAAAGTGATAACATCAAATCATCATACTTATTCTTTTACATTAATTTGACAGACCCGTGGCAGAATTGGCTAGATGCCAACTTACGAAACGAGAGGCCGCGGGTTCGATACCCGCACCGAGACAAATGTTTGTGTGATCCACAAATATTTGTTTCGGGTCTGGGTGTTTGTGAGATCGAAAAGTCTCTCGTAGTTTCTGATACCCACGATACAGAACTTGTATCCTAGTGTGTAGTCAGAACTATGTGACAGTTGTGTGTATTTATTTATTATTATTAAAAAAAACACGCCCAAAACATTCACTTGTGAAAAATTAAAACACATGTTATCATAATATTATACATAGGTAATAGTTTGAAATCAAAATGGAATTACCTGGCCATTCTCCTTAACAGATGCAGCTGCACTAGTGAACAATAACTCTGAGGTACCATTTGTAGAGCTGTGATTCACTGTTGAAGCTTCACCATTATTAGCATTATCCTTTATAACTACCCTCTCACTTAAACTTTCACCAAAAACAAAACCAGTTGCTGAAGAGCTTGAAGAAGGATGTGGTGGTATTGGCACAGGATTAGAAGTTCTAGGTGTCACATTTGCAGACCCCAATGGGACAAACTTCGGTATTTTATCATCATCCTTGGCATCTTTAAGTCTTTCTTCTGAACTTTCATTATTCTTTTCTGGTTGAGACTCATCAATGTCTGTGACTTTCAGAAATGGATTACTACCAGGTTTCAGCTGTGGTGGCCGCAAGATGGAACCTAGAAAATCATAACTTCTATAAAATAAATTCTTCCTTACATTTTATAAACATTTCACATTTCAGTAATTTTGTTTTATATTCTAGGGTGTCCACCTGCAGATACATACATACCCAGGGATACTCAAAGTGACTGACTTATTACAGAAGGTCTACATCATGTGTATTCAATGTCTTAACAGTATGTGAATTTATAGACATAACAAAATTACTAAATCAAAATTTGCAAGTTCATTATTCAAACACATGCTCTGACGCTTGTATCACCGAAGGATTTCGTAAGTGCTATATTTCGATATTTGTGATTAATAGGTAGCGGGCTCATTGCCGTTTCTCGGGCACATTTCTGGACTTCAATATGGAAATAACCATAACTGATACTGAGAAAAAGGCCGAGAATCGAACCCGGGACCTCTGGGTCACATGATAGTCTGAATGTAATCATAAGAAACTTAATATTATTTCACAATAATTAATATGCAATATGTATATAAAAAAATCATTTAAGTGGTTAAAAACAACCCAGAAAAACAAAAATTAGATTATTATGCCATAATGGCTTTTATGAATTGTTAGGTTTATTGTTAGGTTTTAATATAATTTAATATGTTACCAAATGGATTGCTAGTTTTGCTAGAGCTTGATCCAAAACTTGAAGACCCAAGACCACCGAGCCTAGGCTTGGCCAGTACCACACGTGACTGTGATGAACCATTGCAAAAATCTTCCACAGGTGTCTTTCCTGATAAACACATACATAAGTATACATAAACATATAAGCTATTAATTTAAACTACATACATAACCAAGCAAAGATAAACACCATATCCACACAGCCATCTTATTTCATTATCTTCCAACCAATAGGATGGAGCGCACCAATATATAGATATCAGAACAAAAACCTAAGCAAACAAATATTGTAAAAAAGGAAATACTGAGGCCCACCTAAAGCAGCAGAACAATTTGGCTATAAATAAAATCATTACAATAGAATAACAAATATTTTTTTCCTATTCTGGAAGTAATTTTTAAATTTATAACACAGAACACAGTCCCAATTTTTATTGTAGTCTATTTTATTATGTCATATTACAAATTTTACAAAAAGTTGCATTTTCCTCATGTACACATTACTAATAATAATAACACACATTGTTTTCTCAAACATATTTTGCATAAAAAATATTTCTATATTATTATATATGGTGTTGTAATTTTGATTTTCATTTCCTAAAAAATCAAATGTAATTCCCAATAATATTAACCTAGAAAAACCTAAAAAAAGAACCTAAATAAGTTAACTCTTTTTAAACTTACATGTAACATACAATGATTGGAAAATCATTGTATCAAGTTATACATAATGATTTAGTTCTACTTCCAAAAGCCAATAGGCTATAGGCAATTCGTACTGCTAATGGAACTGCAATGTAATCAATCACTTTTTTTTACCAATTTCCAAATATCTATCAATCAATATGTACATTTCTACAGGATATCTTTTAAATTAATCATTTAGTATCTCCTATCATCTTTTCGAATACAATTGAATTCTACATTCATGTGTTTATGTCCGAAGTAAATAATTAAACAACCTTGTTTTCACAAGACAATACTAAACCACACAAACATTAGTGCTGCGAATTTATAATTTGTTGAAATACTCATACAATTTAATTTTGTCAAATTATTGTGACGATATAACATTATAAGAAAGAGTCCTATCATCGTGATCTAAATACAGTCACGCAGGGAAATAATAAAAAAATACGTTGATGATGCAGTATGAGCATATTGCATTTTCGCAACATATCAGCAAGTGTGTAAAAGAATAATACTATAAACTGAAATAACTTCACATAAACCTTGGAAACTAAAAAAGGTAAATTGATTGCGAGTGAAATTTCGATTAAAAATACATAAAAGTATGAAAACCATACCTTGCTTTGCGTCTGCCATGGTCGAAGATTTTTTTTTAATTATATGCGACTAGTGAGGCAATCGCGATGTACTCGATACTAAATAAATATCGACTTCGCTAGACTATTCTAGATTATATTAGGTAAATTGTAGGTATTAGGACTATATCAATGACATTTCAAAAATGTAAGCCTATGAATATTATATTATTTGTCACATACAACACAAAGCAAATTAAATAGATATTATGACCATTTGGATAATAGATGTTATGAACTTATCTTACTCTACGTTTAAAAACTTGGATTTAATGGAGGAATTTATTTACCAATCATTGCTTAACCATTACAAATTAGGTATATTTTTCACTATATTTGCAAAATAGGTACCTGCTCTCATTAATATGTCAAATGGCTTTGCTAAACAAAGATTTATTTATTTATTTATTCATTTTGTGACGATTAAATATTGTCAATGTCATTTCCTGACAGCGGTCAAATGTCAAGTCATTAAGATATTGGGACTGTCACTAGTTTGTCAGATAATAAGAATATCTAGTTATTTTACATTGTTTACATGAAAATAAATTAAATAACATAACATTCCATTGAATAATTAAAATAGCATTACATACAAATATTTTCAGTGTGATAATAATTAGGCCAAAGTAGCGATATAGTGTTATCAAGTGTATAAAATTGTTATTAAGATCATCAATGTTTTCCTTTCATACTGAAAGAATACTCTAAGACAGCAATGATTCAAAGTTCTCTATAAGCCATAATTTGATACATTTATTTTAGTGCACTTAAGAGGTAAGTTTCCAAATTTTCAAAACATTTTTTGACATAGTTATGGATCTTCCAATTACTTTCTGACATTATAAAAGCATGCTATCGAAGAAGATGTGACATATTTTGTGTTACTATCCATTCATGTAATTTTGAATGATGATCCTTAAGTTTCAATTTTTATAATTTTGGTGGATTAATTTTCTTAGATAACCCATTTATTTATTGCGAGACAACATAATAAAAAACTCCTAAGATATTTTATGTTACCATTTTTTTATTTATTTTAGTCACAAGTGATATTTCATTGCATTTGTTTTTTGATTCAAACATTTTATTGTCTTTTCCATTATGCTTTTGCTACAATATATCTGTGGTCATTAAAGTGTTTTGTATACATAAATTTTGTATACAATTATTTTTAAGCAAAGACACATTTTACAAGTATTTGATTTAAACCATAGTCAAAGTCAAAGTTCGAAACATGTCATAGCTGCGGAGAAGAAACTGCAAGAAACTCCTTTAGCAACACAGTGTCATATTTTTTAAATAATAAATTGAAATTATAATTACATTTATTTGTCATTATATACATTTAACCTCATAATATAAGTCATAACAATACAAATTGTAACAACAAAACTTCTGATCAATTAACTTACTCCTAGGGCTTATTATCCTCAATATAATCTGAAATTTTATAGTAAACTTTCTTATATAGTAATCAGTAATACCAACAATCAAATATTCATAATAACATTTTCACTTGCTTACATCATCAGCTATGTGGCTATCTGATAAACATAATATATAAATAGATAAAACATACAGGGTGTATGCAGACTGTGATCGGAAACTAAGGCAGGTAATAGCTAAGGTCATTACAAAACTCATTTTTTTAATTCATAGTAGAGTTAAGATTATACAGAGTTATCTTATTTATTATAGGGCAGCTACATCTCAACAAGAAGGAATTCTTGTGCTGCAGTCAGCTTTTGTGATAATTTAAACAATAAAAAAAGATTCAACTATTCAGGCATTAGGAAACTTAATGTAAGAATTAATATGTCTCTGCACTTGCTTTGGCAGTACATATACTAAAATTGGAACAATAGAGTTAGTAAATGAGTGTGAAATTAGGTATCACAAAATTCACATACCTTCAAAAGAAATAAAATCCTTTATTGAAGTTTATAATTACAAATCCCGCCCTTCCCATTTGCGTTTACACCCAATGCCATAGTAAGAGCCTATGCATTACTAAGCATTTATTTGTCATACCGCGGGCGGAATTTAATTTTAAAATTATCTCCTAAAGTATTGGTGGTAGAAGGCTCATTGTGGGCTTATTTTTTTCATTAAATATTCATATAACAAATTGATTCAACAAAACTTAACATTGGAGTTGAAAAATATGTTCTCCCACACATTCCACCTGCAAAAGTAAGTTGGTACGCACCACATAGGTGGTGCACCATGCAGCACCATGCCATACAGGTACAACCAAGGACTTTAAATATTTAGTTGGATAATTTAGGCTTCATATATTTTCCTTAGTTTACACAACATACATTTCTGAATGCACTCATAAATATTTGACAACCAATAAATGTCAATACCTATTTATTACTTACGTTAACTTTAACTGGGTGTATTTGTTTATTTATTAACTGAAAAGCCGAATGTTTTATAGGAATTGTCATGACAGCGATATACTTGTATGTGTTTATCATACGCCAGTAACATTTGGATTAAATGATATCATTGAAACCGGCATATATTTATCTGTCTGTATTTTCGGTGGGGTCATACCGAAGAATTCGTATGTGCATTTTTGCTTAGTCACTGTGATTTGACGAGGCTGCGATGACGGTGGTGCGCTGTAACTCTATCTATTACAAGAGTTCAGTAAGCGCGAGTGTGTCTTACTTGACACATGTGTAATTTTTTTTTGACATTTTCGTTAATTGTTTCGGAAAAAATATGTTCACGGCATTTTGATAGTGTTAATGTAGTGATAAAAAAATAAAAGAATGTTATGTGATATTAGTGCATTAAGTGATATTATTATTAGGTTTAAGTTTTGTATTATTAGTTCGTGGCAATTTTGTTGCAATGAAGCTCGATTTGAGTAACTTTAAATCTTATCCGCACAGTTGTACGGAAAAAGGTGAGCCTTATTTTCTTTATTCTTGTATCAAAATTAGTTATTAAAATATGTACCTATATTAGACATCGTATTTTATTAACGTATTGTAGAGCAAACCAGTAGGTACATACGTATTAACATAGTAATAGTTTTTATTTACTTAATAAGATTACTTTATTTTTAATTTACTTAGAGAAGTTACATTGTAGCAACAACGTAACAAAAAAAAAATAAACAAACAAGGTTCAAATGTAGAAAAAACATTACCTACCTCCAAACAAAAACAGTTCAAAGCCAAGTTTTAAATAACAAGTTCGATTTAAATCACCAATGATAAAATTTCTTTGATTATAATCAGACCAGCCATACATAGGTACATTACTAATTAATCAAAGTTTGGTAATAACGGCGTATATTTTATTGTACCATGATGAAATCAACGTCAAAGAAAAAAATATGATAGAATTCAATGAAAATAAATTGTTACTTCAAAAGTCATAGTTCTTATAAATATTTCTTTTTATATGTTTTCTTTAACTGGTAGAAACATTCAACTCAATGATTTGTGTATATTATTGTTATAATATCAATACCTATGTAAAACCAAAAACAAAGGATTAAATATCATGAAAAATAGGCAATACATAATATAATAAAAGTGCAAGAAATGGAACCTACCTTTAATTAGGTACCTTTAAGCAGAAGACCCATGAATAGGAAATTGAAGCAGTATTTGTTGTCTGCACTGTCTAAAATTTAGACTCTAAATAAACATTTCTCTCATAATATAATTCGCGTAGGTACGCTTATCAAGCCGGCATAGGAACCTCATTGTAACAATTTATATAATTTTTTGCCAAGTCATCTCGCTAAATGCGATTATTATTCATTAAATTCGCGTTGTATGTTACACTTTGTTTTTATGTGTTTATTCTACGTCTTTTGTATGGCACTGTAGATTTATTATTAAACTAGCTTTTGCCCGCGACTCCGTCCGCGTAGACTACAGGGTTGGGTTCAGAAAGAAAATAAGTTGTAGTCTATTTTATTCCACAGAGTCCCATTTATGTCCATACCAAAAATCGTTCACATCGGTCAAATGATTAAGGCGTGAAAGCGTAACAGTCATATAGTTATTTTCTCATTTATAACATATTAAGGGAATTAAAAAAAATCTTTTAATATAATTCTTATATTGTGTATATATATATATCATATATATGATGTAATGATGTAATAAAAGCCATATAAAAAAGTTTCATTATTCTAGCTTTAAAAAAGAACGAATTTCCATACAAACTTTCATCCCCTATTTTTATTTTACTCCCTTAAAGGTAATTTTTTTACATACTTTGAATGTCATATTTATTTATATCTAATCAACAGCCTAATGAAATGAAATTGCTTTATTTGGTCACGTAGGCAATCAAATAGCACTTATGACAAGTCAATACAGAAAAGAAAAATCTTTTATTATTACATTATAATTTAACTATGGTTCATTTTATATAATTTGTACAAAAATATTTCCGGTTTTTTTTATAATTTATTTTTAGTTTTCATCAGGAAATACATAATATCTTATTATTATTATTTTAAAGTAAATAACGAGATGGACCCTGTGTATTTCCGAAACGTCACGTATTATATGGTACCACCGGATCCAAACGCGACCCTGACTGAGAAGACCCGGCGAAACAAACTCAGCGGGCTCACTTTACTACTGGAATTTACGCGGCGCGACCCACACCTGAGTAGATCCAGCGAGTCCAACTCAGTGGGCATGTATTTGGTCCAGTAAGGATAACATAATTATATTATATGACCTGCCAAATAAAAATTGCCTTCTTATTATTTATTTGCTCGAATTATTTACTCGATCGGTCGTCATTTCATTTTTATTTTATTTATTTTGTGCACATTTTATATTAGATATCAATTTGTATTTGATGTTTTTTATAATGGTAAAAAATAAGTTTCAAGTTTCTAGCTTTAAAAATGACAATACTTCCATACAACCTTTCATCCCCCCTTTCAACCCCTTAAAACCCCTTTTCCGCAATAAAAAGTAGCCTATGTTCTTTCTCAGGCTCCAAACTATCTGGGTACCAAATTTCATTTAAATCGGTTCAGTAGTTTTAGCAGGGAAGTGAGACAGACAGACAGAGTTACAATCGCATTTATAATATTAGTAAGGATTACCTACTTATTTTATGCAGCATTGGGTTTAACGATTTACTTGATATTATTTTCAAATTCTTAGTGGTAATTTAATCAATAATCCGAATTTCAATTATATATAATTACCATCCCAAAAAATATGTCAAATAAAATAAAAGTCGAAATTTCGTACTAACAAAAGCAAGAAATTTGTAATCAATAACTAACCTTAGGCTTATTCAACAGTAACATTAGCTCGAGAAAAATAGCCGTGACGACATTGAATAGTTGAATTAATGATTTAGACACTTTGCAAAACCAATGGGCGACCCCAATAATGTAGCAAATTTGTTTCCTAAATTATACTCATAAAAATTATGCCTTGACGTCACGAAGGTACGTGTAACCTATTAAGTGAAAAGCTTAACACAAACAATTTAGCTCAAAATTTTCTTTTTACAACTTCAGTATAATACGAGTATCTTCGATCACTGCATGTCTTGGATTAGGTAGTACGAGTAAATAGTAGGCATGTTTGCATTCTATTTCTCTTATCGGCGCGGCGTGAGAAACATTATTTTGTTTGAATGAAATGTAAATCGTTTAGCTTTAAATAAGCACGTGATAAATAAAATGTTATCTTTGCATATAAGCATGATATAAAATTCTCCCGGGCGGTTTAGGTAACTGAACTGAAAAAAAGTATATAATTCTGGAATATCAGGAACTACTGGTATTGTCTTTTTTTATTAATGAAAAAGACGCTTGTATCCCATAGGGCTGCGCTACACTGATATTATTGAATACTAAATGCTATCTTTACACTCCTTTTTTACTTTTACATCCATGTCTTATGATTCACTTCTGTCCATTATTGTTGCTTCTGGCAAACTTTATGTAGTTCATATTTTATATGATGTTTGTGGGGTTTGTCAGACTTTTCCGAAATTATAACCTAAATTTTAATAGACGTAGGGAAATAACCATAAAAAATATAAGCAACATATTTTTATTAATTAAAATTATCTAGAATACTTAAGTTACTTATTAAACTAGCATTTGGTATATAATTTGGTGAGGTAAACAATCAAATTTAAAAAAAAATTATGAGTTGGTGTCGTGGGACACCAGGTAGGAACGAAGTTCCTTCGGAGAATTATTTATAACATGTATATATGTATATATTTAGGACAGAATTAACTTTTAAAAATAAATATTCATACACACACACACACACATATAAATATATATTTATGTCCATACCAAAAATCATTCAAATCGGTCAAATGGTTTAGACGTCACCGGCTGACCGGCGCGGCGCCTCGTACATCATAATTGCGCGCTTGATAATTTTTTCGCTGCGGTGTTATTTTAAAACTGCGATATCTTCTAAGATACTCATTGAAATCAAATGATGTAAAGGGCAAATTTCTTTTAAATTAAATACTTGTGATGAATAACGTATTTATTTGGATAAGGATTAATATCATCTTTATGAAAACACCTTCACAAATAATGCTTTATTTTAGAACTAATTTGGTTAGCATAAAAAAGATTATAGTGAGCCAACCTTAAATGATAGACATATGCTATCGCGGACTTTTTTTAGAACTTTTAAAGGGGAACAATTCTGTCATACATTATTTTAGCGAAATTTTAACCGTTTCCGCAGCGCACGCAGCGGAAGTTCTCAAAAGGAAAAACAATACAAAAAAATATTATTATTATTAATTATTAATAAAGAATAAACTAATACTTACGTATTTAATTCTTTTGCACTGAATTATCACTGTCAATTGCATTCAAGTCACTTGCTGGTTCACTTGCCATGCGCATGCCATGGTTTTATTCCACGCATTCTTTTTCCACGCATTCCTTTTCCACGCATTTTACTATCACATTTTTTTCAGTTCGGTCGCGCAGCAAAATCCCTATCCCCTCCAAGCCTGCCGTAAGGAACTTCGTTCCAATAAAATAAAAATAAGAAACTAATAACAAAACTCCATCGTGCCCCATGGTAGGAGCAGTATAGGGTACCCAAATCGGGGCAGGATGGGGTACATAGTTACTGTGCCTCGCAGTATAAGCAGATGTGGTATCCTTCCATATTTTCATCATCAACACCTGCACAAGCTGTATGAGCCCAACGTCCACATAGCTGCCAGACTACCCAATGCTCTGAAGACTTCAAATAAGTGTCATTCATATCAACGCAATATAGGCATATTTCATCATTTTCCACATCTGAGCGGGTTTTTGGGGTAAAAAATCAAACAAATCATTTCTTCAGCCTTCTTTTATAACAGTTACGGAGTACAATGTGGTACCCCATTGTACCCCAGAGCCATGACCCCGTTATGCCCCTACGTCTAACACTTTTTTAAATAAAAGAAAAAAAACGTATTGACCGTTTAACAATATTATTGTTAAAACCATGTCAATAATTAATATCTGTATAAGATAAGCCGAAACACTTACCTTTTTACGTGTCTTTTAGTATTAGATCAAAATTGATTAAAATAATTATTGGAGTGTAAAAATGACGCGCGCGATCTGGTTGCCTGTCACTGTCACACTAAACACTAATACAAAATGGCCGCCTATTAGCGCCAACAACACAACTTTATAATGCGTGAGTACTTGTAAATGTGGGTGGCCCCATCGTACCCCGTGTCCCCGTTATGCCCCCCCTTCCCTTACAAAGATGGGAGAAAGTAGTGGCCAGCGATGGACAATACTTTGAATCATCCAGTTTTTTACAATAAAGCCTCGAATTTCAGACAAAAACGGCGGAAGCAAAGTTGTACACCTAATAATTTTGATTAAAACACAATACTTTTGTCAGCTCTGCATAACTAAACCAATCAATAACCTACAGAAGTACTCTTAATTTCTAGAACAATACTTATTTCAAACTAAACTAAGGGTAAGTATAGGGTACACTTATATCCTGTGTCCGTCGCGGGCGCCCACCCGCAACCGGGACGCCCAAACCGAGCTAGTGGTGCTGCAACTGCGCCCCCTACAACTCCGAGACGGCCGGGACGTTAACGTCTCGGAGGCGCACCGGGCGGCTGCGGAATAACGGTGGGCACTTCTCGCTCACGTACCGTGGTCGCCCTACTTAGCACGGAGATGGCCACCAGAGGGTTTTGGTCGGTATGCCGGTGTAGTTTAGGGTTTGGTTAGGAACCTAGCTCGGCACTAACATCTGCGCGGACGTGACGTCGCCGCGCGCCGGGCTGAAAGGCCGGTGACCCCGACATACGCTTCCCGCCCCCCTCGCCTAGGGCTGGCAGGAAGTAGAGTCATAATCAGCTTTCCCCTCGAACACAAAAAAGGGTACACTTATATAATAACATTCGCAAGTATTTTTAGAAGTGTTTCACACAGTAAAAAGTCCCATTAGATGATTTCCAATGCCGACACGATTGCGGTTGAGTTAGTTTACACGTATTCTTGCCATCGTTTCGGGACATAGAAACCGCGACCTTGAATTAATTAAGGATCTTTAAAATAAATATCAGCAATCATTACGTATAATATAGAATCTACGAAACTTTCGACTCCCAAAAGAAATATCTTCCCGTTTTTTTATTGGTGCTCTTATTGGTCGTAGCGTGATCATATACTAGAGCTTTCCTCGACGAAAGGCTATTCAACACAAAAGCAATGTTAACTCGAACTAGTAGATTCTAAGATTAGCCGTTTCAACCAAACACACTCTTCAGCCTATTAAAGTGTATGCCATGCTAAAAAATCTTTTTTGTTTTTGCTTTAAACAAATAAGTGCCTGTATATGTTTTATTTAAGTCGCGATGACCTCGAGGTTAAGACACGCGGTCGAGAATCTCGACGGTCGCGGGTTCAAACCCCAGGCATACACCTCTGACATTTCGAAGTTATGTGTGTATTCACAATAAGTAATCACGTAATTTTTTTTTACGAGAGGAAACTATGCGCGCAGACCAATAATTGTCGGCTTAGCTGAGTTGGGTCCCTAACGAAAATCCTACGCCAGCATACCGACTAAAACCTCTCGGTGACCATCTCGCGCATTTAGGGCGGTTTTGCGGCATCTCAGGGCGAGAAGCGCCCTAAATGGTTCGCCTCCGCCCAGCGCACCGTCCGATTGTGGACTCCTCCAAATTGGGAGGGCTTGAGATGCCCTCCACTTACGCTTTTTTGGACGTTCACCTCTTGTGAACGTCCGCGACAGTCAAGCGGTCACGCCCTCTGCCGCAAATCTCGGGGTTGCTGTCACCATTGTGTACCGACCCCGCAGTACGCCCAGCCTGCCCAGTGGCCCTGTAACTCGCCTCTTACGACAGTTAGGGGATACCATGGCGGAATTCTTACGCCCCCAATCCACAGGGCGGGGGGTTATCGTGTACCTTAACCGTGAAGGAAAACATCGTGATGAAACCTGCACACCTAAACGTTCATAGGAATTTCTTAGGTGTGTAGTCCACCAACCCGCACTAGGCCAGCGTGGTGGATTAAGGCCTAAACATATTATCATCATCAACCCATATACGTCCCACTGCTGGGCACGGGTCTCCTCTACAACTGAGAGGGTTTAGGCTTTAGTCCACCACGCTTGCCTAGTGCGGGTTGGCGGACTACACGCCTAAGAAATTCCTAAGAACTTTTAGGTGTGCCGGTTTCATCACGATGTTTTCCTTCACCATTAAAGTACGGGATAATTCATTGTGAATACACACATAACTTCAAAAAGTCAGAGGTGTATGCCTGGGGTTTGAACCCACGACTGTCGAGATTCTAGACCGCGTACCGAAACCTCGAGGCCATCACGACCCTCTTCTTAATTAATATAGAGAGTAAAATAACTATAATGCTAAAATGCGAACAAAATAATTTATATTGATTTGTATTTGACAGTGGTTGAAATGGATACAGACGAGGATGCTATACGTGGCAACATGTTGGACGACATGCCGCCGATCAACTGTGATACCACGCTGGAAGGCTCCATGGGCACCGGCTCCAACGACATCGGCGATATGACCTTCTGCATGGGCAACTACATAAGCGAATTTATGAGGGTAGGTAATTTTTGATTCATGGCATTTATTTTCAACAACACGTTTATTAAATAGACGGGATGGAACATAAATGTTATATGCTTAAACACAAAAAAATTAGGCACATATTTGTATTATTTTATGAATAGCACAGTGAAAATTTTAGTCAACGCTAATATAGAAAATGCCAATGCAGTTGATGCTGTCTACATGACGTTCTTTAATAATGTTTGTACTGATTTTCATTCAGCATTTACATGGTTTTAAACTGTAGTTGTTGATCGAGGTCACTAGGCATGGTCTACGTTCATACGGCCGCGCAGTATCGGGCCATCGCACATCACAGTTATGTTTTGCAATTGTAATTGAAATTATTATCATTTAAATTAGTCATATCTTCAGCATATCTCGCTGCGATAGTAACCGCTTGCTGACTTTTCTTTATCTTAGCACTGACGTAGTGTCCGGACATTACTGGTATTCTTCTCGTATACAAATAAGAATTCACTAGGTTACTGGTGAATTAATTTGATACAAACAGAGAGGAAACTATTGTGGCACAGCTTACGTTTGCAGAACAATTGACCCTAGCCTCCACAGTTTTTGTTTGTTGTTGATCATTTGAAATTTGATTTTTAATATTGCACACTAACAACTATGAAAAGATGTTTTAAAGCTAAAAAGATTTACCTAGAATATTCAGAGTCATTATTTATACGATTAATATATCTGACCTAGTTTAACGACAACGATATTAGTAGGATGAGAGATACTGTTAAATTAAAAATTTACTAACAATAAGACAAATTCTACGCCGAACCAACATTTTAACGAAAAAGTGTCTGACATTATTACGATATTAACATTTACTTTACTATAAATATAACAAATATGACTATTTATGCATGACATAATCTGGGACAGATCACAAAAAAAAATGTTCTTTCTGTGATGAGGTGTTGCAAGTTTTTAACTGTTTCAAGTTTTACGAAACACCGACCACAGTAACTTTTTTGAACTGGTGTCGACAGTGATGCACATAATGACAGCTCGCACGGAAGTCAAAACATTAATATGAAACAAGTGACAACTTGTATTTTTATGGCAGATATGGAACAGCTTGTCCAAAGCCAAATCTCTGGCTAGCCTTCGTCAGCTCTTTTCAAATTCTACTAAGAATGCTTCCATTTAGTTTTCACAAACGGTTTTAAAAAAAAAAAATTGATAGGTTAAGCTCTATTATAAGTTCCTGCTTATTGTTTTCTATAATAAATCAAAATGTTTTGTGCAGTCTTAGCTCATGGCTTGGTGGCAACCAAAACATTATGTTTGTAAGGTTTTATTAACTAATTTTATTCGATCTAAGCAGTTCCACAATGGAAAAGAAATATACGAGTATATAAAAATAAAAATATTAGTGTATTTTTTCTTATTTACATACTCGACATTTTAAAGGGTTAAAAACAATTAAACTAGGGATTATTTATTTGAATTCATAAAAGAAGTTCAACAAAATACGATTATATGTACCGCATATCATATAGCTTTTTTAAACATTTTAATATACAAACAGATTTTGATCTTATTATAACCATAAAAGTAGTAAAATCATTTTTATGGATAATTAATTCGTTACTCAGTCAATGAAAATGAGTACCTATGCATGAACTGCCATAAATATAATAATATTTATCTTGAAACAATGTTTGCGTCATCCATACTTGATTGCGGTGTATATTTATGTAAATATAAATAAAATATTGTCACAGCGTCCCCAGTAACTCAATAACCTCAATTTTTTAAATGCAAATTGAATTTTCATTGTTTCTAATCCTGAATCGCTTTCAGCTAGCTTTCTGGATTTACATTGATTATTATTTTATGTTATCTCTGCTTTGGCAATCTTCTTATCATAAACCACTGGTCAAAAAGTTCTCACGGCACGATGAAAAGAAATTAGTTTTTTTTCTATTTAGGAAAAAAATATTTCGAATGTAATAAGTTGTCATTGCAGCTCAGAGATGGCCTGAAGACGGTTACGAGGGACTTTTTACTCTGAATTTCTATTTTTTTCTTGAGAAATTTAAAGTAAAAGAATAACAAGTACGACCTCTGTTTTTTAATTACTCACGATTTTTCATTTCTCTCATGATTTTATTGCAACGCGCGCACGATGATGTGTTCAAAAGATAGAATTTAAAACTGCAGGTAGGAGGTGAAGTTTTAGGTGATAGCTGAATCTGTAAAAATTAAGAAAATAATTAAAATGCATTACATAATATATGACGGTGAAGATTTTAATGTCTAAAATCCTTTTTAGACAAGCCATATAGGACCTAGTATACTATGACCTTGGTGGCTTGTCTAAAAAGCAGACTTATCATGAGTTGTGATACAAAATTAATGACGCTGCGGAACTCTGACGTATTACATATTGATGCGATAAAAATATGGTGCGAAAACTTTAACAGGTTGTTTTCAAGAAAATTTATTAAAATAAAACATCATGTGTCGATAACGTGTTTTCTATTGATATAATAAAAAAATACACCCAACAGTCACCTACATAGTTTTGACCCCACACTAGGATACAAGTCCTGTGTCGTGGGTATCAGAAACTACGGGGACTTTGTCGGTCTCACAAACACCCAGACCGGAAACAAATATTTGTGGATCACACAAATATTTGTCTCGGTGCGGGATCGAACCCGCAGCCTCTCGTGTCGTAAGCTGGTATCTAGCCAACTGCGCTACGGGGCTGTCATAATGCCCGTTGCTCATGTTGATGTACGTATTTATGAGCCGTAATTAAATCAAATGTTTATCTCGCGGCTTAACAATGGCATAAATGTACTATAATATTTTGCAATACAAACAATATCATTTGACTTGAATGGTAATGTCAAGTCGTTTTGAGGTCGTCGTCAAAAATGTTGTTTCAGCTACGCGAGCGCCGAAGATTAAATATTGCTTAGTCACGGTGACTCCATAATATGTACACTAACGCATGTTATTCACGAACGATACATTATGTACATATTAACAATTGAAACATTTAATACAAACAAAAGGTGTTTGTTTATATAAATGACTTTAAATATTGTACTCGCAACAAGCTGCTAGGCGATGGTTACCTCTACATTAGGGTTGCTAACCATACTTAATAATACCGTAAGGTCGGGTTACTTTGACTCTAGAGGGTAACTTTGGCTCAAATAAAAAATAAGTTTAAACTTCCCGCCCTGATGCGTCAGTGTCATTTTTCGATTTAGTTTAAGCCGGGATCGCTACATGGTGTTACCGTGCGCCTAGTTCCAGAAGGATGTAAGATTTGTTCCAACCTAAAGCCGCTATTTGCATTTCGGGTTTGTGTCATGTGCAATGTCGGTTATTCTCGCCTGCAAACTTTCAAGTGTAACGGAGTTTTTAAGGTGAGTTTTATTTAACATTACATTTACTCGGGTCAGAAATATATTTAGGAGTAGAATAATTATGGTAATTATTCCTTTTTAACAGGTTCAATTACCGAAATTTTAAATATTAAGTGTGGGGATTCATTGGCTCAAAAAATCGGGTAACATTGGCTCTTGAGCCAATTCCGCCCGATCGTATAAATTTTAGTCAATAAATGATTTCTTTTGATTTCTTTATTGCTTCATAACAAATCAAAATGTTTATAATAGAATTTTAATATGTTTTTGGCGTTAATATGTTTGGCGTTAATGTATTTTAATATGGTACGTCGATTACACAGACGCAGAACTGGAGGAATGTCTGAATATTGTACGATCCAAACTAATGCCTCAACAGGAAGCTGCTAGACGTTGCTTACTTCTGGCCCCTGAAATGTAAATGGCGACAAGTCTTGCTAAACTGGAAAGACAGCCAGTCTGGAAGGAGGCTACCATCAACCCCTAAGGACCAATTTCCAAGTCTGTAGAAGCAAGCTCTTGACTCATTAACAGACACAAAAGAAAATTTAATTTCAGGGCTTAAGAAAACTGGAATATTTCCTATTGACAAAGAACAGCCTCTAAGCCGTTTTGATAAGTATTAAAACTTAGTAATTAATACTGAGTAAGATTTTGAAGAAGTTTTTGTTAAATTTTCTTAGGAACACTGTTAAAGTTCAATTTAGTTCATTTTTCTATAAATAATTAAAGAATTTTGTATGTCAAAAGGTCTTATCTTTCATTTAAAGGCCTTGCTTTGGCTCTGTTCTTGGTTTAGTATCTATTTTGTATCAAAAAAGATCAGCGAGCCAAAGTTACCCTCCTCAAAGAACAACTTTGGCTCAAAATTAAACAAATAAAAAAAGAATATAATACTGATATATTTAAATAAAAAGTTTATTAATTACTAGATAACATCCTTCTTTACCAAATAAAACCATTATTACCCTAAAAAGTCAGTCAGAGTTTCTACACCAGAGAAATTTCTAAAAATATACGGCAAAAGTAGCCAAAGTAACCCGACCTTACGGTATAAGCTAAAATCGATATTTTATATTTTTTGTTTTTCTTTTAACTTGATTAGACGTATGCTCAATCAATACTCAATATCGGCGGTCGCGGGTCCCAATTCCATGTATAAAGCTTTTAGATTACAGAACCATGTGTATATGTGTCTCTCATGAGATTTTGAGCCTATTAAATGCATTCCTCGCTGGCACTCTAAACCATACATACCAGCTTGTAGACTTTAAAACATCTGAAAGTCCTTATTTCCAGTTTTTTTTTTTTTAATAATACGAATAGAACATCCCTCATATATTATTATTCATTTTATGTACAATATTAGTTATTGAGGTCATAAAGCATCTTATTTTACATGTAAAAATCAAATAATAGTAATAATAAGACTTACACTTTTCAAAATATCTGAGCTGATAGCCGAAAATCGGGAGTTTTTTGGAAAAAACTATTAAATTCAAATATCTCGAAAACGGTTAGATTTAGGATAGGGTGTCTCATAGTCAAATCAGTCAGAAACGATGTAAACTACACGCCCTTAACGGATATAGGACGACTTTACCTGTAACCCTGTATACTGTAACTGATGTTATAAATAATTATTGAAATAAATAAAATAAATTATTTTAATATTAGAATTTATTTTAATATATGAATTAATCGGACACAGTAGAGTATTGAGAGCAGATAGATAATAATAGATAACAGTACCTATTAGATCGTGTACCTGATATTAGTACTAAGTTATTCATAGATAGAGCGGTTTAATGACCGACACACTTGCGTCGGTTGAATGAGCTCGCCTATACACAGACAATATTTTTGCCACATTGACACTAGTATAGGTAACGTCATAAGAAGGAAATTCCAAGTCCCGTTTTTTCTTCTCATAAAAAATCGCCTACACTTCATGTTACGTGGCCAAATTAAAAAAATGACTAAATAAATTAGCTAAAGCATTAAAAAGTAGTTGATTACAATGTAATGCATGGAATATGGAAACTCATTATTCAACATATGAGCTAAAAGCTATTACGATTGTCGCGGTTTCGAGTCCAAACGTAAACCTTTGACTCTTTAATCTTACATGCATTTTGTAGTAGTTATTGGTCTCTTTAAAGGCGAAGAAAAGGCCACCTGCAATCCACAATTCTCTAAAACAACTTCGAGGATATAAAGAATTAAACAATGAACTAAACAAAGGATAAACAGGAACCAAATTTAAATTTCAATAAAGTCGATGTGATCATGCTCTACATTTGAACCACTTAACAATAATTCCCTTTTCTGTACTGTGAACTTTATGTACATATACTTACAGAAAAGAAATTGTATTATCTTTACACCATTTATTAATACACAGAGAGCGTTTTACAAGTCAACAACGGCTTGCGATTCTGTATTTCATTTGAGATTTAATGACGTCTTCTCTCCATGGCTTAGCCAGTGGATATGAAAAATGTTTATTTGTGTCATTAGCGTATTGAGGCTAAGTTTAATGTGCAGATATTTGATGTGGATTTACATAATTTTCATTGTCGCCTCTCATGATTCCCACGACAGAGAATTATAAATTATGGTCAATCTTATATCTCTGGTAAAATTCATTATTAGCAAATCAATTCTAGTAGTGATGGCCTCGAGGTTTAGGTGCGCGGTCGAGAATCTCGGCGATCGCGGGTTTAAACCCCAGGCACACACCTCTGACTTTTCGAAATAATGTGTGTAATCACAATGAATTATCACTTTAACGGTGAAGGAAAACATCGTGATGAAACCTGCACACCCCAAAGTTTTTAGGAATTTCTTAAGTGTGTAATCCGCCAACCCGCACTAGGCCAGTGTGGTGGGCTAAGGCTTAAACCCTCTCAAAGGTAGAGGAGGCCCGTGCCGAACAGTGGGGCGTATAAGGGCTAGTGATGACGATAAAATCAATTCTAATTACAAAGAGAAATGGTCGGTTCTAGGTTAAAGAACCATAGTATGTTGAATATGCATACGTAACCCTAATATATTTTTTCATTATTATAGTATAATTTGTTCTAATACATATATTTTTAATTTCTGCAGATGATGTTCACGATGCGGTCCCACCACATGTTGACTGATGTAGTATTAGAAGTTGGAAACGAACTGTTCCATGTACATAAAGTAGTATTGGCTGCTGGCAGTCCGTATTTTAAGGTAAGAGTACGATTGTTTTATTTTATAAATTAACGTTAGTTGTAGGGATCAGTGACATGTCATCATGAAACGATGCGCCATGAATTTCTGTCTTATTATAAAGAGGGTTTGGGAACGCTAACCTATATACATATGTATATGCATATATATTATATAGGTATGATTTGTAGGGACTGATCAATCCTTGTCACTTATAAAGTGGAAGAAACCTAGTTTGAGCTGTCGATAAGAGAAACTACTCCGTTGCATAATGCAACTTGCATTCAACAATATTTCGAAACCATTGCTCAATTTATATAGCTTTGTTGACGTTCGGTCTCCAATTTGCGCGCAAGAAACATGCTAGTGACTGTTGAATATTATATTATGTTAATTTATTAAATATTAATGTAGTACCTAGTTGTTTCTTTAAAAATGGTCATTTTTTATTATTATTTGTAATGAAGGGCGTCATAAAACAAGTGTTAATATATTAGATAAAATATTGCGTAACATTAAATTACAATATGTTGTTAGTTGTTTTACAAAAAACTGTTTAGCGTGACTTCATACGTTGATGATAAGTGAAAATTTTATTTATGCATGCGTTAGGGTGCGTTCACATAGGACGTCCAATTTATAGGATCGTTTTAACGGATCCGTCGCTACTGGAGGTAATAATATTCACACAGCATTTACAGGACCGATTTTAACGGATCCGTCGCTACTGGAGGCAATATTCACACAGCATTTACAGGACCGATTTTAACAGATACGACGCTACTGGACTTTCGTTCTTCAGTGTATCTAAATTTTTACTTATTTCCGAATGACGACGTTACTTGTGATGACTTTCTTAAACGATTACGAACCCTGCGCACGCCCGTGCCAAGCCTGGCGCGGTTTTTGATCCGATAAAACGGATCAGTATTTCCGTTGTGTGTGGGATTTTTTACTGGATCCGCAATACTGTATTCTGTGTAAACTCGCTCATACAACTACATACGCTATTAACATATCCGTTTAAACGGACCAGTAAAACGGACGGTCTATGTGAACGCGCCCTAATATATTAATTTTGTCTGTACGATTCCAAATATTGATTGGATGTAATTGAGTCGTGCTATGTAGATTAGGTAATATTTTCTCTTACATTACCACAAAGACTTGTGCAATGAAAATAAAAAATAGACGATCTTTGGGCTCTCTCACACTGACTCGAACTACAGAAATACATGTATATTATTATATAGGGTTGTTTTAAAAATGGAACATGTGTTCTCCATGTTGCTTGTCTGTCATCCTCGCCACGAAACTATCTGCTGGAGTGTCCTTCTTCAAAACGTGTAAGGAGCGTAATCTTAACGCATCACTAAATAAATTACGCCACGTTATTTGCAGGTAAATATCGGCAGAGGCCCAGTATGTCGAACGTCGCATAAAGTAAGCAAAGTAACCAAATAAGAAATGTCTTTTCGGAACAAACAATCGATATCGCCGATATTTGTAACAAAACAATTTTGTCATACAAATAGTACGGAAATAAGACTTTACTGTGGTAACGTTGAGATTGTAGAATTATTAATAAAAAGAAATATTATGTACAACTTTGTAAATAGATGTAAGAAAGCTTTCAAATGGAACCATGCATTACAATTTATGAAAAATGTTGTACAATTCATATCAACAATCTGGGGGCACGGCAGTGCCCCCGCCAAGTCGAGCGAAAAAGCGGCACGGCCGTACTATACTTTTCTCGAAGCAACTCAGGCCATTTTCGACACCCTATAACTTGGTTGTGGATAAACCTAGAAACCTGAATTTTCTGTCACCAAGCAAGCATAGTATAAACTCTGTAAATTTCAAATTTCATTCAATTTGAACCAGTAGTTTTAGAATTATAACTAGTCAAACTTCGCGGTTTTGGTCACTCACTGACCGATCATCAAAACTCTAAGGCACTTCTAGCCGACATAGAAGCTTCAAATTTGGAACACTATTAGTGTTTAATGTATAACTTAAGGAAAAATTAAAATATCTTGCAATTTCGGTCTAGTTTTCTAGATTCACAAACTGCATAAATAACTTTGTAATCCCATATAAATATATAGGATTACAAAGATACATTTGCAGTAAATAAATTAGTGTACCTGTAAAGTATAAAATAATGGAATAATAGGTGTAGATAGATAAGTAGGGATGGTATTGAGATTTAGGCGTGAGGTCGAGAATCCCGGCGGTCGTGGATTCAAACCCTAGGCATACTTATCTGCCTTTTCGAAGTTATGTGTGTATTAGCAATGAATTATCACGTACTTTAACGGTGAAGGAAAATATCGTGAGGAAATCTTCATATAGGGTCAAGTAATTTATTCATTAAAAAAAAAACTGGTTGCGGCAGTTAATGCCGTAAATTAGTTCAAGTTATACCTCTGTTAAGCTTTATGTTGTAATTTTCTGTTAGGTACATTGACAGTACCAATTTATAGTGAAAGAGAGATAAAATCTTTAAAATAGGATTAACTCCAACTGACGTATGACGCGTGCGGCCCTAAATATTTCTAACTAACGCAAAAAATAATTATTATTTTAAAATAAAGGTTACGACGCGGCCGCTCTCGTCTCGTATGTAGAGGAGGAAGACTACCTACAAAAGTAAGCAAAGCTCATAAGGCAGAGAGTGGGCTTTGAGAAAATCCGTTGTTAGTACTCAAGAAGTAGAAGATACCGAAAAGGAAAAATTAGGACTATCTACAAAAAGAAATGAGATCCCATAAAAAACAAAACTTGTAAAAACCCCAAGTCTCGCAACTCATTTCTTCTACCGTAAAAAGTTGTGAGATCCATGTGATACCAAGTCGATAAATTTATTCAGTCTCCGTTAAAGGGACCTTTTGTCTTAAGTTATTGTGCACTTAGCTTACAAGACAATATCTTATAGTGACCATATCAAAATTAAAAATCTTTAATGTATTAAATAAAATTGTTTGACTTGGCACTCGCTCTAAAAGTGAAATACATGATGTTTTCATGCGATTGAAACATTAAAGATTTTTAATTTTGATATGGTCACTATAAGATATTGTCTTGTAAGCTAAGTGCACAATAACTTAAGACAAAAGGTCCCTTTAACGGAGACTGAATAAATTTATCGACTTGGTATCACATGGATCTCACAACTTTTTACGGTAGAAGAAATGAGTTGCGAGACTTGGGGTTTTTAACCGACTTCAAAAAAAGGAGGAGGTTATCAATTCGTCTGTATTTTTTTTTTTTTTTTTTTATGTTTGTTACCTCAGAACTTTTGAATGTGTGGACCGATTTTGATGATTCTTTTTTTAATTAAAAGCTGATGCTTCCAGATTGGTCCCATTTAAATTTGGTCCAGTTGTGATAACAGCTTCCATTAGAAAACCACAAAAATCTTAAATTTTCACCAATGTGCGTGACAAATCGACGAATAACTCAATATCATGCCAACCGATTTTGATGATTCTTTTTTTAAGTGAAAGCTGGTGCTTCCAGTTTGGTCCCATTTGAATTTGGTCTAGTTGTGACAATAGCTTCCATTAGAAAACCACAAAAATCTTAAATTTTCACCAATGTGCGTGACAAATCGACGAATAACTTAATATCATGCCAACCGATTTTGATGAATCCTTTTTATTATTGGTTAGGATGTACTTCTAGGGTAATTGCATGAGAGTTTGGTTAAGTTCTAATTATGGGATCCATGACAAAGTAACGGAACTCTTCAATTCTTAGCAGAAAACTAACGATACTCGGCCGAATCTTTATAGGCTATCCGGATATTTGAGTCACCTACCGTAACCTCTTTATGGTCAAGTAATTGTCCTAGTCAAATATAATATAATGTCAATGGAACTCGTTAACGGCGTACAGTATGGATGCGATTTGTGGCCGAATTTCTAACTGTCTTGAATCAAATTGTAATGCGCTTACGTTTGTTGCTGCATTGCAACATGAAGCAAACGATCTAATTGCATTACTTAAGGTGTATTAAATGTGTGAAGCGGTGGTAGCCGAGTGTGTGGTAGAAACATTTGCGTATTGTTGATGAGTTTTATAACCATATAATAGAATGGTGGTAGCGGAGTGGCAAAGTAACCGATTTGCAACACATGATGTTGCAGGTTCGATCCCGGATGTGGCTTCACTAAAAATTAAAAAATAAACAAAAATTTTAACAAAACAAAAACCGCCTTCAAAAACACCTATTCCAAAACAAATTAAAATGCACTAAAAAGTAAAAAAATAATTGCGTATCTTCTATTACTTAATTATAATCAACTTACTATTTCTCTACATCAATATATAGGTACGATCTATGTGTTTACGACGCAAGAAGCTAGGTAGGTTCTTCTATATCTAGACGGCCGAGACAAACACGTCTCGGAGGCGCACCGGGCGGCTGCGGCATTACGGTTGGCGCTTCTCGCCAACGTACCGCGGTCGCCCCACTCGGCGCGGAGATGGCCACCGGGGGGTTTTGGTCGGTATGCCGGTTTAGGGAATTTTGTTAGGGACCCAGCCCGGCACTAACATCTGCGCGGACATGACGTCGCCGCGCGCCGGGCTGGAAGACCGGTGACCCCGACATACGCTTCCCGCCTCCCCCTCCCCCGGGGCTGGCGGGAAGTAGAGCCATAAACAGCTTTCCCCTCGAGAACAAAAAAAAAAAAAAAAAAAAAAAAAAAAAGGTTCTTCTATATCTATCCACTTCAAATCTAACTCAACACATACCTATGAATAACAAACAATGATTAAAATATTTTTTAATGTTCTCCTATGTAAAATTAAATGAAAAATATTAGACTACTTAAAAGTCAATCAAATTATTACGATAATATAATGTAGTTTTAATTATTGTTATTTTTGGAGGCGGTGTCAGCCAAGGAAATACTACAATGTGCATACCTAGCATCACAGTTGTAGTGGAGGCCCGTGCTCAGCAGTGGGACGTATATGGGCTGATGATGATGAATAATAATACGAGAATCCTACCTTGGCTGACACCGCCTCCAAGAATAACAATAATTAAAACTACATTATATTATCGTAATAATTTGATTGACTTTTAAGTAGTCTAATATTTTTCATTTAATTTTACATAGGAGAACATTAAAAAATATTTTAATCATTGTTTGTTATTCATAGGTATGTGTTGAGTTAGATTTGAAGTGGATAGATATAGAAGAACCTACCTAGCTTCTTGCGTCGTAAACACATAGATCGTACCTATATATTGATGTAGAGAAATAGTAAGTTGATTATAATTAAGTAATAGAAGATACGCAATTATTTTTTTACTTTTTAGTGCATTTTAATTTGTTTTGGAATAGGTGTTTTTGAAGGCGGTTTTTGTTTTGTTAAAATTTTTACAAGTTTTGTTTTTTATGGGATTTAATATACCTTTAAAAACAATTCAAATAAGCCAAATCATGCTTTAAGTAAAAAAATGCAATGAATAATTTATTACGCAGTCCCGGTATTCGACGGGCGTGAGTCGAAACGTAGAGGTTCTTTCAAGGTCATGCATATTAGTAACGCCGTGTTCCATCCTAATGAATGAACTTCGCGTTACTACCATTTATTTATTTATAATAATAATTTCCTTTTCATCCGTACTAAGAATATTGAATTTAAGTAACAAAAGTTGTCTGGTTGCTAAAGCGATTAGTCCAGCAACGCAGCTTGTGGCCATTTTTAACAACATTCTTTGTCCGTCTTTTGTACTCCAATTCTCTATTCTAAAGATTATTTAATTCACATCATACACTTTCAGTTTCATAATTTTTACATCAATTACAAAATGATGTGTAGCAAAAGTAGAAAGTAATCTGTATGAACGGCGCCGAGCGATCATTGGCCTTCGAACTACACGTGGCTACATGGTCTATTAATATTCGAGAGAGGTAAAAAATATGCATCTCAACTTCCTGATGTTTATTTATTTCTGTTGACACAGTTAACATCAAACGTTTTCTTAATCACACCAAATGCAGTATATTCGTCTAATATTTTGTTATACACGTTTTACTTTACATGTAAACAAATTGGTGTGCGATTCGTGCAACACTAGTGATATTGCATAGTAACATTACTCGGAAAAAAATAATTATTTAAGTTTTTTAAGTTACAAGTCGCTACTAACTGATCGCAATGTTGCACTGTCTTGGTACGGTCAGTGTCATCATATTAACTTTCGACATAATATTAAGTCCTGTCCTTTCTAACAACTCGTGCGTCATATCAATTTTGGTGTTATTTTTTGGCAAATTTGAATCATGATCAACTACATCAGCAAGCTTTTCGTCTAGTCTGTTTCAATTTAGCATACCATCGATAATTAGAATCGAAACCACCCGGCCAATGAACTAGATGACTCAGTTTTTATGTTATTTTTTAAAACGGTGTATTATCTTAATTCTTAATCAGAATTAATTTTACAAATCTGTTCCATCAGTAATAAGATACAATACAAACAAACAGATACAAAGAGATGATAAGATATAAGCTATAAAAATAATTGTATAAGTGTAGAAAATTCACGCTCCACTAGCTTGCCTTGTTTTTAACTTACTCGTATTTGATACCACAATTACAAATTACAAACGGATTAAAAAAACATATGTTGTTACCTTGGTTGGTTGTACCACAAACAATGTTGATTTAAACTTTGTCAGAAACATGAACATACGCTTCAATAAAGTAACAAAAGGACGGAAGACATTTTTTTTTATTGTGAAAAATCTATCACCCTTGGCAAAATTATGCCGGATGGTTCTAACTATGTATTTGATGATCCCTCATACAGAAACTTCCATGAGCTGCTATATAAATTTTATTGCATTATGAAGGCTATTTTATAGCTGGAAAGATATTAATAACTATCGCACCATAAGTACGGAACAAAATATCTAACTTGTTTGATAATATTCTTGGTAAATAATTTATGAGATAATTAGCCCTATTATCTTGTACCACGGAAACTGCTAAATACGTGAAAATCTCAAGTCATGTGACGAATTGCCACTGAATAAACAGGATAAATATTATAACATTCAAATAATGCCTGAATTTTCCATTGCTGTAAATTGTTATTTGTTGCAACAGCTATTCTATGGCATCATTCCAATGTTTTGCAGTGTTATGGTCATTTTATTGTTACCTACCAATTATTTATTTTAAATTTGATCATTATGGACATAGCATGCGATATTAAAAATAAATGTATATAGGTATTCATAATATAATTTATGTCGATGTATTAGTACTGTTAAAAATACATAATACGATACTCTAGATATAAATATTGTATCAATCAGATACGACACAAAATCGTGAGCATCAGAAACTACGATATACTATTTGGTCTCATAAATCGTTATAACCTAAACAAAATAAAATGTAAAATAATGAAGGAAAAAAAATGCCACATCTGTATAGAAAAGAGTAAACCCTTACCCTTAAACAATAAAAAATACATCATTTTGCTATTTAAAGTCCGAAATTAGACATTTTTTATGGACTACGTTAATTATCTTAGGAAGCTGAATTTCAATAAGATTAATAAATTGTACCATTATTTCGCAGGCAATGTTCACAAGTGGTTTAAAGGAATGTGAGATGTCGCGAGTGAGGCTACAGGGCGTGTGTCCGTCGGCGATGGCGTGGCTCGTCTACTTCATGTACACCGGCAAGATCCGCATCACCGAGCTCACCGTGTGCCAGCTGCTGCCCGCCGCCACCATGTTCCAGGTTGGTATCATCGGTATGAACATTTCTCCTTACTTGCCATGCGTTGTGTTCGCTATGAGTGAAGTCTATTTCTTGTTTGGATTCTGTTTTAACGTAGTGACTTCTTTATGCTGCTTTGACAAAGCGAAATGCATCGCCAGCTTACAGACGTTTCGGGTCTAGACATACACATTGGGAATGAAATTCAATTGAGTTTATCTCATATGATTTCTTTGAGATAGTGGAACTGCAATAATTGTAGCCAGCCTTTTTATTAAATAAATTTAACTTATTATTACTGTCGCAATATTCTTGCAGATCAGCTTCGCGAAAGGCTCAATTCTGATATAAATTACTGTTCTCATCATCGAGTCTAGTTTCTTAAAGTTGAAGTATATAATTAAAATAATCTTTTCTGACTAAAGTTGCCTAGCCCATTAAATAAAAAATACATATTGTTTTTTATTTTCTTCTATTGTTCTACGCTCCTTCTATTATACGAGGGCAGTCCGATAAGTACTTAGCCTCACCGCCCGATGGCACCACTATCGTAAGATAAATTTACCATCATGTAGCACATCTTCGTAGACGGCTATTGTCAAAATTTCAGCCGAATTGGATTTGTAGTTTGTTTTGACCGCGTGTGTAAGCGGACGTGTCCGCGGATTTTCGAAAAATGGAAAAAGAGCAATATCGGCCGGTGATTTGATTCTTGTTTTTGGAAGGGAAATCGCGCAGCGATATCAAAAAGCGCTTGGATGCTGTTTACGGTGACTCTTCTCCTTCAATGGCGACCGTCAAAAATTGGTTTAACGAGTTTCAACGTGGTCGCACGTCAGTTTTTGATGAGCCACGCCCAGGTGCCCCAAAAACGGCTACCACGGAGGATAACGTGAGAAAAGTCCCGATCTTGTATTGGCAGACCGCCGATTGAAGGTGCGCGAGATAGCTGAGACAGTAGGCATCTTAAAAGACCGCGTGGGTCATATCCTGCATGAAATATTGGGCATGAGAAAGCTGTCGGCTCGATGGCTGCCGCGTTTGCTCACTTCGGACGACAAGCGCATCAGTGACACAACTTCAGAGCAGTGTTTGACACTGTTTAGGTGCAATCCGAAGGGGTTTCTGCGTCGTTTCGTGACCGTCGACGAAACATGGATTCACTGGTACACACCAGAGACCAATAAACAGTCGAAACAGTGGACTTTACCCGGCGAATGTGCTCCGAAGAAGGCGAACACTGTCCCATCGGCCGAAAAGGTGATGGCCACCGTTTTCTAGGTTTCACAAGGTGTGATTTACATCGACTACCTGGAGAAGGGCAAAACGGTCACAGGGCTCTACTATGCCGAACTATTGGGCCGATTCAACGCTGAATTGTAGAAAAAAACGGCTCCATTTGGCGAAGAAAAAAGTGCTCTTCCACCATGACAACGCACCGGCTCACACCTCCGCCGTCGCAACGGCCAAATTGGTCACATTAGGCTACGAACAGCTGCTCCATCTACCGTATTCTCCAGATTAGGCCCCGTGTGACTTCTTTTTGTTTCCAAACTTGAAAAAGTCCGTCGCCGGACAGAAATTTGAGTCGAATGAGGAGGTTATCGCCGCCACGGAGGCCTACTTTGTAGACCTCCAGAAAACGTTCTTTTCAGACAGCTTAAAGAAGTTGGAGCATCGCTGGGTCAAGTGAATCGAGTTGAAAGAAGACTGTGATGAGAAATAAATCGCCACTTTTCCAAAATTTTCGTTTTTCTTTTGTAGGCTAAGTACTTATCGGACTGCCCTCGTACTTGTTTACCTGACATCATACTCTCGGTGCATTTGTAAAAGTTTTTATATCGGTTATCGGTATAACTTGCGGTGTCACCATATTTTCAATGATTACATTATAAAAACAATATAGTTATCACTTTAAGTCAATTTGTGATACAGATCAAAATTAAACGATATTAATATTTTGGAATGAACTATCCGTATGATAAAATATAAAGAATATCATTCTTAAAAAAGTGTTAGACAACGTAATAAAAATTGATATTTCAGGATTTGCCATTTCTATCAATAAAAGAAATTATTCCAACTAACAAAGCGCCATTACATCTTAAAACTATTAAAATCCATGTACATATTTGTTTTTTCATTAAAAGCAAATAACACTGCAACGCTATAAACATCAAGATGAACATCGCAACAACAACATACATATATGTATATGACTAGCTTTTGCTCGCGACTCCGTCCGCGTAGACTACAGGGTTGGCCTACGTCATAGTAGCTTTATGCATGCAAAGTCTCAGCCCGATAGGTTTAAAATTTACAAAGTTTCATACAAACTCTCATCCGCTATTTAATCCCCTTGGGGGTAGAATTAATCAAAATCCTTTCTTAGCGGATGCCTACGTCATAACATCTACCTGCATGCCAAATTTCAGTCCGATTCGTCCAATAGTTTGGGCTGTGCGTTGATAGATCACTATGTCAGTCAGTCAGTCACATTTGAGTTATATATTATATATGTATAGATTAATTTTTATTTTTTCATCGTGACTGTGTAACTATTGGCAATTTTTGGAATAATGTAGTGAAGCGCGTAATGTTGATATTGCATTGATAACAGTATTGTTTATTGTCAGTTAACGACCAAAAGTTGTTGTTGTTGGTCAAGGACAGACGAAAGTGCAATTACTATTAGAGGCTTACGCATTAAAGAAAAATAAAATACGTTGTTGAATAGAAACATAGAATACGATGAACTCCTGTGGATGTTCTACCCAGCTTGAACTCCTTTGCCCAGCGCGCTACTGTACAATATGGAGGAGCAGAGTCCTCCAATTTTTCCACAAGGTCACTGTGTGTGTGTGTATGTCTTTGTAGGCATTTTTTTCAAACAGAGGTACTTGATAACAGCTCTGAGTCAGGCCCGCCGCTAGCTTCTTTAACGCCCGCGTGCAAACCCGACTATAACACCCTACACCTTACAACTAAAAAAAAGGAGGTTACCTATAAAAAACATTCCTTATACTTAAGGTGGAGTGGGTATTATGACAATGCCTTGAATTACATTATGAATCGCTTGATTTGCCGCCCCCTGGACGTGCCGCCCGCGTGCTGTGCGCGCTTTGCACGCCCGATTGCGATGCTCTGATTTCGTTTTTCTCAATTTTTATGTTTACTCTCCGACTGTTCGTATTCAAATAAATGAAGCTCCTGGTAATCGTGGCCTATTTATATTATTTTTTTATGCTGAACTGAGTATATGAGGAAGCTAAAACATTATTTTTTTCATATTTTTATGTGCTTCTTACTTTTTGATCACCCCTGGTATGAATAAACTTGATTAGAATTGTACGATTGTCATTTGATTAGCTTGTCTGTTTATCCAATCTATATACACAGTCAGGTCATAAGTATTGTCACACAGTAAAAACTTTTCTTTTAGAATGCTGGCCACAAAAAAGTTTATTGAATTCAAATTTCGAATTGTTCATGAAAATAAAAATGTATACTTTTTAGAATTTTACTCATTTTTAAATATGGAGTGGACGCTTAAAGAAGACCGTGTTGCAGTTATTGCGTTGCATCGTTGCGATTACGCGCCAATTCAAATTTTTGACATACTGAAAAATTTGAATATAACCAAAAGATTCGTTTATCGTACCATCAAACGATACAATGAAGACTCTAGTGTAGATGACAGGTCAAGAAGTGGTCGCCCTCGGTCTGTTAGGACTCCAGCAGTGATAAAAGCTGTGAAGGCGCGAATTCAAAGAAATCTCAAATGTAAGCAGAAACTGTTGGCCCTTCAGATGGGGTTAAGCAAAACCACGGTGAACATACATACATACATAAACTCACGCCTGTATTCCCCGAAGGGGTAGGCAGAGGTGCATTTCTGCCTCGTGGTCTCGCGGTATAAGTATGTGCCGTGCGATCTAGAGGTCCTGGGTTCGATCCCCGGGTCGGGCAAAGTGTTATTGGGTTTTTCCATTAGGAAATTCTCAGTAACAGCACGGAGTCTGGAAATGTGCCCGAAAAACGGCAATAGGCTCGCCCCCTATTACGTGGGACTGATACATACCTGGCGAAATGTGGGTTCAGAAATGCACCTCGGCCACGGTGAAAAGGGTGTTAAATGAAGACTTAGGGCTTCGGGCATATCGAAGAAAAACAGGACACCGTTTGAATGCTCATCTAATGGACCTGAGACTGAAGAGATGCCGCGCTTTGTTAAAGCGGTACGCGGGAAAGAAATATCGGGAAATTCTTTTTTCGGATGAATTTTTTTTTACCGTAGAAGAGAGCTACAACAAACAAAATGATAAGGTGTACGCACACAGTAGTGAAGAAGCGAGCAACCGTATTCCGCGTGTCCAACGAGGTCATTTTCCATCCTCGCTCATGGTATGGTTGGGTGTTTCTTATTGGGGCTTAACAGAGGTACATTTTTGTGAGAAAGGTGTAAAAACGAATGCAGTTGTGTATCAAAATACAGTCCTGACGAACCTTGTGGAACCTGTTTCTCATACCATGTTCAATAACAGGCACTGGGTATTCCAACAAGATTCGGCGCCAGCTCATAGAGCGAAGAGCACACAAGACTGGCTGGCGGCGCGTGAAATCGACTTCATCCGGCACGAAGACTGGCCCTCCTCCAGTCCAGATTTGAATCCGTTAGATTACAAGATATGGCAACACTTGGAGGAAAAGGCGTGCTCAAAGCCTCATCACAATTTGGAGTCACTCAATACATCCTTGATTAAGGCAGCCGCCGATATTGACATGGACCTCGTTCCTGCGATAGACGACTGGCCGCGCAGATTGAAGGCCTGTATTCAAAATCACGGAGGTCATTTTGAATAAACTTTAGTGTCATAAGAATCTATGTTTTGTTAAGTTCATTTTGGTATATAAATTTTATATTAAACATGTGACAGAATTTATGACCTGACTAGGTAATATAAAATGCTGCAATGTTAACTTTATCAGCAAATTACACTCATTTTAGTTTTATCTCGCCAGATATCAAACGTGATCGACGCGTGTTGTGCCTTCCTAGAGCGACAGCTGGACCCCTCCAACGCCATCGGTATCGCCAACTTCGCCGAACAACATGGGTGCGTCGAACTCAAAAAGAAAGCCAACCAGTTTATTGAGAGGCATTTTACACAGGTACTTACCACATAACATAATAATCAATACTACGAGCAGATTCCTAATTGATTCGTTAATTATGTAAGATCATTTTCTTATGGCTTGGTAACAAAAACCGACAATCTTTTCAATTGCATCGAAACTATTATGTTATTTATTACTTTAGACATCAACAGAAATATTTTTACTTGTTTTTGCCAAATTGCTCAGCTTGGTCTTAACCTGTAGACTTCCTCGATAAATAGACTCAACACATTTTCATTTCGAAGCAGTAATTCCTGAGATTTGCGCCTTCAACCAAACACATAATACAACAAACAAACTCTTCAGCTTTATATATTAAGTACATGTAGATTTCACGATAATATTTATCTTACCAGCTAGTGCGCTATTGACGCCCAAAAATAATCTAAAATGATGTACGTGTTACAGGTTTGTCAAGAAGAGGAATTTCTGCAATTAACAAAACAAGAGTTAATATGCTTAATACGAAAAGATGAACTAAATGTACGGGAAGAACGGGAAGTCTATAATGCAGTTTTAAATTGGGTAAGTGGAGATAAACTTTCCATAAAGAATATTACATAATATTTTGGTCCGCGATCTAGATAACGAATATGCACCAGAAGACTATTCGGACTCCTGTTTCTGGTCATTCTATTCTTAAAACACCAATATGTCCTATTCTACTTTTTCTCTGCTGACTGTTTGGTCCATCCCTTTAGTTAGAAAGATTGTTCAGTGGCGATATGATTGTTTTTTTTTTTCCATTGGATCTCTAAAACAAGGGTATTAAACTTCCAATCCAGATGACATTCGGAAGCCCCTCTGTAAACTTGTCATCTTGTTTAGTTTCAGACTAGAAAATTGGTTGTTCACTAAACTATCGAAAATGAAATATAAGGGTATCGACTATAAAAGCTTCTTAACTAAACTTTACCACCATCGCACGCTAACAACATTCAGTTGACAATTTTAAACCACTTTAAGATGTCAATTGATTTTATCCAGACCTATTGAACTATGTTTCGTCGTAAAAGGTCAATTGTTTTATTTACTTATATTCTGTACTTACAAAACAAATATGTTATATTTGATTGATGTTGTTTTTATACATATTGCAGTCATAGTTCTACTTCAACTTATTCGCTTAACCTCAGCCTTAAGTTGTTATTCTGTGGATTACTAAGCCAAAAATATGGCAAGGACTTATTTTACACATTATGATATAAATATGTCCCAAAATAATAAAATAATGATCCTAAAAATTTGCGTCATCATTTTCAAGTGGATGTTTAAATTTGGTATAATTCCCTTTTATAATATTGCGCTAACTATGACTCCTATAGACGTCTAATGTTTGGACTCTTGATAAAAGTAATTACAATTGAATGTAAAAATATGATTACGTATATGGTTGATAATGCGTCGAAGGCCAAGAAACACATACCGTACGAAAAATATATCCAGTCATTGTGCATGATAACAGAAATGTACTCGTACTTGTAGATCGGCTGCCACGTGGTCATTGTCAAGTACATTGGTACTACGTGACTTGTTGTTCCAAAATATTATACGAATACGGGATAAGCGATTGTATTAGGTACAAAATCATTTAAAAGAGACTTATGCTTTACTAGATTTTAACTTTCACGCCTTCATTGGATGGGAATGATAGTTTAATAGACACATGGATTATACAATTTCAAACTTTAGTATTATCAAAAATCAGTACGCTACATATGAAATTATTGTTTGAAATAATTTTAAATTAATATGTAAAATCAAATATGTATATTTAACACCATTTTTTCACATACATACATACTTAGCGCTTTGATGTCGGCAAGTAAGTAAAGTAAAACTTGTGTAGACAAACACTGCTGCACTCTAAAAAACATGGTTTCCTGAAATGATAACTAGTTTACAAGGCTATTAAACTTCCCTTTTATAATCGGCAGATATGTATAAGTGATATAGGCATTTTTATGATTATCTCGTGAAAAAACAATAAGGGCATTGTCTATGATAAGAAACATATTCGACTTGGAAAAAATAAGTGGAAGATAATGAAAAAAACCTTTGAAACTTAAACAGATTAAATCAAATATAATAACATACGTAGAGAGAAATACCGAGTTAGGTATCACAAATCCAAGGCTCGTACGGAGATCTAATTCTTAGGTCCATCCTCACAGCATATGTAGGTATTTGGAGTCTGTCTGTTATTGTACAATAAGGTATTGGTCAATTATTGTCTGACTTTTTTGAATGATTTATACCGTAGTGTTTAAATAATCAGATTATTAGTCATCGCACCTCCATAAATCTTACCTTTACCTTTACTCGTGAATTAATTTATAAACCCAGTATGAACGGATTTTGATAAGTTGTGACGTAACTGCAAATGTTTTCATCTGATTTATCACCTACAAAGCTAAATGAAAGTGATTTTTTAAAATTATCTTGTACCGTTGAACTCTTGCAAATAAGTGTTATTGAAACTTGTGTCATGACTTGCGCTTATTGGTACTTCGTTCTTCAAACTCGCGTCCAGTCAATGAGTCAATGATATTCTGTTTGGATTGGGCTACAATGAATGGGCGGCAACATTTGTTTGCAGGTAAAATACGACGAGGACAGGAGGCATCCTCGTATGGAGCACATTCTACAAGCGGTCCGGTGTCAATATCTCACGCCGAGCTTCCTTAAAGAGCAGATGAGTACGTGCACTGTACTCAAGAAGGTACCAGCCTGCAGGGAATACCTAGCTAAAATTTTTAAGGTATGTTTAAAAAAATTTGGATGATTAACTTTTTAACAAACAAACAAAATTCAACACTCGCATTCATTACAATAGTAAAGATTCAAGAATTCAGCAGATAGGAGTGTGGATGTATTAGCGAAATCTTACTATCGCTCGTCAATGCCACAATGTTTATTATTTGTGGAATGTTGTGGCTGTGTAACTCCTTATCACTTATTTTTACCAGTCTAATTCAGAAACAGCGGTGACCGCAAATGTCAGAAGCGATATTTCAAAGCTGTGTGATTTATTTTCATTTTTCGCTTTTGTGTTCTTGGTTCGATCTTATGTTCATGAGGTTTGGATATCGACGGTTGTTTATATACCCAGCAAGGAGGTACATCGATATAGGGTGAAAGTCATTAAATCAAAAATCTTATGTTACAATCATTGCAAGTTGCAACAGTCTATTGGAAAGAAGAACGACAGTGTGCGCGCGCATCGTAATAACTTCAATAAGTTTTTTACTTAATCTTAAAATTAGGATGAACGAAGGTGAACAGAATGGTTTCTGTGGTAATTTGCGGTTTTCTATGGGTGAAGGGCCAGGCGCGGGGGGGGGGGCGAGTTATATTACTAAAAACGATTTAAGCCTGACCATGCGTGACGTACATATCATATAAGTAATAAATTTAAATTAAGGAAATTAAAATTATAATTAATTCTGACGTCACGACTCGGTCTTGACAGCACGTGACATGAGCAGAATTTTAAAAGTAAAATCAGATTAAATTAAAATAAATAAAATAAAATAAATACCTCTCTGGACTCTGTCTTGACCGTACGTGACGTAATCAAAACTACTTAAAATTTATTTACTTTTTTTATTACTGTCACTATTCTACATTCTTAAAATTTAAAACAAACTTTTTTTCTGAATAACTTTTTGGTGTCGGTGTGCGCGCGCATCGTAAAAAAATCACTCCATCATTTTTCCCTAACGCGCCAAAAGAAGTATAACTTCAAAAATTAAGACCAAAAGTTGACCAACAATTTTTATAAATCCCAAATACCAGGAGTGCATAAAGACTAGAAGATAATATTGAAGTAGCAGCGTACCGACGACTCAACGTTCGCAGCTGTACGTACGTACTTCAAATTAATAAACAAAGATTATTGTTGCATCGAAAATAAGATAGACAGCAATAACAACAATTGCATTTGTCAAAAAAGGACAAATATATTTTTATTAGCCTAATCACTTAAGACAATCCATACTACACAAGAGAGGTCAAGTTGTGCTGGCGATCAAAGATTTTGTACTAATTCCACGATCGACGACCAGTAAGTTGACCCCTATTGAAATAAGTCCATTGAACACTGCCTTGTGTGTGCTGCTTTCCTGGTATATTTAATAGTGAATTTTGCTTAATACACAATGCCCCGAAGACGTTCGCCGCTTGACAAAAAAATATTATTATAACTTTAAAAAAATTACAATTCCTGCAATTATTTTCGTTTCGTCTTTCTATTTCGCATTGAACAGTGTGGTGTCGCGACGATTATTTTTGTTGTTGAGTGAATACAGGTTTTTTGTACATAATAAATAATAATAAAATAAGTCCATTGAACACTGCCTTGTGTGTGCTGCTTTCCTGGTATATTTAATACTGAATTTTGCTTACAATTCCTTCACTAATTAATCGAAAGGAACTTCGTTCCATCCGGGTGTCCCTTGACACCTCTCAAGTTTTTTAACATATAAATAATTTAATATAATTAATAGGTTAATTACAATAAATAGAAGGAAAAAGAAAGACGGTTCCAAAAAGTAGAATATGTAAGGTGTTATAATCTCTGATTAAACACACGCGTCTTTACGTATTGCCTACGTATTTCCCGACACGCCACAGTGACTTGCAAGTCACGAAATCTTTAATACGTTAAACAAATAATAAAACCGAACAACTCCTAACGTTTATTGTCATATTATTATACCTACTTACAAAATACACTGACAACAACAAATAATATTTTGTGCGATCGTCATGGTTGGGACATTGGTCGGATGGGACGGCCTGAAATAAAGGATATTCCATTTTGAAACTGAAATAAATCATTTAACAACATTTCTTTTAAATCTGTCGCGGGAATTACTGTGTCCGTGGCCTGTTTTACTAGTATTCATGTTTATCTCTCAATAAATTTATGGGATGAGGTTATGAAGCTGTTAGTTAAAATAATTGATTTCCGTGCTTGTTCCAGGATCTCACATTGCACAAGAAACCAGTAGTGAAGGAGCGGCGGCCGAATACGCCTCGCATTATCTACGTGGCGGGAGGCTACTTCAGGCATTCAATAGACGTGTTCGAAGCGTTCAACTTGGACGACAACTGCTGGACGTCGCTCCCGAGGCTCACCGTGCCCAGATCAGGTCTGGGAGCGGCCTTCCTTAAAGTATGCATCATTATAAAACCTTATTCATTAACATTCGTCACAACCATATAAATTGTCCCGTTTCCTCTCGCGTCGTACCTCAAAAGACAAAGCAAGATAAAAGCATAGTTATTGCATTTACCATCACCATTTGCTGGTGGTAGGATATTCATATCCGCCCGGATGGCGACCACCGTACACAGGGCGTAAAACCCGCCATAGTGGCACATGCAAGTGTGCCGCGTTCCGGGATCAGCCAGTGTATATCCGGTTTTCGGGGGGGCTTCAATCATGGTGAAAGGATGACCGTGCCGGCATTTTTTGGCCGGTTTGTCGCGGTCGGTCCTTTGATCGCCATGATTGATAGTCCCCCAAACTTCTTCACAATAAGGTGAAGAGGTATTCGGCCGGCATGATTGTGTCGACCAACGGGAGACCATCATCTCTCGCTGGTCGGCACTTTTTCTGGACTCCATTACGCTTACCATCAGGTGCAATGGGGTCACTTTGCCGTGCCAGAATAAAAAATAAAAAATAAAAAAATAAAAAAAAATCCTCACGTAAATTGCTGAGAGGCGCTTCAATTTTTATTAACTTTGGTTAAGCAAGGTTTTCATTCCAATTTTCTTTATTTAAATTAATAAATTACTTACTGTTCTGATTTATTTGGGCCTTAGGGTAAAAATATTCAGAGCCAATGAAATACTTAGAATTTATTTTACTATAATGTAAGTCTAAATTAAGTAATGGATATTATTAAAACGGTAGATTCTGTGATAAAATATTCCGATTTACCTATGTATACGATTACTCAAGTTTACTTACGATAGTCAAGGTTATCACCAAAATCACCAAAATTGTATGTATCACACCGCAAAAGTCTGTTTCGTATAACCCTACGGTTATTCTTGGAAAAATTAACCAGCAAGCTAGTCAATATTTATAAGCAGTACCGAAATAAATTTTAAAAAATTGAAATGATAAGCTAATGTTACTAACAGAACCGAAATATAACGTCACGTGAACAGATAAGTAGTTGTGAATCATCACTACATTACATTCTTTTTCTTTATAAATAAACACTGCGTAGAACTTTTGTCGAAATTCGGTTACGTAAACACACTGCGGAGGACACGAGTGCGTCACTGTAATTTATTGAAACGATATTCATAGAAAATTGTTTATTCAAATAACCTATATTTCAAACTTGATTTGGTTCCAAAGATACAGTGTTTTTTTTTTGCTTTCAATCTAAATAATAGTTTTATTCCTGTTATCTCTTCTGATTTAATAGACGAATAACTAATGTTTTATCATCATCATCAAGATACATCCACTAGTATTTAGAAGTTTCCGCCTATTAAAGAAATCCCATAAAAAACAAAACTTGTAAAAAAAAACACGTCTCGCAACTCAGTTCTTCTGCCGTAAAAAGTTGTGAGATCCATATTATGATACCAAGTCGATGAATTTATTCAGTCCCCGTTAAAGGGAACTTCTGTCTTAAGTTATTGTGCACTTAGCTTACCAGACACCATCTTATAGTGACCATATCAATATTTAAAATCTTTTTTGAAATAAAATATTTAAACTTGGCAATCGCATGAAAACACACTGTATCTCACTTTTAGTACTTCCGCAAATTACTTGTATGTGATTTCCTCACGATATTTTCCTTCCCCGTTAAAGTACGTGATAATTCATTGCTAACACACACATAACTTCGAAAAGTCAGATAAGTGTGCCTAGGTTTTGAACCCGCGACTGCCGGGATTCTCGACCTCACGCCTTAAACTCAATACCATCCCTACTTATCTAGCTACACCTATTATTCCATTATTTTATACATATAAGTACACTAATTTTATTAAATGTATCTTTGTAATCCTATATATTTATATGGGATTACAAAGTTATTTATGCAGTTTGTGAATCTAGAAAACTAGACTGAAATTGCAAGATGTTTTAATTTTTCCATTAGTTATACACGAAAGCCTAATTGTGTTCCAAATTTGAAGCTTCTATGTCGGCTAGAAGTGCCTTAGAGTTTTGATGATCGGTCAGTGAGTCAGTGAGTGACAAAATCGGGAAGTTTGACTAGTTGTAATAATATAATAATAATATAATATAATCTTTATTCATTATTAAGTCTTTTACAACAATTGTTACAGTGTTAGGGCCTCCTTTTAAGTATTTCCATACTTGTGCTAGGAGACCCTAAACTAATTAATAAGTAATTCTTAAACTACTGGTTAAAATTGAATGAAATTTAAAATATACAGAGTTTATACTATTCTTACTTGGTGACAGAAATTTCAGGTTTCTAGGTTTATCCACAACGAAGTTATAGGGTGTCGAAAATGGCCTGAGTTGCTTCGAGAAAAGTATAGTACGGCCGTGCCGCTTTTTCGCTCGACTTGGCGGGGGCACTGCCGTGCCCCCAGAATGAGCTGTTTCGACTGTGCTTTGATCTTAAAGTTAGTTAGTCAGCAGCGAATTTTATATACCCATTATTTGTTTAAATAGATTTGTGCAATTATTATGAAATAAAGTTGTATACAGTACTAAATATGTAAATTTTCCTGTGGCACGTCGACCGCTAGCCTTTGATCTGAACAAATGTTTGCATACCATATCATAAAACGAGCATAATGCACGATAAATGCAATTTGACACAATGACATCAAAAATTTTATTTTCACTTACTGACAAACATGAACACTTGCATACGGTACGTCAAAACAGTTTTGACGTAACTAAATCGAACTCTATTAACCGTTGACTGTAGGTTTTGGTTCCTTGTGTGGAATTTAAATGACATATAAGATAGTTTTGGTTTCCAGGGGTTGTTTTACGCGGTGGGCGGTCGCAACACGTCGCCCGGCTCGTCGTACGACAGCGACTGGGTGGACGTGTACAACCCCGCCACGGAACACTGGCGCCCGTGCAGCCCCATGTCAACGCCGCGCCACCGGGTAACTACTTACGTCTTTATATTAAAACCAACCTCAATATATTTCAACTTGCTCTATCATATTGGTTGAGATAGATCATTAATAACGCTAAGGTAATTAAGGCGATCAATATTACAACTGTTGCTAGGCTGCCTCGTGGTCTCGCGGCACAAGTATGTGCCGTGCGATATAGAGGTCTTGGGTTCGATTCCCGGGTCGGGCAAAGTGTTATTGAGCTTTTCCATTAAGAAATTCTCAGTAGCAGCACGGAGTCTGGTAATGTGCCCGAAAAACGGCAATAGGCTCGCCCCCTATTACGTGGGACTGATACATACCTGGCTAAATATGGGTGCAGAAATACACCTTCGCCTACCCCTTCGGGGAATACAGGCATGAGGTTATGTATGTATGTATGTTAAATTACTCATTCCCGAGACCTATCATGCCGTATCTTAAGTAAACTTAATATAATATTACTATGTTCACAGGTAGGGGTCGCCGTCATGGACGGGTTACTATACGCAGTCGGTGGCTCAGCGGGCTCAGAGTATCATAAATCTGTAGAGTGGTAAGTAATTATAATATTAAAACTTAAGCCTTTAACGTCGAGCTATTTTAAGGACTAGCTGTTATCAAAGCGTGACAAAAATATATTGCATGTTTTTTACTTTTCTTTTTTGTTTTCTGTATGTGTAGAACTTTGAAATCATTGTTTTTCAAGAACTAAAATAATATCGTATTGGTGGATCGCACAAGCAGTATTTGGATTAGCGTAATACGTGTAAACAACATACGACCGCCAGTTCGCACTAGGCCAGCGTGGTGGACTAAGGCCTCAACCCTCTCAGCTGTAGAGGAGGCCCGTGGCCAGCAGTGGGTCGTATATGGGCTGGTGATGAAATACATGCGACAGTGTAATAAGGGCATTCCACGCGAAGCGGACAAGTAAAAAAACTAGATGTTTCCGATTTCAGTAATATTCGAGTATGTTAAACTGACACATGTCCTTGATACGTGTATCAAATATTTTTGTAATATAATGACTGGTTAAAGAGTTAAGGGACTTTGAATTTTTGACCAACCGGTCGGCATGCAGTACTTCAATGCCGATTACCAAGTCATAAAATTATAGATTAGAATAATTAACCTACTGGATTGAATACTTCATTTATTGAGTGTTTTAATTGCATTCTTGTGGTTGTTAGCTACGACCCCGAGCGCGACGCGTGGACGTCGGTGGCGGCGATGAGCAGCGCGCGGCTGGGCGTGGGCGTGGCCGTCGTCAACCGGCTGCTGTACGCCGTGGGCGGGTTCGACGGCGCGCGCCGCATCGCCTCCGCCGAGTGCTACCACCCCGAGAACAACTGCTGGACCGAGGTCGCGCCCATGCACGTCGCCAGGAGCGGCGCAGGTCGGTACCACTGCCACCAGACACCTGCGCTTTCTAACGTTTACTTGGCGGATGGATATAGGTGTTACACATTTCCTTGGCTCATTTAGGATCCAAAATTTGCCACGGAAATTCCGTAAGTGATTTCTATCGTCTCTGACGTCGATATATCTTGACCGGTACACAATAAAATTGTATGGCTGTCACATTTGTAGCAATAAATATGTGTATTAAAGTAAGTGAAGAAGTTGGCTAGTGTATAAATAGGTATGTATTTGTTCAGGCGTGGCGGCGATGAACCAGTACATCTACGTGGTGGGCGGGTACGACGGGTCGCAGCAGCTGGCGTCGGTGGAGCGCTACGACACCGAGCGCGACTCGTGGGAGCTCGTGGCGCCCGTGCACATCGCGCGCTCCGCCCTCTCGCTCACCGTGCTGCACAACAAGCTGTACGCGCTAGGTACGCACTGCGCGCTGTCACATGACACGTACATGCACCACATGCACATGCTCAACACATATTTTCCATAAATGTTTTTTTTTCTGATATAAGATTATTTGTTTTCAATAAAAATGCCAATTTTATAAATTCCACGAGTGAATCGTCACGTTGGTTGCGCAGGCGGGTACGACGGCACGTCGTTCCTGGACATCGTGGAGGTGTACGACCCGGCGAGCAACGCGTGGTCGCAGGGCACGCCGCTCACGTCGGTGCGCTCGGGCCACGCGTCCGCCGTGTGCTACCAGCACGTGGCGCCCGCGCCCGACCACTGCGACCTGGCGCCCACCGTCATCAAGAAGCTGGGCAAGCGGCCCCCCGCCGCTCCCGCTCCCGCGCCGGCACCCTCCCCCGCCGCCGCCGCCGCCGCACCCCTGCCATCCTCCTCGCGCGACGACATCCCCATGGCCAATAACATCATACGGACGTTAGCCAACGCGCAAAACCCCTCCAACGGCGGGGGATAGTACGAACATATACGTGATGTCTTTTATGTTTTGTGCATTCATTTTGTTATTTGTGTCCACTGAGCAACCGTGTTGTGAAAAATTTTCAAATTGAATTTCTAATGGGACTACGTTCATTTTGATACAAGCTCGAATGTCGGGACGCCGTGTTTTAAATGTTAATAAAAAAGTGTACCGCTCCCGTGTATCATAGAATTTCGTTAATGAACACTCTCTGCGCCGAACTTTGTAGTCGTCTTATGTAATAAGAAAGTACTGCCAGTTTTTTGTAAATATATTTGTTGGGAGCCGCGATCCAAACGCAATTTTAGATTTATTTATAGAAGTATACATCTGATGTGGTTTTTGTATGTATATTTAAGTGTTAGCTATGTATAGTATGTATCGTGTACAAATGGCCATTACGTAATAACTTAATACATATTCCCTCGTTGTACAGAGTAACTCGGTATTGATACAATATGTAAATATAATTTAGGATTATTTATAAGGAAAATAAAGACTGTTATGGGAATTTAACATGTATTTTGATTTCCAACACGAATATCACACGTTCATGATAATGTACAACGATTTTGTTCACGTACCATATACCAGGATGGGGCATTGCATCCGAGACCAAGATTTTTCATTAGTTTTTGTAGTGAAGTAGAATAGCGCTACAATATATTGCCTCACTATAACATCAGTTACACGCATTGCATTTATATACATTATGCTTCAATCGCAATGAGCAAGAAAATCTAACCTAAGATGGCCACCCCCATACCTGTTATATACCGTAGAATCAATTTGGTTGTTTTTATAAGTAGGTCCTCGCATATTGTTATGTACGCAAATCAAAGGTTTTATTGAATGAAGGCTAAAGATGACACTGCTTTGTCGATTAACAGGCCGTTGACTAAAAAGCTCATGGACTTTATCTACCATGCTGGCCTAATATGCATTGGTAGAAGTAACATACCTTATTATTACTGTTACTGCACTCTCTAATGCATTGCACAACTCTTTCAGTAATAAATGAGGCGCATACAGTCAGATCTACAACAGAATTATAAACCATCTCTTGCTTTCGTGAACACCAACAAATTTCATTTTACACTTATACTTTTTCTATCATAAAAACAACCAATTTAATTCTATGCCACATTTGAAAGTAAGAATATAATAATATGTGAATACTTAAATTATAACAATATAACATGAAATTTGATACCTATAACAGATAAAACTTTAAATTATTATTTACATTTTGTTAAAAACAAGAATTACATTACATTGATAGAGAGGAACATGATATGTCCAATTTCTTATTTACTGGGAAAATGGCAACAACCAAATAATGCTCAATCAATATTAGTAATAAACTAACATACACAGTGTACACAGATTTCATGTAGTATAAATTTTGTCATCAGTCAAAAATATTAAGGGCAAGTACTGCACAAAAATTATTATAAGAATATTTAAAATGCCTGTTAGTTAATTATTTAATACAGATCTCTGTATATTCCGAGTCACTTTCTTTATGATGGCTTAGCTTTGTGCTTTGGGTGATAATTATTAAATATCGACACACTATTTTATACACTGTACCTTTAAAAATCTAATCCCTTACGTCAAGGGATTCATATGCTTGTTATTTTAAAAAATCTAACTTATTTTTAAGAACTGTGAACCACTTTTCAAAATGTAAGGATTCTAAGCGGGTCGAAACTGGTCAGATTGACCAGTTAGATTTTTCTACAATGGTTGGTCAGTCAGTTTCTTTTTCAAAAATAGTATAGTCAGATTTTCTTAAGTTGACTGATTATAATCAGCCCAAATACACAAGTCCCAGTGCTGTTCACTAGACTTCTCTACACCTATGAAAATTCTAAGTTTTAGGTGAGCAAAATACCTCAAATTGTTTTCTTCACTGTTAAGTATATTTAAATAATTCATTACGAACTAACTCGTCCTAACGCCTCGTAGCTGCTAGGAACGAATGCATGCCCAAGTGTGCACTTATGATTTTCTTTATTAAAACCTAGTGATGCAACTTCATGCATGGTGAATATATGAAAAAATCGGATAAAGTAAGATTTACTAGAAGTCTATTTCAGCTACATCAGAAACTTGTTTCGACCCCTGCTAAGCGTTATGCTTTTTTTACTAAAATTATGTGTGGCTTTCAAATATATCATATAATACTAAACACAAATACACAAAGGCGGTGGTAACATCATAAATTCTTAGTAAAAAAATTAAATTTATGACTTTTCATCATATTAAATAAACTGAAAATGGCCTGTTGTCACTAATGTCTCATTATCTTCACTGACAAGACATCTTTGCAGCTTAACCTAACTCTAGATTGAGTATTGCTAATCCAAGTACAAAATTTGTAAAGTACTTGCACCATAATTACTTCATTATTAATTAGTTAGCATAATTTACTTTACTATTTTACCTAGTCTCCTTCTTCTCTTCACAAATATTCTTACATCAGGTAGGTCTTCATTTGAAGGTTCTAAGGTATTACTTGTATTAGAACCTAGATGTAGCGATTTGGCTGTGTTAGAGGCATTATCTATGTTAGGTAATGTTCCATTTGAATCATGAGCAGCATCAGATGGTTTTAACTGTAGTTCATTTGCATTCTGTGGCACCATTTCCTTGTGTGGTGTAGATGTGGCTAAAGCTTTAAGAAGTAAATCTTGCTGTCTGTGTGTATCATTATTTTCATCCTGCTCAATGTTATCTGTCAGAAGTTCTTCAGCATTCACAAGCGATTCTGCCCTTGACTCTGAATTGATCACATCAGGTTGAACTCCTGTGGAAATAATGACAGTTGCCACAATGTCACTTTTCTTAAGATTTGTTAAATTTAAATCCTGGTGAAGAGGATCAATAACACATGCTGGTTCTTTTAACACTTTTTTATCGTGATTTTCTAATTTATGGAAATCTTTATGAGCTTCATGATTTTTTGAAATTGATCCAAGCACATTACTTTTTCCATTTCTGCCTGCACTCATATCTTTGGAAACATCTTCTTTAATTTCTGGTAATTTTATATTTATATTAGTATTTGGTTGCAAATCAGTTGCATCTACTGCATCTTCATCTATTGGCACATAATTCGCAGTCAACTCAGATGGGCTTGCAATTTGTGATGAGGAAATGCCTAAATCATCAGGTGTAATCAGGCTACTGCTGTCACCAAAAAGTTCTGTAAATTTTGTTCGCACCATCTTTGGTTCCTCTTTTTTGCTTCTGCTATTGTTTACATTTTTATCATTAATTTCGAAATCTGATTCTTTGTATTTATGAGACTTTTTCTGAATTCTTTGCTTTTTATTTTGTGGGATATTGTCACCATCATGGAGACTCTTTTTGGCAAAACTAGACTCTAGCTTATAATCTGGACTTCTAATACATTCTTTTAATTGATCATTATTTGATAGTGTTTTTGAAGTATCTTCAATTTTTGTATGTGTCTTGCTTTTGTAAAAGTCATTGACATCTTCTGTGCCTGCATTTTGAATAAATGTTTTTTGGAATTCAATAGTATCACAAGTCTCATCACTTAGTTCTAAATCACCTTCAACTATTTCTCTAGTTGTAAATATTCTTTCAGTCTCGAGTAAATTAATATTATTTTCACCAAATCCTTGTATTCTATTGCCACTTATACCATCATGTTTAGTAATACTATCATGATTATCTGAAGGTGATTTACTTCTCTGCTGTACAATCTTATGTTCTTCATTTTTATTTTTATTTATACAGAAATATTCAATTTCATCTAAGGACTTTTCTCTTTCCTTACTTTTCAATTCCACTTCACATTTCTTAATTTTAGGAATTTTATATCCATCAAGGCATCCAATTGTTATATTATATTCTTTTTCTGCTACATTTTGCGAAACACAAATATTATTTGATTGATTAGAACACTTATTCTCTGTTGTGATGTTATTTTCAAAATGTTCTTTACTTTTATTTTGTAAATTGTCAAGTATCTCACCAGATTCAATGGATAAATTTTCTTCAATATCTGTGTTCAAATCTTTAATAAGTTGCTCTTCTGGCGGCAGCTGAATCAATGCATCAGGCATAGATATTTTTTTCATCCCCCACTTTGACTTGTCTACAGGTATTAAATTGACATGTTTGCTGTTGATAGTAGTTAAGCTGGCAGAGCTTTGGTCATTATTTAAAATATACTTGTGTGATGATAATCTAGGATCCTCAAGCTGAGTTTCTGCAGTGTTCATAATTTCTGAAAAAATAAAATGAATTACATATTCTGGTAAAAAATACTAAGCAAACTAAATATGTCTTAGATAAGTTATCTCTTTAATTAATTTTATTACCTTACCCTTGATTGGCTCAGGTGTTGTAGCATCACAGCCTATGTAATCAGGAGACTGACAAGATGTGTATTGCTCCTGCAGCTTTTCAAATGTTTCTGCGAGTTCTTGATCTTTATAGGATTCCGTATCATGATATTTCCCATTGTCTTTTAGCCTATTGTAACTCTCAGTCTTGTGTCTTTTTCTGTATGGTTCATCAAATTCATGCAAGATCTTATGTTTACCTATGTTTCTATCAGGGCCATAACTAAATCTTTCTTGTTCATTAGGATTATTTTTTTCATATTGTCGATGGTCTTTATATGAATTATGATAAATATGGTCACTGGGACTTTCCCTGCCTCTACTTCTACTGACTTCTGGCCTTCGGTGATAATCATCATAATAATCTCTTGTTCCTCTCCTATTATACCTGTCAGGACTGTAATGCCTTTTATACCTTTTAGGTTTATCAAATTTATCTCTTTTTCTATGCTTATCTCCATCATAATGTTTTTCAGGTCTGCCTTTAAATATTTCTCTTAAGGGCTTAAAGGTTTTTTCATCCTTAGTTGACACTTCAGTTATTTTGCTTACATGATTATCATAATTATTTTTAGAGAAATATTTTCGGTCTTCTCTGTGCTTCACAGAGTTATTATTTTTATAGCCCCCTAGTGGACAGTCACTCATCTCGTCTGAACTAATATTTTCTGATCCAACGCTGAAACCAAAAAATAGTGTCAATATTTCAAATAAAATCTGCATACAAACATCCAGGTACTGAAAGGGGTCCATTACTCTGTATGTGGAATTGACTTTCGTCTATTTTTAACATTCATTGCAATAGGTGAAACACTTCGGGCACTCAGTTCATGTTTTGTATTTTCCTTAGCACTGGCGTTTCCTTCATTACAAACAGCCTTTGTTTCATGATTATTAACAGGTGTCACTTGTTGTGTATTTTCTTTGCTCATTTTATTAACTTTTTCATCTAATATTGTATGATTTTCTTGCAAACTGTAAGAAAATGTTTCATATCACTACCAAGCTTGATTTTAAATGTTAGTACATTATTTAATTATTCATGTCATATTTCATATTAGCACAAAAAATTAGCATTATAGTATTAATGATACAATGTGGACATATGACATATCATATGCAATAGGCATGTATTCTACAATAGACACTACACATTTACAAAAATAAAAAATTATAATCCTTACCTTTTCTTTATTGATTCACATTTTTTCTTTTTCTTTTCTTCCAAGTCTTTGGTATTCTTTACACCTTTCTTACGTAAAGCTTTATTGTGGGTTTGCTTATTATGTGGTACTACAGTTTTTGTATTTACAATATTTTTGTTACCATTTTGTAAAGCAGACAGAACTAACATATCTTTCCTAGAATAAACATTGAGTTATAGCTAAAATCCAACAGCTGTATTTCTCTGATAAATTAGCCTCTAATTGCAGTAGTAACAATATTTTACATAATCATAAAAAGTATTCAATGGATTATTGACATTACAAAACACACCAATAAAAAATCATTATTCACAACAGGGTCAAAATAATAATAGATATAAAATTATATATAGATAGATATATGATCCATTGAAACCAAAACAATAGTAAAAAACAACATAATTCACAAAACTTGATTCAAGAACTCACTCAATATTAATGTTAGTTATAATTTTTGTCTTCCTTTCAATCTCTGCTTTTGCTGTTTTAAGCAATGATGAGTAGTTGAACTCCAACTTTCTGAACTCTGACGACAGTGTGTCGAATTCCTGTAAAATATTCTACAATCTCACTCCGAATCTGTTCCATATCTCATTTAGACAAACAAAATTGCCTAAAAGCTTTGGCCTATGTTTAGAAGAAAGTTTGAACTTTCATTAACTTAATATGTTTTAGAAAAGTTTTTTATGATATTAATGTCATCGGTTTTATGATGTTATTATCGTATCGTGTATTACAGTACAAAATACAATAACAAAATAATTTGGCATTCTGTGCAGTGGTCCGACTGCCAATGTATGTAAATTGTGCCTTATTTTGGGACGACCACATTAAGAGGTGAATAAGCTTTCCAGTACTTACTTTTTGAAGCTTTTCCATAGCCGTAGCATATTGTTCAAGCTTCACTTTCATCTCCATGTTTTCGCTCTTCAACTACAAGTAAAGCAGGACAAAATAATAAAAAGAAAAAAAACATTTTTAATGAATATCACATATCTATTATTATAATAAACGCATGTAATATTCTAGAATCTCTAAAAGATAAATATTATTGTCAGAACATTTTGGCGCTAAATTGTAGTACCTCCTCTAGAGCATTTACTTCGTTGTAGTTCTCCAAATTGTTATAAATATCTTCCATTGTGAAAAATTTCAATTTCTTAGTCTTATGGTTTTGTTAATAACTTAATATTTCAGTCTGATACAAACAAATTCATTTAAAACTCCAATTTTATATTGCAATTCTAGCAATATCGCAAACGAAAACGAAACGTAAAGAGATGACATTTGTTTCAATTTTTCCCTTGCTTTTTATTGAATTGATGTATCTAAGGAAGTAATTTGTGCGGCCAAAAATATTATAATATATTGGCGTAATGGTCTCTATAAATTTAACATACGATTTAACTAAAGAGACGATTCTTTTAAAGCTTATTTTATTTTACTTTTTATAAATACCTACGTTGTAACATATTGACTTGCATCTTCAAATCTGAAATTAATTAGGCGATTATGACTATCTCATAAATTTAAACAAGAGATATTCTTCTAAAATATAATTAAACCATAGGAACTCTTCAATTTCAAAATTAAAATATGTCTCAATGTTAAAATATTAATATTCACCTAAATTTTAAAGAGATGGTTCTAAAATGGTTTCAATTGTTGTAATCGATCTAGAATGTTTTAGAAAGATCCAGAAAGTTCCAAAAATATCTGAAACTATTAAAATCGATCCCAAATTTTCTAGGATGTTCTAATTTTTTTTGAATGATTTAGAATTTTTTTAAATGCCTACAACTGTTTAAATCAATCCGAAATATCCTATAACGTTTTAAAATTTTCCGGAATGGGCTAAAAAGTTCAAAAATGTCTTTAACTGTTAAAATCAACATGAAGTGTTCTAAAAAGTTCTATAATTTTCTGGAATGATTTAGAAACTTTTAAAATGCCTAAAACTTGAAGATCATTCAAAGTACGAGTGAACAGTAATAAAACAAATCCAAGTAATTTCGAGTAACGAAAACGCCAAACTATTTGAATATTCTAGAGTGTTTTGGTATTAGAAATTTCGATATTTGAGAATATATAAACCGAAATCCAGTGACCAACCCGAGCAACACCGGGTTTCGTTGCTAGTTAATTATAAACAAATAAAAAACGAACAAACAAATGTTACAATCGAACATTCACGAACAAACGACGAACAAACGATTGAGAGTAAAAAAAAATCAAAATTCAAAAAAAGGGGGGCTAACTTCAGTAAGGCCTTGCTTACTAGATAAAAAATATTAATAAATAAGAATTTAATTGTTTTTATAATCGAATAAACGTCAATAATGGACGAACAAACGTTAATTGATCAAAATTAGTTAATTTGAAAGATAAAATTAAAGATATCTAGAAGTGGGGGCCAACTTAAGGGTGAGGATTTGTTAAATTAATTATAAACAAATAAAAGACGAACAAACAAATGTTACAATCGAACATTCACGAACAAACGATTGAGAGTAAAAAAAAATCAGAATTCAAAAAAATGGGGGCTAACTTAAGTGAGCCTTTTTCATGTTGATGACCCTGTTTTCTGTTTCATTCATAATTTTTACTGTTTTTCAATGAGCGTTCAACGCTATCTATTAGACTATGCAAGTATTTCTTAATAATCACCACATAATAAAACTTATGTGCCTACCCACATAGCAGCGCTACCGTGGAAATATTATTTTCAGCTATAAATATTATGAAAACCAAATTACGCAACAGAATATCCACTACAACTAAAGGAGTATTATACACAAATCCGAAATAACCGATTGCAACTCATTTGAAGCCACACACAGAAAGGCACATAAATATATTTAATATAAATATGTACGAATGTAAAAAGGAAAATGAGATTGAAAATTTAGAATCAATATTATAATAATAAAAATATGTGAGTAATAAAAGTAGGGGATTGTTTTAATTGTAAAAGAAAAATATGAAATCTGCCTTTTTTTTCTTAAGCTTCTGTTTTTTACTGCTTTTTTATTAGTGAGCTGCTGTTTTTTAGTTTCTTGGGGTTGGCAACACTGTCGGTTAGTAGCTTAGTTGAAAATATTCGTTTCGTTCATTATTCGTTACTAGCTGCTCCACAGTGCGTTTTGTTCAGCCGTCTGCCTTTCAGCTCGTTCGATGTGGACGTTTAAATTGTTTTAGTGTTTTTTAATAGTCTTCTTTAGATTATAATTGTTGATTGTATTAAAGTACATTAATAGATGGTGATACCAATTATGTTGATGTGCTTAAACTGGTCGGTTGTCGCGGTTTACATGTATTAGTGCAACAGGCGATCGAAAGTGTATAAGGTTCCTGTAAACAGAAAGGAACTCTACGATAACAAGATGCCCACGGACTCAGAGTGCGAGTCCGACCTGGTGTCGAAGGAATGGCTGCTAGCAAAGCTTCGTTCAGACGAAAGAGATACCGTGTTAATAGACTGTCGAGGCTCAAATGAGTATACAATGTCTCATATTCGTTCTGCTGTGAATTTTTCTATACCCAGTATAATGCTGCGACGTTTAGCTGCCGGAAAAATTGAACTAGCTTCAACAGTCCAGTGTAAGGAGCTAAAGGCGCGAATTACTCATTGTCGGACCCGAGGTATCTTCATATTATATGGTGATGGACCTCCTAGAGATCCTGATTCTGTTCACGGCATCCTACTCAAGAGACTTAAGCAGGACGGCGTGCAAGTCGTGTGCCTCGAAGGTAACTATTTTTTTAAAACTTGATTGCATTTACTATTCATACAGTACGTATTTTATAATTTATAAACTTATAAAAGTCTTATGTCTATATGCATTTTGCTTGTTGTTTTAAAGATATGTTAACTAAGTAAATCATAAAAGCTTATTGAAAGAGGTGAAAAAAATATATCATTATATTTCAGTTTTTAAATTATGTATCATTATTTCAATTCCATGTTTTCTTTCGGTTTACAAGAGATTTGTCTTAAAACTTGTAGTAGTAGTTAATTTGTAGTTTAAAAAAATATTTTTTTAATTTTGAACATTGATCACAAATAATCCAGTTATAGTTCTATGAAAAGAAATCAGAGTTTGTAAATCACTGAATTAATCAACCCTCTGCTAACAATATATATTTTTTATGAAGAGAATGTATGTAAAAAGTCCAGAAACATAAAACATCATTTTTTCCTATGTTTGGTATCCAATTAAAATATAAGAAGATATTATATATTTTATTAATCATTTTGAATATACATATAAATTTAATATTGCATCATCATATGTCCCACTGCTGGGTACGGGCCTTCTCTACAACTGTGAGGGTTTTGGCCTTAGTCCATTACACTGGCCTAGTGCGGGTGACATAAAGTATTAACTTAAAGAAAAGGGTATAATATAACACTTTTTACAAAGTATTATAATTTAATATGTTTGAAAGTACTCTCTATAAACGGTTAAAGATGGAAATATTGAGGTGTTTACATTAGCACATAACTTGGACATTAAAGTTACAAATAGTTATATAAGAGAGCTGATTGTTAATAAATAACATTTTACTATGCTGAATATTCTTTAAAACTTTCAATTCTTAGTCACCCTTGAATATTAAACCAGAAACAAAATCAAGGCACACTTAATCTCTTATGTAGGTGCATTAATATGTGCAACCTTATATGCAATTTTTTATTTTCCATCTTAAAATATTTATGGTTATAGATATGTATGGCTTTACATTTTATATGTCATAGAGTTTAGCCAGGAGCAGTTGATAAATAGAGCTGACCACAAATTACTGCCTCAAGATAGTTGATTGTCTCTATTCAAATATAGTGCTACTCTAATAATTCTATCAAATGAACAATAAATGTTTTTTCCAAATCTCGGACACATCCATATTTTTAGTTGTCATTCAATATAAATAAATTACTTAATAAAAATTAACTATTACTCACATGTCACATAGAAATTTATTTTAAAGAACAATGAAGACTTATCATATGAATTCATATGTAACAGCGTCATTCCTCTGCCATTTAGTTTAAAGCATTTGGTTCGAATCTACGAGAAGTCATAGAATTTCAATATACTCGAAGATCTATAATACTATTAGTAATTTTATTTACATTGTTAAGAAACTAGTGGCGAAAGAAATCAATATCAACCTAGGTTTGCCTCAAAACACACACATCATGGCCATTGGCATACGAACAAGTTGTGAATAAATCATAGAATATATAATGAGTAGTTACATGATATTCCCACGAATGTGTTCATTCAGTAAATTATTACCTAAGAGATACGCGTAATACCGGTTGCGGCGTGCCGTCGTCTCGCAACGATCCATTGACAAAAAGCATCTACGTTAATTATAACACCAAGTAATTCGAAAGCCAATAACATTACGATGATATTATTATCGAATTATTATGTCAACATTAATATAATATTTTATTCGCATTTCCTTTTTCTTTTAAAAAAATCCAATGCATCCCATGGGCAGTAATACTCCATAGCCAGCAATCATTGTTTTATTAAATTCTTGTCATAGGATGTTACTTGACATAAAATGATAAATAGGTAAATCTAGATCAAATAAATATAGTAAAAATATTCTGCGGTTTTTTTTCTACCGATGAAATAGACATTCTTGTAAATTATTTCTACAAGTTTTGCGAAATTTCACAATTTACATAGCTGAATGAGTTCTGGCATAAAACGGACTATAGGTTCTCAAAAAAATAAATCATCGAGAACTCGCCCTCTTATATAAAAATGTTATCTAACGCGAACCGTATGTAAAATAAACGATCTCGCTACTCTTCACTTTTTCACGGAAAAGTCCAGAAAGTAGTATTCTTTGGCGGTTACTATGTTTAAGAATAGGAATGGTCTTTGTCTAAGTTTAACTCATAATGCATCGATTGTAACGCCCTCCAAAAGCCTTCGGCCTTTCTAGCGCCCTTGCACATTGCCATTATCATTATTTTGAGAAAAACTGATCTAATACTACATCTGTATAAGAATACACCCATAATCTATAAAAATATCTACTGTCATAAATAATATTGCAGGAAACTTTAATGATCAAATTGGAAATGCAAATTGATCAAATATTTCAAGGCATTGGACTATAATTGGTTGAAAAAACCTGTTACATCGGAAATAAAGGTAAATTTGAAATATTGAAATTATTATTCTTCCGCGAATTTTTCTATCTGGGAACTATATTAGGTGAACCGTGAATAGTACGCACCTTTGGGATTGATTTAAATATTTCAATTTAAAATGTAAAATATAATGCATTCTCTTGTTAATTTAATCTCTATGGCGCTGTATTAAGAATGACTGGTGACTCAGTACCCTCGCCCATTAGTGAGAAGGCGTAAGAATATCGTTAAGGCATCCCGTAAAAAGGCCACTGTTATCGGAGTCATTGGACGACCTACCAGGGTGGTTCGTACTCACAGAAGGTGATGCCAAGATGGGCAGCATAACATGTAGTCACGTTTCTGTCAGGGACACTTCATCATAAGCGTCCGAAGAAGTTGTGAAGGGCGAGGGAAATCAGCGCTTACAATTACTTTATTATGGAAGAGTCCTAAGGAGACGTGTGCCGGGCTTATGCAGCGATGAATCGAGAACGTGTGGTTCTTGGAAATCAACTGCCGCTTATAAAGCTCGCAAGGGCCATCGAAAGGCTTTAATCAGTATGGCGGGGTAGGTTTTTCGGTAGGGACCTGACCTGCGCGTAACATCTGCATGCGGTCTAAGCTGCAAGACCGGAGAGCATGAAAGCTTTTCTCTCAAATAAATCTGCAATATCAGCTAGACTGTCGCCTAGATAAAACTAGAAGAACGATGCTTAAATTTATTTAAATTAAAAAAAAGCTCGACAAGATTTTTAATAAATATTCGGTGGCAGAGTTGATTAAAAGCGAAAAATATTTTTTAAACACGAACATTTCTGGATTACTTTTGTTAAAAGACTCGTTCGTGTGAATCATTTGTATTTTCTCAATATCGGACAGCGGTCGCAGACATTGCTAACCTACCAATAAATATAGTGTAAAGTCAATATTATTATTAGCATCGTTTATTTACATACTAAATTTTGAACTTACTAAAAAAGATGTTTATAATTTTTTTATAATTTATTATTATAATAATGTCAGGTCATATTCGTTCGTTCGTCTCACTGCTGGGCACGGGCCGTCGTTAATTCTGTCTCACTGCGGGTTGGTAAACGATACACGCTTTACATTTTTAATTTCGAAGAACAGACAGGATTGCGGGTTTAATCACAATGTAATCTTTAATAGATTGATACAACACTAAGAATGGACACATAAATTCGAAAGTATTTTTAGAATCATTGGGTATGATATCAAACGAAGTCTTAAAATTAACAGCGTTTATTTTTAATGTTTAATACAGAATAAAAGTGAATGTGAACGTTTCTTGTATGACATAGGGGGCATTTCACGTGAAGCGGACATGAAAAAAAAAGTGAGGTCTTCAATTTTGTTTATATTGCGGTCAGTTAAAGTGTTAATAGATGTAAACATGCATACACATTTTTATTCTCGTGTGATGCTTATTTGCCCAGTTATGGGCTTCTGAAGATTTGACAAAATTTGAGACGTCATTTTTGGACGTTGCGGTTGGTATCAAGAAATTTATAAAAAAAATTAAATGGAATTGTTTCAGATAGTTAAAAGGATGCACTTTCAAAGTTTTTAGGAAAAATTTTTTTTTTTTTTTTTAGTATAGAAAACCGGAAGTCAACATTTCATATAAGATTTTGACAAACTTCGACCCATTTAATTTTTTATATTTTAACTTTAAATTAAAGCGTCACGATTATACATTATTCACCAAAACTTGTAGAATGGGATCACCATTACTTTAGAAGTTACAACAAATAAAGTACCATCATAGAGGTGTAATACGTACGGTGCGCACTATCCAGAGCTCACTAAAGTGAGCCAGTATACACAATAAAATAAAACAGTGCCGGATATGAGGTTCTATACATAAATATACACATGGACTGCATGAATCGAAATAGATTTTGAAAAAAAAAATTACATGTATTGTTTCTGCTGGGAATAGCAGATTCAAAACATTTTATTTGAATACTTAGCGTAATTATACGAGTAGAGTTTCAGTCAGCGATGATTTTGCTAATTCATACTGTATATATGTACATACATAATAATTATTGTAGGTGAATGTAAAGTTGCACAGGTTGCTAAACGTTTCAGACTGCTTTTCAGACCATCACATGGTCCCTTTCCATGAGATGTAGCATGAAAATTACTTCGTGCAATTATATTTAAAGAACAAGTGCTAGTTCCTACAATGAAATTGTAAATATTTGAAAATAAACAATACATGTAATTTTTTTTTTCAAAATCAATTTCGATTCATGCAGTCCATGTGTACATTTATGTATAGAACCTCATATCCGGCACTGTTTTATTTTATTGTGTATACTGGCTCACTTTAGTGAGCTCTGGATAGGGCGCACCGTACGTATTACACCTCTATGATGGTACTTTATTTGTTGTAACTTCTAAAGTAATGGTGATCCCATTCTACAAGTTTTGGTGAATAATGTATAATCGTGACGCTTTAATTTAAAGTTAAAATATAAAAAATTAAAAGGGTCGAAGTTTGTCAAAATCTTATATGAAATGTTGACTTCCGGTTTTCTATACTAAAAAAAAATAAAAATTTTTTTTTTCCTAAAAACTTTGAAAGTGCATCCTTTTAACTATCTGAAACAATTCCATTTATTTTTTTTTATAAATTTCTTGATACCAACCGCAACGTCCAAAAATGACTTGTCTCAAATTTTGTCAAATCTTCAGAAGCCCATAACTGGGCAAATAAGCATCACACGAGAATAAAAATGTGTATGCATGTTTACATCTATTAACACTTTAACTGACCGCAATATAAACAAAATTGAAGACCTCACTTTTTTTTTCATGTCCGCTTCACGTGAAATGCCCCATAGTATATAATTTGTCCCGCACGCTAAGCGTGTCGTCGGATTGATTCATAGGTGCGCGAGGGCTAAGACCGGTGCCGGAGGTCGCCAGTCGAGGCATCCGTTCCTCCAAACGTGGGAGAGGAAGTCGGCTACTTATTGTGCTCTTCAATGCGAGACACAGATTAAATCACTGCCTCTTCGTCCCTATCTATGTATGCGGCGCGGATTGTTTTATTAGTACAGCTAATATAAATAAGTATTGGAAATAATGTGCCGCAATTACCAAAAATTCCTTCAGACATTAATTTATTTAAGATGACCACACTCTGAGATACAATGAGAGCATTTTACGTTCTTTATAGATATGTGATGGTAAAAAGCAAGGTCAATTTGCATAGTGTGACCTAATTTCGTTTCTAGATTTAGAAGATTAACTATGATCAATGAGTAGCGAACAAAGTCCTTATTACGCTTCAAATTTACTTATTATAAAGTAGTAATACTATTTTAAAGTATCTCTATAATTTTCAGGAAAGTATGAACCTAGAAATCGACCGCAGAAAGTGCGCATAATACACTGATAGATTTCTTTCTAATATTTAATTCTGAGAAATTTACGATCCATTAGTCAGAAGTTATCAGTGAGTTTGTAGAGGTAATCTTCTAAATCTAAACTAGTAATTTTTTTAATGTTTATAGATTTGATCAAATGATACGTCTTTTTTTTAAATTGGTTAAAATACATCAAACCTTTTTAGAGATTATTGCTTGAAAATTCGTTGCTTCTTTACATCTATAATATATTTCAATGAAATACTATGTATATATCATTATCACAGTACCTTTGGTTTCCACAAAAAATCTTTAGGAAGTATCATTCTGTGTAATTCTACACACATCCGTGTTTCATAACTCGTTTCTTTATTTATATTACATTTCAGAAAAGGCAACATCAATAAAAGAAATTCGAACACTATAATAATTAAACACACGCACACAAATAAAATGGATGATCAAAGCGTACCGGATGCGTCTAGTGGTTCGGTCTTCGTGCGACGGAAGAGCGTCGCAATTTTATTAATAAGCCCTCGTTTCATTAACGTCCTGTCAATTTCAATTGACTTTATGTATGTATAATTCTAAGCGGGCCGTAGTACTAGCAGACTAGTGCTTAACAAAGTTACCTCTACTTTCGATAACTAATAATATCGAAATTTAAAAAATATTGTAATTTGGATGAAAAAGTATCTTTAACCCAACAACCACTTCAATATTTAATTAACTGTTGCATTTATTTAAAATTAAACTTCTGAGCAATGTTTTACTGCAGATCTTAAAAGTGCACTTGGCATTAATTAGAATTCGGTTTTTTAAGTTTATGTATTAGACTTACAAGTAAATATCTTGTTTTAATATGTTTACAAATTGCATAGAGAGTTAACGGTGCGAGGGGCCCATTATGATTAATCGATATCCAATAACTAGTAAACAAGCCAATCATGATGCTCTAAGTATGGGCCGGCGCGATCGTAAAATAAATGGCACGTGCTTACGGACAGCAGGATGTGTGCGGCCCGCTGTGAATGTAAACTCCTCGACATTTATTATAGCGGCGGAAATCGTGAGCATCTGGCTGCCAGCGCCGATGCGTTCGCCCATAGAGGAAAACGAAATGGCAGAGGAAGCGGACTCTCGTAAAACTGGATCATATCGCGTCCGTGTTGCGCGTGGAAACAATTATGGACGCGTCAACGCTCAGCCCTGTGACTAACTCCAACGTGGAATTTTCCTCCCATACGATTGTAGCTAATAGTAATAAATATAGCTGCCACTTACACTGACCAACAGCGCGTTAGAACTTTATGGAACTACATTGTTTTTAGTATGTAGAACTGCAAGCAAACTTCTTCTAATTTTATCATTCCATACTTGGGTGTATGATATGAGGCGCGCCGCTGTCCAGTCCGCTGTACCTTGTACTCAAAACGAAATCTGAAAAAACAAAGCGCTATAAAAACTACTCATTTCTTAACAGCACGAAGTAATCTAAATAAATTATAATTTAAATCTACTCATAAATTGTTAAATTATCCTCCATTATGAGACTTAAATATCTCATTAAATAGCTGAGAATCCTATAGCGTGAAGCCGTAATATGAATTCGATCGTTTTTGGAATTAACCGAGTGTAAAGCGTCGGTAACAGCGGCGTTGTACATAATTACTGGCCACCTATGGTTTAGATTCCAACCACTGCGTAAAAGGTTAGCACACTAGGAATAACGGCTCATTAGATATCTTGGCATCAACAAAATACTATTTTCATTTCGAGTTCCATAATTTTAGTTTTTCTCTAAAGACAACTTACTTTCGCAATATTTTCGTATTACGTACAAGCTAAGTATGATGTGTATAATGTTTAAATCTTCAACAGAAAGCCAATCTTGAAGTGTACACAGCAAGTGTACTACCTACCTACTAACACCACATGGCATTAAGCTAGCGAACGTAAATACTGAATGGCGAGCCGTGCGGACTGGTGCGGTCACATTCGTAACATTGGCATTGACAGATACTTTTTTGTGGCGTTGATGTAACGACACTGGTTGATTCCGCTTCGTGTATTGTATTTACATTTTATTTGCAGTGTCTCGTCGCGGTACGCCGATTACGTACAAAAACGTATTTACAGCGAGAACTCGCGATCTACTCGGCCTATTGTGAATTAAATATTTCGTGTATTTGATACTCAATTCTTTTTTGTACGCCATAACTAGTTCCGCTGGAATAGTTTTTGCAAATCTACTTTTGTTGAGGAAGGTTTTATAGCAAACCAAATGGATGTGATCTCAAAACTTACAAACGCTGCATTTCGATGGCTTTATGTTTTCGTATTGAAAAGTTTAGTGACCTGTTCAATTGCTATTGCAAAAACATTTATTTTTATTTATATTATAGAAAGCATTGGACGCTATTTCTGAATTGGCGAATTAGCCACTAATTGTCGACATGTACATACCTATAATAGAAATAGAAAAATGCTTATGAAGATTTTCCGACTTTGGACCGCATCATTCACAAATAGTATAAGCTGCTACAACACAAATACCCTGATCGTTAGGTATACAGGTATACTAATAAGATCCCATACAAACAAGTACCACAACTCTCCATAACTGTGATAGATGCCTTCAAATTAATTCATTTCTAACGTAGTGAGTGTAAGCTTAAACTGTGCACATCTACTCTTTGTCTTTTTTTTTTAATTGCCTCAGTAGGCAGACGAGCAAGCGGTCCGCCTGATGGTAAACGGTTACCGCCGCCCATGGACTAAAGTAATGCCAGGGGCACAACCCAGCCGCTGCCTAGCGTGTGGTGAACTCTTTTTAAGCCTCGTTTAAAGAAGGACAAGTCATAGCGCTCGGGGAACACCGAGGCAGGGAGTTCATTCCAGAGCTAGCACGTGCGTGGTAGAAAAGAACGCTGGAAACGCACCGTACTACTACGGATTGTCTCCAGGTAGTATGGATGAACTCCACTGTCTAAAATAATCTTTATATTATGGTGTTTCGGCAACGTGATGTGTGTCGATATGTCGGCCAGTCCGATGTAAGGGCGCGTTCACATAGGACTTCCGATTTACAGGATCCATTTTAACGGATCCGTCGCTACTGGAGGTAATATTCACACAGCATTTACAGGACCGATTTTAACGGATCCGTCGCTACTGGAGGCAATATTCACACAGCATTTACAGGACCGATTTTAACGGATCCGTCGCTACTGGAGGCAATATTCACACAGCATTTACAGGACCGATTTTAACAGATTCGACGCTACTGGAGGCAATATTCACACAGCATTTACAGGTCCGATTTTAACAGATCCGACGCTACTGGACTTTCGATCTTCAGTGTATCAAATTTTTTACTTATTTCCGAATGACGACGTCTACTTTTGATGACCGTCTTAAACGATTACGAACACCGCGCACGCCCGTGCCAAGCCTGGCGCGGTTTCGATCCGATAAAACGGATCTGTATTTCCGTTGTGTGTGGGATTTTTTACTGGATCCGCAATACTGTATTCTGTGTGAACTCGCTCATACAACGACATACGCTAATAACATATCCGTTTAAACGGACCAGTAAAACGGACGGTCTATGTGTACGCGCCCTAACATCGTTGATACTGTTATCAGCGAAATTATCTGCCGCTCGCCGGCGCCACGTTCATTATCGCCTTGAAATCGAGCCGCCGCTCAATTACTTCAACATGTAGGTACCATGCACTGACCGTATAATGTCACCGTAAAATTGTAAACACCGTGAGATTATAATCTATCTAGCGAGATTGTAAACTATCGAAAGATTGTGAACTGCTTACAGTGTAACGTGTTATTATTCGAAGGCTGTCCCTGATAGGTCGGCATTACAGTAGACCATTCTCTATCCATAGAGTTAGGTTACGTTAGGTTAGTATTCAACCAATCAGCGCGCGAGGTGCGTTTAAATCCATTACGACTCACAATCTTTCCATAGTTTACAATCTCGCTAGATAGATTATAATCTAACGGTGTTTACAATTTTACGGTGACATATACATACTCAAACTACTTTGTTTGTGCTGGTCAAATAATGTTCTATGTAAACCATTTAATACCAGCGTAGTACCTCATTACAGTATACATTTAATACCTCTTGATACGTTTTGCAACACTTACAAAAGCAGCGGACGCATCTCCTGAACACGATTCGAGTAACATGTAAAATAGAGCTTTTTATAAGTTGTTCCTTTATTGCTATCATAGCCGTACAATAAAGTTTTCTTCCGTGTACAAAATCTATTTTAGACTCGCTGTTAGAATACACAGAACTGCCGATCTCGTCGATTCTGAGAAAATGAATCGAATCGGAATCCAGTGACGTCAATCAGGCGGATTCCCGGAATACGTCTGAACATTATTTTATGTATCGCTGTTTTATACAACCATTGTTTCCTTAACACGAATATCTAAAATTAGATTTATCGTATGATCTGCAGCACATAACTAATAATATTAGGTGTGTATACAATATTTATAATAAAAAAGGTTAATTTTCCCTCAAGATACGATTGCCGAAAATATCCTGCGGCAGCATGTCGCGCACCAGCGGCCGCTGGTCGCGCCGGCACGGCCGCACCGATGTATTTAATTGATGGAACTCAAAGAACGACGAGTCAATAGAGGCCCATGTGCAATCATATTATTTATAAGTCGCCCACCAACATTACTAAATTGGTTCAAATTGTGACAACAGGCTTGATTAAACTCTATTTGTGAAGACACGAGATGTCGCCAATAACGACGTTTCGCTTTCGCTACATTATTTTATTGAAACAATTAGATAAATACTGTTCGCAGTAAGCGCACACAGGGCAGTTTTGGCCATACTTGGACCAACATCACACTTTCTGTCCTACTGTGACAGTATTGACATTTCTAGTGTGGACTTTCATTGCCTCAGATTGAACGGTCACGCCGATTTGAATGCGAATTACGACGATGCGATCAGTGACTTAATAAGGGGTACAGTAGAGTATATGTTCGGAGCAGTGGTTCATCTTTGGCCTTGTACCGGTTCGCCGCTCCATAAGTGTGCATAGTAATTATTTTAGCTAACGCGGCCGTTTAAATCGCTCAAGGCTGTTGATATACGGTGCGAGGACGCGGCCGCTGGGCCGGGAACATCCCCCCGTCTGCACCTGCTGCCACCTACGCGCACACAGTGCTGCCCGCCCACGGACGGCCTCCGAACCACAACACGCCATATCTATACGTACCTTCATAATAATATTATTTGCTTTACTCGTATAAATATTTTTTTGTGTTTATAAGTTTCACTGAAATAGGCATATAGCCTTGCAAAAAATACATTTGGTTCAGCGAGTGACTTCATTGATTAAGTTATGCGACTAGAAGAGCATGTGATCGTATTTGCCTATGAAAAAGGCGGGGAGCCTCATTCATCTGTTTCGTTTCGACCTCGACGGTACATTTGAATATTGTAAAGTATCTGTATTGAAGTACAACATATTACATTTATGTACGAGTAGTATAGGAGTGGCCGTAGGCGGCTGGGAGTGGGTGAGGAGCGTATCCAAAGCGCTCACGTTTGAATACCCAGGTGGGTGTAAAAGGCTGAAGGATTAGGTTCACGCGGCGAGGACGAATTTTATGGAATCCTTGCTACCGAGGACCCGCGTGGTGGCAGCCAGATTGGGAGGGGCGAGTAGAGGGTGGGCGTCGTGTGTGCGGGGGCGGGGGCGAGAGGCAGAGGGGATACGACGGGTTCATTGAGAGCGGCGGATGAATGGGCCGCGATGAGTCACCGGATCGATGCGGCTCCCGCTCCCCCGCGGCCATGAGCCGCCCGAACGCGCAGCGCGGCAGCGGCGCGACTGCGTGCTGCGACTGCCCGGCCCGCGGCCACCAGACACCCGCTCCGCAGGCCTCGATACCTGATCCTTGCATAACCAACAATATATCTACGCCAAAGTCTACCTCACAATACTGAATCGCAAATAAAAAGCGATTTCTTTGTCTTAAATTACTATTAACAATATTTGTATAATAATATTTATATATTATGATATTAACCTTGTCCTTGTAACCAACGAGAAATAAAGAGATCGATTGAAACGGGCTATACTACGAACGACTTTTTATTATGTCTAAATATATTTTGGGTTTCGAATCTATAATAAAAGTAGGTATTGTAAATATTATATATACATACAGTATAGAATGTCTGATCCTGACTGTTTGCTAATACGATAAATATTTTTTGCGTCTCATTGCCATAAAAAACAGCCATTAACATAATGTTTTGCTATTAACAGCATACCATAACCGCTGAATATTAATGTAATTCAATGATTCTTTTTTCTATGACGTTAATATATAATCTCAAATTGGCACTGAGCAATATTAAGCGATTGGGTTAGAGTCTGTCATAGCACCTATTAAAACTTAATTATTAATTGTTTATTGTGAATTGGCTGACGATAAACGGGTAGGTCATAGCTGAGGTGATATACCCATTAGCGGGGCGCCTGAGGGAATAGCTATTAGGCATTAATTTAAGCCCATACTATCTAAGCAACCATAACGTCTCGTTCATTTTGGCCCGGCAAAGTAAAAAGACTGCCAGATAGCGCATGCCGGTCCATATAGACTGTCGACTAGAAAGTAACGTTCATCCCTCATCAGTTATACAGGCCTGATGGTCGGCACTTGACATACGCAAATTGACCCTAGAAAACGTCATACTTGCGCGTTTTGCCTTTGGTTCTTTGGATTGGCCTTTAGACTTTATATCAGCCCTTATATCAAATACCCCCCCAATGAAGTGTACGAATCTTTTTTAGATTTGGGCTTAGAATCACGGTAGTTATAAAGCCCTTATATGGTTTTAGTTCGTTGCTTTGCATATTTGATAATCCTAATCGAAATGTTTGGCTCGTTCCGAACTGTTTATAAACATTAATTAGGTATTTGTGAATCACTAATAAATATAGATCCACAAGGAGTTTGTGAAACCATATCGAGTAGTCCTTTAACAGTTTGTAACTAACGTTAGAATTTTCGTATAGATCCATAGAAATTTACTTGACCATATAAGATTTAAGTTTGGGAGTAATTTTGTATATTGTAGCGTATAGTATTCCGCGTATGTTTTGTATGTATGTACATACTACATAGCTCGTATACGTATGTAATTAGCCGGTCAGTAGTATTGACGGTAGGATGCGATGGACATAATGGGAGCGGAATTAGCATTACAATGGCGCGGGGCACAGACAACGCCGGCAGGAAGCAGCCGAGCGGCCGAGCGAGCTGCGATGCGTCCGCGCCGGAAGCCGTCTGCCTGCTGCCTGTTGTCTGTTTCCTACGCGTCAGCGATGACGGCTGACCTGTATCTTGTACCCTCATTCTGTCACTGATGGCGAAAATACTATCTTCATACTGTATGTTATCTCCATGGATTGTTGCGTTGTGTTTTAGAATTTCATACTAATTCTTACACTTACATTTTGAAAACATTTTGAGAATTGTCTTTTTTATTTAAAATATTTACTTAATAAAATTAAATTGATTTGAAAATAAAATTGTTTATTACAATATATTTAGCTATAAAAATGTACAGTTAATAAACAAAGTTTATAATTTTGATACAGTCAATTTATTTTATAAATATGTATGTACTTAGAATTCTACATGACGAATGCTGTGTCACACACGTTACATCGGCAAACCGAGATTGAGGTGCGCATGTCACAAGTAGTACTTAATAAAAAAAATGTGTGCCGTGTGGGCTGAGTGTTATTTACTTTTTATTGTTCGTCTCGTCAAAGAGGATTGCGGCGAAATGCCACGGGGCAATGTGAAGGTTCAAAGTGTTTATATTCGACACTCGATTGGTAAATAATATTTTGTCGGACATTTTTATCGTATGATATCGTAACCACTCACCACACGTATCCGTTCATTATCGACGGCTTTAAATGGAAAAGAATCAATGAGTTCGTAACGATGAATGAACGAAACCAAGTAGAAATTGAATTAGCAACTCCGCCTACAAGCGTTTGCACTGCCACTTATCACGTATCTAATTATAATTACCTACTATGTGTATGTAACACAGTACACCGTAACCGCAATATGTATGCAAGGCGGATTTTTTTTCACCTCGCTCGTGATTCGTCAATCAATCAGTTTGGTGCGGTGGATGGTGGATGTAAAAAAAATATATAAACAACGTGAATGAGACGGAACTCATTCAATTTATAATATATAAAAAACATTTTATGACAACAGAAATTTATTCCACATAGGCTCCCTCATCCGCGTTTGTAATAGCAGTAAGTGATAATAAAGTAATAGCTAAAATAATGATATGTGTTCACAGGTGACTTTGGCGAGTTCCGTCGGTCGTATCCGGAATGGTGCAGCGAGGCAGGCGCGCAGCATGTCCCACACCTGCCCCTCATGGGACTAAGGTCAGTATTTCTATAGCTGCACTGAGCATTTTGCTGTAAACGTGATGTATAGTCGCTTCACTATCGCCGCACAGATTAGCGGAGTGCGACTATCAATTTTCAACGTAATATCGTTGACAGCTTTTGCCATAATTTTCCACGTTAGTTTCAATTAAAATTACATACATGCATTTATGCATACGTACCTACATAGGTTTGTTGATGCATTTTGGTCTGTGAATGCATGTCACGTTTTTGTACAGCGGTTATTGCACGATATGTGGAATTCATCCCTGTTGGTAATGTGAGTGAATATTTAACTATAACCATAAGATGCAAGCCTGAAAAATAAATATTCTTGCGGTAGCAAAAAATGTTCTTCACGTGCGTTTAGTTAGATAATAACCCCGCATGTTGCGATACTGTTGAGAAAAATATTTGGTGGCATGAGGTTCTACCCCACAACATATAGATCTCAGCATCTGTTCTATGTTTCATTATATTTATAAACATAAATGATTAAATGACACATGCATACGTCCTTCTCATATCAGTTTTAAATCTATCATTATGTTTATTGTTTTACAATTGATAAATTCTGCTAGTTAAGCTACTTATGTGAACGAGGAAAGTTAAACAGACACGTCGTGGGAATAAGATTTCATGCGCGTGAGAGATTTTCTTTGATCAATGAGCGCTGCTACGCGGAACAGTGCCGGTTGTTCAACACTTTACAAGGTGTAAATACCAGTGGCGGGACTTCCATAGAAGACCAAAAACGTTAAACGTTAATTGTGTAATATCTAGTTTATATGTTCTTACTACGGGGTCTATATTCAACAAATTGCCTTTGTTAAATTAAGAATTTAAGCTTAAAACTGATTTTTCGTGATTTTAAAAGGCAAACTGGGCTTTTGGGCTTCTATGGAAGTGCCGCCACTGGTAAATACTATTCCATCGGTAATGATTCAGTCCTGGTCCCACAACATAAGTTTACGGCATGCGATCGAGAGGTCCCAGTTTCTATTCCCACCTCATGCAAAATATTCTTTGCGTTATTCCGTCATACTTTTAAATTTTATAAGTCGAGAAATGTGCCGGCAAAAGGAGTTTGACTCACGGCCTAAACGGTGAGACGTAATACCTGGAAAAAACATGGGTAAAGAAACTTTTCAGGGTATGTATTCAGCAGCAGGCTTGCTCACTATTACATGGGACTTAAAGAGGTTGTACTCCCTCTAGGATACATGCCCGAGAGTTGATAAGTTAGAAATAATTCCGACTGGCCTTGATTAAAACTTAGAAACCATTCTTTAAATGAGGCCAGGTTCAAATAAACCTTCACTTAATTCTGTTTTGCAATCAAGTAGCGGCTGAAATTGAATGTACAAATCTTTTCAGTTTTCGCCTCTTTTTTTCCTAAACCTTGTTGATAGAGATCCGGCTTATGCAACTAGACAGAAATTTGTAATTTTCTTTTTGTTCAGGACCATTTTTGTTGGGAATACTTTTAGTTTTATGAGTAACGTTAACTGTTGCTTGGCCCAGACACAGTCGACAACACGAGTCCCACGCATTTTATCCTTCTTTAAAAAAGCGCTAGACAGAAGGCTGTGTTTTTGTTACATATACGAGTATGTACGTTCTGATGAAGGCGTGGGCCGCAGCGCCGACCATACCCAATCGAATAAATAAACCAATTCTCAGTATTGGCGGTGATGACAGAGGATGTTAGTCATCGAGACGGTGAGCGCAGGTCTCTCGCGCCTGCTCTTTGTTCTCAGCTATGTTTTCTGTTGGCGCTGTGAGTGCGTTTTGCACGCGCTAATAGATGACTGGTTGAACCTCCGACAAGTATTCCACTCATTTGAGCGCTCCGTTTGTTCAGCCGGAATGGTCGTTTAGTACTACATTGTGAACTTGTTTATTTGTTTGCTGCAGGTAAATGTAATTCATACTCATAGCTATTCGCGCCGACTGATACCTATATGTGTCTCGTTAAGGAAAAATTCCAATGGGTCGATATGATTCAGTTATAATATCTGTGTGCCGTAGTAGTATTGGAAGACATTAACATAAATGAGGATTACGAATCTACAGTTCTGATAACTGGCGATGGCGGGGTACGTCGGCTGCAGCGTTTCATAACTTTCCAAGGGTTGCGTCACCTTAAACGTTTACGCATTGCAATCGGCGCGTAAAAACAGTTTGGTTAATAAACTCATTCATCATTCCGATCGGTAGTTGTCTTGGCGACTGCGCGGTGGTGTGCGTGTTGTGTGCGCGTGTGGGTGTGCTGACACGGTCTAAACACGTAATTTGTGTATTGCAATAGAAACGGTGAGACTTAGTGTTGCGCTGAATGGAGCGCGCCCCATTCATGCAACGGTGACGCGCATGCGGCCCGCGCGCTGCTCCGTTCACTATTCAACTTTATTTCTTGCATAACAATAAATATTGGATAGTTACCGGTAGCGGAATAATGAATCGCTGCCATGAATGAATTGCTTGTTACACTGCCTAGTGCCTTACCGACTGTGAGCGGAACACGCCGGTCGGTAATCTATGCACTACTGCTTTAAGTTTGTGAATACTGCACATTGATGACTGATGAGTACGCCAAATGCTCGTTACACCACTAACGAATGAATCACATATTTCCAATCATATGTTTTCCGTTGTAGTCATCGTGCAGATTCTGTAAAACCAGAAGTATGACTTAATATTTGTTTATTATGAAAAAAAGCAATAATTTTACCTATTTTGGTTGTTTGAATGTTACCGGTGACGCATTGTTCGGCCTACGCATATTTCATTTAGATTACATCGACACAAAAAAAATGCCCAAGAGTAATGGCATAGAAAGGTCGCGTTGTACTTGCATTTAAAGTTTTTTCGCGAGTACCCAGCGACCCAGCCCACGTGTTCCGACAATTCCCTTTAGCGGTGTAGTACCGAAACGTTCTATAAATAGGCGCGTACGATTTATGGCGCAAATGTAATTACGCCTACGCGTGCGGCCGCTCGGCGGCTGCTCCGTACCTACTGCCGAACAAACAACTGTCGAATACTCTCACTTCTTACTACGTAAAGATTTCGGCAATATTTGTATCGCCACACGCTTCATGCATTAGGATATAATGAAAAATAATATACCTAAAATTATTTGTATTAAAAAATAAACAAATCATTTGTCCAGTATAGTTCCACGTAGCGGCGACATAATCGCTAAAACTTGAAAAATTGGATTTTGCATAACAAGCAAATTATGAAAATTCTAGTGTGCGTCGGACGTGGAGCAGGATTACTTTTCTGCACGGTAACCTGCATTATACAGAACGCAATGTTTTTATTGGAATACGGTTGGGTCACGCGAGATCGCTTACAAAGCGTCGCTCTTGAAACTGACGTCAGTTTGACGTCACAGTTTGTAAGGCTGGCGGGAGTTCGGTATGACTCAATCGTCTCAGGGGTAGAGACATTCCCTTTGAAACTACATAGTTTAAGTAGTATGTAGTACAAGCTACATAGCTTGGGATTTGTATTCCGTCGGCGAGTGAATGCCTATACATTTAGTCCTACTACTTCTTACTTTAATCTTACGTAGTTCTTTCGTCACTTTTGAAATACTTCTAAAATGTGTGGCAGAGAGAAATTTAAACGAAATTATATATAACTAGCTGGCCCAGCGAACTTCGTTCCGCCTTACAGTCGATTCTATTTTTTTTTTATTATGATACCTACTTAATTTCATTTTATTTTTACTTATACCCCAGTGACGCCTACATCGCTTATTATTACTCGTATTATGATGCCGTCTAACCAAGCGGCGTGAGCGGCGACCATGCGACATTTTTCAAATAACTTGCATTTTTAAACTTGTGATATCTTTCGAATGGAATGTCCAAATTGAATAATTAAAAAACATACATACATACATAGACTCACGCCTGGGGCATTTCACGTGAAGCGGACATGAAAAAAAAAGTGAGGTCTTCAATTTTGTTTATATTGCGGTCAGTTAAAGTGTTAATAGATGTAAACATGCATACACATTTTTATTCTCGTGTGATGCTTATTTGCCCAGTTATGGGCTTCTGAAGATTTGACAAAATTTGAGACAAGTCATTTTTGGACGTTGCGGTTGGTATCAAGAAATTTATAAAAAAAATTAAATGGAATTGTTTCAGATAGTAAAAAGGATGCTCTTTCAAAGTTTTTAGGAAAAAAAAAATTTTTATTTTTTTTTAGTATAGAAAACCGGAAGTCAACATTTCATATAAGATTTTGACAAACTTCGACCCTTTTAATTTTTTATATTTTAACTTTAAATTAAAGCGTCACGATTATACATTATTCACCAAAACTTGTAGAATGGGATCACCATTACTTTAGAAGTTACAACAAATAAAGTACCATCATAGAGGTGTAATACGTACGGTGCGCCCTATCCAGAGCTCACTAAAGTGAGCCAGTATACACAATAAAATAAAACAGTGCCGGATATGAGGTTCTATACATAAATATACACATGGACTGCATGAATCGAAATTGATTTTGAAAAAAAAAATTACATGTATTGTTTATTTTCAAATATTTACAATTTCATTGTAGGAACTAGCACTTGTTCTTTAAATATAATTGCACGAAGTAATTTTCATGCTACATCTCATGGAAAGGGACCATGTGATGGTCTGAAAAGCAGTCTGAAACGTTTAGCAACCTGTGCAACTTTACATTCACCTACAATAATTATTATGTATGTACATATATTCAGTATGAATTAGCAAAATCATCGCTGACTGAAACTCTACTCGTATAATTACGCTAAGTATTCAAATAAAATGTTTTGAATCTGCTATTCCCAGCAGTGATAGCCTCGAGGTTTAGGCCCACGCTCGAGAATCTCGGCGGTCGCGGGTTCAAACCCCACACACACTTCTGAATTTTTTAAGTTATGTGGGTAAGTCATAATGAATTATCACTTGCTTTAACGGTGAAGGACAGCATCGTGATGAAACCTGCACACCTAAGAGTTCTTAGGAATTTCTTAGGTGTGTAGTCCACCAACCCGCATTAGACCAGCGTGGTGGACTAAGGCCTAAACCCTCTCAATGGTAGAGGAGGCCTGTGCCCAACAGTGGGACGTACATATGGGCTGATGACGATGACGACGATTACGATTACCATTCTTGGGACTAAGTGTTCACGCTAGTCTTCTATAAAAAGTAAGCATATGGTAAAAATGACAAGTGCTAGTTCCTACAATGAAATTGTAAATATTTGAAAATAAACAATACATGTAATTTTTTTTTTCAAAATCAATTTCGATTCATGCAGTCCATGTGTATATTTATGTATAGAACCTCATATCCGGCACTGTTTTATGTTATTGTGTATACTGGCTCACTTTAGTGAGCTCTGGATAGTGCACACCGTACGTATTACACCTCTATGATGGTACTTTATTTGTTGTAACTTCTAAAGTAATGGTGATCCCATTCTACAAGTTTTGGTGAATAATGTATAATCGTGACGCTTTAATTTAAAGTTAAAATATAAAAAATTAAAAGGGTCGAAGTTTGTCAAAATCTTATATGAAATGTTGACTTCCGGTTTTCTATACTAAAAAAAAATAAAAAAATTTTTTTTCCTAAAAACTTTGAAAGAGCATCCTTTTTACTATCTGAAACAATTCCATTTAATTTTTTTTATAAATTTCTTGATACCAACCGCAACGTCCAAAAATGACTTGTCTCAAATTTTGTCAAATCTTCAGAAGCCCATAACTGGGCAAATAAGCATCACACGAGAATAAAAATGTGTATGCATGTTTACATCTATTAACACTTTAACTGACCGCAATATTAACAAAATTGAAGACCTCACTTTTTTTTTCATGTCCGCTTCACGTGAAATGCCCCGCCTGTCTCCCGTTAGGGTAGGCAGAGACTATAGAGCGCCAAATGCCACGATCCAAACACACCTCTTTCGCTTCCTCCACTGACATTATCCTCTTCATGCATGCACGTCGGCTTCGAGGACTCTTTATATTGCCCTTTTTCAGTAACTTACTTATACCTATGCTCTTTATAGGTGCACCTGGGCCGTCCTCGACCGACTTCACCGTTCACTTCCGCACAGTAAATCTCTTTCGTCATTCTGCAAACATTCATCCTTTCAATGTGGCCAAACCATTTTAGCATCCCCCTTTCAATTTTAGTCACTACATCGACTTTCAATCCACATTTGTCCCTTATCACACTATTCCTCACTCTATCTACCAATTTCACCCCACACATGCTTCTCAACGCTCTCATTTCAACTGCATTAATTTTGCTTTCATGCTTCTTCTGCCATAATAATTCAAAAAGTTATATATAATGGTTTTGAAGTAGACTTAAATATGAAGTCATTTATTTTAATAATAATAATAAATAAATAAATACACCCAACAGTCACATACATAGTTCTGATCCCACACTAAGATACAAGTCTTGTGTCGTGGGTATCAGAAACTACGAGAGACTTTTCGGTCTCACATACACCCAGACCCGAAACAAATATTTGTGGATCACACAAACATTTGTCTCGGTGCGGGGATCGAACCCGCGGCCTCTCGTTTCGCAAGCTGTTGTCTAGCCAACTGCGCCACGGGGCTGTCAAATTTTGATAAGGATTAATTCCAAAGTATAAATAAAAGAGCTTTTATAGCGGTGGTAATTATATATATTTTTTGAAATGAAAACACTTATTGTGACATAACTATAATAGTTAGACATAATGCTGTCGCGATATTTTTTGTAGATAATTATATGTTCGGCAAAGACGTATACATTTTGTTCTATAATCAATAGATTTCGCAACGCACGCGATGTAAGAAAGTTTTTTTGGTAGTTTTTTGACACCTTGGGTTACATTATTGGAGTTTTAGTATGGATCCCTAACTTTTAGAAAATTTAATATAGCCTTTGTTCACCGGAGATAGTGTAGCTTCCCAACAGTGAAAGAATTTTTCAAATCGCTCAAGTAGTTTCGGAGCCTATTCAATGAAACAAAAAAACAATCAAATCTTTCCTCTTTACAATATTAGTGTAAAGAGGAAAGATTTGATTGTTTATTTAACATTGGCTTCCACGTCTGTTTGGAATTGATGCTTGAGAATTTGTTAAGCCTCAAAAGCGAAGCTAAAAAAATAAAAACAAATGAAACTAGCTTTAACATAGATTGATAAAATTTTATATCATGCCTATGCCATAAATTTCAGGAAAGACGGTTCCGACAGTTTAGTGTTATCGACTAACAATCATCGATTTCTCCCCATTTGTTATAATAAATAGTTTATGTAATAATCTCATTAACTATACATGTTATCCAGCTGATAGTGTTATCCAAGTGCATACGTCACTAGTGCTCTTGTTTGAATCGCCAGCTGTAGTGTTGAAGGAAATCAAATTTATTTAATGTTCTTGTCATTGGTATTTTACACACATAATACATTGTATCCACATGAGCCATATTACGTTGGGAAAGTAGCGGCCGTCGTTTACAAACCATACTTTATCCTTGTACGGACACCAAACGCACAGAGCATTTTAGAGTTTGTGTGTAAATGTTTGAAACTTGATTATAGGGTTCGAGATTTTCCGTTCTACTATGATGTTTTTTTAGTAAAATAAATGGTATATTTGTGTTTATCCTACGCCCATGCTTTTATTAAATTAGTTTCATGGCTGACGATGAAATAATTAATTTGGCGTGCTTAGGGGAGCATTGAAGGAACACGTAAGATCTAATGAACCTAAGGAAGGTCTTTGTTTTGCTTATTTTTGATGTCATGGGGAATGGGCGGTTCTGGATCGTGTTTACGTAAAGAATATTAATTTGATAGATATAATCTTAAATAAAGGTCATGATCGACGGGCGAGTAAAACCGCCGTTTTATGGCTTGTCGGTAAAGCTCGCCCGTGGACCATTGCAATACCGCGGTATTAAAAACCAACGAGCCCGGCTCGCGGCTCGTTAGTTATGTTTAATTTTTTGCTCGGCACGCTGCTCAAGACCGCGTGTCGATCACCACTGACGACTTGAATCCAACTTTTAACCCAAACTTTAGGGCGTCTTCGCTTTTTTTATTCATTTCGTGGTATGCTATACCGAGGTAACACAAAACTTCAATCTTCGAACAAGACATATTGCCTTATTCGCGGTTCACACTCGACTGTTTTGCTCGCTAGTCGATCAGCACCTACGAGCCACGACTCCGCGATTAAAAACCGTCGTCTCCAAAACCGCGGTATACGACTCGCCCGTCGATCACCCATTTTACGGGTAAATATAATTAAATCTTAAAATAATATTAAATCTCTTGATACATAATCTTTGCCTGTTTATCTTTAAAAAAAAAAATTATTAGTTATGAAAGAAAACAAGTGTTCGTTAACAAAATTGTTATAGCCCTTATTATTATGTTAATACTTTGTTAACAAGGCTGTGGTGAATGAATGACTTCATAATATTCAATATACAATTATGGTAAAAGAACTATAAAATTTAAAATGATATATAAATGGTTTATCTTTGTTTATATAAGATTTAACACATGTTTATTACTCATCATCTGCGAGTGTGCGATTGTTTTGTACCATTGCAAGGAAGTAGTATAAAGTTTATCGTTTGTAAGCATATCGAGGTCAGATGTCCGGGTCGCAGATCCTGCTGGTGGGGCGTCAGGTAATGAGCGCGATAACGTCATGCTAGTGACGTCTACTCCGCCGTCGCCGCCGCTGTGCAACTGTTCATTCACGAAATTATGCCTGTGTATGGTCATGGCCAGTTTAAAACTTATTACTTCAATGTTATCATTTACTTTCTTATGATACAATTAGCATTAATTTTATAAAACACATATCTGGAACAGTACTAAAAAGTAGCCTAGACGTTTCCAGGATGCTATTGATCTCTGTTTCAAGTTGAGTTATCAAAATAATATCAGTGAAAGCGTAATAAACAAGCAAACTCACTTTCCCATATATGACACTAGTGAGGGTTCCGAAAGGTTCGAAATAATAAACAAGGTTTTGTACCGTTCATAGATAAAGGGTCCCGTTTGTCTAAACTTAAAGAAGCTACGAATAATAGGCTTAATCCAGTGTAACAATCAGATACTAAGTACATAAATTATGAATATCGAATGAAGGTGATTTTACTAGTTTCTTCTGCGAATATATTAAATACTAGTTTTTGCCCGCGACTCCGTCCGCGTGGACTACAGGGTTGGGTTCAGAAAGTAAATAAGTTGTAGTCTATTTTACTCCACAGAGTCCCATTTATGTCCATATCAAAAATCGTTCACATCGGTCAAGTGGTTTAGGCGTGAAAGCGTAAGACATATAGTTACAACCGTCTGCCCTTACGTGTCTGCCCGTTCGGCACACTTAGGCATATTCCCCACCCATATACCTATATATATATATAAAAAAGTTTCATCATTCTAGCTTCAAAAATGACTAACTAAACTTTGAATGACATATTTATTCATATCAAATCAACAGCCTAAAATATAAGTTTCAAGCTTCTAGCTTTAAAAATGACAATACTTCCGTTCAACCTTTCATCCCCTCTTTCAACCCCTTAAAACCCCCTTTCCGCAATAAAAAGTAGCCTACGTCCTTTCTCAGGCTCTACTAAACTATCTGTGTGCCAAACATTTAAATCGGTTCAGTAGTTTCAGCAGGAAAGCGAGACAGCAGACAGACAAAGTTACTTTCGCATTTATAATATTATTATATAATTATATATATAATATTATATAGTAAGGAAAGGATTAGTGCAAGTGGTGCATACGCATTGTCTTCGAACATTTTTTTTTACTAGTGACTATAATTTAGACCTTGAATTCGATTATTATTGTAGCAGCAATGTTTAGTTTTTACTAACGTAGTTGCTTCTTATCAATATTGATGCCCATTCCATCGAATACACGTATAGAACGAGATACTTAATGATTGTACATATATATTATATGTACATCGTTTATATAAAACTCAGATGACATGGCCGTCTCACTATCGATTAATTGACGTTTAAGACCTTACCTACGTAGTATATACCTTACCATGTAAGTTTATCCGAGTTTTTCATTGTAAGTAGCTACATGATTTGCGCCACATTAAATTTGTCCCGACATAGGGACACGCGCCCCCCTATCACATCATCGAACGGAACTGCCGTGGGTGAAGTGTGGGTGTACCAGTTACACCTCTGTTATCGGCGCGGAAACTTGGACACGATCGCAAAAGCGATGGTGCGGTAGATATTCTATTTGTTTACAGCATAAACTCGAGGCAAAACATACAAAATGCTTTGGGAACTGGTAATGTAAATTAGCTCGATTATGTACACGGTTGAGATATTACAATAGGTACCTACAAGTCACGAGTACTAGTCGCGCTTATTAACATTTGTGTACCTACTGGCCCGATCGATTCGCAATTACGTTCATTGAATAAATGTTGTTTTCCTTTACTACAAAATACGCTTTATTAATGATTCATACGCATTGCGCGGTTTCGATTATCTATAATTTAATCTCAGATAATTTGGCAATAACTGCTCATGCGGACAACAATAAGACGTCAATGTGTATGTACAACAAAAAGGATTCGCTCACAGCGCACGACTCGCGGCAAAGGTGATTGATTGTTTATAAGCTGGGCAACCTTATAAAGCATGTTAGATACGTTCGGAGCTCTTTGTCCGGATGACTCGACAGTCGGCTCGTTAAAACTCCTGCCAGGATGGGAGCGAGCGAGTCGGGTATTAAAAAACCGTCCCTTGCAGGCGGTCATTGGCAGCGAGTGGGTCGAGCCGCATTCCTGTGCGCCGGCGCAGCGCACGCACTCGCACACCCACACGCGCCGCCGAGCGCCCGCGTCGTGGAGCCCTATCGTATCGGACTCGTTCATTAATAACACCGTCGGTGGAATCGCGGCTTCCGGCGCACCACCTCGGCGGGCTCCCGCTGTGCTCATTCTAGGAACAATGGTATTCGCGCGCCAGTCGCCGCACCACCGACACACCCGCCACGCCGCTGCCCTCGCCTACACTATGCTCTACAAGCCCTGTGTGCACTGTGCGCATTCTAATGAGACATTCCATTATTATTTTACGGTGGCGTCACATACCCCGGCCGTCGGCAGTTACGCGACGACGTCGAGCGCGGCTCAACCTTGCGTAACGCCGGTGCTGCCGAGGTTCTCCTGCATAAGGGCAAAACCAAAATAAACAATGCTGTCGCCATTATCAGATATATCAGAATGGCAGTACGCGTGGGCGAACTCTGAATGGACGCGTCGGATGGTCGTCGCCCACGCGCGGTACTAGCGCGACCCACGCCACGCGCCACCTACTACGGTCTTAATGCGACGGTAGGCCTGCCGGCTGCCGCCCACCCCTTGTCAATTGCAACTAATTATCTTGATGACCATTCACGTGGTACTGATCCCATTTATTTCGTAAAGCTGGTTTCCGTTGAAGTTATTAAGAATTTACTAATTAATAACAGTACTGTATTCTTCTATCGTTAATGATAATAATAAAAAGGAACGTATCGATTGATCAATATAATAGGTAGGTACCTACAAGTCATACATATTAGGTATTTTTAAGATATTTTCACTAGAAGGTGTTCTAATTGATAAAGATGTCCTTTTTTGTAAATTAGGTTGTCTGGAAGAGATCGCAGTCAATGATAAGACCGCCTATTGTCACTTAGTCCTAAGTATTCCTTTTTTTGTGTAATATGTCTATGGTGTATATAATTAAATAAAGATAATGAATCTGACGATGGAACATCAAGTACGGTGTAGGTTCTTAGTTCATCATAGAGCATATCAATGTTTGAGTGTAATATTGTAGCGTATCGCCACAAATTCTCAGTGGCATGTCATTATGTTTTCAAAACTGAATGGTGGCGCAAATGCTGAGAGGGCGACTTTGGAAAATTGTCGCGTGGGAAGCGACTCGTCGAGGCCACAGGAGTGGGACGTAGGGATGAGGAGCGCGGCGGCGGCGGCGGGGGGCCGGCGGGGTTGAGTAAGGACGCCGCGGCGCGTGGGCGGCCATTGAGCTGCGGGGGAAGGTGAATGGTGAGCTCCCGACCCTCCTACCCCATTGAGCGCGCTCGGCGGGCGCGGATCGATCGCCGCCTCCGCGCGCCCGCCGACACACGCCGCGACCGACCTAACGATGCGCCCTTTATTATCACAATTTGGGAAGGCCTTGGAGCAAATTATTTACCAATTATAAACAAAATACCTCGGACCACAAGATTGAGTTCGGTCCTATTTACAAAATAAACACCATACATAAACTCACGCCTGTATTCCCCGAAAGGGTAGGCAGAGGTGAATTTCTGCACCCACATTTCGCCAGGTATGTATCAGTCCCACGTAATAGGGGGCGAGCCTATTGCCGTTTTTCGGACACATTTCCAGACTCCGTGCTGTGTTACTGAGAATTTCCTAATGGAAGAACCCAATAACACTTTGCCCGACCCGGGAATCGAACCCAGGACCTCTAGATCCCACGGCACATACTTGTACCGCGAGACCACGAGGCAGTCAACAATAAACACCCTCAACACAAAGAGCTTGTCAATACACATAACATAGCTAGATGATTAATACTCGTATATGTGATAGTTGCGTGTCTTTATTATGTACATTCCTCTTTATCACACCGACTGTTACTCATTACTGACTGCGCTGAAGATAGACGAGATGGTATGATTAGTAACTAAGTCGGCACACATGTTTGAAACCATACGGCACGGCTTCGAGCTGTCGGTGTTCGAATATTGTTGTTCTAAGTAAGAATTGCGGTACCTAAATGTCTAGCAAAAAGCCTAACTTTTCCTCTGCTTTATGATATTTTCAATTTGCACTGAGAACTTTTCTTTTGATAAAGCAAGGAACTCTAGATATACCAAGAAGCAATCAAAATGGAGTGAAGTGTAGATAGTCTAATTAAAAATATTTACATGGAAAATATACCAAAAATAGATGAATCAGATTCGATAGATTTTTATCATGACTATCTAGAAGATACATGGCGAGTTGATAATTGAAAAATCTGTAAAAGAATTTTAATTAATTTCTACTTTGCCTCTGATGTGTCCTCTGATGTAAGTAATTTGTAATAATTGTCTGCTAAGATTACTTTGGCAGACACAGACATACACTCAGAGCGACACACAGGAGAGCGTGTGTGGCGGATGTGAAGCAATTTGCGCGAGGTGTTTTATGGACGTCTGACAAAAGTTCTTAACAGCTACTTGTGTACCTACTTGTGTGTTGCAGACGGGTAAAATGTGTATATGTAAACATGTGGTGCGTTTGACTGAAAGCCAAGTATGTTATAATTGATTACAGTACAGGTAGGGCACTGTTGTAGGGCAATACGTTACCATGACTTTGTCTTCCCGATCTGTCAAATAATATTGCTACAACAGTTTATAGCAGTGGACCAGTGTCCTTTTCTTGTCACTTCGTAAATGTCAGTACCTGGATGACCGACCAAGCAATTAGTTGCTCACAAAAAATAGTATTATTATTCGCCAATAGATGTCAGGAAGAGTCATATTTTTCAGTTGATTTTTGTTATTTTTCTTGCAAATGACATTTTCTAAAAATGATTCCTAGCTAGATCGATTTATCGCCCCCGAAACCCCCTATATACTAAATTTTATGAAAATCGTTGGAGCCGATTCCGAGATTCCAATTATATATATATATATATATATATATATATATACAAGAATTGCTCATTTAAGGATATAAGATATAAAGCTATGGAACAATATCTTTCACCACAAACAACGCAATCAAAAAAAAAATCGAGTGGCGGTTTAGTAAATCTTAATTTGAATATGGGCACTTAAAATACTGTATTATTATACGAAGGGCACACGGGATTGTGTGGAATATTTTTGCCGCATATACTTATTTCTAGGGTTCGGGACAAATGTAAAAAACATCACTATCATTCCCTACCAATAAAGGATTTTTAGTAATCAGCACATTAAAAACATATAATGAAACCTGACGCGATAAGTTGATGGAAATATAATAATAGTCATCTGAGAATTTATCACATATGTATGTTTATCGTATATTGTTGCCTCGGAAAAATATTTAATTATTATTCGAACAAATCCCGAAAGTTGAACCGATTGCTAAGTTGCGAGACATTATATTAAGTCACTTCGTTACCTATATTCAAAGGTGCATTAACTACAGGTTACAATGTAATCAATTCCAAGTCCATTAATGAGTTTGTTCAACTGAGATCTGCACTCCTGCATTGTTTCAGTGGATTATTCTAACGTCCACATACAATGGCGTTAACGGATGGGTTTACACGTCGATCTTGTGTCGGATCGCAACGTCCAGGGGATTTATAAATTTGCTTAGTATGTATATAAATTTGACAGCTACCTGAACAAACAATCTGTACTGTGTGATGGTCAATAGTTTTATTAAAGGCTTAAGAATAAGAATATTTGTGAATTAGAATAGAGAATACGAATGGTTTTCCTTACGAAGAGTTCTCACAATACCCAAAATCGGGGACATGGATCATGCAATGAGGCCTGTTACATGTGGATCCATAATGGTTCCCGTACTGTTTTCGGAATAGTATGTAATGTTGAATATGTTACATTGCAGGTCCCTACGCATATCAGGGTCTGGTTGCGAGGAGGCGTTGTCGTCGGGCTCTTCGTCGGAGTGCGAGGACATGCACGGCCACGTGCCGCAGGAGTTCCCCATCGAGATCCTGCCCAACCTGTACCTCGGCAACTCCACCAACAGCGAGGACTGCGACGCACTCGCCCGCCATAACATTAAGGTATCTCTCAATACAGCTTTTCGTAAAGCAGTCAGTGATAAAACTGACATGGGCAAGATGAATGCCTTTTTGAATCCTACACTTAAAAATTCGAAAAAATGTTGCTGCTCGAACCGTTTTTGTAAGATATTATAATAAATATATAATCTAACCGGTATGTACATTCTAAAGACAAGTTTTATAAGTAAGGATTGTGTTCAGAGACTTTGTCTTTGCTCTTGTGTATGAATATCTTCTCAGTATATTAATTTATCCAACGCAGATTCGCTTTTGTCAAGTTAATGAAACACACTTATGGATTTACCTTATGCAAATATAGCTGTTTTTGTACCAGGTATAATGACAAATAGAAAAATATAAATAAATATACATAAATATTTCGTGAGACACTTCGTCAGTGCCATTGTTAACTACATTAATTATGTTGTTGACTGACTATTTGGTTATGTCTTCCGTGAGGTATAAAATACAGTAATGGAAAATGTATACCTACCTGAGGTGGTAGAACCACATTTTGCCCAGCGCGAACAATTGAATACGAACGATAAATGGCCAGCCGAACTATGTATGTTGTAAGAATTATTGGCTTTTGTACGGCATATTACATGATGAGTGAGATTGCCGCCTTTCGATTGTAACTAAAATAATGGTTAGGTACTTAACAACTGCTAATTATTTGAGTTACGAGCCAAAGGACTGAGGCGTTTTTATGAATTGATTGTACTCGCACCAGGCCACTAAGGCACGAAATTAAGTCCATGTATGTATTTTAATGTTAATTAAAAAAGATGTTTGTTGCGGTAGTACGTGTTGAACGTGACGCCCGACCTGCCGAACACGTTCGAGGCTGAGGGCTGCGGTATCAATTACCTGAAGATCCCCATCGCCGACCACTGGAGCCAAAACCTCGCCGTACACTTTCCGCAGGCTATACGGTTTATTGGTGAGTAATACATTTGTGTATCACACTTTGAGGAGGAATTCCATATTTATATGGATAACGAGATTCTATTATCAAAGTCAAAGTCGCGATGATTTGTATGTTGCTGTGGAGATAAGATCCTGTATGTTATTGGTGAATCCCTAAGTATATATAGTGAGAATTTCTTAATAAAAATACTGAATATCTGAATATATACAGAGTTAATCCCACGTGAATCGGTGGATTGGTCGTTCAAACACAGATAGTTCTTGGCCATAAGTCCAATGGTACCGTATTTTATTGCCATTTTAAATGAACCTATTAATTGTTATTCCTCCACATGACGATAATACGCTGACATCATTGATATAAGTGTTGCGAGTGACGGCGGCGAGTCCCAGCTGCACATACGTTGTTAATTAGTCAGCAGCCTCGCGCTCGGCCGGCGCTCGCCCTGCGCGAACCGCTCGTGTTTACCCATGTAATGACTATGACGTGTGCAATGCACTATGCATGTCAACTCATCACCTAGCAGAAACTGTTCCGCTTTATGACATAGTGAATATGTAAGAAGAGTGAGACAGAGTGTGCGTTGCGCTGCAGAGGAGGCGATGTCGGCGCGGTGCGGCGTGCTGGTGCACTGCGTGGCGGGCGTGTCGCGCTCCGTCACCGTGACGCTCGCCTACCTCATGCAGCGGCACCGCCTGTGTCTGCGCGACGCCTTCGAGCTCGTGCGCAGCCGCAAGACCGACATCGCGCCCAACTTCCACTTCATGCGCCAGCTGCACTCCTTCGAGCGCGACCTGGGCCTGCACGAGCACAGCGCCAGCCTGAGTAAGGTCTGCACTTCTATCACCTCACCCGCCTGTCCCTCGACACTACCCCCGCTAACTCGCATCCCATCAGCGTCACACTAACGTTCGCTCGGGAGCCCTCCGGCCTCCTCGCTTTACCTAATCAGAGACGCATCTTATACAATTCACTCAGCAGAGCGTTCGAGCGAAACGTCACTATCCCGCAGGAAAACCATGTACGTACAGTACACGGCGTGTTCGTTCTCATCTATGTGGAGAATGTGTAGGTTCGACCGAAGCCCTCCGGTCGGCCCGTAGAAGCGTGTTGACGTGCGACTGTGCGCAGGTGCTGGAGGAGCTGGGCGTGCGTGAGCTGCAGGCGCCGGACTCGGGCGTGCCGGGCGCGGAGGGCGCGGGCGGCGTGGGGGGCGCGGCGGGAGGGGGGCGCGCGGCGGGCGTGGGCGGCGCGGGGGCACGGGCGTGTGCGGGCGGCGCGGGCGGGGGGCGTGCGGCGCCGTGCGGGTGCGCGCCGCCGGCCGGCGTTTCGCCCGACTCGGGCATCGAGTTCGACCGGTGGAGCGCGGCGCGGGACACGCCGCAATGACAGTTCTTCACGCCGCCGCAGCACGTGCAGCAGCACGCGCAGCCGCCGCCCGAGCCGCGAGCCCCGACGCATTAGCCTCATTCGACATACATTACCGGCTCCGGACTCGACTGCAGCTCGGAGCGCCCGCGCCGGACCCGCTGCGAACCGCGCACGTGCGACCTCTCCGCGCCTTGTGATTCGTCTGATGCACATTTTATAACCAGATCGACGCACGCTGCGAACTCTTTTACACACTTGAAAGTATAGGATTCTAGTGGTGCACTTACATGTTATTTGTCAAATGTTTAGTGCCACAAATTTCATGATTAATATAAATATATATATTTATTAGTTGTAAGGGAATCATTAGAATGTATGATATGTACTTTAAAGTTTGTTAAGTCAATTTTATAAGTTTGATATGTTGACATTGTGTTGAGACACGGATACACTATTGAAATGCATTCCCGAATATATCTTTCATTAAGCTATGCATTTTGTATCCATTACAAATTATTTAAAGACTTATGAAATGATTTTTCCGTTTCGCTTACTTCATTGGAACGTTCCGCACGGGATTTTATTGTCCAAGTATGTTTTCCTCCGTGAGGATGTAAACGACATCGTCGACGAGCGCTCATTTTTAATTTTGAACTTGAACTTGGTCGTGGAGTATTTACCGTTGTTCTATTAAAAGGATGACTTTTTAACTGAAATATTATATTTTTTCATAAATGTTTTTATTGTTACGGGGCTTCTGATAACTCTTCCATTGTTGTTGATATAATACGATATGGTATTTGTATGAATGCGCGCGAGCGTGCGTGTGATAAGTAGTTAATTTTAATACATCACATAAATATATTTACAATATAAGAACACGTTGACCACTGACACGGCGCACTCTTGTCGAGTAACGTTTATTGTTCATTGCCTACACTTTATTTTTATAACTGAAACTGAAAATTTATTTACAGAAAAGTGTATTAGGTACACGTCGAGAAAAATGCTGGTTTATTTTTCTATAGAAGTTATTACTTTGTCGACAACATATTGATGCACATAGCAATGTGTGCGGTACATGCGCAAGTCGTGGTCAGTATCTATTTGTATGGAATTTATTGATAGCGAGTAGGTCCTACCGCAAAGGTTCGTTTGAAGGAGTTTTGAACTATTTTTGTATGAACTATAGTACATTGTAACTAGATACATAGAAGTGGGTCGTGTTGTACGATGCGTTGTTTATCACAAACCCGCGCCTCGCAGACGGGCCAAGCCAGTCGTTACGTGATATGTTATTTACTCTATATTTCCATTGGCATTTATTACCTGCTAAATGTTTATTTACAGGGTGACTCGCCCTGCTTTCTGTATTGTTTAATGACTATCTATTTTAACTATTTTGGTACATGCCGTCACACTGAACATGCTATTATTTGTACAATGTAATACGTAAATCATAATATTATATATTTAATAGCTGTGCTAATTTATATTACAATTGTCTGTGAAAATATTTAAAGTGAATGTCTATCGATTTATTGACTTGTCTCCAGCGGTGTCGCCTAGTCCATCTGAAGGAAATTGTCCTGATCAGTGTGACGGCGCAAAATGAGTAGAAAGCTTTAATATTAAGTACGTTAATTATGAATTACGAGTAGTGAATTGTTACAAATGTAAATTTGTTATAGAATAAGAATAACCGACATTCGCCATCCTCGAATTGAATACTACTCATAATACAAATGAACAAACTTTTTATTCTTTTATTGTAATACAATTTGTGTTGTCCATGCGTGGGCTTTCAGTACACGCGTAATGTAACATTAGATTTTCCGCGTTGAATTAATGTGCTAGGGAAATTGTTGTATTTTTAGTTAACGCAAACCTGTATATCCAAATTGACTATAGTAGGATATTATGTATTTAATACATTTATACGCACTTTGTACGTTGTTGCCATGTATTTTTATTGTCATTGTTGTGTCATAATGTTATTCATTTCGCACGAGTCGACAACATTGACCGGCTCATTGCAATAACATTCGACTATAGTTAAATTTGGAACAAATCGCCTCGAAGACTTCCATTAAAAAGTTAAGCTGCGCTGCTGCGGCACAGCGGCACCATGTATTCCTATGAATGTTTTAATGTAGTGCACAAAGTAATCCAAGTGTTTTTTATTTACGAGCCACCTGATTCCGGTTTGTGGATCTCAGGCTCTTGACAATGTATCTAAATTGTATATATTATGTAACTGTTCTGTTGTTGTAACATAAAATTCATGTTAATTGACGACGTTTATAATGTTTTAGATGTCTTTTTAGTGCTTTTTCCTAAAGGTACCTAAAGCCAACATGGCGCACGTAATATTAACCTCGAAACAAATATAAACACTGTTAATTGAACATCCCTTTTATTTTAACCTTCTGGAATGGACAATTTTTTTTACGAGAATGAAAATATGAAGCTCCCCTTTCAGCTTCCGTGAGATGTCTCGAGCGGATATTTCAGTTTTTTTCAGATTTCCAGCTCGAATCGTACGTCAGAGCTAGAGATTGCAACCCGGTATGTTTCCCAACCCGGCCGGGCCCGGTTGCATCCGTCGCCAACCCGGCCGGGTCCGCCGGGCCCGGCCGGGTTTGTTAGCGATGAAACATTTAACGTATTTTATGAAAATTTTCTATATATAAATGGAAAAAAGACAATGATTCAAGGTTAATATTCATTTCAAACTGGCTTATGGACAATAATCACTAGATATAAAAAATGATAACTTTGACTTATGGACAGAAAAGTAACATTAGTACCTACCTATTAGTAATTATTCATTTTTATAAGTTTAAACAAGCAAGTCTTTCTCTTTACTCCTTATCGTGTCTATTTGAAAACATTGTATTATAATAAGAAACTAATAACGCAGTTTAAAGTACTAAACGTGTCATAACAACTTAAATTAGATAGATCAATAAAGTATGGTAGCTTTGGTATAAACAAAACAAATTCTTATTTGCTAAAAGTAAAGTATGTATAATGTTTTTTTCTTAAACTTTGGCCATTAATGTTATTAGATATTACTAATTGAGCAAATAGCGAAATCTTATTGGCTAGGCTGTACCTACTGTAACGACAAACAACCAAAATTGTTTAGTCCCAACTAACAAAATGTAACGTAAAATTGGTTGCGATACGTAGGCTTCATAAGTATAATATAACAAAACAAAAAGTAACAATTATTATTCAGACTGAAAGAATGATTGATACGAGTATTTTACAACAGTAACTACTACGAGTAGGCGCTCCCGCGCCGCGATTTACTTATCGGGTCCGCTGACCGGGCCCGGTAAGAATGCCCGGGCCCGGTGGGTGCGTAAATAGTGATCCGTCGACTAGCTCTCAAAAAAGTCGGCAGTTGACGGCAGAGAAAAACCATGCAAGTTACACAGGACAGCTATTAAGCTATTCCACGTTTCTTTTTAAAATTCTCTAATTAATATATCATTTTAAAGATATAAGTACCCTTTGTTATCCGCTGATAATTTATTTTCCATTGATGAAAGAATTCTCTTTGGTTCAGTAGTTATGGCGTCTGGCCTCCCTTGGCGGACCGAAAATGCACTTTTTTTAAATAAATAAATTCATTTTGAGAAAAAAAAACCTAATTTTTTCAAGCAAAAACATTAATAAAAAAAATTAACAAAAGAAACCTACGTAACATTGTTGATAATGTATCTGACAATATTCAGCAGAAATTTGAAAGCAATCAGTCGGATAATTCCCGAGATCTCGAAGGTACTAGGTCAAAAAATTTAGTTTCGAGATAATCGCAAAAGATTCCTGGGCCTTAGACGACATATTCGACAGCTGATTTAGAGTCTTGGGCCCTTTTTTTACTATCCCTTCATGCTGTTCTTGATGCCTTAGAATTATTTTGAGCGCGAATGTCCGCTGTAACGATAAGCGAAGTGCTCATAGTCTACTGAAGTGCAGAAACTGTAGCTGATCTCCGATGGTTTAGAACATTCATCATCAGAAGGAAGAATACTCTTATACCCATCGTTGAATGTACTGGTAGCAATGTCAGTGACAATTTTGATGATATTTGCACCGCTGGAATTCGTTTTTGAACATTGACCAGATGACGGAATTGACGCTTTCATTACAATTTTGCGTGAAACCTCCTTCGCACCGCCTTAACAAATCATGTCCAGTGAGATGAGGATAGGGTAGGCAGAGGTGCATTTCTGCACCCACATTTCGCCAGGTATGTATCAGTCCCACGTAATATGGGGCGAGCCTATTGCCGTTTTTCGGGCACATTTCTGTACTCCGTGCTGCTACTGAGAATTTCCTTATAGAAAAATCCAATAACAAAATACAATACTCGAACCCAGGACCTCTAGATCGCACGGCACATACTTGTGCCGCGAGACCACGAGGCAGTCGGTAACTTAGCTACTTTTAAGTGTTTCAATATGCCACAGGTCTTAAATGTTCGTTAAAGTACAGCGTTTATTTTAAAAAAAATCCAGCGTCGCCAGACGCCTTCAGGCGTGAAGGCACTACAAACGTCAAACATATACATGTAATTATTTGATATTATTTTACATGTGATTGAATTAATGAGAAAATGTAATCTTGCATCAATTTTGTAAACTATTTCTTGAGCTTCTCACCCGTTCTTCTTTGGCGATAACTGCCTTCCGAACTGGGTGATAAACTAAATATTCAAATGACTGAATCCACGTTATGTATTTGACATTTTATGGATTCAATAAATACTATTTCATTTCATATATTATGACTAATAACTTACAGTTACAAATGGGTTTATTGAGAACGGAGGATAAATAAAAGTCACAATAATCGTTTATTTATTTATTTTGAAATAGATGAAATACAATAACTATTATCAGACATTATACTGAATGAACTTCTATACTTTATAACATGGAACTGTTTTGTTCTAGTGTAGTATTATGTACATAAAAATAATTAAAATCTCAATCTACAAATAAATCGCGATATCTCTTGCTAATTGACTATCGTTGGGTGAATACTGAGAATTTACCTTAATTAATTCTCAGGGACTAAGCTAATGTCACCTTTATATAGGCCGCGCATACTTTAGTTAATAATTATGTAAACTCTCGATATAAATAAACATTTACATATACAAACAGGTGTACAAAATCCTTAAGGTAAGGTAATGATAAAGGTTTCATTAACTACATTATATACATTAAATTGGTGCCGTATAATATTAATCATGCTAAATGAAATAACATTAACCGATGAAGGCAGCGTGCGCGAGACCTCGGCCGTACGTACCGAGCCTCTGGCGATCATCCCCACAGTACATTTGCTATAAAAGTTCACCATTTTGGCACAAATATGTGCTTAAAACGTACATAAGTATCTAGTAATTATATTTACAGTTAAGGCTTCACAATTATTTATTGCTTTATGTTACGGCGAATGTTTGCACGATATGAGAAATGAGTATACAATTCAACGGCCGCGTCTCACACGGCGTGTATTATAAGGCTCGAAAGGAATGCTTCATCGATAAAGATAGTAGAATATAAATATTCTTTGGAATGTAACGAAGATTCATAACTGGAGAAATGAGGATGAATAGCAGTATGTGTATATTTTGGACATTTCATAAAAAAATATTACTAAGGTACACACGCAGAAGGCACCCACCGATTAATTTTTATATTGGTCCTCCTTGACAATAATTCAACCTCTATTGCTATAATATTTAATATATCATATATTGTTATGATGGCACGTAAGGCTTCAACATAAATTACGTCCACAATTTAAATGTGCCCATATGTTCGCCACATTTCCTTTGTATAATTAATTAATATTTATTTTTTGACAGTAATATTTTGTCATACTGTATAAAATACTCCGATAATTTCAATGCACTAGCTGCTAAGGCGACAACGTGTAAACAACAATCAAAATCCATATCCATAAAAATATCGTCGTTTAAAACTATCTACGATTGACTCATAAATTGGTGCTACGTCTGGGAACACGTATATACGGAGGACCCATAAATGTCACAATATGCTCCGATTGAACGCATGCTATAATAAACTTCTCACATTGGAGCATTATATCTAATTTAGCGAGTATAAAATAGAACGTATACGGATCAAACGTACTAATTTAATACTGAAATATAAAATGTAACGCTCTGTTACCATCGCCACATAATATAATATTACAAAATATTTCTATAACTAATAAGTAGGTGATTTAAAGTTTTCTTCTCAATGAACCGCATCAATGTCTCGTTGAGCGCGCGATATTTTTACCTGAAAAGGGACGTCTGTTGAGAATAAATAAAAACGTTCAAATCACAGAAAAAACACTATAAAACATTGCCTTACCGCTAAAAATATTTTGACGAAGATATTTTCTAATTGAAAAGAAATAAGAGCCGGAATATATGAAAGCGAATTTCAGGGGCTCTAATTTAATTCATGAACAACTCTAACATAACGCCGGACTACATAATATCATCGAGCTGGACGTTCTATCCCATATACATCCTTACTAATATTATAAATGCGATTGTAACTCTGTCTGTCTGTCTGTCTCGCTTTCCTGCTAAAACTACTGAACCGATTTAAATGAAATTTGGTACACAGATAGGTTGGAGCCTGGGAAAGAACATAGGATACTTTTTATCCCGTAAAATGTAGTATTCCCGTGGGAATGGGTATAAGTAGCTCTGTCAATATTCTGCTTTTACGCCTAAACCGTTTGACCGATATGAATGAAGTCTTTTACAGACATAAATGTGATACTATGAAGTAACATAGACTATATTTTATCCCAAGAATATGTAGGGTTCCCGTGGGATAAGCATATAATGTAATGCAAAAGTAACACTGCCTATGCTATGCTTTCACGCCTAAACCATTTGACCGATTTAGATGATTTTTAGTATGGGGGTATATGGGACCCAACCAAGAAACATAAGATACTTTATATCCCGGAAAATGTAGTATTCCCGTGGGAATGGGCTTTCACGCCTAAATTATTCGCCCAATTTATATGAATTTTGCTATGGACTTAAATAGAACCCTATGAAGTAACATAGACTATATTCTATCCCGGGAATATGTAGGGTTCCCGTGGTATGAGCATATAATGTAATGCAAAAGTAACGCTGCCTGTGTTATGCTTACTCGCCTAAACCATTTGACGATTTAGATGAGTTTTAGTATGGGGGTAGATAGGACCCACGGAAGCAACATAGGATACTTTTTATCCCGGAAAATGTAGTATTCCCGTGGGAATGGGCTTTCACGTCTATACTATTCGCCCGATTTAAGTATATGATTTTTGGTATGAATATAAATGGGACACTATGAAGTAACATAACCTACTTTTTATCCCGGGAATATGAAGGGTTCCCGTGGGATGAGCATATATTGTAATACGAAAGTAACATTGCCTGTGTTATGCTTTCACACCTAAACCATTTTGACTGATTTGGATGATTTTTGGTATGGACAAAAATGAGACCTTAAAAAAGGACATAGGCTATTTTTTAAAATCCTTATCCTTACTAATATTATAAATGCGAAAGTAACTCTGTCTGTCTGTCTCGCTTTCCTGCTAAAATTTCTGAACCGATTTAAATGAAATTTGGTACACAGATAGTTTAGACTCTGAGAAAGGACATAGGCTACTTTTTATCAAGGAAAGGGGGTTTTAAGGGGGGATGAAAAGTTGTATGGAAGTATTGTCATTTTAAAGCTAGAAGCTTGAAACTTATTTTTGTTGATTAGATATAAATAAATATGACATTCAAAGTTTGTAAAAAAAATGTACCTTTAAGGGGGTAAAATAAAAATAGGGGTGAAAGTTTGTGTGGAAATTCGTCATTTTTGAAGCTAGAATGATGAAACGACGTGTAGACGACTGCAACTATACGAGTATTTCTGTTACGCTTTCACGATTAAATCATTTGACCGATGTAAATTTTTGATATGGACATAAATGGGACTCTGAGGAGTAAAATAGACTACAACTTATTTTCATTCTGAACCCAACCCTGTTGTCTACGCGGACAGAGTCGCGGGCAAAAGCTAGTTGTAAATATAGTATCGACATAAGCACAGAGGTGTCGTACTGAGTTTTAGTGAAATGGTACGGTGTGAAATGCTGGCGGAGTAGAAGGTGAGCGGCACAGTGCACGTACCTTGTCCTTGGGCGTGGTGGCCTCGCCCGACTCGAGCGCGAACATCTTCATCTTCTCCTTGAAGGAGAGCTGCTCGGGCACGGGCGCGGCGCTGGCGCGGGCGCGCTGCTCGGCCAGCAGGCGCGCGCGCGGGTCCCTGCGCACGCAACCACACCAAGGTAATACTATCAGACAGTATTTTAACTTCATACAAACGGCCGAATGCGAGTTATACCTACGCGCCTCGATCGCGCTATGCGCTCAGCGCTCGGCATGCTGGCAGTCGCGAATGTGCCGCAGTCACGAACGGACGGTGTTGTTTATTAAGCAGTAACCGCGCGATTTTTATACAAAAGTGACTATTTAATATCACAAGTATATATTGTGCTGTTTTTGGTTGCATGAAATCTTCCAATAAAAAAATAACATGCATTTTTATTTTATTTATTTATTTACGCCCCCTATTACGTGGGACTGACAAATACCTGGCGAAATGTGGGTGCAGCAGAGATGCCCTCTGACTACCCCTTCGGGGAATACAGGCGTGAGGTTATGTATGTATGTACTTCCTATTCCATTCACGAAATATTTTATTTCTTTAAATAAAAATTATTTACAATCAAAAAATAGATAGAAAGTCAAAGTAGGCACATTTAATTAAAATTCTGCAGGTTCGCAGCCCTATCGCATGTTTACGTACCAGGCGGCTGTAGGTATTCATTTCAAAAATGCGGCCGAGTTAAAATTCTGTATGATAGTATTACCGTGACACAACCCAATGCGATCCGGCTCACTGCCGCGCCTCGAAGGAAGTCCACTGCTGGACATAGGCCTCTCCCAATGACTTCCACAGGGACCTGTTGGAAGCAGCCTGCATCCAATTCCAAGTCTTGCTTGTAGACTATAAATTTATTTTTAGTACTTATGATAAACATACTTCTGTTTAGTACCGTAAAGCAAACTGATTTTGCTATAATATGGAAATCCGCACACCGCTAACGATAGAATTGTACGGGTGCACTGTAACTTTGGATTTAACGTTTTTTTCACCTTTTCAAAAATTTAGTATTTATTGTTTTCGTACTTGTAGACTTCCTGCGCGCCGATAACCCCGGGAGTGTGTGTGACTGCGCCCGAAGGAGACACTGGCGTCGTCGGCGAAACCGGACTCGCCAGCATGTTTTCAGCTTCTTCGAGGAAACGCTGCGAAGTAGATACGAATTATATAGCAGTTTCCAGTGAAATAAAGTAAATCTAGAAATGTTAACTTTTTTCCCATCTTCGGGAACGAGTAAGCAGATAAATATAGGATATTTGTGTTTCGAATTATACTAACGTCGGGATCTTCTCTGGGCGGAGTGTCGTGCAGCGGCGGCGGGGAGGAGGTGGGGGGCGCGGGCGGTGCGGGCGGCGCCGGAGGAGACGGCTGCGGCGGCGCTGCACTGTGCGCGCGCTCGTGGAACGACACGCGCTTGTCGCGAGTAGTGTTCATTGGAGACCTGAACAAATATACCATTATTAATACCAATCGCAACAAAATTATTGTACTTAACTGGATTGTTTATAATTTATTTAAGATGTTTAAAAAATGTTACAAGTGAATGTTAAAGTTAAGCGTGTCGGAGTGAGTGCGAGTACTGACTGTGGAGGCGCGACGTCTAGCGGCGTGCGGTCGGTGCGTGGCGGGGACAGCGCCCGCGCGCGCTCCGCCATCACTGCGAACGACGAGCCGCGGGCCGGCGGCGGCGGCGCCCCGGGACCCGCGCCGCCCCCCGCGCCGCCCGCACCCCCGGCGCCGCCTGCGCCACTCGCGCCCGCACTCGCACTCGCACTGCTGCCCGAGCTCACGCTCATACCCGACATGCCTGTGCACATCTCTGATATGCGATTTGTTTCTTCATAAGTCTGTAAACAAAACATATTTATTAAATAGGATTTTCATAGCTGTATAAAAATTATGTTAGTATGATATGGCACTGGCCTAGTGCGGTTTGGCGGACTACACACCTAAGAAAACCCTCTCAGTTGTGGAGGAGGCCCGTGCCCAGCAGTGGGACGTATATGGGCTGATGATGAATATGGCACTGGCTGAAGTTTTATAGGCTCCCGTTAATAGCCTCCAAAAATACTAACTGACATACTCGTATATAATATTATAATCATACCGTCTCATGTACATATCCGTTAGTGATCTCGGTCCGCGTGTTCGTCTTGAGTATGGATTTGGGAGGGTGCGGGGAGTTGAGGGGCGCGAGAGACGCAGGCGGCGGCGCGCGCTCCGACTCACTGCGCGGTGAAGGAGAGCGGCGTTCCTCTTCAATACCATCTTCTGCAGTTCCACCTTCCTCCTAAATAGATATTTTCAATATTATGCTATAATTGTTTGCCAGGTAACTATAATTTTCCCTCATTAAGCTCATTAAAGCAAATGAGGGAGATACCTTTGGTGGCACACTACAGAAAATATATTGTGTTTGTTGTCTTTCCTTATTTTATTATAATAAATGCCTTTTTTATCTCTCCTTAAATTAGGATGAAATATTTATGAAGCAACTAATGACGGCCTATCGATTGACCTGTACTGTTTAAAGAAAGGTCTAACTAGCATTTATAAGTAAGGTCATTAATTATGTACATTCGACCCATTTTTTAAGTAGGTACCACGCACAGGTACGTATTAAGTGCTAAATTAGGTCAGTTAAAGGTTTTACTAGTTAATTATCTGTGTTCGCATCGCACGCTTACATACAGGATGTATTCAGACCGTGATCGGAAACTAAGGCAGGTAATAGCTAAGGTGGTCCCAAGTGGCCAAAATCCTCTCGCGCTTTTACCATCAGCGAGAGGAGGCGTCAACTCGCGGGGACAGACTGGCCTCGAGAGAGGTCGAGGCAATTAAAGCCTCCCTCCGTACGGCCGCCGTGGAGGAATGGCGAACCAGGCTGGAGAATCCCAGTGCTGGTGCCTGGTGCTAGAACCGTCGAGGCAGTGCGTCCTGTCCTCGACCAGTGGGTGGACAGGCGCCACGGCGCGGCAACGTTCCGCCTGACGCAGGTGTTGTCGGGGCACGGATGCTTCGGCCACTACCTGTGTGGGGTGGCACAGAAGGAGGAGTCGGCCGTGTGTCACCACTGTGACAACTGCCCGGACGACACAGCCCAGCACACCCTAGAAGAGTGTCCAGCCTGGGAGGTGCAGCGCAGCGCTCTCCGCGCAATTGTTGGTGACGACCACACGAAAGCGCGGAGCGGGATCGCGAAAGAAGTGATCCCGCCCGCCAAAGACGTCAAAGAAGGAGGCGCCGGGTCAACAGAGACAATTAGACCCGGCGCCCTGCCCTGTGGCAAGGGGGCGTTAGAATCCCACCACGGTATCCCCTGCCTGTTGTAAAGGGCGACTAAAAGGGGCCCTTGGGGGCCACTGGACGCACTGCTGGGGGCAGTGCGTCCTCACTGAAAGTGTCCCCGAGAGGGGCGGCGGCACCGTGGCCGCCCATCCACAACCGGGCGCCCGAACCACGCTATTGGGGGTGCAACTGCACCCCCCACTACTCCGAGACGGCCGAGACATTTTCGTCTCGGAGGCGCATCAGGCGGCTGCGGCATCATTGTGGGTGCCTCTGACCCACACACCGTGGTCGCCCCATTCGGCGCGAAGATGGCCACCTGGGGGTTTTGGTCGGTATGCCGGCATAGGGATTTTTGTTAGGGACCTAGCCCGGCATTAACATCTGCGCGGACGTGACATCACCGCGCGCCGGGCTGGAAGGCCGGTGACCCCGACATACGCTTCTCGCCCCCCTCCCCCAGGGCTGGCGAGAAGTAGAGCCATAACCAGCTTTCCCCTCGAGAAAAAAAAAAAAAGAAGGTAATAGCTAAGATGATTCCCCTGGCGTTAAAGAAAATAAAATAAATACACCCAACAATCACATACATAGTTCTGACCCCACATTAAGATACGAGTCTTGTGTCGTGGGTATTAGAAACTACGAGAGACTTTTCGGTCTCACTAACAAATATTTGTGGATCACACAAACATTTGTCTCGGTGCGGGGATCGAATACGCGGCCTCTCATTTCGCAAGCAGGTGTCTAGCCAACTGGCGCCACGGGGCTGTCGAATCCTGACAAAAAATTAAAAAATTACGTTTTCCTAACAACCACATTTTATACCTATGTATACATTGTATACATCGCTAACAATGATTCATGACCGTGTACCTGGTCGTGCTGCGTGGCGCGAAGTTCGAACTCCTTCTCAAGCTGTAGCGAGCGTAGCTGTTGGCTCTGCATGGGCGTGCGCGAGCTGCCCAGCGACAACAGCTGCGCGATCGTCGCGTCCCTGCAACCACAAAACATTTTTGTGAATAGTGTCATGTCTAGAGCAAATTATTTTAACTGGACACCGCGTAGGTTTTGTACACCTCATTATAATATTTTTTTAAAGTTTATCTCCGTAATTATATTTGTACAGACTTTTACACTAATGCATTGACACCGTTACAAAGTTCGCAAGTGCCCGACACCATAGATAGCGGTCGCGAGTGGTTACCTCCTCATGCGCGCAGCGGCTCGCATGGCTTCTATTTGCCGCTCGCGTTCCTCTCGTTGCCAGGGGTTGTGTGCTGGCGGCGGGCGTCCCCCCGCGCCGCCCACGCCTCCCGCACCGCCCGCGCCCCCAGCACCGCCGGACATGTACACCGACACCGCCGGCGGCTCCAGCGCGCTCGCCACGTACCTATCTGAGAATGAAAAAAAAACATATTCAGACCCCGAGCATAGCCCTCTCCATAGATCGTTGAGTGACTCTGAGTCGTCTAATGAGGCCCATAGTGAGAGTCCACGTCTCAGTGCCGTATGTCATCACTGGTAACACACAACTATATAAAATAATTGATTAATGCGACAGTTACCATCGTCCGGCTGAATGGTGGTGGACGATTGAGGCGGAGGCGATGCATGCGTTTGGTGTAATTGCTCCTCTATTTCCAAGTCCGGCCGTCGTAAGCTCTACAAATAAATAAATTTTATTACCACATCAAACATTTATATCGATCTTTATTAATCTAAATATTGTCGATTCTTACCTGTGGTTTTGGAGCGACGGGAGGCTGAGACCGTTGCGGTGACGGTGGTCCTGGCGGGTGCCATTCATATCTGGATACGACATAAAAAAAATATTGCAAAATTAACGAACGGTGTGTGGTTCAAAGAACAGCAGTAGCGTGAATTTGAAACTATTCCGGTTTAAGATTTCTCATTTTACACTTAATATGAGTTAATAGCATACCTCTGCGGTTGGACGTGCTGATATATTTGTTGGTGTGAGTTTGGCGGAGCATGCGGAGAGCTCGCCGGTTGCAACTGTTGATGTTGCTGCATTTGCTGTTGTTGCTGTTGTAATTGTTGATGTTGATGTTGTAATTGTTGTTGTTGTTGTAATTGTTGGTGCTGTTGTAATTGTTGGTGCTGTTGTAACTGTTGGTGCTGTTGTAAATGTTGGTGTTGTTGTAATTGTTGGTGTTGCTGTAACTGCTGTTGTTGTTGTATTTGTTGATGTTGCATCTGAGGGTGCTGGTGTTGATATTGTGAGGTCGGCGTGCCCTGAGTCTGCGGTTGAGGTTGCTGTTGTTGCTGACCTGATGTAAACAATAACAATATTTTTATCTAAGCAATTATAATGTTGTAATAGTTGTGGGGTGTTTCTGTGAGTATGATGTTTATTATTAGGAACATTGTTTTGTAATATGTAGTACCGTGCGGCTGCGTGTTGTACTGGTGGTGGTGCGGCAGGAGCGCGGGCGGCCGGTGCTGCGCCTGCAGCTGGTGGCGGCGCGTCACTTCGTCCGACATCTCCGCCAACTTGGCTGCGCGCGCATTCATCGCGTTCGCTTGGCTAGCCTGCACCTGTAAAATATAAACATCATGTAGCTACCTACCATTTTTGTCAACATTCAACTTTTTCCGTTTTCATATAAACGGATAAAAGATGGATATATATATGGATGAATAAACAAAAGGCGTCTAACTCGCTGTCGTCAGTCAATAAATACAAATTTTATGCTTTTTTATGTGACAATATAATGTTATAGGTAAAACTTCTCAATCCTCTTCACAATGACATCTTAATGAAGTGGTTGTTTAATAAAATACATACATACATAAACTCACGCCTGTATTCCCCGAAGGGGTAGGCAGAGGTGCATTTCTGCACCCACATTTCGCCAGTCCATCAGTCCCACGTAATAGGGGGCGAGCCTATTGCCGTTTCTCGGGCACATTTCCAGACTCCGTGCTGTTACCGAGAATTTCCTTATGGAAAAACCCAATAACACTTTTGCCCGACCCGGGAATCGAACCCAGGACCTCTAGATCGGACGGCACATTCTTGTACCGCGAGACCACGAGGCAGTCATACTCCGTATTTATTGTTATTCCAATTATTTTTATATATTCTGTGATGTGTTTAATAACATAATTTTACAGATACATTCCGCTAGCATTTATTTATAAAAAAAAAATGTCTAACTTTTTTCATCACATTTATCCACCAGTCCTTTGTGCCAAGTTAATTTTAAAATTTCCGCCCACAAATTATGGCCAACCTATGATCAACTCGTTGTATAGTTTTTGGATGTTGGTAGAAAAGTTAGGTGCTAAACTCGCTGTTCTGACGGTGGCCATTAAGAGACAAGTGTGAAGAAAGCCAGTGTTACCGCGAGTGCGCCTTTTGCTCCAATCAAATGATCAGTGGTCTGGTGAGTGTTTATATAAGAGTGACTTGAAAATAAACTTCATCTTAATAATTAATTAAACCCAAATGCCAAAGGGCTCTGACGTCTTACCATAGAACTGATTTTTCGTTTATTTAAGATTGTTTCTAACATATTTTATGGTGTGTTATATTTTGTTTCACATACATACATACATACATAAACTCACGCCTGTATTCCCCGAAGGGGTAGGCAGAGGTGCATTTCTGCACCCACATTTCGCCAGGTATGTATCAGTCCCACGTAATAGGGGGCGAGCCTATTGCCGTTTTTTCGGGCACATTTCCAGACTCCGTGCTGTTACTGAGAATTTCCTAATGGAAAAACCCAATAACACTTTGCCCGACCCGGGAATCGAACCCAGGACCTCTAGATCGCACGGCACATACTTGTACCGCGAGACCACGAGGCAGTCAGTATTTTGTTTCACTTATTTTATTTTGTATATTTACCCATGTATATATATATATATATAAGCCGTACAGTATAAACTCATTTATATACAAGTTTTTAGAAGTTTGCAATTCAAAATAAATAAAAATAGTAAATATACTTGATGTAAGGGTGAATCTGGCGGTTGATCCGGTGAGACGGCAGAGAAGTGCGCCGACTGAGGACGATTGCTGCCTGTGGAGCTACGTAGTGACGACCACCTGAAATAGTTCACAACTTCTTTTACGTTTTGTTCACTTTATACTTTAATGGGGAAATCTAGTTCCTTATGTACGAAAAATATTTATATGACAATTAATAAAGTGTAATAAATAATAAATACACCTAACAGTCACATACATAGTTCTGACCCCACATTAAGATACGAGTCTTGTGTCGTGGGTATCAGAAACTACGAGAGACTTTTCGGTCTCACAAACACCCAGACCCGAAACAAATATTTGTGGATCACACAAACATTTGTCTCGGTGCGGGGATCGAACCCGCGGCCTCTCGTTTCGCAAGCTGGTGTCTAGCCAACTGCGCCACGGGGCTGTCGAATAATCGAATAATGTCGAGTAATACTTTTACATATTTAAACAATCAATGTCATGTTTATAACAGTGAAGAGATCATATAATTTTTGTTATACATATACTCACACCTGTACCTCCGGAGGGGTAGAAACATAGATTGCCTCACAATAGATTTCGCATAAAGAACATTTTGTTCGAATTTAGGTTCCAAAGTAATATACGAGAGGGGAGACAAATTCAATCGGATTGTATTTTGTACTAAATTAACTGCTTTAAATATTCATCAATGAATAATAAATGAATAAAAATTGAATCAGAACTTAAATAATTTTGTTCCCCAATATCATCATCAGCCCATACATCCTCTACAACTGAGAGGGTTTAAACACAACTTTAAACACGTTTTTTGTGACATTGTTGATTTGTAGGAAAAAGATGGTATTAAATTCGACGTTTTTGAATTTATAAAGACGTCATTGTAGCGACGAACGATACGTTAAAAATATAAACAGTATAATTTTAGCTTGGGAAAAAGATATTACTTCAAATACTGAGAAATATGATGCCGTATTCTATTAAAACCTAAATTCCTGGATCATTTTCCTCTAGCGTTTTTGAATAAGAAATCATTCTTACAATATTTTCATCACAGTACTTTTTCTCGATGAATGCACAATTTAAAACACAAACAAATTTTCAATTGGAACCAGTATTTCCTAAGATTAGCGTGTTGAACCAAACAAAGTTTTCAGAGGTATAATATGAATACAGATAAAGCTACGGTTACCTGTCTTGCAATGCATGATGGTGCGAGTGCACGGTGGAGAGGTTCTGGTAGAAGCCGTCGTGGTGCGGCGGCGTGGACAGGTTGTGGCTGCTCCGAGACTTGCTGGGCCAAGCGCTCGGAGAGCCCGCCGCGCCACCGCACCCCGCGGCCCCCGCGACACCCGCGCCGCCCGCAACCCCACCACTCAGCGTCGCCCTGCACCGTCGCAAAATAACCACTTACATAACATTATATATCCTTCAATCGAACATAATTGAATCAATAATCTAATTTGGCACTACAGTGTATAAACTTTAATTATAAAAATTAGACGTTACCGCTGGTCCACATGCTAAATTCAGAATACCATAAATATTGTTTGAAATGGTGAATATGAAGGTGACCAGTGATAATTATTAATCTTTGCCTCATTAACTAACCGGTCAAGAAAAACTATTTAGGTTTGTTTTGTCAGTCTAGAGTGCTGTATCAATATAAATGATGATATCTACAGCAGAACTCTATCTTTTCAATCCTGACTAATATTATAAATGCGATTGTAACTCTGTCTGTCTGTCTGTCTGTCTGTCTGTCTCGCTTTCCTGCTAAAACTACTGAACCGATTTAAATGAAATTTGGTACACAGATAGGTTGGAGCCTGGGAAAGAACATAGGATACTTTTTATCCCGGAAAATGTAGTATTCCCGTGGGAATGGGTATAAGTAGCTCTGTCAATATTCTGCTTTTACGCCTAAACCGTTTGACCGATATGAATGAAGTCTTTTACAGACATAAATGTGATCCTATGAAGTAACATAGACTATATTTTATCCCAAGAATATGTAGGGTTCCCGTGGGATAAGCATATAATGTAATGCAAAAGTAACACTGCCTATGCTATGCTTTCACGCCTAAACCATTTGACCGATTTAGATGATTTTTAGTATGGGGGTAGATGCGATCCACCCAAGAAACATAGGATACTTTTTATCCCGGAAAATGTAGTATTCCCGTGGGAATGGGCTTTCACGTCTATACTATTCGCCCGATTTATATGATTTTTGGTATGAATATAAATGGGACACTATGAAGTAACATAACCTACGTTTTATCCCGGATAATGTAGTATTCCTGTGGGAATGGGCTTTCACGCCTAAAATATTCGCCCGATTTATATGAATTTTGCTATGGACTTAAATAGAACCCTATGAAGTAACATAGACTATATTATATCCCGGGAATATGTAGGGTTCCCGTGGGATGAGCATATAATGTAATGCAAAAGTAACGCTGCCTGTGTTATGCTTTCTCGCCTAAACCATTTGACGATTTAGATGAGTTTTAGTATGAGGGTAGATAGGACCTACTGAAGCAACATAGGATACTTTTTATCCCGGAAAATGTAGTATTCCCGTGGGAATGGGCTTTCACGTCTATACTATTCGCCCGATTTATATGATTTTTGGTATGAATATAAATGGGACACTATGAAGTAACATAACCTACGTTTTATCCCGGGAATATGAAGGGTTCCCGTGGGATGAGCATATATTGTAATACGAAAGTAACACTGCCTGTGTTATGCTTTCACACCTAAACCATTTTGACTGATTTGGATGATTTTTGGTATGGACAAAAATGAGACCTTAAAAAAGGACACAGGCTATTTTTTTAAATCCTTATCCTTACTTAATATTATAAATGCGAAAATAACTCTGTCTGTCTGTCTGTCTCGCTTTCCTGCTAAAATTTCTGAACCGATTTAAATGAAATTTGGTACACAGATAGTTTAGACTCTAAGAAAGGACATAGGCTACTTTTTATCAAGGAAAAGGGGTTTTAAGGGGGGATGAAAAGTTGTATGGAAGTATTGTCATTTTTAAAGCTAGAAGCTTGAAACTTATTTTTGTTGATTAGATATAAATAAATATGACATTAAGTTTGTAAAAAAAATGTACCTTTAAGGGGGTAAAATAAAAATAGGGGTGAAAGTTTGTGTGGAAATTCGTCATTTTTGAAGCTAGAATTTTGAAACTACGTGTAGACGACTGTAACTATACGAGTATTTCTGTTACGCTTTCACGATTAAATCATTTGACCGATGTAAACGATTTTTGATATGGACATAAATGGGACTCTGTGGAGTAAAATAGACTACAACTTATTTTCATTCTGAACCCAACCCTGTAGTCTACGCGGACGGAGTCGCGGGCAAAAGCTAGTATTTAAATAATGCACATGAAAGTGTAGAGATGTGGACGTACGTGTGCGGCGAGGTGACTGGCGGCGAGGCAGCGTGGTGCAGCGCCGGCGTGCTCTTGCTCGGCTTCACCGGCTCGGCCACCAGCCGCGACGGCAAGTCGCGCTCCGACGCGCGCCGCACCGCGCCCCCCGCACCGCCCGCACCGCTTGCTGCAAACAACCACGCAGTGTCAAACAACGCCTTCATAGCGATAACCATCACTATCGTTATTCACTTCGACATCACTACGAAATAAAGACCAACCGGGATGACCCTGTAAAAAAAAACTAGAAAATATAGTAAAATAAGCCGACGTATATAATTTCAGGCGTTGTGTCCTCGCAAATTAAATATAATATGCACATAAAAGTAAAAGTGCAGTGTCCGACGAAATGAGAAACAAAAAGTCTAATAAAACGTATAAAATATTAAGACATGCTAGAACGAAACAAACGGTGACGAGAAAGAAATGTGACGACGCTTGAAAAACAACTTGTGACGGCTAGAACACACCTATTATCATGCGTGGAGTGGAGCCTTACGCGGTGTGGTGGGGGGCGAGGCGGACCGGCTGCGGCGCCGCACGTCGGGCCAGCTGCGCCGCGTCGCCGCGCCGCTCGCGTCGCCCGCGCACGCCGCCCACCCCGAGCCCAGCTCAGATACGCTATTCGTGCAACTTTGCTTCGACTTCTCTAGGCTTTCGCTCCTACCTAACGACTCTTTGCTCCGTCTCGTTTGATCTGAAGTTAAGCTCGATTGGTTTGACTTTAGTCGGATGTTGTCGAGCGTGATTTTTCTCGGTTTCTTATCGACTATTTCGTTGAATATGTATCCGTTCAGTGTGCCCTCTGTGTGGTCCTCGGACGGCAAATTGGGCAGCTCGAACTCATTACCTTGCGCCAATGTGTCCTCGCTACCGCGCGATCCGTATCTGGACCAGTCTTCCAATTGTATGAGTATGCTTTTAACTTCATCGTCGGACATTTTGGCTCCTTTTGTATCCGTTGTGTCAGTTTTTTCTGTCTCATATTGTATATCAGCCAAACTGACGCTCATTGGTATCGCATCAGTGATTTTACCATTTCTCTTACCGCACGTAGTGAGGTTAGGACTAGATTGACAGTTTCTTTTGTAAACTTTGACGCTGTAAGTCAAATTAATGGCATTGAAATGCTTAGCTAATGCCTTTACTTTACCGAATGCCGGCCGGAATTCATCTGGTGATTTCCATGATTTTCTGTTTGCGCAATCCAAAATTTTTTTCGCGCCTATTTCTATTGGTGTTTGAACTGCATTTTTTACCTGTGGCTTATCATCAGTGGTGTCATCCAATGATTGCGATGTGGAGTAAGAAGACGGAGCCTCTGTATCCTCTGATTTATTCGAAAAAGATTTTGATATGTTGAATAACGATCTTCGTAGACGACACTGCACTTCATCTAATCTCTTACTCTCTTTGACAACATCCAAGTTTACTTCGAGTTTAGTGGGCTTGGATGATAATAATTTACGTTCCATGCGTAATGGAGAAGATGAAGTTTGGCAAATGGCGTCGGCAGTTTCGGGTTTCTTATCGTCCGGTTTATCAAGTGACAAAGAAGGTAGTATTCTTCGAATTTTAGGTGTACCAACGTTCTCGGGAATTCCATCGTTTTCAAATATAACTGGTTCTGAGTTGGGCTCGTCGATGAAGGGTATGGGCTGCGTCTCCGGCTGCGGCGTGCGACAACACTCGCAGGCGCTGACGCACTCGCCGACGCCGGTGCAGCGGCGGCGGTACGCGTCGGCGTCCTTGGAGCGCGAGTTGAACAGGTCGAGCGTGAGCTGCGTGTCGATGGGGCGCATCTGCGGCGGCAGGCACGCCGCTGAGCAGCTCTCGCTCGACTGCTCGTAGTAGGCGGGCGGGTCGGGCACGCGTGGCGCCACCTCCGCTGAACCCTGCGTGTCCTCCGCTGTCGTGTCGCTGCTCAGATTCTTTTCATCGAAATCTTCACAAGTGAAAGTAAAAACGGGAATCGGTCGAGGTGGGGGACCGCTTTTGAGTTCGACTGGAAAGCCCGGAGTGTCGGGCGACAGATCTTCCTGCAGCTGGTCATTCTCTCTGTCTAAGGTGATTATTAATCTAGGAATAGAGCCGTGGTATTGCTGTGTAAAATCTTCGCTATCGTCCGTACTGGACTCGGTGGATTCGTCCCTCAAAAGGCGACATCGATAGTTACATGGACGACGACCGTATCCTGCAAACCGAGGAACGTTTGGACTGAAATGTTTAGGCAGCAATCAACTACTTACGAATAGTAAACTTTAAGCCAACACAAAAGAAAGACATTAAACGATATCCTAAAAACAGAGAACAAAAGACAACTTAATCGAACCGCAAAATAAATAAATAACCGGAAAAAAATAAACATCTTGAAACGAAAAATTAAAAACAACACTACAACACCGATACAGCCCAGACCAAGGTAAAATTGATTCGCCATTCGAGGGATGTAAGAGTGTTTCCAAATGTTAAAATGATCGTATTTGCCTGCAGTGGCGAGCTCAGTGAGTGGCGAGGTAGGTTTCAGCAGCGCGGGATGCGGGTTCGTGAACGTGCCCGAGTTGCGGCGCGCGCGGTCCTCGTACTGGACCTCTTCATCTGTTGTAAGCAATGCCAATACACCGATGCAAGTAACAATCAACTTTTCTGGTTAATGAAATATCAGAATCGCTCGGTAAAGACTTACCTTGTCGTTGGTTGTAGGTTGGCTGGTGCAATAAAGTGGCTAGTCCGTGCAGCATAGCACCTTGTTTAGCAACCTCTAGCGTCACAGTAGGGCCGGTTCTCACGAGGTATTCCGCCGCCTAGACGAAACGGAACTTATCATGAGAATTTATATCGACATGAATGAATACGTCATACTAGCATACGAGTATTTTTTTACTAGGACCACGCAATTTATATTTACAATTTTTTTGGATAAGTTAAATATGTTAAATTGTGTAAAATTAAGGATTACAAACACTGCATATCTACAATATAAATAAATTACGTTATTGGAACCCTCTCAATGGTAGAGGAGGCCCGTGCCCAGCAGTGAGACGTACATATATGAGCTGATGATGACGATGATGACGATTGGAGGTTATAATCAGGACTAACTCCAGGAACCTCATGGTGTGTAAAGCACACCCAGTACGCCACTTTTGTTTTTTAAATATAATGTATTTACAAAATTTTTATATTTAAATAATAATGTCACTTTTTCTATTTTTACTTTCCAAAAAAACTGACATATTCAGCATATTTAAAAAAAATTGTGCTTATTTTACATGTTTTTAAATGGTAAAATCCGGTCTCTATTAATTACATACGTATAAGAGCATTTACGTATGCCATGATTTAAGTCTTATGGCAACTCTGTTTCCTAACGGAAAAGCCCAATAACACTTCTCCCGACCTAGGAATCGAACAAGACAGCTCTTGTTTGATCACTGAACCAATGATGCAGTAAACAGTTATTTTTAGCATTAAAAAATTGTTTCTTCGGAATATTTTTTTCCAATTTCCATTGCCCATTTTTTTTATCGGGTACCTATTCGAAAAAGTTACTGAATAGTTAGAACTAATTTGTTTTTCATGTCATGCTCATCTTCAACATTTAGCGACTAATAATATAGTAACAAAAAATATATATACAAAGAATTAACTATATTCTCAGCCTATCGATGTTCACTGCTGAACGTAGGCCACCTCAAGTAGGTGCCAACCATCGAGGTCTTGAGCAACCCTCACCCAGCTACCCACCACCTTTCTCAAGTCGTCGGACCATCGTGTTGTAGAACGTCCCACAATACCATCTGCCTAAGCGCGGTCTTTACTCTAACACTTGTCTGTGCCACCGAAAGAATTAATTGGTTCGTAGGAATATAGGAGAGGGCTCTTTCACCTTTTCTTGTGTGATGCCGACGAGTGACTGTCCGTCGACGGAGAGCAGCTGGTCGCCGGCCGCCAGCCGCCCGTCCGCCGCCGCCGCGCCGCCCGGCACCACCGACTTTATGTAGATGCCGAGCTTGCTCTGTCCCGCGCCCTGTCGCACCAACAAATCCTTTATACTCGCCCTGTTTACTACAAACTCAACTGCACAACTATTCATTGTAAAAAACAAATGCAACATATAAAGTGAATTTCAATTGAAATGCGCAGTGAACGAATATATACCTTGGCGGCGACGATGCTAAGTCCCATGCCGTTGGAGTTCTTGTGCAGGTGCACGATGGAGAGCGGGTGCGCGGGCGGCGCGCGCGGGCGGGGCGCGGCGGGCGGCGGCATGTACACGGTCCAGGCGCCGGGCGCGTGCGCCTGCAGCGCGAGGCGACACAGGCCGTCGCGCTGCAGCGGCGCCACGAACTCGGCCAGCCCGGGCGGCACGCCGCGCACCACCTCCGCGCTGAACCCGTCCGCCGGGATCAGCAGCCCCGCGCCCAGCCACCACCGCTCCTCCGCCTCCACCTGCCGCACCACTCCACTCATACACATGCCCACCACTATACGTCACTACACGTTATACATACATGTTAATCCGTCAACACCTTTAAAACGTCTACTGAAAATACCTAAGGAAGATTCAATGAACAAATCAATCTCTCAAATAATACTTGAGAGCACCATTTAAAAACTTCAACCCCAGTGGCTGTTTACTGATTACTCGATTCATGATAGAGGAATATGAGCATTGTTGAATGAAATAATGGTGTGTAGTGACCTCCCGTCCGTCGGCGCGGCACAGTTCGTCCGCGAGCGCGCGCGCGTGCGCGACGGCGGCGTCGAGCACGTCGGGCGCGACGAGCGGCGCCAGCAGCGCGCGCACTTGCGCAGAGTTCAGCTTGAAGCACGCCGCCAACGCCGCGCAAACCTCCTCGCCAGTGCGGTACTCGCCTTGAATCAGCCGTGCTATAAAAACAAATATTTATAGTCAGTGATGGTCTTGAGGTTTAGGAATGCGGTCGAGAATTTCGACGGTCACAGGTTCAAACCCCAGGCACACACCTCTGACTTTTCGAAGTTATGTGTGTATTCATAAAGAATTATCACTTGCTTCAACGGTGAAGGAAAACATCGTGATGAAAAACCTGCACACCTAAAAGTTCGTAGGAATTTCTTAGGTGTGTAGTCCGCCAACCCGCACTAGACCAGCGTGGTGGACTAAGGCCTAAACCCTCTCAGTTGTAGAGAAGGCCCGTGCCCAGCAGTGGGACGTATATGGGCTGATGATGATGATGATGATTATAGTCTTCAATTGTATTAGCCGAACTATTCTTTATAATACCTATGTATGACATTTAACAATCCACAAATCAAATACATAATAATTATATAGCTGATAAATATCTGTATCTCATGTCATCATCAACATCAGCCCATATACGTCCCACTGTTGGGCACGGGCGTCCTCTACAACTGAGAGGGTTTAGGCTTTAGTCGACCACGCTGACCTAGTGCGGGTTGGCGGACTATACGTATACCTAAAAAATCCTAAGAATTATTGGGTGTCCAGGTTTCATCACGATGTTTTCCTTCAGCGTTAAAGTACACACATAGCTTCGAAAAATCAGTTTGAATCCGCGATCGTCGAGATTCTCGACCGCGTGCCCAAACCTCGAGGCCATAACGACTTCGTGTGTCTCTTGTTAAATTAAAAGGCGGTGAATGAAAAATAGTGCGGTAACTATATATGTATGTACACGATTACTGTAATACATAATAGCATTTCCCTTCATTTTGATATTATATAAATATCTAATGAGAAACTATTCAAGTGACCCCTGCCATCTCCTGGATACCAAGACCGGCCGCGGTTCGCACAAAGGTTCGAGCCGCACCGCCCCTGACGGTAAAGAAACTGAAATAAATATTTCCGGTCGGCAGTGCTCACCGGCTTGGTGCGTGCGCGCGAGGTGGCAGTCGGCGGCGAGCTCGAGGCCCTGGCGCTCGGCCCACGACGCCAGCAGCGCCAGCCGCGCCGACAGCGCCGCGCCCCACCGCGCGCTCACCGACCCCGGCTCCGAGATCAGCTGCAACCCGCGACACTTACACATCGTGCCACTCACACACACATTTGCTAGTACCGTGCTATCACGTACTAAGCAGATTATAAAGATAACTTTTTAATGGAGATTTTTTTAGCAAAAAATCATCGAAATCCTTCCAGTGAAAGATAACAACTTGTAGATAAGTAGGAAACTAGAGTTGGTGAACTTTACCTTATTGAAACAGAACGCATTAATATAATGGAAGAGATGTGAAAAGAGTTGTATGGTGAGCGCGGCGTTGACCCTGCAGCGGCGTAGCAGCACCATGGCGGCGGCCAGCGCCTGCAGCGTGGGCGCGGTGGCGTCGGTGGCGTCGCTCGCGGCCCCCGCGCCCCCCGCGCCACCCGCACCGCCCCCGCCGCTGGTCAGCGTATCGAGCGCGCGAGACAATTCGCCTTGGAAGCACGACACCAGGTTACTAGAACATAAATATAACACCGCTAAAACCACATATTTATATATAGCTGTATCCACAAATCGGTAGAGGCACGTTTCGTCGGTTGCTGATTTTAAATTCCACTGCCGCGTCTCGGATATATTTCGAGACTCCGTACTACTACTGAGAGTTTCCTGAGGGACAAACCCAAAACACTTTTCCCGACACGGTAAAGTAACCCGATGTATGAAACACACACGGCAAACACATATCGAGGGGCCAAGCATATGTGTTTATTTTATATTTATATTTGTTCTTTTGTTTTATTGATAATGTTATAATATAATTACGAAAGGCATAAATTATACCCTAATTAATAAAAATGCATTTTTACCTGAACGCGTTCTGCACAGTGACCAATAAGACGTCTTGTGCTTGTGTGGAAAACGAAGATATGTGGCGATCGTACTTCAAAAAGTGCAGCAATTCGCTGGCGTTAGCCATCCAAAACGCTTGCGCGGCCGAATCCTTTGCTCTTTCCTAAAATTAAAAACAAGGATAAATCAAGCATAATAAAAAGTGAATTTTTTTATAGAAATACACTTTAGCTTACCCCTTAGAGAATATAGGCGTTAGTGCATGAATGCAATCGAAAATAAAAGTAGTCTGTCACCCCCGGTAACATTAGAGACTAAAGCAAACAAATGCACCGACTGACAAAAAAATGCGTTTCGTAATAGGTAACGCGTATAATTTCACTCCCAATCAGTAAACAGCTGTTGTTGTTTTGTAAAAAAAAAATTAAAAAAATTATAGGTAATTTATAGCATACTTTTATCGAACTTTCGATTCGGATCGATTGAAATGAATATCAACACAATTTTTCAATAATAACACTGAATTGCCAGTATCAAATACCTATATGCTTAATTTTTGCCAGCAATTTACAATAATGATGACTGCTCTTGAAAAAATAATAGAATAAATCCTATAGTTTTTTGCAATGCAGCAAAATAGAGGGTAAATTAATTATATAAGGTTTACTATAAGTGACTGTCTGAATAACTGGGTATTTATAAAAATTGATTAAATACCACAATTTTCTTATACTTTTGTAGTTAGCACTGTTACTTGAAAATGAATTATTTATTATTTCTCTTTTTCTTTTTCTAATTATTTTATTACCACGTGACCAAAAAGCGACTGAAATTATTGTATATTAAATACAATAAAAATCAACGAAAACGGTCGATGCGGACTCGTGCAGCTATGGCTAAGACAGCAGACGCTTCAACTCTTACTCCGATTGCAATGTCGAACTGTCGCAGACTTAACCTCAATTTTTATAGATTCGTATTTGAGTACAGTTAAGCAAGGCTCTAGAAAAGTGCTTCGAGATCCCTGGCTGTGAGCGGAATTGATACAGAAGTACGTAGTAGTGACCTGCACGGTGGCGTGTATGAGCGTGGCGACGTGGTGCAGGAACGCCGTGAGCTTGTGCGCGCGCTCCGTCGGCGTCAGCTCCGGCCGGTAGTGCGTCGACGCGCGGTATCTGTCAACACAACGACCCTCATTACTCCTATCCGCACAAATACTGCTTAAAATGGAATTTCCATTTCATCGATGTAGTTTGTTTCGATGTTTTTGAACAAATTAAAAACGCCCCACTTGGCCCTATCCCACCACACACCCGCCACTGTAACTTCTGTGCTCCAGGATCAACAGCGGCACTAAGGGGACCTAAATTTGTCATAATTCCGCAACGAAGTTAATCAGAAAGAAAAATAAAGGAGGAGTTGGAAAACAAAGAGTTGTCCACTTCTCTCCACAGCAAAGCGGGTGACAAAACATTGAGCTATGAGGGTTCACCCTCACATAAAAAGAAAACGCCCCACTTAATAAATTTAAATAACAATATCTAGTGATAGCTTTCACACATTGATAAAAATGTAACTGGTAATTTTATTTGAATAGTGTAAACATCTATATACCTTGCACATAAGTACAATGTGTAAACGGGAGCCAGTTTGAAGGCCGGCGCGTGTGGGTCGAGCCTGGTGATGACGGCAGCGAGGAACTGCGCCTGCCCCGCCTCCGGGAACTCTAACACCGCCGGGAGGATGGCCTCTTGCGTCGGACGACCCACCATCCTGTATCACACAACACGTCACCTAATGTTACAACTGATGACTGAAGACTGATGGATATTGAACCAAAATATCAGTCTCTTTAATTGTATAAATTTTTAAAATTAATATTCATTTAGATTAAACTTTATTCAAATCTAAAATTCCAGCACCATGAAATATGGTTAAGAATAAGTAACGATGATTCAGTGCGTTAAGTCATGTTAATTACCACACTTCAAAGCAATATTAAAAAACGAAAGTTTTGTTTTTAGTTAGTGTGAATAAAATCTGTAATAATATTATTATAATAAATTATCATAATAATTGTCGTTTTATTGAGATATTTGTATTGTGTTCAATAATAGTTTATTTTACCTTCACAAATAAAGCGGAACGAAAATATTTATAGATAGCGGCTGCGCGCGGACACAGAGTGAGGCAGCGGCGTTTAAAAGCAAGCGTTTTCATGGAACGTAGTGGTACCTGTTGTCGTGTCCTGAACCGCCGCTTTTGGCGCTGCAGATGCTCTTAGTTTCAACATTTCCGTCTAAATCGAAAGTCGTTTCATAGTTGTCTTTGTATTGCGAATTGGTGGTGCGGTTCGAAGTGGCGCTCTGTTCCTGCTCGTTGTACACGGAGCCCGAGAGCTCGTCCTTGGTATAGTCGTCCTTGGAGTCGCTGAGATGCTGCGACATGATGAGCGACTCGTTGTCGAGTTTGAGCGTGTTGTTGTTGTAGGGCGCGGCGTCGCCCTCGCGGTAGTACGTGTCGTGCGAGACGGGGCTCATGGTGCGCATGTAGTCCGTGTCCGCCGTCATGTTGGCATTCGAGTCGAGCGCGTCGGGCTGCTGCGACACCGCCGAGCCGGGCGACATCGCGCCGCTGTTCTCAGCGCCAGACGTCGGCGAGCTAGTGGGGGAGGAACGTACACAAGCGGATGTTCGTGAGCCAGTGACAGAAACATGCAAAAGAAAACAACGACAGATGATGAACATAAACATAAATAACTGTGATTAGAGAAGCGACTGCTCCAATGTCGATCTCGTTAGAATTAGTTAAAAATAAAATTATAGATGCGGTAACAAAACATTGCAGGTGTAGGTTTACAAACCAGAATTTAAAAAATACTAATTGAGTTGAACTAAGTTGAACAAAGGGTACAACTAATCACAACATAGATGAACATAAAATGTGTATCGGTGGGGGTGGTGCGAGGTACTCACCGATCGTATATGGAGCCGGAGCCGAAGTGCTGGGATTGGGCGAGGTTTCTATTAATGAGATTTTCTTGTGCCGGGTCCACGAAGCGGAATGTCGAAACGCGGCCGAACTTGAGGAGACATCCGTGCTGCGGGATATACAAAATTAAATAAATACACCCAACAGTCATATGCTTATTCAGGTCCCACATTAAGATGGGGCCTAAGTCTTTTGTATTCGGTTTCAGAAACTACGAGTCTTATCGGTCTCAAAAACACCCAGACCCGAAACAAATATTTGTGGATCACAAAAACATTAATCTTGGTGCAAGGGTCAAACCCACGGTGTTTTGTTTCACAAGCTTGTGTTTAGCCAACTTCACCACGGGGCTGTCCAAGTTAAAGCTTTGATAAACACGCTTAAAAACCCATTTTTACATAATGGCGCTAACTTTCATAGATAGATGAAGAAAGATCTTATTAGTTTGGGAAAAACGATTTTTTTTAAATATTTAATGTCTCTCACAGAGCTTAATGTTCCTAAAACATTTGAAATAATTAAACCAAACATAGCATTTCAACTTCAATTAAGTGGACTAAAAATGAAATCAATTGTAGTTTTTAACTAAGTAACTAATTTAAATTTGCTAGGTTATATATTTATTTAAAGCAAATACAAAACTGTTATTCTATAATTTCAAGGGAAACAAAGAGTAACATAAAGACTCATCTCAACAGGCCGGCATAAGTGTGTCGAGTGAGGAGAGATGGAGGTAAATCGCCACTTCATACTGTATGTATTTGTACAGGATTGTTCTTACCGTGAGGCGTTACGTCGTCACATTACTGTGCCAGTATAAAAGTAGGTCTAAATCGAAAGAAACGAAACTTTGTTAATGAATTACGGCATAAATGTCGGTTTTAGGAACGGCGCAAACTCGTTTACAACAAACATGCGATGTTATTTTAAATAATAGTGCCGCCCCGCGAGTTTCGCGCTTCCTGATTGATTTTATGTTAAAAACATAACAACACATATTTGAACAGCAACCGTCCACGTACGAAATACGTCTAACGTTATATGAACACAGTGTGGCAATAAGTCACAATTTATGACGAATTTTATTTATCATCACTTTTGGGCACCCACAAGCGCACACGAAGTTAAAGCATCTCTAAAGCAAAAAAAGCGAAAAGCACATAAATTTAGTCGTATATAATAAAAAGAAAATAGAATAAGCGTTCGTTATTTTTTACGTCACTTGTATGTATGATATTATGGTTCATTGATTGGTTGTATGATATAAATTATACCTAATATATTACTAACGACTCGCCCTGGCTTCGCACGGGTGCAATGCTGATACTAAATATACTACAAAGTGTCTTTACAACGTTCACAGCTTTTTTTGTCATTAGACAATACAAACATGTTTTCTTTAGAAGTTACTCTTAAAAGAGCGGCATTTAATTGGCCATGTGAAAAACACTCAACGCTCAAATCTTAACCTTTAAACGTTGAAAGTTTGACCTGAGATTTTGTGGGTTATCCCTAAGAGATAGACCTATACCATCGCAGACTTTTTTTGTAGACCTTTTTAAGGCGTACAGTACTGTAGTTCATTATTTTGATCTATCTCGGCCAGCGTTTGCAATATTAGCGCAAAAAATGTGTTTATTTACGACATCTCATTAAAAACCTCTAAAATTATCGGTGTTTTTCTACTATATTACGCATATTTTATACATTTAAACCTCCCTCTTACATCATTCCATCTTTTAAAAACAACCGCATCAAAATCCGTTGCGTAGTTTTAAAGATAGGCATATATAGGGATAGACAGACAGCGGGAAGCGACTTTGTTTTATACTATGACGTGATATTTCGCGGGATATCTTTTTTAACATGACATGCCCACATCGTACCATTACTAGCATGTCGCATTGGCGTATATTTTAAGGGGTTATACGCAGTTGCGAGGCTCAAAAATAACGTTTTTTTACGATTTTTTTGTGGACACAGCTTTTATTTATTAAGTACAAGTGATGGTAATTCTGAAAGAGCACACTTTGAAGAATATAATTGTGTATTACTCGTGTCAAAATATTGATGTGCACCGCCTCTGCAGATGGTGTCCCGAACGACCTCCAAAAAAAGGCGCTCGGCGTTGAGCACGATTTCGTCGGTTTGGATTATCGGAATTAAAAAAAAAGGTGATTTCTTTTAAAGGATAGATAAATGCAGGTATTGGACGAAGGAATAAACAAAATTTTCATTTTTGACAAAATGGCGGCAATTTGAAAAAAAAAAATTCGTTTTCTATGAAATTTTTCGCTTAAAATTGTGAAAAAAAATAGTTATTTTTTTTTACATCTTATTCCTTCGTTCAATACCTGAAGAATGTATCTAAAAAGATTGTATTAAAATTTCAGTCCGATTAGTTGAGCCATCTCTGAGAAATCTTGCTCACCGACTCTGAAATGACAGTTTTGAGATAAACGCGTTTAAAGTTTCAGAAGTAGTTTACACATAGGTAAATTAAAAATTAAAAAGTATTTATCGGATTGACTTCAAATTTTCAGAGAATATACTCAAATATATATACAGTACCTGGATGACCGAGCTTTGCTCGGATATTTTTTTTAAAATTGTGTTTTTTGGAAATTATATTTAAGTACGAATTACTAATAAAATGATGAAATATGAATAATGTTACTTAACAGCGCCATCTGCTGTTGTGTCGTTAAAGCAATTGGTTGCTCACAAAAAATAGTATTATTATTCGCCAATTCGCCAATAGATGTCAGGAAGAGTCTACTCAAACGCCTCCTTTTTGTTATTTTTCTTCCAAATGACATTTTCTAAAAATGATTCCTAGCTAGATCGATTTATCGCCCCCGAAACCCCCTATATACTAAATTTTATGAAAATCGTTGGAGCCGATTCCGAGATTCCAATTTTATATATATATATATATATATATATATATATATATATATATACAAGAATTGCTCATTTAAAGATATAAGATTCCGAAAATGAAACAAAAAAAACGATTTTTTGAAAATTCTAACTGCGTATAACCCCTTAAGTCTCTTACACGCCCACGTTTCGACATCTGTATAAATCCCCCAAGGACATATCCCAACTCATTGCTGTTACTTTATCCACCTCGAGCACCGAACTGTTGACCTCTCGATCACACGTCCCAAGTTATGCCGCCCGAGGCAGTCTTGATTATAAGACGTCACATTAAAATTAAAAAAAATGAACTCACGTCGACAGACTGTTTCTAATTATTATTTTTTTCTTTTATCGTTGCGGAGTTCTTCGTTGTTGTGAATTAAAGATGAAAAGTTAACTTAATACATGAAACGCGGGAAAAGTTATTAACATAATGGAGTCCTTAACATATAAAACGTTATACAAGTTCTGAGGAACAAAATATTAGTGTTGTGTTACTGTTTTTGCAATTTACTTTAGCCAGTATTGTTTTGATTACTCATTCCCAACTTTTCGACGTTACACGCGCGTAAAATTTGCAAATTTTTATTTCATTTACGTTTGTTCTGAACATGCTTAATAAAATAATATTTATAAAAACGTGTTCAATAACTCTCGTTATGCAGTACACACATGGCACAATCAACAGAAAATGTATGCTCGTGTCTTCACTTAGATAATGTTGTTTGTCTGGTCGGAGAATGGGATGGAGGTGTTGGAAGTAAAATATATATGCATACTTATACATACATATACATATACATTTTTTTTGTATATATCAAAAGGAACACAATTTATCGGCACCAATAAATTATTTAAAAAAAATATTATACAAGTATTCGTTAGATTATATTCATGAAAAAATACGACAAAAATGCGATCTTAACTTTTTTTATCGCTGTAATACTAACGCAGAACCTCACACGGACTTTTGTTTGTGTTTTTCATAAAGGTGCGCAATGCAACATTTTATTATCATTTTTATCTCAAAGTGGAACTGCTCCAACATTTAAGTGTCATATTCTCGTTAAACTATATCCATAGCAAATATTCTCCGTAGTGGGAAAAGATTCTCGCGATGAGTATTCCAATCAATTTTAAAAAAACAGGCTAACCAGAAGGTGGGTTGCAATGATCCAATCCCGCAACCTCTCGATTAGATCCAATCAAAATAACAATAAGTATAATAAATAAAAAGTTCCGTAACATATTACAGAAATTAGAAACTTCTGGAAGGGATTTTATGAGTAAGTTGAAGACGAAACAAAAAGTACATTTGCACGCGGTAAAAGAAGATAACAAGGCACTTTCTCGTTCGTCGCTTTTGATGCGTACTGAATACTTAACTAGGAAAAATTGTTTCATGATCTCAAGGATTCCAGAAAAAAAATCTTTTTTCATCCGTTTTAAATTACCATAGCCTTATAAATCATCATCATCAGCCCAAATACGTTCCACTGCTGGGCACGGGCCTCCTCTACAACTGAGAGGAACTCCTTATAAATACTGGACTCCTATTTAAGGCGTGTTTAAAATTTATATCAGGTGATGTTAATAATATCTCTATTTGATCATATTTTTACGGCTTATAAATTGTCCAGGTTGTTATCATTATTTACAAAATCGTGTCTTTCTTTCTTCAGCATTGCCTTGGTTCAGTGCAGATAAGATTTATAATGTTTGAATTATACAGTGAAAAACTTGTTATTAAACATATAAAAAGTAATAATAAAACACTATATTGGCGATTTGAAATGTTAGAAAACGTTCACAGCAGAAATGTGCGAATCGCCTAAACACGTGTTATCTGATTCATAACGGTCACTTTCTACGACCTATCGAATTGCAATGCAACTGGTTCAGCCTCTACACTTTCTTGTATATGTGATATATAAAGTTATAATCACTATAATGTGCTTATAACAACTAACCTGCAAACGCTGCGTATGCATAACTCGCTGTCCATTAAGAAAGACCTGCGCATCCGCATGCAGTGGGGTCACCGTGTAACCGCCGCCCTCAGCCGGAGCCACCACGCAGTGTCGTGGTTGAATCGACGGTCCATATAGTTGTAACGTGGTGCCGTTGCCGGAACCCACCTGAATAATTATATCATTTTTATCAACACGAAATTTTAAAAAAAACTGAATTCTTAGTTGTAAATATATGTGTACTTATGGTATTTAACTTTAACACGATCACACACCCGCTAAGTGCTTCCCAAAAGTCGTTGCGTGAAGTAGGGAAACCTATTCTGGATAGTCGGACTATGAACAAAAGACAAAAAGTTTCGAGTTTGCGTTTCAATGCACATATGCGATGTACATATGCACATCAATCAGTGAATGGCTTAGCCAATGAACATACGATAGTTATCTTCTCTTTATTTGAGACCTGACGTTCACTTTTAATAGGGTGCAATAGAGTGAGTACACAGTGACAGTAATGCCGTCTATCAGTAATTTGCTATAAAAAATATTTTGCAGCCCAAAAAATGATCTCTACAGAAAAGCTACATTGTAAATGTTGAATCTATATCATTTTCATTTTATTTAGGAGGAAACTACAATCATTGGCCTAGTTTACCCTTAATACATTCACAAAATCTCGGCACGAAGGTATGTTGACTTAGGTATACATATATGTAAACGGAGGTAAAAGCATAACACACCGCAGCGTGGTCCAGATATTCATTTCGGATTGATTTCCAATTCAATCACGAGTGGACAGATGGATGTGAGAGTGTTGGTGCTTACTTAGAATAAATACTTATGCCGAGTCTGAGTGTACTCCAATACATACCTTTAAATTTTACTTACATTTGACTCTTAACAAACCCATATTTATAACGAAAAAATTATTATTCGATCACAATCACAATTTGTCATTATGAAGTCAAATTATTCAGAAATTGTACCTACAATTGACATCATCTTCATTTATTACTGAAGCTTTCGTCTATAAAGTGTTTGCATAAAATTATGCAAACACTTTATAGACGAAAGCTTCAGTAATAAATTAATTAATTAATCAATGAGAGCGTCGGTGATACACTAGTTTACATGCCGACTGTGTAACGAAAGTCGATGATGCTTCCCACACTGAGAACATATTTTTTTCTAGTGATATTAGTTTCGAGTCTAGATATAGTTAAACAAATAGCTTTACGTCTAAAACACAAGATGAAGTCGGGACTGACACAATTGGCAATTTCTCTTTTTTTAGAGCAAAATAAGAATGAAAGTTTGCTTAAGGGCAAAAAACCTTTGCAACAAAAGTAACATGTTGGATAAACCACCAATTACGAAGTCACATGCATTTTATCATTTTCACAAATGACTGGTTCGTTGGAATTACAACAAGAAATACGTACTCCGAGGATTGTTTTCAATGAAGTTCATCTCCACAAGATTAAGTGGGAGAAGCTTTGTCCGCAAACTATTTCAGTGAATATTTAGGAGATTGTGGCTGCGGAAACCAAATGTTCGTTAATTTAATAATGCGAAAGGCTGGGAAGAATGCAAAGGTACATTAACATAAGTAATTTAATTACCGACTTTGCTCTTACCGTAAACTTTTGCTGCATAAATGCATTAGCAAAATAAATATCAAATGCAAATGGAAGCTGTCTCGTGACTGTGTAATAAACTGTTCACTGTTTAAGTCAAGCTCTCTAGCGATTGTACTTTATGCAGTCTCGATTAACTAATCAGTTCTTGGCATCGGTCATTTAAATATTTATTATATCACGTTGTATGCTAGTTTATGGATTCTTATTTTCAATAAGCTAATTCTTCTTGATTAATATTGGAAATCTAAACACACAAAAATCTTCAATGTTCTTATTGGAGGAATTGAACGTTGTTACTGATCCGGGTTAGAAATGATTCTAAGCTTGGGTTCTTATGGAAAAGCCGCAACAGCGAAGTGAATAATTAAAAAAGGCTTAAACGTCATATCGATCGCCAACTTAACACCTGGTGAACCTCTCATAGGACAAGGGAAATTATCATGTATGGCTGTTTACTTTTTCTATAGGATAAAAAAAAGTTTGCTCCTATGCGAATAAACTTAAAAGCTTCATATGAATGTTTAAACATGTACATAGGCTTCATATATCCTACGCGCCAACATAATATATGTATCCAATGTGTTACACTATACTTATAACGTAATATTAACATAGCTTGAAAAAGATGACACTAATTTATCATAAAGAATATCATACCACAAAATTACTTATGACAAAAATCCTACGTAAAAACATGGATCCAAAATATAATATTCGTAACACATCTAACTTTAATGTTTTTAAACGTAATACTTGCAAAATAAATAATCACCTATGTTTTCACCAGAGACTGTTTCCTTTTAAAAATTATCCACTTCCAAGTTATAACCAAAAATTTTGTAAATCAGATTAATAGTTATTTTATTCTTTCCTTAGAATCGTGAGAATTTTTATATAGTTCACATTCAATAGGAATCTCTAGTTATTTCATTAACGGTGCAAGGAACTAATAAATATGCTAATTAACACTATCGACACCAGTTTTCACTAGCAAAAAACATTTTAATAAGAAGCGCCATATGTTAATACCGGTTCTGTTAAATATTTGTAGTAATTCTTGACTTAGTATGAACTACCTAGTATTTCATTTCTCATTATGAAAGCCTAAATGGAGAATAAGAAACTGAAAATTAACCATATACATGATATTCACCATGCACGGCTTTCATATTCAACATAGATTCTAGAGAAGCTTATTGGATTAAAAATCAAGTGTACAAACGCCCTAATAATTAAATTAGTAAGAACATCGTTGCATTCTAGGCTGAGCTTACACGGGTGACTCCCGTGTTAAGCCAGTAAGGTGGTGTTGATCAAACTTAAGACACTTGTATGAAAATAGACAAAAAAAAATATTTTTCCGCTCGGGTTTTCTTGAGTTTTCGCTATTTTTTATTTTCGAACTGATCGAGTAATCGAGCGAATGTCAGCTGTCCGGAGTTATCGATCTCTCAATATGTCCTTGTACAATTATGGTGCAAAAGAAGTTGTAGCACACCCCATACAATCCGATGTGCATCCTATCGTGGTTGAGCGTTGTAATTACTTTATCGTCCATCATTTTTGTGATCAATCTGGTTGATCCTTATAAGCCGCCATGAGTAATGCGTATAGATAGATTTAAACATTTTTGCGGACTGCTTGCCCAGATGACGAATTAAATTGGAACGAGATGCGAGATAATGTTATTTGTAATTTGGTTGTCCCCTTCATCGCGAATTACGTTAGTACCTCTAATTGAATATACATAGAAGAATTATCTATACTAATATTGTATTATAAAGAAGAAGAAAAAAATATCGTTGGTGTGAATGTTATGATTTAATTTAAAACTACTAAACTGATTTGATTAATTTTTATTATGGACATAGATGGAACCTTGAAAACTTGAAACTACTTTTTACCCCGGAAAAAAGTTGTGTTCTCGTAGGATCAGAAATTACTTCAGTTTCTGAATTTAACGCCCGGTCGAAGGTCGGCCCCGGGTATATACTATAATTAAAGTATTTCAAATTCATATACCTAGGAAATGATAATAAAAATCTAAAAGTTACAGAAGGTGTAAAGGGTTAACGCTGTTCCAGATGAAAGGTTACAAAAGGTAATGATTTTTTTAACTTGTTAATGAATCCTTATCGTTAGTCTTAAAATCAAATAAATAACTAGATATAATATATGTGATCAACAAAATCGTATATTTATGTATATGTAATAGGTAAATAATAATAGTTTGGTATTAAAATCTACCTTGATATACTCGTAGTCACCGGCCAACCACCTTGTTCACAACATAGTGACAACTTCGAGCAATAACCCGTGAGAGTGCTCTGTAAAATTCCTATCTGATCGATGAATTTTAATGCCTTACAGCGGCAGACACGCGCAATTTTTGGGGCCACTACATTTGTATAAAGTTTTTGGCACGAATTAAAAGATTTTGTACCTCATCATACACAACCACTAAATCGAGGAATAGTTAGAATACTCGCTTGTTCCCTCGGTCATATTATTCCTAGTTCTTTTCACTCTCAAAAGGCCGGCTTGATGGACGACAATCGATCGAGTCCATCAAGTCGAGTGGCGAAAAGAGAACGGTCGTATACTACTCGATGTTCTTTTGGGCAATACCATAATTACATACACACGTGCGAAAAATAGGTTTAATTTATTTAGGTTGAATTTATTTCTCAAAAAAATGTTAAACAGTAAAACGATAATAGCAATTTACCTCCACAACATCGCTGATTCTTACTCTCCGTCCGTTTTCTAACGGTGAAGCATCTGGAGCAACCTCTAGCAACATGGGCTCACTGCCAGGCCGGCCGCCGGTGCCCACTCCCGAGCCTGCCTTTTTCTTCCTTCGCCGAGGCTGTGCGTCTGTCGGCCGCCGCCGCACGTGGAACATAATGGAGCCTGTAATAATAATTAAACGTAACACTTTCTTATAGTTTGCGCATAAATTTATCATTTATTGATATATTGCTTAGACCGATGAAAATAAATACGGAAGTCAAAATTCAATGGAACTTGGATTTTATATTTGAATGTAAGCAAACGGCGCGAAAACTGACATTCGGTAACTTTCACTCTTACCAACCGACACTTGAGCGAAACGTCTGGCGGTCGCCCCGGGAACCCGTGTAGCATTTAACGTGCTAACTCAACGTCTGAAGTCTCGAGCTCGTCAGTGGCACGAGGAACTGTTATACTATTAAAACACTTAATTCGTTGTATCGAAATCTATTTCGGTCTTAAGATAATAAATTTAGGTAAAAAAACATGAGAATTTAATATCTGTTTAACAGGAAACTGGAGTGTAAATCGGAATAAGCAAGAGCAAAAGGCACATAAATGAAATTTGTAGGGTTGTGACTTGTGATACTAAACCTACGTACTTAAATATAAGCCATAAAAATGTGAACATAAATAAACGATGATGACAAGGGATCGAAATCAAGTGCCTCATGAAATGCTTCATTTCACGTACAGCGAGATCGGTGTTCACGTGAGATGAAGGTCAATTTATAAAATCAAATATATTAGTCTAACAACTCTAACATGCTTAAATCCTTACTAATATTATAAATGCGAAAGTAGCTCTGTCTGTCTGTCTGTCTCGCTTTCCTGCAAAAACTACTGAACCGATTTAAATGAAATTTGGTACACAGTTAGTTTAGACCCTGAGAAAGGACATAGGCTACTTTTTATGCCGGAAAAGGGGTTTTAAGGGGTTGAAAGGGGGGATAAAAGGTTGTATGGAAGTATTGTCATTCTTAAAGCTAGAAGCTTAAAACTTATTTTTTAGGCTGTTGATTAGATATAAATAAATATGACATTAAAAGTTTAAAAAAAATTACCTTTAAGGGGGTAAAATAAAAATAGGGGTAAAAGTTTGTGTGGAAATTCGTCATTTTTTAAGCTAGAATGATGAAACGACGTGTAGACGACTGTAAATATGTATATGTAACTATATGTCTGTTATGCTTTCACGCCTTACTCATTTGACCGATGTAAATGATTTTTGATATGGACATAAATGGGACTCTGTGGAGTAAAATAGACTACAACTTATTTTCTTTCTGAACCCAACCCTGTAGTCTACGCGGACGGAGTCGCGGGCAAAAGCTAGTTAATGATAAATCTTGAAATCGTGCGCGGTCATCTGTACAAGTAAAGAAATACATACATAGGTACATGTATAGTCAAGTACAAAAACAGCAATGTTTTGTCTATCAATTTACCGATGGCTTATAAAACTGAAAAATTAAACTTAAATTTGACATTTGTAGTGAACAGTGGGTACATAAGTTAGTCCACTAACACACATTTAACGAAAAACGGACGTACACCGTAATTAACTTTAAACATACACAGTCAAAGTAAAAGTATTACGTAAATTTGCAATGGTTCCAACTATTACATTATCATGCCATACGTACGTATAAAACATGTTGGGGTTGGGCGGCAATTTTGGGTCAGGCCCTTTTGCTCTGTTTAAATCAATAATAAAACAGTGTAACATATTTTGAGAATTTTCTGGGGAACGTTTAGTGTGGTGTACGTGTGAGTGCACTCGAAGAGCTGAGCACGGAGCGGTAGCCGCCAGCGGGAGGGAGCCAAACTCACCTCGAGCCCGCCTCTAGTGTCAACATCATTAGCGTTTACATTGTCGCATCGCTCTACTGAAGCCAAGAGAGCTACTACCGGCTACAAATTTCTCCTGGAGACACAACATCTTATTTGTGTATACAACGAATAAATTATTCAACACTGCAACGTAACTCTATAATTATCAAGACTGGAGAACTTCAAGGAATACTTGGCTTTGACGAGATGAAAAGTTTTGCTTATAATAAAACATTTCCTCAGAATTCGTGTTTATAATGAATATAGTTTATTTTTTCATATTTTTAGATGGCTTGACATTAACAAGAGGGTTATCTTAATGCGACATGAAGCCGCCTCAAAACATTAATTTTCTAAACACACATAATACACCTACAAGATTAAAGAATATTTCAACGAACCAACATTTCATGTTCACAGGTAAAACACGTACTGCAAGTATCACGTACTCGGTACTACACGTATTCGTAAGGGGTATCTGATATTTTTCCCTAACGAATTTCATTTTTCTTCACTTGAATAAAATTTGCACCTCAGCTCACACGTATAAAGTATATTTAATGAGAATAAACTAGCGCTACAAAATGCATCTAGGTTCAGCAATACTGAAATCAATAAGAACCTAGAAACTATTGATAGATTTTTCAGTTTTTAACGATCGTGCTTCACCGATTCAATTAGTGCCAACTTTTCACTATGGCAAAATTTAATCAATTACGTCAGCATAATATCATAGCGATCATAGTGTATAACCCATTGGCAATTTAAACGATTTACATAAAATGTTGATTGTATAGCGGTCTGCATAAATAATAATTAGGACCAACGTGCTGTTACCATCTGGGAATCATAATGGAAATCAATATTCCTAGAACAGTTACACTAAGTGTAGGCCGCGACATAAAGTCGGTATATTACCCTTTAAAACTTTTAATGTAAAATTAAGACTTAAGGAATCATGCTCGTATGTTTTGGAAGAACAGTTTCACTTTAACCGTGATTATATCCGTACATTTCATGATAGCGTACCAAGGTACACTTGTAAAATGTGAAGCACCCCGTAATTTTAACAAATACTTTAAAGGCTATATGCAACATTAAATATTTTTTTCACGTGTGTGTAAATAAACATTATATGGTCACGCACTGTCATCGAGAAAATTACCAAGAACAATTTCCTTTTTATCGTTCCTCAGCCGTGAACTAAAAGACCTGCTGAATAGCATAGCTGTGGAAGTGTGAATTTTTGCGAGCCATCGCCCGTCGCACAATGGCGCGTCACGAACGTAAGTTCAAACCGACGGTCTAATTGTAACTGGACTAAGTGCCACACCAGCACGACGTCACGCGTGCCGCCGGTGCCACCGGCCGGACAGCCGTGACCAATGCAATACAGGTTAAGGACTAGTTGTCAGTTTTATCCAGTTTAACGGTCAAATATCGCCGCAAAATTTGCATTAGTATGGGAACTGCCGACGTGGTGAGTAATTACACATAAACAGCAAGGGAAGAACGCCTATTACACCTCGATACACAGTACACTCCATAGTGCTTACCACGTACCTAAATGTTGTAAATACAAAAAGTAAAATAATTTTATTTGTCTATTAAATAATCAGTAAATACAGTGTAAACTCCATGTAACGTCAATCGATTTAACGTCAAACTCCCTAAAGCGTCGACATCACGTGGCTTTGATTGGTTTAGCTCGCGTTTCATACAATGATTTTCTTCTCTCCATTTAACGAAATCTCTCTATAACGCCATTAAATGCACAGTACCTTCAGTGTCGTTATATAGAGTTTACACTGTATATTATTTGCAAAAAAAAGGATATATTTAATTTACTGACACAAACTATTTCTATGAACGCTTCACGCCTGCCTTATAAAAAGAAGTATGTGCCAATATAATGTCATTCGTGTTGTTGTTAGCGCGATTAAAAATTCGGAAGTGAATTGTTAAAGAAAAAGCTTTATTGACTTTCCTTAAAACAGTTTTAAATAAAAGACTGAACAGATACACTAGACTAGGTTTAACATGTGATGAATGTCGCGGCATCCAATGCTAATTAGAGGTTATGTCACCACTCATTGGCTGAGATCCCTATAATAGTAGTGATCGATGCCGCGGATGTTTAGCGCAGATGAACGCTTCTATTTTGACTGATGAGGCATTTGACGTAGCGGCTCGTCGAGAGCAATAAAATAAAATATTTCATCGTCGGCTATCATCAATCAAGTATTGTAATTACTTGGCTATGTTCAATTCCAGACACGAAACTGCGGATGAATTGTTGCATTGTTATAAGCAAGATTTCCGCAATGCAGTAACTTGTCGCTATCGACATTCTTAATGCACATTTACGAGGAAAAAATGTGACTAAATAGGAAAATCCACTTATGTTTTAGCATAGACAGCAGATAGAAATTTAACTTTGCTTGTTGCGAACTAGACTGTTTACCACTTCGACTGCAATCATACGGGAGTAATATGCAAAAAAATGTCCGTGCAAATGCATTTATTCTGTTCGGTGAAATATGTATTCGAACTAATATAGCTCAGGGACATAGGGGACTTCTTTGAATGGCATAGTGAAGCACAGCACCATCGGTCCGTGACGGAGTCGTCGTTCGCGGACGTGGGCGTCGCTTGGCAGCATCAGCCGCGCCCGCCCGTTGTCATGCGTGTCCGCACATCGACTAGATCTATGCGTGACTACTTAAATTTAATACATCGCTCACTTAGTGTTTCGCCTTACTAAAAATAAATATCAAACTTCGACTTTTTTAGACTCTACAGCATTAAGACCTAAGCAATTTTTTTTATTACTACAATAATAAGGTTAGGAGATTCATGCAAAGCATTTTTTTGATTAGATTGAATATTAAAGCACGGCAAAATACAAAAATATTGATTGGGACCACAATGATCAAAAAACCATAATAAAATCAACGTTGTTACTGTTCATAAAGTTACGCATAAACTAGGGTAAATTGTGCGGAATATGATTGAAAATGAAAGGGCCGATGGGGATGCGTTACAACCTACTGTAATAAGACTATTTATTGCTGCAACCGAGGAACACATTAAAGGGATTAGTTTACCTATATAGCTTGTTATCGAAATGTCATAGGAGTACTATTAACTATCGCGTAGAAACCCAAAATAGTATTTGTTGATAGAAATAAATAAATAGATAGATAATAAATATGGAGAAAATACATTAAAAAAATATAAGCCTTAATTTTTTCGACACATAGAACCTATGCTCTATAGCTACGATTATACCACAATTCGCTATCTTTTATCAAAGTAGATCACGCACAACAACAAAATACATATATATTAACGAGATGAAAGTCGATCCGTTGAAACGCCAATCAACGTTCAACAAACTTAAATAGGTCGGTCGGGTTCATGAAGAAACTCAATTGTACTCATGAGTACGCATTTTTAGTTTAAATTTGCCATTTGCAAAATCATTAAAAAGATGTTAAAGCAAATAAAATACATCCAAAAAAATAATCATCAAATAACTTCAACAACTACAACTGAAACCCGTATCTAAGATAGCCGTGATCGACAGCCAAATTCTAAATAGCACTATATCCCGCGTACTTTCATCTCAGGGTTTTCTATTAAACACAATGACTGCTTTTACATATTTAGAACCATCTGCGTTTGTAAATTGCAAATGTTTAACGAGTAAAACTGCAATCACTGCAATATTAAGATTTTATGACTTAAAATATGCATAGAAGGGTGTAATCACATTTATAAATAAGCAGCAGTAATTTTACTATTTATTTGCCGTCATGCCAACTATAATATTAATACATGCCAACTATATTCTTAATTCCGTTAGACAAGATAATACCACTGGTATCATAATACAAGAATGTGGTCTGTGTACAACAAAGTTATGACAAAGTAAAATCCAGCTTTGATTAAAACAAAATTACCACTACGAGTATGTTCGTACGCTGCACGCAATTTCACCCAAGTTAAGAATTTACGCGTTACCACAAGCCGATACAACATTCAGGTCACCATGTTTATAATATCGACGTATTGTGGACATATGCGAGTACAAACATACCGATAACATCGGACAAGAGGTGGGTGCAGTAGGCGGTAGCTACTGAGTACTGACGACAGGCACGCAATGCCGCCGAGCGATAGACAACGTACGTTCCACGAACCGAGAACCTTGGCCAATTCTAACAATGAACCCTGTGAGCGAACCATTCGACATTATAGACACTATTGTACTCATACTTCTCATTTGCCGATGATATGTGCATCTACATAACGCACGCGATTTATCAATGAACCGAATATGAGACTTGTAATATGTATGAAACTACAAGAAACTATGTTTTCAACATTCATAAATAATATGTAGAAAGTAAATGAGTATGTCGAGAATCATGGAAATTATATTGTGCTTTGATTCACATCAATTTCGTCATTTCAGAGTTTAGTTAAAAGCAATTGGCAGAGGAATGCTTACAATTACTTTCTAGAATCTTGGCTATTCGCTTACTTTCAGATTCCTAAACTTTTTGCTTTATTCGCGCCTATTGTTACGGAAAGAACCAAAACCATACTAGTAAAATAGTACCCAACTGACCAATGCGAAAGGAACATCGCAATCACTACAATGTAGCTGAGGGCGTTACGATGCGACCTTACGAAGGACGAACGTGTCCTGATTTAATATTACTTTCTTAAACGCCGACGCCTTTCTAACTGGGAAAACTATGACAAATATTTTTAATAAGAAAGGTGAAAATGAAACAAAAAAAAAGACATCTAGTCCACTGAATTTTTTTAATTAAATATCGTCGTCAGCCCAAATACGTCCCACTGCTGGGCACGGGCCTCCTCTACAACTGAGAGGGTTTAGGCCTTAGTCCACCACGCTGGCCTAGTTCGGGTTGGCGGACTACACACCTAAGAAATTCTTAAGAACTTTTTAGGTGTGCAGGTTTTATCACGGTGTTTTCCTTCACCGTTAAAGCAAGTGATAATTCATTGTGAATACACACATAACTTCGAAAAGTCAGAGGTGTGTGCCTGGGGTTTGAACCTGCGACCGCCGAAATTCTCGACCGCGCGCCTAAACCTCGAGGCCATCACTGCAGTAAATATTATTTGCGAATTTATTTACGAACAGTGAATTTATTTATTTATCACGGCATTAAATATCACTGAAATATATTCAAACTATCAAATCAGGCATGTTAACTTAAAACATATTTTTATATAAATAAAAAAATATGCTTGCAGACTAATCACATGTAAACAATTACCTTTTCGGAGTAAGTACTTTAAATTCTGAAGAGTGGAAAGTGGCATTGAAGTCAGGTGCGTTGTCGTTTTTCCTATTCAAAATACTATGAGACGTGGTAGAGCTGTAATTCCGTAAGAGCCGTCTTTCTGTAGAATCATAACGTTTCAGAATGTCCACTAAGAACATTACCATTTTAATTCTCATAACATTTGATTTTTTGATTCCCAATCTCAAAAAAATCACTTTACGTACGTAAATATAATAGTTTCAAACTCTTTATATATTGTATGCTTTTCCTTTATTACATTTCGGTCGTTCCTGAAGTAATATAACTTATTACTTCAATACATATCCGAATTTTATTGGCATAAGATGTACTTTTTAAAATAGTTACTAATTTAAAATAGTTATTTTTAGTATAATTAATGAAATAGTACTTTATTTAGCATCAAAGGCAGTAATCCTGCCATACCAAAATATATTAATAAACTATTGTGCAACTATAACACATGCTCAATGAACAGGTATTGAAAACAAACAGCGTAACCTCGTTCTCGCCAGTGATTTTTCGATCAAACAAACATACCGAAATAACATAATATGTATGTACATATGTAGCCATGTACTCGTAGGTAACAATTTTTTGACGTGTAAAATAGACATCGTGTCAAACATTAATTACTAGAACAGCCGCTGTTTTTTTTTAATAATTTCAAATGGTAGAGCCATTTGAATTCTGAAGGTATTTGGGGAATAGAAAGGGTAGCCAGAGGTGTATTTCGGTACGTGAACCCGAAGTAGTCTTTTTATAAATATATTAGTAATATTATTGTTGTTTCAATAATATTTAGGTACTCGTGTGGTATTCTAATGAGTCGTGAAAGTAAGCGAACCCCTCACAATAATAACTAAATGTGGCGTACTTAAGATGGCGCTTAGCGGTGAGCCGTTACTATAATTATGTATATTTCTGAGAGCACTTACGTCATATCTAAGTATCTAAACTATAATACTGTCGTATACACTGTTTAAAGTCATTATAAGTCTGTCATTATAGAAAAATTATCATTCCTGTAAATATTATACATTGCCTTACAGTAGGTAGTAACCATCGGCCTCTTAGAAGAGGAGTGATTTAGAAATCGTTGATAAAAAATTAAGATTGTGGATGAGGGTAAATTTATTAAGACTCCAAATAATTTTAATAATATCTAATATAAATCAGATTCTCTGAATAAATGTTATAAGTTTCGGACAGTTGCCTATTTAGTTTATTAGAGATTAAGCTATTATGTTCTTTTACTAAAAGTTTTACCAAAATTTCCACGCTATTATGATAATATAAAATATTATCAGCGCTTATAAATTATTAATTAATATAACAATAGACAAATGTACGATGAAAAAAGGGATTAGTAAAATTAATTAAGGATAAATACGTCAACATTAGGTCTGGCGAGATTAACATTTATTTTGTGGTAACCTATGACCAAAATCATGTCATTATGATTTTAAGAAGAACCTATTTCGTTTATGAGTTAAAAAAAATGCCTGTGCAAATTTTACATGATTCGACGAACAAATACTACTATTTTGCCAGTAATTATAAAACCGATCGAGTGATTTAAATTCAATATTAAAAGCCTTATGCCCGAGTTACTAAGAAAAGCATTTATGCAATATGTTTTTGTGCGAAAAAAAATATATGCAAAAATATACGAGATTCGAATCTCAAATCTTACAGCATCAAACATCGCAATCTATGCTAGTATTACTATGATCCCCTTCGCGTTAGTATGCCCCAACAGTAGCACAAGACTAGCAATTCATATTCATGTTCGCATCCGCAACTCAAAACGTACATGTTTATAAGATCATTCCTCGCTTTATTTAAATTTACATTTATCTAAAAAAATTGAAGTGTTTTGTATAATAAATGTGTAAGTATTGGACGTAACATATATATTGTAAAAATACAATTCAACAATCGTTGGTACGTCGTGAAAATTTTAATTGCTACAATTTAAGCACGATTGAAGTTGGTTTATTCGATAAAAAATAGAACAAATCCGGATCTTTTTAGAGCAACTTGTACAAGTTGTAAAGCTAATATCAATTTTATCGTATAAATTTTAACAACTGTTAAAGGGCAATTTACTGCTAAAACTTATTAGTTTCACTTATATACTTAAAATTATTATAATTTTATGTATACCAAGTATTTTCCATTTCACTAGTTTCCGCTTAATTTCAAGCTCCTGTAAAATGAAGACATTTTTATAATTGCGTTGTTTAGTACTTTATTATGCTTAATGAGAAAACTACAACAGATGAGGCAAACATTTTTACAAAAGAGATCGCGTCTAGCTTAAGCAGCGTAGAGACGTGCCCCATCAGACGGAGCGACGACTCGTGCAAGGCATTTTGCAATAACCAGACATGTAGTGTCTAAGAACACTACAAATAATATTTACTGAATGTAATCCAAATTATGTTTCTTTTTTATAATTCTATAATATAACGTAAAGGATTAACAGCTTCAACTTCCTTAAAAGAGCCTTAGGAGTATTGTCTCTACTATTTTCTATATAAAATATTTGCTTTCTTTAGAAATATGTGTACCGCAATCTCCTCAATACCCTTTACTTAATTATTTAATTTACTAAACGTAATGGGAACCCGAATAGATAAAGTGCCTACATTCATTACAAAAATAACCGCGATAAAACAGTTTGAATTTATTCAGTTTCGTATTTCGGGGTACACATGAAGGCCATATAATTAGTTCGAAGAAATGTGCGTTTCATAGTGTTGTATTTTTTTTACTTACAATTCTCTGTCATAAAGTAAATTAACCACGGAAAACCGCCACGTTCAATAAATTATTACACAAAAGCTTAACTTAATTACCCTAAATGACATTTAAGGCAGGTAGCTCTAGGCTAAGGGTCCCCAAATTGCGGTCTAAGGTCAACAAACAAATTACATTATCGACTAATACGACCTTCCGAAGGGAATAAGGCAACTTATAAAGAAAGGATTAAGGCGAAGTTACTATAAATCTATATAAAACACTGTATATGTAACTAACTATTGTATTTTTGGTTGAGCAGTGTTCTTTTATTTTTGTGTCTATAATTTATACTATATTATAATGTATGGTATTGTTTCAAAAATGTTTTCCTATGTAAATCAGGTTAAGAATCAATAACAATTCCGTAACTTCTTGTTTATCAAATAACCTTATAAGATTAATTGACCAGCACCGGTTGCAATCAGAACGGCATTACTTACACGTGAATATTTAAAGCTTCTGCCGTTAGCATTGTTAAGACAAGAAACCGTAGTTCTACGCGGCGAGCGTGTGTCACAAGACAACAATAAAATAAAAGTTAAAATGGTTAAATATGTGGCTAGTTCTTGTACTAAATGAAGGTTGTAAACGTGTATGTGAAAAACATGTGTACGTATTCGCGAGTAATAAAGGAGGGTTGGCGCCCTCTAGACGTGTTTGTGTCGGCACTAAACACACTATCCATCTTCGGATCCTACATCCTATATTAGGTTACTGGGACAGGTGTGATGGCTATCAACATAGAGTTGACATTTACGTGAATAGAACATGAAAAAAAACACAATTTACTTTCTCGCATGGGGTGACTTAGGGCTCTTTGATGTAGTTAACCGATTTTATTCTCTTAAATAGGTTTACTCGCTGATGTTAATTCTATCGGAGCCCATGTGTGTTCGATATAAAAGGAAAGGAAAGAACAAAATGTTTTCTTGTTACCACGTGATAATTAGGAAAACTTTGTACTATTTATGACAAAAACGATTTATTAAATAAATAACATAATTTTACAATTTCTGACCTGTCGCAAAACTCATCACCAATCGTAAATTCTGATGGACAACTTATCTCAAACGAATTAATTCAGGCCTTGGCCAAAAGTATTAGGGACCCCAATATAACACGTGCAACTCATAAAATACGAAAAAGAAATCTGTTTAATAATAGCCTGAGCGGCAATATTAAAGGTTAGTTTAAAGGAATAGATAGAGTATTTTAACACTTAATTCGATACCTTGCAGTATACTTCTCGTTAGAGTAACAATAATCTTACTTGATGATATCCATTATAATGGGCGTAGATTTTTCGGAATACTGAAATAGGTTGATTTTTAGTTATTAGTATTTTTTCTAGGACCCTTCAATCTAAGCAACAAAATGTGAGTGTGAGTTGTCTTCTTGACTTCCATAGAGTTAAGAAGCTGGTGTGTGATATTTTTATGAAAAAAATTGCGATCATCAAATAACGAATAAAAATTCAGATTTTGCACGAAGAAGACAAGACCAAGGTAAAGATTGCCAAACTATTTAAAGGCTCACGGTGTGCAGTGCAATCGACAATTAAAAGATTTGCAGAAACTGGGTCTCAGTCTCACACAAACAAAATGAGAATGGGTCCAAAACGCGTGACGACTGATCGCCAGGACAGAAAACTTATTCGAGACTCTGAAGGATCGCAAGAAAAACTTCTGAGCTCGTTGCAACTTTATCGGAGGAGATTGGACAGCCGATTTGTTGTCGGACGGCAAGAAGAAGACTCACTGAAGCGGGCCGAAAAGGCTGCATAGTCAGAAAAAAGGCATGGCTTTCCGAGAACCACAAAAATAACCGCTTACAATGGGCTCTGAGACAGTAATGTTGTTCTGAAGAAGATTGGTCGAATGTAATATGTTCCGACAAATTCAACTTTAAGGTTATTTATACAAATATATATTACTGTATGTGCCGCGCGATCTAGAGGTCCTGGGTTCGATTCCCGGGTCGGGCAAAGTGTTATTGGGTTTTTCCATTAGGAAATTCTCGGTAACAGCACGGAGTCTGGAAATGTGCCCGAAAAACGGCAATAGGCTCGCCCCCTATTACGTGGGACTGATACATACCTGGCGAAATGTGGGTGCAGAAATGCACCTCTGCCTACTCCTTCGAGGAATACAGGCGTGAGTTTATGATAGTATGTAAATAATTACACTAATTTAAAAGTTTTCGTTAAAAATAATAAAAAATCTAAAATGAGTGGTTTTTTTTTACATTTCCCGGGCATGACATTTGTTAGGCAGCGTGTGTGTGAGGAGTACCATTCCGATTGTGTGGTGCCTACAGTTAAGCACGGAGGCGGGGCAGCATTATGATCTGGGGCTGTATGGCTCCTTACGGGGTCGTTGAAATGTTTATTTGCGCAGGTCATATGAGCAGTAAAATTTTTACAACGCGCATTTTTGGCGTCACCTAGTTAGAAGACGTGAAATTTCAGTAAGACAAAGCTCCGTGTCATAAATCAACAGTCACGATGCGGTGGTTCAGGGACAATAACATTCCCCTGCTAGACTGGCCGGCACAGTCGCCCGATCTAAACTCTATCGGGCATCTTTGGGTATACTGAAGCGCAAGATAACGGAGCACAGCATAACATCGAAAACAGCGTTAAAAACACCTTAGAACAAGAATGGAATACTATTTTTTATTATTTATACATACATGATGTAAAGGTGGACTTAATGCCTGAGGTTATACTATATTCGCAACTGAGGGCAGAACCTTGTGCGAAATACGATTTTCTTTTTTGAGTAATAATATACACGTGTAAATAACAAAACTAGATTTATTTTTCACCCGAACATGTGTTACCCAGTAATTTTTTATGTGCCTAATACTTTTGACCAAGGCTGTAAACTACAAAGTGAAGTGCATCGAAATAGAAGAATTAGAATTCTTTATTTTCGCACTGAAGACAATAGATCACCCTTCGCGCTACCAGTCGCTGCCAACTTTTATTTTTATATATTAAAAAGCACGTCTGTGACCTACATTGGCGGTATGCTTCATAGATAGTGATAATACGCTTTATATTCTAATCCACTGAGCAGAAAACTAGATCTGGTACAAAATATGTGCAGGAAACAACATGCGACCTACAATATACTGTGCGAACCTCGCTTTAGAAAGTAAAACTACTACTTATTTTTGATTCAACAACCGGATTGATAATATGAATAGAATGCCAGTGAATATTGACTTCAATCGGAAAGTACAGGGTTTTTGATGGTAGCGTGTAAGTCAGTAGTTAGGAATTCGTGTGTAAACTTATTACGACATAGATTGATTATTATCAAGCGCACCATATACCTATATAAATATGTAATGAGGAAAGGTCCATTCCCTAGCGCCTTATTTCGAAAGGGACGTTTGACCAACGCGGACGTTTTTTCGCGGAGTGTGAGGGGCAGCCGTTTGTCTTCACTAACAAGTCGCTTTAGGGATTGCTCTCACAGTGTGAGATAATGGTAAAGGTCAAATTACTCGTAGAGACACCACTTTACGAGGCGGCTATAAAAAGTGCTCTTTATCGCGACATTCTCGGCGAAATAAAACTGGTTTACAGTGAGACAAAAGAAATATACTTAACCTTTTATGTGACAACATAAAGTATGTAGAAAGTTCAGCGTTTCCGTATTGCACTTAAGCGATGAATGAACTGTAGATATTCGACAATAACTAAACAAGTTTCAAACTTACTGTGGCGTTAACGAATTTCTCTCACACATCCATATCCAAAGTGCCAAGACATTAAAACTCTATTCAAGTTTTGCAAAACTTAAATCTTCCAAGGACGATATTATGCATATCGATTCCGCGAACAAACGGACATCGAACCGCGAAACGAGTTAAAAATACCGATACCGGGCAGTGGACCGGCATCTGCGGGCACACCGGTTGGACTACTCGCTCGAGCCACATGCGTTTGTTTACTATCGCGCTTGATCGCGGCGGTGCAGCGGCCACCACTCGCAGTTCCCGCACTCGCCGCCGCTTTTACATAAAAACTTGTAGGTGCAAACTTACGCCGGATGCCCCAGTCCATAGCGGAATGGCGCGACTATTGCGGCGGGCGGCGCGCGGCGCGGCGACAACGAGCCGACTGCCGCGTCCTGCGCCCGCACGGACCCGCTCATGTATTCCATTGTGAGCCGCGCCGAACATTGTCCATGCACTAAGGAACCTTGCCTCGCACACTCCCCATACTCGCAAACCAATGGGTCAACATCGCCATCATCACCGGCCGTGAGGGCAACTCACCATATTGCAATTTGTTTTGTATCTATTCACTGTATGTATAATTCATCTAAATATTTTCGGTAATGGTTTGTTATGATCAATGTCACCTATGTTTATCCTACATTTTGTACAAATTAGTAGATATCATTCAATAATCGACAAGGTTTTAATCGTGTGATTCTTTACGACCTACTAATTTCCCTCTCAAAATTGATTCAATTTTAAGGAAACCGTCGCATTCAGTGTAGACGAATGTTCTATTTAAAACAATGTTTTCATTAAGAATACATCGCATTGCCATCATTTACCGAGCACGTAAGTAATAATATAGGTTTTTTTTTTTCATAAATCAGTTAATATTCAATTTATATTATAATATTAGTACAGATACGGGTGCTCAAACGCTATATTAATTAATAAAGTTGTATGCTTTGATTAAAATAATAATCTAACTCCGTTTTATGATGTATTTCGTTTATAAAGAGCGTTTAGATACAACTATAGACTCAGTTTATGCCGGGGTGGATTTAAAAGAAAATATAATACCTATAATTAATAAGTTAGCTGCTGTGGGGATATTAATATAATGCCAAGGTAAGTTTGTAAAGTACATATGTACCTACAAAGTTATAGGTGAGATGTGCTTGGTTGAATTAGGTATTGATATTTATGTCGTTTTAAAGTCGCAAATATTGTGACATTATATTATAATTCGTATAAAAGTTAATACGTGAAAAAAATAATCTTAGTCTTCTAGTGTTATTATTGCTAGATATTATGTTGTAGTGTTCCCTTGGCTGCCACCAACTCCAAAAATAACAATAATTGTAACTATATTATATTGTCGTAATAATTTAATTGACTTTTAAGTACATACTCTAATATTTTTCAGTACCTGGATGACCGAGCTTTGCTCGGAATATTTTTTTTTTTAATTTTTAAAATTGTTTTTTTTTGGAAATTATATTTAAGTAAGAATTACTAATAAAATGATGAAATATGAATAATGTTACTTAACAGCGCCATCTGCTGTTGTGTCGTTAAAGCAATTAGTTGTTTACAAAAAATAGTATTATTATTCGCCAATTCGCCAATAGATGTCAGGAAGAGTCTACTCCAACGCCTCCTTTTTGTTATTTTTCTTCCAAATGACATTTTCTAAAAATGATTCCTAGCTAGATCGATTTATCGCCCCCGAAACCCCCTATATACTAAATTTTATGAAAATCGTTGGAGCCGATTCCGAGATTCCAATTATATATATACAAGAATTGCTCATTTAAAGATATAAGATTTGTTTTCACTTAGGAGAACTCGAAAAATGCCTCTTACACTTAACTATAGTAGTTTACGTCATAAAGAAATTAATATTTATCATACATACTACATCAACGTTCTACATTTAAAAGTTGGTAACGAATAAATATAATAATATAACAAATCGTCAACAATCTGAATCTACTATTTTATCTTATTAATCTCCATGGGTTCTGTATTTTTTGGTAAATTATTGTTATAAGAAACTTAATGTTAAGGTGCTAATAACAGGGATTGTCTTGTCTTCATAGTCTTGTCAGTCTTCAAAAACGATTCAATGGCTGAGTGACAATAGAACAATAATAGCGTATAGCGGACTAGTAATTGGGCTTATTATTACAAAAGCATAATTATACACCTTAAACAGTCGAATAGAATAACCAAAATAACGTTTTGCAGTTTTGATTTAAATTTACCTTTTTCGATTTCGACAGTTCGAATTACAGCATTAAAAGTAAATGAAGTCATCGTTGTTTTAACGTCGTATAGAACATGAACACAAATATACATCATTCGAGAGGATTTTCTCACTGTACACTAAGATGCAAGTTTTGTTTTGAATACATAACATAAATTATGTGATACTTTCAGGTCTCAAAAGCACCCATCCGAAACAAATATTTATGGATCACACCACCATTCCCCTCGTTAAGGAACAAATAACTTCTCGTTACATGGACTGGTATCAGGCAATTGCGCCACGAAGGGTGTCAAAGTTTTCAAATTACGCTTACAACGCAATTAACAACAAGATTGAGCAATTTGCTCTGACATGCAAAATAATGACTTGTTACAACTTTCATAAAAAATACGTTCTCGAAATTAATTAAACGAAGTTAGTTAAACAAGAATGTTAAACTACGAGTAGTAAGACGACAACAAACGATTGTATAATCACGATATCCCGCGTAAATTATCTCTTACGTGAAAATAAAGCGTGAAGACACGATCGATAAACGCTACCCGACTAAGCCACATCTCCGAAATCAAACTTTACACGTCACAAAGATTGTTCATTCATGATTATGAGATCGCGTGTAAATTGACCTTGACGTAAAAACGAGATTTATAATAAATAATGTATTCAAATAATCTTCAAATCACCTGAATGATATACTTTATATACACGTCTAATAATAAGATTTAATAAAAGTGGCATTATGTAGAGCTATGTCTATATATCATTTTTTTTTATAAATAGGACGTCATCATTATTGTTTTTATTATTTATAGGGAATTAAATGCCTTTAATTAATTTTATACCCTAATAGCTTTACGAACTAACAAGGAAGTCCTGTTGGACATATTTGCGGCGGGCTATCAACCAGTTTCGGTTCGAGCAATGTTATAATAAAACAAATTAACCGCCCAAAAATGATCTTCCCAAAAACAAACACCCGGCTACTCTGTGAGCAAATATTATGTACATCTTCTAGAATGGCTACATCTGAAGGAATCAGGCAGGCATCATCTTAGAATATAGGCCTGATTGTATTATATCCGAGTAGCGATTTTGTAATGTTTTTCACCGATTTTTTTAAACATATTATCACAAAAAACCGGCCAAGTGCGAGTCGGACTCGCTTGAAGAGGGTTCCGGACACACAAACTTAACATTGGAGTAGAAAAATTTTATGGTACGCTCAATATTGAGTGATTTACGATTTTATTTTAATATCATGGACTTCTTATAGGTTTTCCTATAATCTATAAGTAGGAAACTAATTTCTTTGTTTTTAAAATTTTTAGGTTCAGTAGTTTCGGAGGATAAGGGGGAGGGGGGGGGGATGGTCAATTTTCGTCTATGTTCTTGAATAACTTGGAAATTATTTTAATTACAAAAAAAATACATTTAAGATCTTCACAATAAGACCTTTCATTTGATATGTCAAACGATGCTGTTTTCAATTTATTATTTTTTTTATTTTCCACCTTCCCCCAAAAAATGACCTTCCATATACAGATTTCATCTATTAACGTCACACTTCTGCGTTTGGGTCACAAAAATTGATGTGTGTACCAAATTTCAGCTTAATCGGTCGAGTAGATTCGGAGATAATAATGACTGTGACCGACGGATAGACGGACACGCAAGTGATCCTTTAAGTATAAATATAATAAATAAATACGCCCAACAGTCACATACATAGTTCTGACCCCACATTAAGATACAAGTCTTGTGTCGTGGGTATAAGAAACTATGAGAGACTTTTCGGTCTCACATACACCCAGATCCGAAACAAATATTTGTGGATCACACAAACATTTGTCACGGTGCGGGGATCGAACCCGCGGCCTCTCATTTCGCAAGCTGGTGTCTAGCCAACTGCGCCACGGGGCTGTCGAAGTATAAGTATAAGAGTTACGTTTTTTTCTTCGGACGAACGGAACCCTAAAAATAAACCATTATTATTAAATTTCAAATACTACTTTCTTCTACTGCAATTAATTGGAGTTAAACCAACATATGGGCCTTTCTGAGCTAAAATACTTATTTAGGCTTCTATGTTATTTGTCTCTAGAACTCGTATCAGCATTGAATATTTTTCAGTTCTTTTGATTCATAACATACACCGCCATTGCGACAATCCGTTTCACTCCCAGCTATGACACAATTTGTGAGAAACTGGAATATATAGGTACTTGAAAACCGTGTTTCCTGCTCAAAGCGCTACCTCGAAGTTGTGAAAGATAAGAGAGTCAACAGAATGACTATTGAGACAAGTGAAGTGATACAAGAGCGCGAAATCGAATAATACGGAATGTTGGCAATAGTTATTAAATAGTGTGACTATTATTTTAACTACAAAGCTGGCAAGTGTTTTTTCTGGAACAAAATGGGCTTAACGTAATTAAATATCAAAAGACAAGTCACAAAAATTAGAAACATTTAATGTGATTAAACTCTGTACAAATGGGCTTAAATCAATCATATAGCCCGAGTATCAGCGATAACGAGTATCACATCAGCGATGTAGCCCGAGTCCTAACTGGCTAGAGGTAGGTCATTCGTATCCACCGCCATAGCGAACTACCGATGTATATGCATGAAAATGTGCCACGTTCTAGGCTCGATCTATATACGTCTAGTTACCATGAGGCCTGCATAATTTTGTGGTTATGCTTATGTTTAGGGCTACCTTTCACTATTAATCAGGTCCCATTGAAAACAATAATCCACTTTTGTTTTGAATTATTATATAAAAAATTAAAGGAAAATATTTACACGTGCCGAAGTAGTAGTAGCTTATTTTAAATGTAACGATTCAAAAGTGGCTTATTCATAAGTCTATTTAAAGATTATTCTGACATCTGTATTTTTATACAATTTTTGACATAATTTCATTACTGTCCGCCTACTTAAGTGCAACCTAATAAGATTAAATCAATAATCGAAATCGATCAAATCGAATGAAAATCTCACACGTAAAATTGAATCTGTACTTGGCAGCTCATGCATTCTAGTAGCAAATAAACGATGCGACATAGGGTAGAATATATAGCTTGCCACAAAATGAGCAGACCTAACGAGTAACGTGAGGCCTACTAAAAGGACAGTTTTGCCACTATACATACATGTTTAATAAGGAAACTGCACAAACGTACGTACAAACTGATTAAAATTCAAAAGCGTTCGCCATTATGTCCGATTAAAGGACGTGAAGGTATTGCATTAAGGTATTTGCTAATATACTTGATAGTTTTGTAGTCTTGAGCCTGGGTAATCTTAAAAATGCGTATAAAATAGATACAAATATCCACCTGGAAGTCATCCCAACTATCGGATTAATTACCGACATAGACTAACGAATTCGTAAGATGTAATGTAATGTTAGCGCGATGACCAGTCCACGCAATTAGTATTTAAATTTATAATTCGATTATGTTTTACTAAATGTTATTATGTTATTGTCTTTCGATTATGTTATTAATTGTATTTCGATTTTGTTATTCTAAAAATTATTATATTATTAATCGTACAATATGTCCTTAATATTTGTTATTTTGTTTTGAATTCGTTTTTGTGAACTAGAAGGGTGCTTGATGTCTGCGACACAGTTACAATAATCTTGCAGGCGTCAACGCTTATTCTAACTTTTCTTGTTTCTGAATTTTCTTGTTGTTATTTTATAAATAAATAAATAAATAAAATAAATAAATTATGTTGGCCTTATGGCCCTGGCACACGGCGTATTTAAAACGCGCGTTTCTAAAACGTGCGTCGTCGGCGCCGTAGAAATGGATTTTTGCGTTTGGATAGATTCAAACGAGCTTAAAACGCGATACAAACGCGGGTAAAACGCGATACAAACGCTCGTTTTACATCAAGTTTTCATACATCTTCAGCATCTTGTATGTTTTACCAACTTTGTAAACGTTGTATTGTAATGACCACACAATCTTCTTTCACTCGTAAATGGGTCCATCCAATAGATGCACTTATTTTTTATTTTTTACAAGCAGTGCTAAACCCAGCGTAAGCAGTGTAGTCGGTTGAAACGCCATTGTACTACTGCGGGTCTGTATCACTGTATCTGCGCGTATACGCGCAGTAGACGCGCGTTTCATGATCACCCGTGTGCCTAGGGTTACAAGGTTGCGTTCGAATCGCGTTTGAAGCTGGTTGTGCTAGGGCCCTAATAGGTGCTAGTGCGTTTAAATTTGCCACTAGAGGCGCTGATGTAGCGTTTGGTGTTCGAAATGTAATTTAAAGTTAAGCTTTGTTAAACAAAATAAAAATAAAAATAAACTACGCAGTGTTTATGACTAGGGATGAAACGATACGAGTAAATACAAGTACATACTCGATACTTTTCTCGATACTTTTAGTATCGATACTTTGAAATGAAGTATCGAGTAGGTATCGGTCAAAAGTACTCATATCAGTAATCAGTATACCAATGTCACTATTTCATTTTAACATCGATAAAAAAATATCTTAAATTGAAGTTTTTGAACGAATCCTAGGCTAGGTTTGTGTAATTGGCATACAAGCACGCATATATTTGAACGTGGTAGGTACCTATGTACCTTGCGAAAGGCTCTTTTCCAAAGCAGGCACAACAGTCAAAGCTTCCAAAAATCGCCTAACCGGCAAACATTTGGAAAATTATTATTTTTAGGAAGCACTGCAAAAACAAACTTTTTTCTTAAGTTCCTATAAATAAATACACCCAACAGTCACATACATAGTTCTGACCCCACAATAAGATACGAGTCCTGTGTCGTGGGTATCAGACTACGAGAGACTTTTCGGTCTCACAAACACACAGACCCGAATCAAATATTTGTGGATCACACAAACATTTGTCTCGGTGCAGGGATCGAACCCGCGGCCTCTCGTTTTGCCAGCTGGTGTCTAGCCAACTGCGCCACGGGGCTGAAAATCCTATTATTTTGTACTTATTAATAAAAAATACAAATACATTTTAAGATTTTTATTCTAAACTTTCCAAAAACGATTCGATACGAGTAAGTATCGATACTTGACGACCGATACGGTATCGAGTAGAAGTATCGATACCTTAATGGTATAGTTTCATCCCTATTCATGACAAATTAAAAAAGGCGCAATTTCGTAAACCATTATTGATGGTCGTAATCACTTTTATTATGTGGCTTTGATATGTTTTCTGTTGCAAATATTAGGAATTTGAACGAGATCTGTGCTTAATCAATAAAATTTAGAAGTAAGAAACCGATAGCTAAAAATTGATTATAAGTTAGGGGAAGATAGATAGATTTTGAAAAACAATTCATTAAAGTACCTAAATACGGCTACACCCTTAGGGGCCATTCAAGTATAACGTAAACATTGGAGGGTGGGGGGGTTATTCCCTTTGCTTATTTTTGATGACATTGGGGAATGGGGGGTCTAGATGGTGATTACGTAAGCAATATTTATTTTTATTTTTCGCATTTTCTACGAAATTTTGTCCCGATTTCGTGAATAAAAAAGAAACTAGAACAAATTAAAAAATATGTATACTAATGTTTACGTAAGCATAGGAGGAGGGAGTACGATAATTGCTTATTTTTGCTGACATGGGGGACGGGGGCGTTAATAATTAAGAAAAATTCGCTTACGTAATACTTGAACGGCCACTTATGTAAAAGTACTAGTAGAAAACAAAACTTCATCATAATTTCCAATTGTTTCCGAACCACTGCAATGAACACTGGTTGCCTACTGGTAATACAATGTGTATAAGAATTATAAAAATTGATTTCCCAAGCGATCATAAAAGCACTTGCAAATTGACTCCTCGAAGTCAACCTATGGGAATTTATATGATGATGCCGATGCAATGGCTACCTAGGAGATTTACAAAATTATAAATAAATGATAATAAAATCGTTTCACACTATCTATAGATTTGATCAATATATGACCCATCTCCAAGTGAGATCAGGACCGGAACTCGTAACCACCCGTTAGATATATATGGTTGTATATTCCACTGTCCTATTACTAATTTCTATATTAAAAACTAAACTTATGTTATTCCATTATATGCTGTATATGTACATATATTAATTTTCATACGTAAAATATTTTTTTTGCCGTAAGTGATTTATGTGGGAAACTATCGCTATTGCATACATACATACATAAACTCACGCCTGTATTCCCCGAAGGGGTAGGCAGAGGTACATTTCCGCACCCACATTTCGCCAAGTATGTATCAGTCCCACGTAATAGGGGGCGAGCCTATTGCCGTTTTCGGGCACATTTCCAGACTCCGTGCTGTTACCGAGAATTTCCTAATGGAAAAACGCAATAACACTTTGCCCGACCCGGGAATCGAACCCAGGACCTCTAGATCGCACGGCACATACTTGTACCGCGAGACCACGAGGCTGATATAATCTTAACATCGCACCTGATGGTATAGTATAGAGCAAAATGACTTCGACTATCACCACGCGACTCGTTACTCCGATGTCGGACGGATACACACTGATTATTTCCTCAAAAATTTTAAAACCGACTTTAAATTAATGTGGCTTTAAATTTTTTTTGTCCCATTATACCAATCCACGCATGCGTATTCAATATAAATTTTTCAATTCAACGAAGTCACACAAGGAAGTGACTGACATAGCCCACTAAAACGAAAATCACTTACAATAAAATCGTAAAGTTTTTGTAGGTATTGCCAATCAAGAATATATAGGTTATATAGTATTCAGATAATACTATAACACGACATTGTTATAGAATACTTACTGCGTGTCATGTTCATCAAGGCCAGCGGACATTCGTCGTCTTCTAATATGTATTCTGAGTTGTCAGACTTGTCCTCCTGCACAAACACATTGAACCGATTAGCGTCATGCAAACACCTCAATTGCCGCTCTCGGCTACCAGGGGAGTTGTGTCAGATAGCTTATATATTGTTATGGAATATATGTAATTTATATAATTCGATAGTATTTTTTTATTTTTTTTTGGAAATTTCTTGGGAAGTGATTTTAGGGACCCAAGTCAATTAAATGTGTATAATGTTTATGTAACAATAATAAAAAAATGCTAGTTATTATATTCAGTCTATTTTAACTTGATATTGGTAATAAATAATAATGTTTTAGTTTGAAGTCATTATAACCTTATATACCCTACTTCAGGAGCACGTCATAGTTTTGACCGGCCGTGTCGTGCACCGACAGCAGCAGCGTGATGTACATGTACGTATGTAGGTGCGTGTGTGTACCTGCACGATGCAGTAGTGGTGCGGGTCGTGGTGCGCCATGCCGTACTTGTCGAGCGTGTCGCGCAGCACGGTGGCGGCCGTGTCGTGCACCGACAGCAGCAGCGTGATGTACATGTACGTATGTAGGTGCGTGTGTGTACCTGCACGATGCAGTAGTGGTGCGGGTCGTGGTGCGCCATGCCGTACTTGTCGAGCGTGTCGCGCAGCACGGTGGCGGCCGTGTCGTGCACCGACAGCAGCAGCGTGATGTACATGTACGTATGTAGGTGCGTGTGTGTACCTGCACGATGCAGTAGTGGTGCGGGTCGTGGTGCGCCATGCCGTACTTGTCGAGCGTGTCGCGCAGCACGGTGGCGGCCGTGTCGTGCACCGACAGCAGCAGCGTGATGTACATGTACGTATGTAGGTGCGTGTGTGTACCTGCACGATGCAGTAGTGGTGCGGGTCGTGGTGCGCCATGCCGTACTTGTCGAGCGTGTCGCGCAGCACGGTGGCGGCCGTGTCGTGCACCGACAGCAGCAGCGTGATGTACATGTACGTATGTAGGTGCGTGTGTGTACCTGCACGATGCAGTAGTGGTGCGGGTCGTGGTGCGCCATGCCGTACTTGTCGAGCGTGTCGCGCAGCACGGTGGCGGCCGTGTCGTGCACCGACAGCAGCAGCGTGATGTACGACACGTCGGGCCGCAGGATGCCGCCATAGATGCGCAGCGTGCCGCCTGACAACACACATATTATCATCGTTGTGTATTCGAATACATATTCTCCTTTCGATTTACTTTGTATCTGATCTATTTGTATATTAGAATAATACCATAGCCCCTAATATTTTGTGTCTCCCCCTTTGCTGAGTAGAAGTTGAGTTCGTGCGTAATTCTATGCTGGCCATAATATTTCTAAGAAGATTTACAGAAGTGGAAGGTATAATATTTTTGACAAAATCGAAAAATGTCGGAGTCACTGGACTTTCAGCTCGGCGCACGATAACATCAGTAAGCGCTGCTGGTAATGACGGGCTGGGTCCCTACGAAAGTCACTTTGCCGGTATACCAACCAAAACCCCATTTGGCCGACTTCGCGCCACGATGGTCGACTACGGTGTATGAGCGAGAATCACCCACAACTCTATGAGTCACCTTTTATGTCAGGAAGGGGATACCGTGGTGGGATTCTGACGCCACCTAGCCACAGGGCAGTCTACAATAATTTCCTGTACCCCAGGATCTAAAGAAGTAAGCACAAAATTGACACTGAGCAGTACAGCTCAACGAGTCGTTACGTGATCCTACGCAGTCTTAATCAGCAACGAAATTATTCAGGAAAGCAATAGGTGAGGGGGGGGGGAGATGAAAACAAAAATTTATACGCTTCTTCCATTGCAATTCCCTAAATATAATCTTTAGACAAGTTTTTACCAAGCAATCGCTGACCGAAGGAATATTCTGATAAATACCTGTGTCGGGCCCTCCGTCCTTGGATTTGAACTGCTGCAATTTGCGGCCAAGCTTTTGCTGCCTACGACGACGCATTACCGCCTCCGGGTTACTGATACTTCGCATGAACGAAGTCTCTGGCAGTTCTGTGCAAGAAATTAAGAAAATCATTAATTGATTTAGACAACTTTAATTTGAATTGAATTCGTATCGGACACCGATGAATTACAAAACAATCACAGATCGCAGGAGGAACTGCGGAACGAATAGGGCGGGATAAAACCACTATCCCACAAAAAATGAACATGCTTCGATCTGGTAGTGATTTGTTCGGTGACATTGCCGTATACCCAATTTGCTGGCGGTAGTGTATATAAAACCACCCATCCTATATTGTAGTGTATTGTAACAATATGGAGTTGATATGGCTTCTACTTCGTACTATTTTGGAAGCTTACTCTGATAAAAGAACGCTTACAATCCTTCACTATTAACGTTGATGAAAGCCACGTGAACAGTTTTATCACTGTCATACATTTTGATGTTCTTTATTAGCGAAAATGATTATAGAATTCGCTTTTGTCAACGGTCTCAGGGCTTTTTTTTATTTTTTATTCTGGCGCGGCAAAGTGACTCCACTGTACCTGATGGTAAGCACAGTGGAGTCCAAAAAATAATATTGACCAGCGAGAAACGATATGGTCACCCGCTGGTCGACACAATCATGCCGGCCCGCACAAATGCTTCTTCACGCTTCGCTTAAAGGATCCAGGATCATAGGAAGGAGGGAACACGTGAGCCGGCAAACCATTCCACAGCTTGATGGTGCGGCAAAAGTAAGAGTTAGCGAACTTTTTAGTTCGAGCCGCGGTTGTTGTGACCATAAAGCTGTGGCTTCGCATGCCAGCACGCGTGGTTCTGGTGAGGAAAGGAGAGGATGGGACAAGGTTAAACAATTCTTCAGAGCATTCACCATGATACAGACGGTAGAACACGCTAAGTGCGGCAATGTCCCTGCGCAACTGTAGCGGCTCCAAGCTGGCTGTAACGTCTGCATCATTCACAATGCGGATGGCACGTCGCTGCAATCCATCCAAGGCATCGAGGAGGTACTTGGCGGAACCGTCCCAGAGGTGCGAGCAGTATTCCATACCCGGCCGAACCTGCGTTTTGTATAAGCGCAAAAGCTGACCGGGCGTGAAAAACCGGCGCACCCTGTTCAGGATTCCGACCCTACGCGAAGTGGCAGATATAATGCCCTCGATGTGGGTCCTTGGATTGAGATCGCAGCGAATATCTACGCCTAGGATATTAAGGCCTTTCCGCATTGCGAGTGAAAAGCCCTGAAGATTGTTGAGAGGGGAAAACGGGGATTTTTTGCACGAAAACGCACAGACCTGGGTTTTCTTGGCATTGAACTCAACCAGATTCCGGGAACCCCAAGTAGAAATGAGCTCCAGGGTCCGATTGAGCTCAATGACAAGCTCCTCGCGTCTACTCTCAGTATCCACCCGGCAACCCGGTGGCTTACTGCAGTACCGCCCATGGACCGTGCTATCATCTGCATAGCAATGAATGTTGCCAAGCGGCAACATATCATTGATATGCAGAAGAAACAGGGTGGGCGATAGCACAGAGCCTTGTGGGACCCCGGCACTAACTGACATGAGCTGTGAAGCGTGCCCGTCGACGAGGACACGCATTCTACGCCCATGCAGAAAGCTCGAAATCCACAAACACAAGTTGCCGGGAAGACCGTATGCCGGAAGCTTGGAGAGAAGGCCACGGTGCCAGACCCTATCAAATGCATTGGCTATGTCGAGACTCACGGCAAGAGCCTCGCCATGCCGATCAATCGCTTCCCCCCAGTGATGCAAGGCAAACGCTAGAAGATCACCCGTTGACCGGTTACGACGGAAGCCGTATTGCCTATCACTGATCAACGAGTGATCCTCCAGGTAGCGGACCAATTGGATATTAATGATCCGCTCCATCACCTTGCAGATCACTGAGGTTATGGCGATTGGGCGATAATTGACAGGGTCTGACCGATCACCCTTCTTAGGGATCGGTTGCACATTAGCCTCTCTCCAAGATTGAGGCACCACACCTGAAAGATAAGACGCGCGGTATAAGCGTGTTAGTGCAGGAGACAACTCGGCTGCGCATTTTTTAAGAACAACCGCCGGGATACCATCAGGACCACTGGCTTTTCGGACATCGAGTGACTGCAGCTCACGCCTAACATCACAATGCCTGATACGGATATCAGACATTGTGTGTCCACAGCTAGGAAGCGTAGGTGGCTGAGAACCGCAGTCATCGAGCCGAGAATTAGCCGCGAAGAGGCGCGCCAGTAAACTGGCTTTCTCCTCCGGCCCATGGGCCAGTGATCCATCCGGCTATCTCAGCGGGGGCAGCGAAGGACGACAGAAATTGGATTGGACAGCCTTAGCAAGACTCCAATAAGCACGGCTGCTCGTCGGATGGTCTGCCAAGGCACGTCCAATCTTGGAGACGCGCTGAGCATCCGCTCTCACATAAGCCTTCTTGCAGGCCTTGACGGCACGGTTATAAGCTGCCTTGAGTAAACTTAAATTGGGATCTTTAATTGGCTTGGTTCTCTACAACTTACAGAATATTGTAATGATGATAACAAAAAAATACCTGTGTATAATTTTTCAGCAACCGGTCTGTTTTCATCGTTAGTGTCGGACTTCAGTCGGGATAATTTTTCTTTCTTCTTCAATTCCTTCTTTTCTCTTTTCGATAGTTTTCTTTTAAAGTTTTGGTCGCCCTTATCACTCGCTGATGATAAGGGAACCTATAATACGAAAAAATTAACAATTTAGGATCATCTGTATGGTAAACGAACGAGCTATCTTAGACAATGGTTTTATTTCTTTTAGCTAAATATCTCAATTTTATGATAGCACATATGCTAGATTGCTAGTCACACTATGTAAGAAGCCACAGGTTCTTAGTCTATACTGAATTGTTCGTGGAAGTCTAAGTATTGGATAGCTGGAAATTGTCTTTCGTTATTTGTAACACTCACAAATCACAAAAATAAGTTTGAGTGTAGGATAATACTACATACTTATTTTGGTAGCCTTTCATATAGTAATTTTAATCATTATCAGCCAGACAACGTTATCTGCGCGATGTTGGCCTTCCCAAAAACTTACAGATGTCATTTCTTAGAAGCGTCCTGCATGCTTTACCAGGTCTTACGTGTAACTTGTGAATAGACGCCCCACACAATAATAGTAAGGAGATGAGGGCGAGCATTGCATGAGAAGCGAAGTATCGTGATAAAGAATGCATGTACCTCGTTGTTGGTGAGGCACTTGAGCAGGAAGCGTCCCTCGCGGTCGTCGGCGTGCCAGTTGAGCTGCACGAGCAGCGGCTTCTCGTGCGGCTCCAGGCGGCGCTCGTCGTCGGGCCCGTGCGTCTCCCACAGCGAGTACGAGCCCAGCGACAGCATGCGCATGTCCGGACGGAACTTCTCGATCAGCGTCTCTGCACACGCGCATGCGGTACATTTATCATCAAATACACACGTGCATGAGACTATACAATGCCATGAACTAGGACCCCGATACACCTCTATTGTTTCTTTAACATTCAAAAGAAGATGACACTTACGTCGGTTGAGGATGCTTTTTTACCATTTACAAACATTTATCGTATTTTGGTATATTTTGTAAATTTAATTGGTTTTACAGCAAATATACAATATTTAATAGGATCAATCAGTGACCAATATGTCATAGGAGTTATACAGGGTGTATTCAGACCGTGATCGGAAACTAAGGCAGGTAATAGCTAAGGTGATTACAAACCCCCTGGCGTTAAAGAAAATTCTGACAAAACATAAAAATTTTAACTTTTTCCATACAACCATCGGTATTAAATGTACGCGGTTTGTATGGAAAACGTAAAAAAAAATATTTTTTGTCAGAATTTTCTTTAACGCCAGGGGGTTTGTAATCACCTTAGCTATTACCTGCCTTCGTTTCCGATCACGGTCTGAATACACCCTGTATATCTCTTAAATGTACGTGAGCAATGTTTATGTTTCGCCACGTTTAATTATCAGCATCAAACATTATCCGGTTCAATACTAGTTAATTGCCGGCAGTAGTGCGCGGAAATGATTGCACACCAGCTTAGTTACACTTATATGCATTCCGACAGGAGACTGAACGCAAGCTGATACAGCTTCCGTGTTAAGGCTCGAATACTTAATAACATCACCGTATACGTAACACAAAACATTTAGTTCATAAATAACTTTCATCTTCGATGTTATCTCTGTATGAATTAACATTCCATATTATTTATCTGATCTTTTGCAATTTAAATTACCATGGCATATTAAATACAAAGTTATAATGTTTGAATTTTCGTGTTCTGGAACACGAAAGGAACTGGTGTTAAATGTGACAAATTTACATAAATAATATAGTGATAAACGGTCGCATCCGATGTTATAAAATAAAACAAACGCAATTACAATAAATACCTAACTAGTTCAGATGAATTAGTCATAATAGTATGAGTAATATCCGTTAAACTATACGTCATAAATAGAATAATCATGCTGGTTGACTTATAAGATTATAAGAAGGTAAAATTCTTAAAATAAAGGTATTTCCAAATATTTCACTGTTACTAAAATGAAATTATCAAAATGTAGCATTCTCTGTTGCTTACAATGAGAACATTCTATAAAAAAACTTTATGCAAATACGCCCTCATAACCTCACAAATAACCTAACGCCCGTATTCCCCGAAGGAGGTAGGCAGAGGTGCATTTCTGCACCCACATTCCGCCAGGTATGTATCAGTTCCACGTAATAGGGGGCGACCTATTGCCGTGTTCGGGCACATTTCCAGACTCCGTGCTGCTACTGAGAATTTCTAAATAAAAAAAACAATAACACCTTTGCCGACCCGGGATCTATAGATAGCACGACACATACTTGTATCGCAAGACCACAAGGCAGTCTTTATGCACAATTGTTGCAAAATTCGTTGCTAATAAGAATTTTATCTCAAAGCTTCATTATATCACGACTAGCAGATATACATACACAAATATTAATTAATTTTTTATCGTTAATTCTGCGAATACTTTTAACGTTGACCTCAAGTTCATAAAGATATTTGAGATACGTTGATCTTTTAACACAAATACATAACAAAAATATTAAACGTTTAAATGAAAACGACCATTAACATAACTGACTCTCAGATATTTTTAAACCGAATTGGGCGACTAATGAACCGAGACAATTTCAAGAATGACTTTCCCTTTCGAAGCATTTTTTACCTAACCGAAGAATTGTTAGGTAAATTGACACTCAAAAATGAGGTTGTTAAATTACATTATAATTACAAATTCGTTAACAATTTTACTGAGAAGCAATGAGGTCATTAACTGGTCGCTTGTCATTTTTCGTCTAGCGGTTTCCGTGAAATTAGCAGATTGTTTTTTCTTAGACAGAATGAAATACTTTGGATTTATACCATATCGATATTATTGTAATTTCAGTTAATTTTTACGGCCATAAAGTCAACATTTCCAACTATACATAATTCATAAAAATCCAATACGACCTCTAGAAACTCTACAGTGATATTTTATTTCAGGATATTTTTTTTACATACTGCTACAAAAAATATGTCCGTGAATTTCTTAAGAAAGTTGTTTTACGTAATAAATGTATGGACTATGTATTTGTAAAACCCGTTACAAATGCTCTAATATTTGTGACACGATTAAAAGCTAGATCATTCCACTCGCTAACCTATGACATCGCTAACTGTGGCGTCGGAGGCGACACGTATACACTTCGTCGCTATCTTCTGACCCAAATCTTGGAAGTAGAACCGCATCACACCGTGGAACTCCAAATTCTGCAAAAATAAACAATTTTATTTAATTTTATTTACTCATTATGCTGCATTCTTTGCGTGCTCTCTGTATAATGGATTGCGGGTAGAACCATCGAAATAGTCAAAACATCTCGCACAGCCCCACATATTTAAGAGTTATGATACCAAAGAACTTTAAACACATATTTTACGATTCCTAAACAATATGTTCATTTCAAATCCATGAGAGTTCCAACATATCGTGAAAATATATGTCAACCAGTAAACCAGTACCAATACGTTGTAGACAAGAACCTTAACGTGTTAATCATAGGTAACGTAAAAAATATTAAAAAAAAAGGACGATTCAACGCTGTCGATTTTTTTATTTAAATGTACAAAATTTAAATACCTTACCGTATACGTTACTTATGTAATTATGACATTTTAATACAAGATACATTATAACATTTACCATTAACCTCTCAACTGCTGGTTATAATCGACGTTAAGTTTATTTCTAGCACTCACGTAAACACTGAAAGAACGTGTCTACTTCAATAATAATGCCGGTTTATTTTCGTAGTATCCTGGCGAGTTATTTGCAAATAGAAAACGGTTATGCGTTGCAAATATTAATACTAATAACTATATTTTTGTAATACTGCAACTAATGAGAAACTTTAATTAACAACATTTGATTAACGTAATGAATTGATGTTTGTTGTTCCGAAAATATCCGATATGCAAAATTCGATTATTTACCTCAAATAAAACTGTAAAGATTTTCTTTCGCCAAAATTATCAAAATAACCATACAAAAACAAAAGATTGTTTATATTGCGGTAGTGGCGTTATAAAGGCGTATGCAGTAATGTTATGTCTTTAAATCAGCATCAAGTAGTCCGCATGCGGGAACAATTGCTCAGTACGGCAAACGCTGAAAGCGTGAAGAGACAGCTAGACAGACGACCTAATAGCTTACCAGTCCTCCCATTGTATGACAAATAAGGTAATGCACAAAAGACAATAAATAACAAATAAGCGGAAACAAATTTATCTCGCTGGCTCTTTAAATGATAACGTACCTACATAGTCGACGCTTTATTATCAACGCAAATATTTATCGGAACTTACTCGCGTGAGTCACGATTCAAAATGTCGTGCATTGATACACTTTTTGTTTCCCCTCTCCAGGCCTACGATGATGAGATTATGGCGTTTTTCTGTATTTTAGTACTCATAGTAACGGTGAAGGTGGTTTATAATTACCTATTACCTATTGTCTATTAAGTCAATGAATTTTCAATAAGAATGTTACGTGACAGGGATATTGGTTTAACGGAAGATGGAGATTTTAGTCAATTTTACTACGGCATAAATCAGCCGTCTAGCCGTGTAAAACGCTCCTAACTTACAGGAAACCATCATGCCTTCATTGGTGTTTTAATAAAGCAGTACCATTAGACATTGGAATGGAGAAACCCGATATACCGAATAATCCCCTTTATTCGATCTAGTTATTTTCTTCTTCCATTTACAATGATCAGCCAAGGACCTAATGAATTCTTTATTCGCGAGCGACTAAGTAACACAGGCAGTGTAAAAGCTTTGATCAAGTTACCGATTGATTTAAAGGGCATTCTGTCCTCTTAATTTTTATTATGAACATAACGACGTTGTTATGGCGTTCATGTCACTGTAATCCAATTGTTAACTAATATATATATTTAGAGCTGTAGCAAACCGTATGTATTCGGTACTGAGTAACGGGTGCGCCACCTAGTACCGAGTAACGAAACGTTACACACGAATTAAATTATATTTCGTTACTCGCATTTTTCGTATTATGGATACCTACACTGTTTCAGTTCACGCAAGTACGGTTGATACGTGTATTGAAAATTTGTTTATCGTATGTTTTACGCATGTGCACGCTTATTCGGTGAATTTAATATTGTACGTTACATAGAATGATGTTTGTTAAGTATAATTTGGAAATTAAATCAAACTAGGTATATATAGAAAAACTTAAACACAAATCTGGTTCAAAATACGGAAAAGTAAAAAAAATGCACCTTACACAGCATGGTATGTAATAAAAAGTATCTGGGATAAGTATGATTTCTACAAATTACTAATGGTGCGACGCCGCAATGTCATATTGTACGCGTACGCAATACGACTTCATTCGTTGCTCTAACATCAAATAGCATGTTATGATCAGAAGTAACGAGTAACGTAACGATACGATAGTAACGAGTACTAAGTGTTATAGTAACGAATACATACGGGTACGCTTTTTTTCGTTACTTTTACACCTCTATATATATTTTTAATATTTACTAAGCCGTATTTTACAATAAACAACCTCTGAATTTCCATATTGCATATTCTGAGAAGAGCTTATCTAAGCAATTAACGATGCGGGAAATAGTGTTTACCACACCTGTTTAGCAGTGGCGGTACTTCCATAGAAGCCCAAAAGGGTAACACGTTAATTAGGCCAAGCGCCGGAGCAAAAAAAGTAGGTAAGTTAAGCATCGTTCGGGACCTGGTAGCCATCTTGGAAAACACGTTTTATCGAATATCTCGCGACCCGCGCATCGTACGACAAAAATTGTAGAAATCATTATTGTAGATAATAATATTTGCCATCTTTTTTATTTGAAACTTTTTTTGTATAACGCATAGGTTTTTAATAATCAAACTTTTTACAATATGGTTTTTACTAAATATTTAGTTAATGGTTAAAAAAAATGTTAAAAATTAAAAATAATGGTAACTGAATGGTAGAGCATAAAATTACCTATAAATTTTATCGGAAACTTTTTCCCGTAGAATTTATAGTTTAGGAGCTATAACGCTGTAAATGAGATTATAATGAGATTATAATGCTGTATATTCAATTATACGCCTATAAGTTGCAGTATATATTTCGGGTCGTTCGGAATTTCCCCCTTTTAACATTCCAACAGTATTCAGGTATACATCCTAACCATTCTTGTCCCCTCGTGACGCTAGGGTGGTTCCCTCGCCTGTGTGTGTATTGAAATTTTTGTAGACGCGTCAGTTCTGTTTGGAGCGCTATAATTAGAAACCTATGCGTTATACAAAAAAAAGGTTTAAATAAAAAAGATGGCAAATATTATTATCTACAATAATGATTTCTAAAATTTTTGTCGTACGATGCGCGATTCGCGAGATATTCGATAAAACGTGTTTTCCAAGATGGCGGCTGAAGTTAACCCCCCCCCAACTTGGATTTACATTCAGGGGACACCCTTGAACATATTCCAAAAAAAAAAACAGGTCCCGTACGTTGCAAAAAAAAACCCCCGGTGCTTGGCCTAAATTTGTAATATCTGGTTTATAATTGTTTATTGTGGGGTCAGTATATTCTCTTTTAGGTATATGTTAAATTGCTTCTATTAAATAAAGATTCAAAGCTTAAAGATAATTACTCGGAATTTTGAAAGGCAAACTGGGCTTTTGGGCTTCTATGGAACTACCGCCACTGCTGTTTAGGTCGTAGATCACTGTCTAGCCACGTGTGGAAATAGCGCCGTGAAGGTACAGACATAATAAACAATGAGTAAACTTTATACACGCTTCTCATAATAGCATATTGCTATATACAATCTCATGTTATCTATTCACACTGCGCTCTACAAATATGAATTTGATTAAACTTTGAATCAAATTAAGGTCCTTTTAGATTGGAAATCTCCTGATTAATACTAATCTTAAATGAAGTATGGACTATCATATGATCCTCAAACACAATTAAGATAAGGAAAGTAAAATAACGGAAGGTTGAAGTTGCCTAAAATCTATATGCTTCACTAATTGCCCCACTTAACAAGTCTGTAAGAAAGTGAAACGTTCTTTTAAGTAGGTGGAACTAAATAAGTAACTTTCGAGTGCCAGGAATTCGTTATTTTTCGATACTATTGTGTTTGTATTATTTCTGTTCTTTAAATAGGTTTCTTTCTTTTTAATCTATATGTTACTTTCGTGATTATATACACACTTAGGGCTATATCGTTTGTGAATGTAGCCAGGTTCAACGTTTATAACGGAATTGCCGCATTAATAAACGAATTATACAAATTAGACATCGAGGATAACACATATATGTAGTTGAAATGAATAAAAGGTTATTTATTAAAGATATAAAACAAACTGTGTGCTTACTTCGTTGGGCTCGCTGAGTGCAAACAGGTCAAGACGATTGGCGTTCCACTGTTGTATCATGTTCCGGAGCGCCTCGCGCTCCAGCATACGTTTGTCCGCCGCGTCCATCTTGTCACCGCATCAACTCACACTGGAAAATACATTAACGTACACGTAAATACTGATTACTCTCACCTCATTATATCAATGTTTAACACTAGCTATTAACCTTTTTTGCTCGGAAAGAAATATTGTTAAACAGTATTCTATCAATTTCTATCTATACAAATAAATAAAATTGGAGTGTCTGTTTGTAATATTGAAATAACCGCTTTTTAATAAATGCATATGGATGTATACACGATACATATACCAAAATAACGTTTTTTACATTTTTTTCTGTCTGTCTGTTTCTTCCGGCTAATCTGTGAAACGGGTGGATCGATTTTAACGGGACTTTCACTGGCAAATAGCTGATGTAATAAGGAGTAACTTAGGCTAAAAAAAGTATATATATTAAAGAATCGGCTGTTAGGCGGAACGAAGTTCGCCGGCTATTATACATTTTATCAATGATGACAAAGCATTTGATTTTAGTAGATATTGTCGGGAACAGTTTTACCACTTTAAATTACTAAGTTTAGACACCACACCCGTATAATACTTTTTCATTCATATGTACCGAATATTAATGCAATAATTAATATATCAGCTATCAATGCATAACATGATTATTTAAAGAAACGTTACACAATAAAAAGCAACTGATGGCTATCGGGTCTCCGGAGATCATCAGCCATGTGCATACTGAACCATCCCCTAAAGTATTGGCTAATGCGAATAACAAATTACTAAATGTTACATAGCTAAGGGCGCATACCAATTACCCTCGTCTTAATTGTATCGTTTTATTGACCGGTAAACCACAATTTTCCTCAACCGCAAATTGATAAATATAATTATTACTAATGATACAAAACTAATAAGCCGATGAATGAAACAGGCAACGAGCGTTTATTTATAGTAGCTATATTTATTCACATGGGTACGTAATTTTACAAGATATAAAGGACATCGATAACGTAAATTTCACCTTCGATCGCGATCATTGTGGTGATAAGCGATTGAGATAAATAGGGAAAGTATCGCAAAAAATTAAATATTTAGGATGTCTTTGCTGAATAGAATATCACAATTGTAGAATATATAAACCTATATTCTGAACTCTTTAACCACAACGTATGATTTTTTTCATGTAAAATAAAAATTCACTTGTTCTTCTTGACTTATATATAGGTATAACTCCGGTTCAGGTAGTTAAGGCATGGTAGGGATATAATGAATGTATGAAATGATTTTATTTATCTGTGCCGGTACATAAGATATAAGGCTATCGCTGTATAAATCAGACCATACATCGGAAGCATCACCTTCAGTTAGTAGTATGTTTACTACCAGTTAAGGCAAAAGGTTATGTTTTATTTCAATATTTTATGTCAAGACAAAATAATTACAATTATACTAGTAATTGTCACCAACCGAACGAAACACGATATTGTTACTTCATAACAGTTAACTGTGTGTGAACCACCCAGAACTTGCAAACTTATCCGTACCGCAGCCCTGCGACCCCACCGCATTCGAACCTGACTACGGCATTGCTCTACCACTTAAAAGAGTATTTGGCCACTGACAACTCTATTCACCAAATGCAACTCAACAGGATTACTTTACAGTATCGATAAAATGATTAAAACAGATTTGAGCCCGTAGCACAAAAAATATGTGTATCGCACACGGCGCTAATCGGTACATTATAATAAACACTGATAAAACCGCGCCTCAATTGTTGCGCCTCATACCACAATGTAGATAAAAAATTAGTCGTTTAATCAATCAATACCGTTTTTTTTTTTTCAAATCAAATTGGTTTAAGTGTAGGTATTTCATTCTTTTTTCATAATAAATTATCTAATTATACCATACTAATCTATACCTTAACTTATTTTATTCTTATTCTTATTTCTATTCCCGCCTCAAAGGATTTAGTTGATTTTTTCCAAAGTTAGGTACTTATTATGAGATAGTTAACTCTTATCCTAAAATATATTCTTGAAGGAATTACATACATTTCCTTTCACAGCGGTTGAAAAAAATACTATGTTTTTACTAACTCAGCTTTATTATAGAGTATAATAGAACGCTTAACATAATCATAGCTTGGATTTCCATTCATTATTGCAAATAAAGTGAAATGTACCAGTATGCGCAGCGTGGATTTCCATAAAATATATATTTTTTAAATGAACATTTTTAACAACAACCTCAATTCTATACACTCTCTTGGGGCAATTTATGCGTTTCAAAAGCATCTATAAATATCTTTTAATTTCAAGTCTGGTTGCCAACCTGACGTCAACATTTTGCATATTTCATTCAAAGTGTCATATTTTTCATTAAGAAAACTAGCGCGAAATAGAGCTCGAATTTAGGCAACGTCAACGTTTAAAGAGACCAATGAGGTAACTAACAGATTTGCATCATGAACCACGCTCGCTTCTTAGGCTTTACTCGTATATGTATATACATGTATAACAATTGATATACAAGTACATATTTCGGTATAAAGACGCCAATAAAAATAAAAATAAAATATCCTTAAGCTTCCCAATCAAAACAAGTCGAACGCTCCTAGCAGAAGATTTAACAAGACCTTGGTTAATTTTCGTATTGATCGATTTTTGGGACCTATGAGAGATTTTATTATAAACTAGCTTTTGCCCGCGACTCCGTCCGCGTAGACTACATGGTTGGGTTCAGAATGAAAATAAGTTGTAGTCTATTTTACTCCACAGAGTCCCATTTATGTCCATATCAAAAATCTTTTACAACGGTCAAATGATTTAGGCGTGAAAGCATAACAGACATATAGTTACATATACATAGTAACAGTCGTCTACACGTCGTTTCATCATTCTAGCTTAAAAAATCACGAATTTCCACACAATTTTTCACCCCTATTTTCATTTTACCCCCTTAAAGGTACATTTTTTACAAACATTTAATGTCAAATGTCATTTAATTTATTTATATCTAATCAACAGCCTAAAAAATAAGTTTCAAGCTTCTAGCTTTAAAAATGACAATACTTCCATACAACCTTTCATCCCCCCTTTCAACGCCTTAAAACCCCTTTTCCGGGATAAAAAGTAGCCTATGTCCTTTCTCAGGGTCTAAACTATCAGTGTACCAAATTTCATTTAAATCGGTTAAGTAGTTTTTGCAGGAAAGCGAGACAGACAGACAGACAGACAGAGTTACTTTTGCATTTATAATATTAGTAAGGATATAAATCACAGATAAATATATAAATCACGGAGTAAAACAAACGTTAATAATAACATGAGAAAATTACTTGATATTATTTGAATATTACATTTTATGGACTTGTAAAGACGTTAAATAAAAAATAATAATAATAAAGCAGCATGTAGGTAAAGCGTACAACAGCCGTGGTAAGAGCGCTGATCCAATCGCTTGTCATTCTCATTTCCTGTTTTGATTGATATACCTTTAACATACCAATGAACAAACATTTATTTCCTAATTCTTAGTTTTTTGTTGGTAAGGTGATAAATATAATATATTTAAATAGTATTATCCATTTAATTAATTCGTTTTAATAGATTTTTTACTCAGTACTTACTTCATATTACTTATTTCATACCATTGACTATCCTAATACGTAAATAGTTTATCACAGCCAAAAAATCTGGTGTTTTTCAATGGCTCTACAGAGCGTTCGTGTTTTTAGTAGGACAAAAATTTCGTGTAATTTTATAAAAGTAACCGGCTCAATCGATGAAAAGTCAATATCGCTACTTATAAATGAACATCTGGGTCTTAGGTACTAACTACTAACAATGTGTCAATTTTTGAGGAATTAACGCAATTGTGCCATTCAAGTCAAAACTCTGCTAGCACGCTCCGGCTTTATTGGGTAGGTGCTAGTGAAAACTGTACCGCAGCGGGTGAAACGAGAACTTCGAGACGTAAGTCAACCCTTAAATTTGGATAATTAGTCAAAAAAGATTAACAAATAGAAATCAAGAAAGTCTGAAATAGCTGTAACCTCTTCATTAGTTTCGGAATGAAAATATGTAATTGTATTGGTTATTTGTGGCCCGGTTTTTCAACCCATTATCACCTAGAATTTTAAGAAACAAACATTTATATTTTCTCATAAAATAGATAGTATTAATAATATTTGATTTCATAATTAAAACAAGTTTATTTAAGCTAGAGCTTAACACTTATTTCAAAAACATAAAATAAGTAATATAGCAAGGAAACAGAAATCTAGTGTTCTGTATAAAATCATACCATATACATACATTAAATTAGATGGAAGCAAAGTGTTAATTTACAGTTTAGATCTCAGGCTTAGAAAAAAATATCCTAGTGACGGTTTCGCGGCAAACAACTATCTAGACCAGGTCATGTGGCCTCAGGATTTAGTTATTCTAGATTTCATATTAATTCAGAAACGATACAAATGTTTTCGCGTGTTTACAATGTGCAAGATTTTTTCATGGGGCTACATCGGATATTTGTTAAAAGTAAAGCAAGCATTTCTTTGCATTATATAACCACACACAGACCAGCGATTACATTATTTGTATTGATTTTAAGATCTAAAGAATATTGATTAATGTGGTTAATTTAAACGAATACCGACGAAATGTATAAAAAGGTAGAAAGTGGGCGGTTTCTGGCGTTGTTAATGTGCGCGGACGCATCACCTACATACAGCGCAGTAGGTATTTATAACGTAAACATATGGCCCGCCGGCCAGCCATCAAACATCCGACCACCGATAGGTACTAATCAAATCACTACCAAAACGTAAGGGGACTTACGCAATCGGAATTTTATTATTTTACTAATATAGATTTCTCATGCTTTAATTTCAGTCAATCTTAGGTTATTTTTAGAATGCAACTTATAAAGATATTTTTTTCTTTAGATACTGTGTAGTGTGTGGGTCTATCATTTTTTAATAAAACATGAAATTAATGAATGACAATATGAAAAATGAGCATCTGTAATTGACCCACGATCAACGATGAAACAAACAATCAATTGAACATGTAAGAGCTGATATTTAGAAATAGATATATAATGAAAATGGTATAACTTTAATTTTTTCTTCATATCTTGAGATAATAGCTATAATCTTCTTTTTTTTCATGCATAGCCTAGTTCGGGACCTAAAAACTATGACTATTAAAATAGTCATAATTAGATAGATGCATAATTCGTGCCAAAAACTTTATGTTTTCGCCTTGTGTATTTTTACAATAAAGACATTTTATGATTAAATAGAATATATTTAATAAAATTTATTAAAAGGAAAAACGCCTAAAAAAATTAGGTAGTTTGTGACTGAATGTTCACAATCACTATGTTACAATCTAGGCTATATGGGTTATTAGCAATGTTTTGCGGAATACACTTGCATATAATCTAGTAAGTATGCACGGCGCTCCAAAGGAGCTGTTTTGTAGGGCTTCGTCAAAGAACGCAGTTACATATATGTTTATAATAAGCTCAGCTGTAGATGAGGCCCGTGTCCAGCAGTGGGGAGTATATGGGCTGATGATATGCAATATAGCAGGCGAAATATTGCGAGACATGAGACTAAAAATAGAAATTATCGTAAAATTAAAAGTCGAAATAAGTTCCAGTGTTGGAAAAACTAAATATATAATTTGTATATATGTACAGTCGACCCTCGTTAATTCAAACCTGCGATAATTCGAACCTCTCTATAATTCAAAGTTACCACGAGTTCCCTAGAAAATCTCTTTATATTTCGAACTAAATCAATACATTTTTATCCACTTGGTAATCCGAACGAAAAAAATAATCGCTACGTAACAAAACGACGCGTTAATTCGAACTAAGTTTCAGTTACTGTTCCTCTTCCGTTGGTTGTATACAGATTAAATAAAAGTTTGTGTTAGTTATGAGTCCTAAAAGTATAAATGCTTGACAATTGCTGAAAACAATTAACATTCTTCTGAGTAGGTACCTATTCTCTCAACCATAATAAAGCACAAGGAGAAAATTATGCTGCTCAAACTGCTGGAGTACGGAAAAGAACTACTAAAAGGTGAATTTCCTCGTCTGGAAGAATTTCGAACCATTCGATTTTTCGAACACTCGATAATTCGTAACATTTTAAGAGTCCCTCGAGTTTCGAATTAACGAGAGTCGACTGTACCTATATTTCTCAAAATATCTGTTAATTAATTATTGTAATTTGAAATTAGGAAAAAATATCGAATATATAGGGTAAAAGCGGGATAGATGCCCCAGTGGGATAGATGCCGCATTATCAAAATACCTAACTTCCCAAACTCGTGACTAAGAAACAATGGTATAACCAAGAGCCGCAATCACCCCTTACCTTAGTTAGCCATGGACCGACGTGCAGTGAGGATAAGTTTCGCTGGTGTGGGCATTCATTTCCGCGATGAACTTCAAAAACACGTAATATTTTAAAAAGGTTATTATTTGCTGTTGTATAACTTTATAAGGACTCATTAATTCCGTTATATTTTTTATTATGTCAGTATACTGATTCCTTAAGTATACATCTAGATGTAAATAGTTGCTCTTTTGTTTTTTTTTATTATTTAAATATGTCCAAGACATCTATCCCTATCAAAAAGGATAGTTGCCCTGATTTTTTGAGGGATAGATGCCCCTAGGGGCACCTATCCCTCCATGCACCATATGTACCTATATGTGGCTTCAATTTATATTTTGAAAATATTTTTGTGTTCTGTTATATTTATTATGTGTTTTTGTATATGTATCACTATAAAATATTTAGATTTTCTTTGATTTTAGTAGAACCACGCCACGAATATACTCAAATACTACCTACTTGAATTGAAACTATCAAAGAAAAAAAAATCTTAAGAAAAATGAAAGGAACCTCTATTACTTATTACATTACCAACCAGGATAAATATTATTTTAGTAATAAAAACGATGATGACCTAGAGCCAATTTATGTGATAAAGAAAATTATAATTATTTAAGAGTCGACTAGGGCCACGAACAATTAAAACGGTGAATTATTTATAGTTTAAACAGTGAAGATGAAGACAGATCAACTCACTATAAAATTAAGGAAAAGAAAAGTAAAGATTTTCCGGCAAAGAGCACTAAGAGAGATGGAGAGGGTTAGCCTATCTAAAGATACAAGTAAAGATAGCTGCATTGAATGTATTGAAAACTACAAAAACCTCGAAATCTAAATCCGACTGGCATCAACGTATAAAGTGTCTGCACTCGCTATATGATACTTGTACATTTTTCAGAAATGATTACTCAAGATGTGGAAAACTGAAACCACTCTTCGGCTAAACACCATTTAAAAGATTTAAAAAACAGCAAAATGATATTTATTAATTAGGCAATTATTTACAATTTCTGTTTTAGGAGAGGCCTTGTAAAACTATACACTTATTGTCCTCAAAACCTCATAAAAGTTTAATTGAGTTTTTGGTTTATACTTTATGAAGGGCATCTATCCCGCGACGCAGGCATCTATCCCTCTTCGTATTTTCATGGTGGGGCATCTATCCATACGGGTAGGCATCTGTCCCCAAAAAAGGAGTTCCACGAGAAGTTAAAATCCTCAAAATCTATAATTTATAGATCAAAACAATCAAATCATAGTTAAAGATAAAGGATTGGTCTAGCTAAATTCATAGACATTATTTATATAAAATTAATATTTTGAAAATTATGAAGATATTTCAAAAAGTGGGGCATCTATCCCGCCTTTACCCTATCGCTTAGGACAGTAAAGCATAAACATGAATAAAAATATCACAAGTCACTGAAAGTCACGGTAGAGATGCGAAATCGATTTAATACGTACCGTACCACATGTACCTATATCTAAGTAAAGAACAAATTATCCGCGTTTGGTACACTAAAACTCCAACACTAACATTTCGAAATATGAGAACTGATTTAGCACATCTTTATCATGCCAGATTTCATTTCAATCCAAAAATAAATGCGCGGTTCAGACGATCTATAAATCTTACGAATCTACTTAAAATGTATTTTAACAGCAAACAATGCACCGAAGCTCTTTACTAATGCTATAATCGGGGCACTTTTCGATTACTTAGAAACGTGTTCCTATTTTATTTCAGTTTTCATCTGAATGCGGTTTATTAGTGTAAGCTGTCAGAAACCAAAACAGGCGTCAGCGTTGTTATGGTTGGGCTCGCTTCCGCTATTCGGCTGGCTGCAGCTTATGAGCTGCTACACTTGGGCATGAAACGAGGAACTGCAAACCGTTCGAAATACGGATCGTTGACTCGTAAAAATAAACACGCATCGGTAACCGTGGGCAACGCATTTTTACAGCCAACTATATCTGTGTCGATGCGCATTTGCTTACTGTGTTCCAATCAGGCGGATTTCACTATGGGGAATTCCTTACAAGATTTGGACGCTCGATTAAGGAGCGCTCCTGTTGTCTAGAATTAACGGTGACTCAGTTTTGATCCTTTAATAATTATACGACTAATATCGTAAATATATCGTATGTGAATATTATAAACATAGTAGGTTCATTATTCATATAATTCTAAACAAGGATTACGGTCACTAAGGATTTTTTCTCCTTATGAGATATGAAAAAATATCTCATTATATTTATTGTTTTAGAATCCACAAAGGAGGTTGTCAATAGCAGCGGAACTTCACGCTTGGACGCCGACCTTGCCCCTTCCTGCTGTGAGTGCCGGCGAAACTACCAAACACGCCAGCGAGATCATGGTGTAATACAATAAATTCGGGTTTACAGGGTAAATTGTGTAAGAGGTTATAAATGTCCGCAATATTATACTAATTTTACCAAAACTAAAAAAAACCTTTACTTTAAAACATTATAGCATACTTAAAAAAATTATAAAATTTAAAGCAGAAATATAGTTGTATTCGCCTATGCATCAACAGCTATTGTACTATTGAACAGGTTAATTTTCTATAAACAAAGCGTGGGAATGAGGGGTGTTAAAAATGAAAATTGGATGCAAAAACTGTGGGCGCGTCCGACCCTTGTGGCAAGTGCATACGGGCGGAACAAGTGGCTCTACAAGCGCAAAAGCAATATTTTTTTATTTTGCTTATAAATCTTACTTTTTATTTACAAGTATGGTCTCACTTAATTTATGTTTGTTTCATTTGAGTAAGAATAATTATTAACTTTTTTTTCATGTTTAGTGACCTATACCCCAGAGAAGGGAAAAGAAGTAGAGGAAGGCAAATTAAACGTTGGGAAGATGACCTTAAAAAAGTGGCTGGCCCAGAATGGATGAGAATGGCTAGAGAAAGAGATACATGGAAAACTCTAGAGGAGGCCTATGTCGAAGGACAAGCTGTGGATTTAACCGACCGTCTATGATAAATTAAACTTATTATACTTTTTTTTTTTTTACGAGAGGAAAGCGCTTTAAGCTCCCCTGTTCGGTACCTCGGGGGAGGCCGAAAAGGGGTATGTCGGGGTCTCTGGCCTTCCAACTCGGCGCGCAGAACAATAATTGTCCGCTTAGCTGAGTTGGGTCCCTAACCAAAATCCTACGCCAGCATACCGACTAAAACCTCTCGGTGACCATCTCGCGCATTTAGGGCGGTTTTGCGGCATATCAGGGCGAGAAGCGCCCCAAATGGTCCGCCTCCGCCTAGCGCACCGTCCGATTATGGACTCCTCCAAATTGGGAGGGCTTGAGATGCCCTCCACTTACGCTTTTTTGGACGTTCACCTCTTGTGAACGTCCGCGACAGTCAAGCGGTCACGCCCTCTGCCGCAAATCTCAGGGTTGCTGCCACCGTTGTGTACCGCCCCCGCAGTACGCCCAGCCTCCCCAGTGGCCCCTGTTAGTCGCCTCTTACGACAGGTAGGGGGTACCGTGGCGGAATTCTTACGCCCCCGATCCACAGGGCGGAAACTTATTATACTTAGTTTGTAAATTTAAAACAGCAATGAAGGCTTATTTTATTTTATTTTATAATTATTCTTTTTTTCATGTTAAGTGACCTATATTATTAGTAGTGATGACCTCGAGGTTAGGCGCGCGGTCGAGAATTTTCTAATATAATTAATCTATGTTATCTTAACATTTTTTATTATTTTTTACCAAACTAACAAATGTAGGTACCTACTTGGTAACGACTATCTACATTCTACACGATGGAACATTAGCACATCCGCGTACACAAACAACGCCTGTTGTGGGAATCTGAGGATTGTTCGTGCGATTAGTTTTATAATCTCTATTATCTTGATAAACGCTTTGCAAACTTGTCCCTCTATGTGAACACTCCCATGTTTGTTCAATATATAATCGACAGTACTGTTATAGATAGTCACGCAAGTAGACTACAATCTTATTGAGAGACAAACGCACCTTTGCGAACATAATAAACTTTAATGCACCGGTTACATCACAAAACAACATTTCGGAAACGGCTTTTGTATTCACGATGCTATCTGAAACGGGAAGTTTGGTTTAGTCCAGTGTGTGAGACAGATCGTGATAAGGGTGTTATCAATTTAATTTATGCATAATATTTTACCCTAAACTATGCAACTACGGTTCTTGTCCATTCAAGACACCGCACGCTGTATCAATAATTGGAATGCGAAAGCACCGGCCTGAAGTATTAAACATGACTCACTCACAAGGAACGCGAGCCTCGCGGCCGAGCCACCTAACTCCACCCCGACAACTTCGTTACGTTAAAATAGGTAAAACGCATCGCTCCTAATCCTCAGTATATGAAAATTAACAATTATTTTCTAAAATATAATGTATTAATATTTATTCATGAAATTAATAGTAAAATGTCTCATATTTATTACACAATTCATGGCAGGACCTTCGAGCCGTTTCAACGATGCGAAATATAACATGTATGTATATGATACAGTATACTATACCGAAGAACCGCTGTAAATTATTTGTCATTGAACACGTTTAGCTTTAAGAACATGCACACCTGCTCATGGCACGTACTCTTTCTTGTAGACTCAACGTGGCTTAATACTAATATCGAATAACAAGTAACACTGCTGACACGTTATCATAAAACCGTTTTCTCAACGATAGTTTTAGAGTCTATATCAAATAATGTTGGTGTGATTGGAAAGGAAAAATTAATATCACTGTAAGTAGTATTGAATAACGAGCGAATGAAGTATGGTATTGGCGGAGTGATAGTAGGGCAGTTGTAGACAGTGCGTCAGAGAGAGGAAGGCGGCTGACAGGGCGCTGGCACGACGCCGGCCGTTTCGGGTGCCACGTCCGCCGCCACCAATGTCGGCAGAGTGAAAACTGTGACTCTACAACCTTCATTGGCATTTGCGTTCAAACAAATGACCGTGACCGGACACCGCGTTCACTCTCAACTAAAACGGGACCGCGCAGCACGCGATTACATCGTATTTCTTAGTGGGGCAGACAATAACTAGCGACTCATCGTCTGGTAGAAAGGGGCGATATTGGGGTGCGCTATATGTTGACATTTGGTTGTAATATATTGACTACGGACGCGTACTAGGAGCGGTTGGAGCCTGGCACGGAATTTCCCAAGCCGTAACAACGGCCTTACTTTGCGTTATATCTCCACGCTGAACCTTGCACGAAATGTCACGTTTACCTCATTCTGCATCCCCTCCTTTATAATTTCAATTTTCAAGTTTGTCCTTTTTATAAAAGAATATTTGTCAATTATTCTAAAGCATTGAAGACTCAGTAATAGCTAAAGCTAAATAAATCTGAATTGAATGTTGGAAACAAAAAAAAATCAAACGTATAAAAAGATACTCTCACACAATACCAGTATTGCAAAATCGATGTTCATACAAAGCGAGATGCCGTACAGGCTATTGTTTACTAAATCAGTTTTGCAAGTTGGTGGTTGAATGGTAAAACATGTAATTTGAGAATGTTTCCAATATCAAGTTCTTAAGATTTCTGGCGATATGAAATCACAGATTGCAGAGAGAAATCTTGAATCAACACGTCGTTCCAATGTAATTCATATGCTTATACATGACTATAACATACAGCCCTTTCAATTGGAGAGAAGGCTTGGGCTCAGCAATGGGACGTATATGGGCTGATATTGTATACGCACGGATTCTATAGTGCAAAACGGACTCAAACTCGCCATTAAAGCTTCATTAAATCGCGTTATAGTTCCGTTTTCCTGGTCTATACAATTATTATTACGAAGTATATGGATATGCGAACTTTGGATGAACTGCAAAAAAAAATACTAAAATCAAATTTATGAAATGTCAAATTAAATTATCTAATTCATATCAAATACCTTTTATATAATAATAACAGTCGTGGAAAGTAAACTACACTCCGAGACTAAAGCCCAACAAAAAAAACCCGCACGCTGGAATGATAAATGTAAATACACACATACTACGGCTATACGGTATGTTTCATTCATACACATTTGCACGTTCTCAGAGTTTCTCTAAACAAATATTTGGTATTATGTAAAGTGGCAGTTAGAGAGTGTATAAAGCGGTCAGCAAGTGTGCGGTGCGTGCGGCTGCGTACGCCAGGCGCGTTCCACTTGCAGCCTAATTCAATTACAAGCAATCGTCTCCAGTGACGACTACTTCTGCGCCAATGGTGCCGTTTGTCGCCTCTTACTCACTCATGTTACCTCATGCCACTCATTTAAAAATCAATTAACATTTGTGCAGACGTACAAACAACGCAAATTTAATATCTATATCTATATTTATCATAAACTAAATAAGTTTAGTATGAAAAAATATTAAAAATTATTACATAATTATTGAGTATAGCACATTCAATAATTATGTAATTATTTTATCGAATATAAGCCGCAAAACAATACAAACAAGGGTAACGAACGAACTAAATGTGAATAAAATAAAACACCCGCGTGCGGAAGTTGACCGCTAAGTATCAACTTCGCTGAGCAGCTATTGTGGAAACGAACCTTCTTGAGTTAGCGAGAGCGTAACCCTCGTACTACGTTTATCTAATGTAATACGATGCCAAAAAACATAAAAATGTATAAAACACTTATTTAAAAAAAACTGGTTCCAAGTAGCTAAATGACATTTACCGCAAGAAGGAAACGTCAAAGTTTTCATCGAGTGTAGAAAACCGGCTAGTGCATTTGTGACGAGACTTGAAGGAGATATACTCATTACTCATGTGTAGGATAATAAAACCAGAACTCATCAGTTGATCTTACCGCCGATATATACAAATTTACACAAACATAAAAATCATTCAACGTTGCATAGATATACGCATAACATGGTTCGTACACAAGTAGTATTGTCAAAGGGCTATCATCGTTCTCATAGATGTGTTAACAAGCTCGTGGTACCGTGAAGAGTGAAGACTGAGCCGCAAGCGCTGCACTACGTTAATACAGTAGCCCCTTATGGTGAAACCGCCGTGAGAAAGTAAAAAGACGCAATCACCGAGAGAAAAGCACACAGAAACGGAGGCCGGCGAGGTGCAGGCAGCACCTTAATAGAGTTTTAAATATTCAGGACGTCGGCCGGTGCTTTGACCCACTAAAACGTCATTTAGCATTACTATAAGATTGTTTGCACAACGCCAAAAAACGTTCAAAATTAATTTAAATGTACGAATGAGTGTGCGCTGGATCGGAAATTAGTAAATTTATTGCATTGAGGATATAAAAGTCGAGACTTATTTATATTCCAGTAAATCTACAAACCCCTTACTAAAACTAATAAAGTAAGTAAAAGTAATAGTACTCTTAATAAAAAATCTTAGTTCACTTTAAAGTTTTAGATCCTCTAATCTAATTTATAAATAATTCTGAAATGAAATGAAATTGCTTTGAAATGAAATGAAATGAAATTGCTTTATTTGGTCACGTAGGCAATCAAATAGCACTTATGACAAGTCAATACAGAAAAGAAAAATCTTTTATTATTACATTATAATTTAACTATGGTTCATTTTATATAATTTGTACAAAAATATTTACGGTTTTTTTTTATAATTTATTTTTAGTTTTCATCAGGAAATACATAATATCTTATTATTATTATTTTAAAGTAAATAACGAGATGGACCTTGTGTATTTCCGAAACGTCACGTATTATTTTAATGGTACCACCGGATCCAAACGCGACCCTGACTGAGAAGACCCGGCGAAACAAACTCAGCGGACTACTGGAATTTACGCGGCGCGACCCACACCTGAGTAGATCCAGCGAGTCCAACTCAGTGGGCATGTATTTGGTCCAGTAAGGATAACATAATTATATTATATGACCTGCCAAATAAAAATTGCCTTCTTATTATTTATTTGCTCGAATTATTTACTCGATCGGTCGTCATTTTATTTTTATTTTATTTATTTTGTGCACATTTTATATTAGATATCAATTTGTATTTGATGTTTTTATAATGGTTTAAGTTACACTTGGAGCTTTGGGTTAATTTATATTTATTTATGTATTTATTCAAATGATTTGGTTTAAGAAAGAAGAATGTGAAAGGTACTGGGTTCCAAGATGTGGTGATGGCGATGTGCGGGAGAGATCTAATGCCAAATTTCCTTATCCTCTAAATACTGATTTATATTGTAGTATCCCCTTGTCATCAGAACACGTTTAATGTGCACCTTAAATGAATTATCTGATAGGTCAGTTACAGATTTGGGGAGCTTATTGTAAAATTTAACGCAGTTGCCTATAAAGGACTTACTGGTTTTTTCTAATCTTAATGAGGGTATCACAAGTTTATGTCTACCCCTGGTATTTACATTATGTATATCACCAATTTTACTAAAGCTAAATACATTCTTACGTACATACATAATATTTTGATAAACGTATTCAGACGGCACGGTCAGTATATTACAGTCCTTGAAAATGGATCGTAAGGAATCACGGCTACGTAGATCATAGATAGCGCGGACTGCTCTTTTCTGTAGTATGAAAATGCTGTTAATATCAGCCGCCGATCCCCACAATAGAATGCCATAAGACATTATACTGTGAAAGTAAGCAAAGTACACTAACCTAGCCGTTGAAACATCCGTGAGTTTTCTTATTTTACGAATCGCAAAAGCCGCGGCACTCAGTTTACTAGATAATTGCTCTATTTGTTATATGTGTTTCTGCGTTTAATGTAACAGGTGACATTACATTCCTAACATTTGGTAATGTAAATCGAATGCATTTTGTCTTTCCTGCATTAAGTAGAAGATTATTACATGAGAACCATTTCAAAATTAAATTAAGTACATGATTTGGAATAGCTAGATCTTTATCCTTACGATTTATTTTAAATATTAGTGACGTGTCGTCAGCGAACAAAACTATGTCTGTAAATTTCTGTACCATGTAAGGGAGATCATTTATATAAACTAGAAACAAAAAGGGGCCCAGAATAGAGCCCTGTGGAACCCCTATTTTGACTGTTGATCCTACTGAGGTGACGCCGTCCACACATACTTTTTGTTCACGACCCGATAAATAGGACATAATAAGTTGAAGAGAGGAACCACTTATGCCGTAGTAACTCAGCTTCGTAATAAGGGTCTGGTGATCAACGCAGTCGAAAGCCTTCGAGAGGTCACAGAAAACCCCAAGAGCATCTTGTGACGTCTCCCAGGCTTCCAGTACAGATTTCATCAAAGATGTTCCTGCATCTTGCGTAGACCGACCCTTTGAAAAACCAAATTGGCTACTATGTAATATCCCATTTCTATCAAAATGTTCCTGCATTTGAGTGAGCATGATCTTTTCGAAGACCTTACTAAGAGCTGGTAGTATTGAGATGGGTCTAAAGTTTGATGGATTATTTGGACACCCCGACTTAAATATGGGCACAATTTTACTGATTTTCATTAAGTCGGGAAAAATACCGTCACTTATACAAGAATTGAATATAACCGTCAATATTGGAGCAATATTTAATATAATAGCTTCAATAGCCTTAACCGACAGTCCCCATATATCTTCAGTAGCCTTAATTTTAAGATTTTTAAAAGCTTTTATTATTTCGGAACAAGACACTCTTTCAAAACTGAAAATGGGCATATTTCCAACAACATTTTCTTTTAAAAGTGATTCAGCCAAGACTGCTGATGATTGCAAGCATTTAGTTGTCTCTAAAGGTATATTTGTGAAAAACTTTTCTAGGTAATTAGCAATACTAACTTTGTCTGAAACCAGGTTGTTGTTTATAGCCAAGGTTATCTTGTTATCAGTAACCTTATTTCTCCCAGTTTCTGTATTTATAATTTGCCAAGTTGTTTTTATTTTATTGCTAGATAATCTCAGCTTTTCACTAATATAAGCTGCTTTAGCTTGCATGCATACTTTTTTAAATATTTTAGAATATTGCCTGACATAGTTTATAAAATTGACATCAGGTGTATAGGACCTTTTGTCATACAAGTTATATAAAATTTCTCTACTACGTCGGATGCCTTTGGTCGCCCAAGTACTAAATTTAATGTTAGAATTAATTTTAATTTTTACAGTTTTAATTTTGCACACTTTGTAAAATTCTTTGCAAATTGTATCGAGTAATGAAGAATATATATCGTTGGGACTGTCAGAATTAGGTTCTAAAATATTAATTTTTGATTTTAGGTTGATATTAAATTTACCTAGGTTATGTCTTGTCAATGGCCTGTACTTAATTATTTTTTTTATGTTTTCAATTCTATGTTTCAATTTGACTAACAAACATTTATGGTCCGATCTAACTCCTATTTGTGTATACTTTTCAACCACTTCGAAATTGGTTATGATATTATCAATGCAGGTTGCTGTTTCAGTAGTTATTCTAGTGGGTTCAGAAAACAAACAAGTATAATTAAATGAACTAAATAATGACACAAATTTACATTTATCAACTGAATTAACCATTAAGTTAATATTAAAATATTAAGTTAGTACATTAAGTTAATATTATATTCTAATTATGTACTCTTATATTTTAGTCAATATTTACAACAATGCTACAATTAACTTTTAAATAAATCTTATATATTACTACTGCATACTGTAACACCTCATCATGTATTTAATACTCTATGTATATTCCAGAGAATTTAGGTCTCTGGCAATTTCACTAACCAAATGAAACGCAAAAATTATTTCTTAATGTCAATCTTCTATGACATTGTCCAAGCTGAATCCGAATTAACTTTCAACAGAGCAGACGTATGTTCGATAAAGCCATATCCAAACTTAATACCCCAGGATATACAAGAGGTTCTACAAAAATGGGTACCTGAACGTTTTAGCGAGCATTGTGTCAAGCATTGAGTCAACGCAACGTCAATTCGCGGCGTGCATCTGTGACTCACTGAGGCAACGACCGGTAGTACCGAACGAATCACAATCTAACCAGATAAAACTTAATTCATTGTGGTACGGAATTGGTGGCGTTAATGTTTTAATGGTTGCCGATACTTTTTTTACTGAATAACTGATTAAATTCTAAAACAAAATAGCTGTTTGATTTCCGCGCAATAGTACAGTTATTTTAACTATTATGTGAATATAATATTAACGTTCACTTCGAATACTTATACTACATTTTTTAAACGTGTGGGCGTTTGGTATGAATGTTCGATCATGGCTTCATAAAGTCCTTATAAAGCTAATTGGTATGTAGGAACCGTGTGTCACATATTGAATACGAGTCACACGAGTGTGGCAAACGCGCTCTACACGCACTCATGTACAATAATGGCACGTGTCACGACTTTAAGACAATGAACAGTCTCTGTTAACTATGTTTCACTCCCGTAACGAAAAGCTACACCCAAGCTCCTAGGCAAGACATTGTTGAAGAGAAATTTGATTCAATTGGTTTTTACTAGTAGTACCTCAATGACTCAATTTTTTTTTTTAGTTGTATGGATAACAATAACAAAGAATAGTACATTTCTTAAATAAAATTCTCTCATACGAGTAAATAATACATAAGTAAAAAAAAACATAAATAAGTAAAAAAAAACATAAATACTTAATAAATATATACCTACCACAATTATAAGAATATACAGTAAAATCTCTTTATTCGCGGGGTATAGGTTCCGTAAATATGCCGCGAATACAGAAACCGTGAATAAGGGATGGTAATTACTATAGGATTATAGGGGATACGTTCCTCGGTGACTTTGAGGTTTTCGACCTTATTGATTAGTTATTATCTTCAAGCTAAGGAAATGGTTAAAAAAAAAATTTTTTTTTCTGCTGACAGATTATATAAGATGAAGGAGCTCAGACCGATACTAAGCAGTGGCATTAGCAATTTGCTTCTTAAAAATAGGGCTACGTTTGATAGTCGGATCAATTTTCACAAAGAAGTTACAAAGATCAATTGCTATTAAACCCTCACTAAGATTTTTCATATTAATGTCACGTTTCCAGTGCTTGCTGAAGCTTCTTTTTTAACGGGCTTACATTTCCTTGTCAATCTCAGTCAAATCTTCATTTTTCGACTTTTCGATTATATAATGTAGTGGCGATACTTTAGGCATAATTGTAATAATGTCTATTATATATTTTTTAATCCATTTCATTATTTGATTGAACGCGTTTACAAAAAATATTAGATATACCTATAGAATATAGTTAGGTACCTATTGGAATATTTTTTATTAATAAGTAATAATTTTAGTTTTATTAATAAGTAACTGATGTACCGATTACATCCGCGAATAAATAAATTTTTGCCGCGAATATAGGAATTCAGTCGCATTTTTTTAATCCGCGAATAGTGAAAACGCTAATAAAGAAAGCGCGAATAAGGAGCTTTTACTGTATATGTCCACAAATTCATTTTCTATGACTTGGAATCCTATAAATCCTCAGAAGCTAAATGTTTTTCCAGAGTAATGTACTTTTAAAGAGCTAGAATCTATTTCTGTCCCAGAATTATTAGAATTGATTCTGTAATTTAGATGTAAAAGTAGCAAATAAACAGAGTGACTTTCACATTGATGAAAATAGTTAAATTTCCAAAGATTTGGTTATACAGGGTTACTGGTTAAGTCGACCTATATCCGTTAAGGGCGTGTAGTTTACATCGTTTCTGACTGATTTGACTATGATGCACCCTATCCTAAATCTAACCGTTTTCGAGATATTTGAATTTAATATTTTTTTCCAAAAATACTCCCGATTTTTGGCTATCAACTTAGATATTTTGAAATGTGTAAGTCTGTTTTTGACCTTCATTTATTTTAACTTATTTTTTACATTTTTAAATATAAAGATTTATAAAAAAAAATACATTTAAAAATATAAAAATAAAATATTTATACCCGCAGATGGCGGGGTCTACGACCCAAGCCACCGGTGGTTAGGGTTCAAGAGTTAGAAACCGCCTCACGATACGTGCCGTGTCCAATAACACTGCTTTTTGTATCTGGGTTTTGACCCAACAACCGATTGAGAGCCTCCGAAGATGTTGGTCGAGGCTCTTTGGTATCAACCCATTGGCAGTAACGACTATCGGAACAATAACTGTTGAGTCTACATCCCACATATCAGTAACCTCGTGAGCCAAATCTAAATATTTAGGTATTTTGTCTTTTTCAGCTTTAATGTTAATGTTTTTATACAAAGTATTAATAAAACCCTGGATTATTGTACCTCGTTGGATAGCTTATGAAACTTAGATATTTTTAGGCACATCTGCAAAGCAGGTGCTATAATAATATTTTTTGATATCCTTTCGAGAAAAATAAACTTTCAAAATGTTTGTTAATGTTTTTAAGTTTTAATCGTCTACAGCGACTTATTTGTTCATTTTATGTACAATTTTGGTTATTGGGGTCATAAAGCATCTTATTTTACATGTAAAAATCAAATAATAGTAATAATAAGACTTACACATTTCAAAATATCTAAGCTGATAGCCGAAAATCGGGAGTTTTTTGGAAAAAACAATTAAATTCAAATATCTCGAAAATGGTTAGATTTAGGATAGGGTGTCTCATAGTCAAATCATTCAGAAACGATGTAAACTACACGCCCTTAACGGATATAGGTCAACTTAACCTGTAACCCTGTATATATGCACCAAAATAATTTGGTGTTAAACACAATTATTCACTACATCCTAATATAACATTACAAAATTAAATACATATTATGTTACAGAGTAACAATACCAATCATAATTTCAAACATGCTTATAACAGATGCATCCAACTCTGACAAATTGGAATAGAAGGCCACTAGAGACTGCACTGTTATGAATTATTCGTTGACATATGAAGGTCATTGTGGTCTGGGAATTAATTATTTTCAGAAAAATAATACTTTATATACTCATCTATACATATAAATAAAATTGGAGTGTCTGTTTGTAATATTGAAATAACCGTTTTTACTGCATATATATGAATATACAGGGTGTCCCAGCAGTCGACGATAACCCGGAAACGGGGAGTAGCCCAAGTCGTAATAGTCATCAGAAAAATATTTAGAAAAATATAGGGATTTCAAAAAAATCTAGAAAATCTACACCCTGTGACGGTTTTTTTCACTACTGTTGCTGCAAATCTCTACTTTTTTAAATTATTATTTTTGTTATGTAATCCTGAATAATGCCTCTGCAAACTGTTATCCAACATTTAGAGCCACCTTGCTATACTTCGGAAGAAAATCACATTGTTTACCAAAACGCATATTTAAATTAATCATACGCCCAAATTTAACTGACTGTCCTGAAAAAAAAATGTACTACGCGAGTTTGGCAAGTAACATTAAAAGTTGGCGCATTTAATAAGGAATCTAAAATGGTATAACACTTGCTACATAATTTTTTAAATGTGGCACAATATTTTTTATTTTGCGAAGAAACCCATTTGATCAAATTTTCTTATTAACTAAAGATGACATGATGATGAACTGATAAGTGAGATGGAGAGAATTATTTTACGATGTGTGAGTGAGACAGATACTTCATTGTCAGGTAGTTCATGGGCACCACGCATCGGAACAATGATCACTTTTTTATTTTAAATTTAGGCTTTTTTTATTTGGATATCTTAGATTTATTAAGTAATTGCTTAACATCAAATATTTCTTTAGTAAAATTTACAATACATGTTCAAACTGCCTTCCTTCAGCCGCAATACATTCTCGTCATCTTCTAAAAAAAGATCGGGTTATCAGGGGCGAAAATCTTCTATTCCTAACAAATTCAGCTACTTCCATTTATTTTTTGCCGTAGCTCAGGTAAATTTTCAATTGGCTTTAAACAAAATTTTTCTTTCACCATTCCCCAGTAAAAAATAGCCTAAAGAATTTAAGTCAGGTGAACGGGCTGGCCATTGGATTGTGCCAGCTCGTCCTATCCATCTACTCCGGTATTCCTAATCGAAATATTCTCTAACTGAACTAGCGTCACTATCTGTCTCGATTACACATCGTAAAACGATTCTCTCCATCTCACTCAAATAGTATCTTAAAATTGCTGTCTCGAATAGCCGAATAGAAACATCTTTAGTTAATAAGAAA